>CM046007.1:48721568-49346568 GCA_025175895.1 Wurfbainia villosa | reverse complement strand
TTGGGGCTGCAAATAGCTTGTTACGAGGGTAAACCCTAATAAAAAATGAAGATCTCTCAGAGAGCTTCGATTTGGTCGGTAGATCGTTATGTGAGTCCACTTGTGCGAAAAGTTATGACCCTTTTACAGTCGGCTATACCAAGAGAGAAAACTTGCAAGCACACAACCAAAATAAACGTACCAAGACTTCGTCTTGGATTAGTAGTGCGGGAGGAAAAAGACCAAAAAAAATACGAAACAAAAAATATGAACAGAAAACCAAAACGTGCTAGATCGGTGGTTTCACCAAATCTTAGCCCCCCCGCTCGGATACCAATTGTTGGATCGAGAAGCGTCGCTAGAGGGGGGTGAATAGCGATCGTAAATCTTTCGTTCGAATTAGTTCGTTGAGACACAAGTAAACGAGTAAGCACAACAGAAAATAAAGTGACACGTTTATTTTACTTGGTTCAGAACCCAACGGTTGCTACTCCAAGGCCCTATCGGTCCTAGACCGCGTACGGAGGGCAAAGCACTATAATGTCTCCTCCTCGTTGGAGGTAGGAGACAACGATCACAAAATCCGGAAGTACAAGGATGAGGCAACAAGCCTACCTCACCTCATTACAAATAAAAACAACGAATACAATATTAAAATATATTACTAGATGCTGTTGCCGACGAAGAAGATCTGAGCTCGTTGTCGCGTTGGCGTTATGACGGTGTTGGAGCGTTGGCGTTGTAGGAGCACTTGATGATATTTGGAGTTGGAATCCTCCCCTCCTTTTATAGATTTTGGCCTCTGAATTTGTCTCCTTTTTTTTTGGAACAGATCACGAAGTTGTCCAAATTTTATCACCAAGTGGCCGCGTCAAATGTTATCCGTTTTGACCTAGCGCAAAAGTCGATTTGCCGCCATCGATCGATGCCTCCCATTAGTCGATCGATGAGCATCGTCGCCTAACGCGTCCATCGATCAGCCGGCTAGCCACTTCCCGCAAAGAAGAGGTTAGCTCAGAAAATGATAAATATGACGGTTTCTAATCGTCCGATCTCGACCTAAACCTTCCACAAGAAGTGTTAGTCGGATCGCCGCCTACGGTCCTCCCCGTACAGAGGACACGACCTTACCATCTCTCACTCACACGAGCTTACCTCGATACTTACTATGTCGCTTTCGCTTTCGGCCTTCAACTCGATTCCTTCGGCTCCCTCCGAAGTCACTCGAGTGTCGCCCGACCACCGCGGCTTCCTCCGGGTGTCGCTAGCCTTCAGCTCTAGCTTTAGTACTTTTCTGCACACTCGATTTAGCTCATGAGATAACAATGTAAACTTAACTTTGTGTCTTTGCCATAATCAAAACACAGGTTCGATTATCTAGTGCCCCTGCACTAACAATCTCCCCCTTTTTGATCTATGGCAAACCAACACAAAGTTAAGGGAAATTAAAGCATAAAACAAGTATAGTAGATGATGAATGTAATTTTCAAAAACTCCCCCTTAAACAAAAACACCCCCTTAACCCTAGGTGAGTTTTGAAAGAGATACTTTTGTTTTCAAAATCAAATTATACTTTAGTTTTCAAAATCAAATTTTGTGTTACTCCCCCTTAACTCCCTCTTAACTTTCACTCTTCTCCCCCTTTTGCCATAAATCAAAATAGGGTTTTTGTATAAAATAGGGTGTTTTAAAAAACAATGTCATATATGCATGCATCTAGATAAATCAAATATGAGTCCAAGCATGCGTCTACCAGTAGTTAGATAGATTGGTTCGAGGTGTGTCCCTCTGCACCAATATTCTAAAGGTTTATAATATAACCCTTAAGGTTAGTTTGCTCTCCCCCTTAGTCAAATATATGAAGTATAAGAGATGTAGGGGGCGCTAAACTTTGGCCTAAGAGTTGTTAAGTACAACAGTTGAGAAAATAAGTAGTATCTTGAAGAGATTGTTTTAAGTATATTTCAATTATCCTTGACATCTCACCCATTCTATGTGTCTCATAATTTGTTCACCTTATATGTTTTGTGAGATGATTTTAAATTGATTAAAGATAGTCAACCTTGGGTTAGATTCGGATTTAACCTTTAGATCGTTAAGTAACTTTCGAGAAACTGGCTTCCAAGTCGTGGCGAGGCACAGGGGCCTTCTTTGATCGGAACAACGATCACTTCCTTAGACAAAGCCAAATTCAAGAAAATATCACTTAAGTCACTAAGGGTTACTTCCTGGTCTAACTAGTTTAGGATACGGTGAGGTAGCTTCAGCTAGTTCCACTCGGTCAAGTGCACCAAGCTAGATACGCCTTATCTAACTCGAATACACGAGACTTTGTTTCCCTAACGTACTATCATCTCGTCGCATCCTTATACTATATTGTCAAGAGTTGACTTACTATTTTCCCTATCTAGCCGTTCTACAAATTAAAATAAAATATTCAATGATTTTGATAAGTAAGCGGGTATACTATTTTAGTGTTAGCTCCCCCTGGACCATTGAACCAATATGGTCTATTCAAATAATGAATTTGATCCTGGGGAATCCAAAACTTATTTGTCCTTATATGTGAATTCAATAAAACCTTTGGGACCCATGCTTGGACTCTTTGATGACTACGATTTACGATAGACATATATGACCTATTCGTAGTCGTTGACCTAAATCCGAGTCTGACTTTGTTGTACATGGCTCTTTGGGTTCCAAGTAGTCGGTTAAGATTCTTAGATCCCAACGTGAACCTTTCAAACGTAGCCTCAACCTCTTGAACTCGGTCTTTCAAGAGAGAATTCTCCTCCTCAAGTTTTTCAATTTGGGTTGAGTTTCCCTCTTGAACTTGACTGGTTGAAGAGGTTAGAGTAGCCTCTTGCTTGAGGGTTTCAACCTCCTCAAGTAATGACTCAACCCTAGACTCGGACTTAGTTAATTTCCTATTGAGCATTTTAATTGTATTGTAAAGCGTATGAATTAGTGAGCGGCTAACCTTAATTTTCTCTTTTGGTCCGGCTTTGAGTTGTTTCTCGAAGTAGTCCTCGAGTTTGGAGTCAGTGTTGTAATTGGATTCAGATTCGGACTCTGACTCAGACTCTTCGGGTCTTGCCATGCATGCTATGCCGCCGCCTTCTTCGTTGTCCCATGTTGCATGAAAAGCCTTCTTTTGATTTGATTTGAATTGTGCCCTCTTTTGATTCTTTAGTAGCTTCCTTTCCCTCCGAACGATCTTCCGCACTACGTTCACTATTGCTTCCACTTTTTCGGATTCGGACTCTAATTCGTCGTCGGGTTCGAGTCCATCTTCTTGCCTAGTAGGTGGCTTTCTTCTTTGTCCTGCAAGTAGAGCAATACCTCTCTCGGCCCGGACCACGTTAGTTTGATCGTGAAGTTCAAACTCGGAAAATAATTCGTCTAACCTAAGCTTCGAAAGGTCCTTAGAGACCTTGTAGGCATCGACCATGGATGCCCACAAGGTAGTCCTAGGAAATGAATTAAGAACGTACCTTAGTAGGTCGCGGTTTTCGACCTTGTGTCCGATGGTGTGCAGGCCGTTGACAATGTCCTGGATGCGGGCGTGTAGTTACGTCGTCGTCTCGTGTTTCTGCATCTTAAGGTTACACAACTTATTGAAAAGAAGGTCACGTTTACATACCTTAGCATCGGACGTGTTAGGGCAATCTCTTGCCGTAATATGGTTTTGATGGTGTGGCAAAGGGTTTAAGTTAGTTTGATATGTTGATTTGATATGTGCGTTGAAGTCGTGCAGGACTTAGTAATTCGCACATGGAGCCGTGGCGAGTTTCACATCTCATGACTCGTGCCTTGAGTCGGTGAAGGATAGCTTTGCGGAAGCCGTGTGCTTGGAGCATCCGAGGGACCGCCGGACGAGAAGCTTGGAGTGAAGCCGGAGGAAGTAGACTTCGAGGCAAGAGACGCGAAGGAGCATTGCAGAGCCGTGCGCCTGATGCTGCCGAGGGACGTGGCCGAGAACGAAGAGAACTTCGAAGGCGAGGGACTCCGAGATATGAGAGTGAGCGATTGTAACCCGGGGAAGGGTAGCTCTTAGGTGAAACTTGGCCATTTGGCCAAGTGTCGGATGGGTTTTCCCGACACCAGTCGACTGCCATGTCATGGCAATGATCGCCCGAGTCGAGTGAGTTTGACCGTATACGATCGACTAGAATAGCAATGATCGCCATACATGGGCCGATCGCTAAGACATCACGATCGGCCAAGGTAGCAATGACATGTCAATAGGGTTTGGCCATAGAACCATTCGTAGCCGATCGGGCGCCGATTACGGAGGGCAAATGATCGATGAGGTCCATCACGACCGCCAAGAGTTCCATTGACTACAACGGCCGGGATCCGACGTGTTCGGAGGCCATTGAGTGGACGGCAATGATCGCCAAGGGCGGCAGTCGACTTATGGCGGCCAACGGGAAGAAAACAACCCTCTCTATAAAAAGGGAGGGTGTAAGCCTTTGAGAGGCTAATGCTCATACTCCAAACGATCTTCCTAGTGCCCCACAAGCTTTAAACTCTTCTTACTTGTCTTTACTTCAATCCTATTGTAAGAAGAGTGATCTTGGTTGTAAAGGTTACCTCCACCTAGCTTGGTGCAAAGGAGAGACCATTTAGTGGATTGGTTTAACGGAGTGATTCATCGAGGATTTAATCGGGATCAGTGGATTAGCGGCGAGCCGTGAACCACGCTTATACCATCGTGTTAGCGTTTGTTTTATTGTTTGTCTTTTGCTTTGTATTTGTATATTCCGCTTGCGCTAATCTTTTGTAGACGAGCAATTTACGACGTCCAACGTACGAGGGCTATTCACCCCCCTCTAGCCGGCCAATAGATCCCCTACAAGTGGTATCAGAGCCAAGGAAAGCTTGTCGAGGACTAACCGCCACAACAAGCAACATTCAAAATGGCCGGCTCCAACATCCATCCTCCGAAGTTTGAAGGAGAATTCTCTTGGTGGAAAAAGAGAATGGAGGTATTTTTCGAAACGGATTTTGATATAATGATTACAATGGAATCCGGTTTCGTTTTGCCTAGGGATGAAGAAGGGAAGCCAATAGAGAAATCTAGGTGGACCAAAAGGCAAAGGGAAGAGCACCTTGCAAACTCAAAGGCAAAACATCATCTTTTCAATGTGCTCCCCCAACAAGAGATTAACTGGATCGGAGAATGTGCTAGCGCCAAAGAGATGTGGGAGAAGCTTATAGAACTCCATGAAGGCACATCCGAGGCCAAGCTAGCAAGGAGAGACCTCCTCCGCTCCCAACTATCCAATATAAAACTAGAAAAGGGAGAAAAGGTAACCTCACTACACTCTAGGTTTAAAGAAATTTTAATTGGGCTAACAAGTGTAGGTGAGAAGCTATCAAACCGGGACATGCTCATGAAGGCTATAGATGCCTTTCCCCGGTCCTCAAAGTGGAGCTCCATGGTGGATTCGTTCTACATCTCCAAGAACTTGGAAGTAAGTACCTTGGAGGAATTTTTCTCAACAATGGAGCTCCACGAAACTAGGCTTGAAGGAATACAAGAGGAGCCTAGAATTCAACCCTCAAGAGGAGTAGCATTGTTGGCAAATAAGGGGAAGAAGAAGATGGAAATCCCCTCCTCCTCCGATGACGAAGCATCTTCCTCCTCCTCCATGGATAGCACCGAAGAAGCCTATATGGTAAGGAGGGTAAGACGTGCATTTAAGAATTTTAGATTTGATAAATCTAATGATAGGAATAGAAGACCAAGGGGGAAGGTCATATGCTACAATTGCCAAGGAGAAGGGCACATAAGGGACAATTGTCCTCTCCTAAACAAGAGCAAGGAAGAGAGGAAAAAGAAAGAAGAAAAGAAGAAGAAAAAGGGGAGCAAGAAGAAAAAGGAAGAGGAGAAGAAGACAAAGGAAAAGGGAAAGGCCAAAGCTCTCAAGGCAAGGACTTGGGATGACCCATCTTCATCCTCCTCATCATCATCGGATGAGGAGAATGCCTTTGTCACCAATTTGGCCTTGATGACTTTTGATGACTTGGATTGCTCTTCATCCGAAAATGAAAGATCAAGCTCAAGTGGGGAGAGCTCAAATGAAGGGGGAGCTTCTACATCCTCATCATCCGAAGAAGAAGAAGAAGACATGGAAACTATGGTAACAAATGCTTCTCCTAAGAAAATAGTTTCCATAATCTCTAGTTTAACTAAGGACTTATTTGGCATGAAAAAGAAAAATAAGTGCATGCTAGATAAAATTAAGGATTTAGAAAATAAGCTAGAAAATGCATACTTAAATGATAATATTTCTTCTAGCTTAGATGATGCATGCTCACATGACCTTTATGTGCCATTAGATGTTAGTGATGCATGTATAAATGAAAATAGGGCCTTAAGGGAAAAGGTAGATTATTTAACCAAAGCCCTAGAGAAATTCACAATTGGCTCCAACACCTTAAATATGATCCTAGGGAGCCAAAGGGCAAGTTTTAACAAGAAGGGCCTAGGTTACAAGGAAAAGAAAAATGAAAAGGCCTACAAATGCCTTATAGCTAGGGGACAAGATAAGAAGAAAGTAATAGCTAGAAAATGGATCCCCAAGGAATATTTAGTGAACCCAATAGGAAAGAACTTATTTTGGGTTCCAAAATCCATCCTTAAGGGTTAGAAAACCTCTAGGGTAGTCAACCACATGGACCTAACCTATATCATATTTTGGTTGACTTAGGATGACGGGACAACATTTTTTAGATAGTGTTGGGTGATGATAACGTACCCATAAATAGGTAATAATGCTTAAATCATGATGATTAATGTAATTGCTATGTATGTTTTAAATCATGATTTATGTTTTTGAAATTTGGCACGTTATCATGAGAAATAGGTTTGAATCATGCTTTAGGTGATACTTTGTTTATTATCATCATATAATACCTAATGCATGATTATAATTTGATGAAAACAAGTATTTCATGATCATTATGTGAAATTGATTCATATATGTCATTATGATCATGATTAATTGTTAGGTTGATACTTAACCATGATAGAATTGCATGAATATATTGGTTAAGTATATACAAATACCCCCTAGGATGCATCTCACACTCACTATAGGCTAACTTGATTGCAAACTTAGCATGGGTGAGATGTTAGGATGATACAAATGTCCACTAATGTCTATGGCATTTAGATGGTCATTTAAAGTATCAACATAGCAATAATAGACCAATCATGGGGAAGGCTTATGTTTAATTCATAGACATATTGCCCAAAGATCATGGTTGGATATTTCATATGTTTTCAAAACAATTTCTTAATCTAAAATCTATGTATTCATGTTTTGGAACAATTCAAAGCAAGACTAGGTGTTAAAATGGATACTAACTTGCTCAAAAATTAGTGGTTTTTCAAGTGTTTGGATTTTTGGCAAATCTCATAAAATATAATGATTTTTCATGAAAAACTATTTTTCCTTGATTAATATACTTAATAGAAATATGCTCCTCAAATTTCATGATTTTTCGAATTTTTTGAAATTTTTAATGCATTTCTGAAATTCACCCAGAAAATCAGAAATTCAGAATCAATTGTGCCGACGCTATAATCGATAGCAATGATCGCTCACCTGAAAATCAGCCTGCAATTTTCTGATAATCATGTTTTTGGTATTTTCCTTCCATTATACTTGATGTCATGAGCTTATAACTTAGTGTTAATCTTTTTTATGGTGTCAAAGGGGGAGAAATAATTTTGTTTAAGTTAATTACCATTAGGGGGAGAAATATATTTTAGGGGGAGAAATATATGATAGGGGGAGAAAATTTGCATAGAGAGTTTCATGGATTAAGGGGGAGTTGCATGTTGCTATATCATGTTTATCTTTACATGCTTTCTTACCTTAGAATTTATATCAAATGTTTTTACCTAACTTAAACGGATTGCCACACATCAAAAAGGGGGAGATTGTTAGGGCAATCTCTTGCCGTAATATGGTTTTGATGGTGTGGCAAAGGGTTTAAGTTAGTTTGATATGTTGATTTGATATGTGCGTTGAAGTCGTGCAGGACTTAGTAATTCGCACATGGAGCCGTGGCGAGTTTCACATCTCATGACTCGTGCCTTGAGTCGGTGAAGGATAGCTTTGCGGAAGCCGTGCGCTTGGAGCATCCGAGGGACCGCCGGACGAGAAGCTTGGAGTGAAGCCGGAGGAAGTAGACTTCGAGGCAAGAGACGCGAAGGAGCATTGCAGAGCCGTGCGCCTGATGCTGCCGAGGGACGTGGCCGAGAACGAAGAGAACTTTGAAGGCGAGGGACTCCGAGAGATGAGAGTGAGCGATTGTAACCCGGGGAAGGGTAGCTCTTAGGTGAAACTTGGCCATTTGGCCAAGTGTCGGATGGGTTTTCCGACACCCCGATCGCCATGTCATGCGCTGGCCGATCGCTTCCGAGTCGAGTGAGTTCGACCGTATACGATCGACCGGAATGTGGCGCAATGATCGCCATACATGGGCGGCCGATTGTTAAGACACGATCATCGGCAAGGCGCAATGATCGGGTCAATAGGGTTTTGGCCAACCGCTCGAGCCGATCGGCGCCGATTACGGAAGCGTGACTGATGAGGTCCATCAGTCGACTGCCAAGAGTTCCGTTGGACTACAACGGTCGGGATCCGACGTGTTCGGAGGTCGTTGTAGTGACGGCAGTCGACTGCCAAGGGCGGCAGTCGACTGATGGCGGCCAACGGGAAGAAAACAGCCCTCTCTATAAAAAGGGAGGGTGTAAGCCTTTGAGAGGCTAATGCTCATACTCCAAACGATCTTCCTAGTGCCCCACAAGCTTTAAACTCTTCTTACTTGTCTTTACTTCAATCCTATTGTAAGAAGAGTGATCTTGGTTGTAAAGGTTACCTCCACCTAGCTTGGTGCAAAGGAGAGACCATTTAGTGGATTGGTTTAACGGAGTGATTCACCGAGGACGAATCGGGGACCGTGGATTAGCGGCGTAGCCGTGAACCACGTTATACCATCGTGTTAGCGTTTGTTTTATTGTTTGTCTTTTGCTTTGTATTTGTATATTCCGCTTGCGCTAATCTTTTGTAGACGAGCAATTTACGACGTCCAACGTACGAGGGCTATTCACCCCCCTCTAGCCGGCCAATAGATCCCCTACAGGACGTTCCTTCGTGTAGCTCGATTAATTTATTCCATAGGTCCTTGGCGCTAATGAATGGTCCGATGCGGTTGAGTTCCTCCTTGGACAAGCCGCATTGCAATATTTGGGTTGCTCTTGCATCGGCTTCGATTTGCCTCTTGGTTGCATTTGTCCACTTGTTGAAATCCAAGGGCTCTCCTTGATCATTGGTGGGTAGAGCAAAGCCGGTTTGGATTATTATCCAAGTCTCGACTTGTGTTTTCAAGAAACACTCCATCCGACCTTTCCAATAACGGAAATCATCTCCGTTAAAGAACGGAGGTCGGGTGGTGCTATACCCCTCAATATGAGCCATTAAGTATCTTGCGAAACACGAATAAAAACCAAAGGGAATTCCAAGACTTGGTCTTGGATTAGTAATGCCGGAAATAAATAGGAAATAAACATAATTAAATGAGAAAAATAAGAAACTAACAAAAACTAACAACTTACGACCTTCGATGTCCCCGAAAGGGTACTAGACGTTGGATTTTGGGGAAGGTAATAGCTTGTTACAAAGGTAAACCCTGATAAGAAATGTAGATCTCTCAGAGAGCTTCGATTTGGTAGGTACATCGTTATGTGAGTCCACTTGTGCGAAAAGTTAAGACCCTTTTACCGTCGGCTACTCCAAGATAGAAAACTTGCAAGCACACAACCAAAATAAACGTACCAAGACTTCGTCTTGGATTAGTAGTGGGGGAGGAAAAAGACCAAAAAAAAATATGAAACGAAAAATACGAACAGAAAACCAAAACGTGCTAGATCGGTGGTTTCACCAAATCTTAGCGCCCCCGCTCGGATACCAATTGTTGGATCGAGAAGCGTCGCTAGAGGGGGGTGAATAGTGATCGTAAATCTTTCGTTCGAATTCATTCGTTGAGACACAAGTAAACGAGTAAGCACAGCAGAAAATAAAGTGACACGTTTATTTTACTTGGTTCACAACCCAGCGGTTGCTACTCCAAGGCCCTTTTGGTCCTAGACCGCGTACGGAGGGCAAAGCACTATAACGTCTCCTCCTCGTTGGAGGTAGGAGACAACGATCACAAAATCCGAAAGTACGAGGATGAGGCAACAAGCCTACGTCACCTCGTTACGAATAAAAACAACGAATATAATATTAAAATATATTACTAAATGCTGCTGTCGACGAAGAAGATCTGAGCTCGTTGTCGCGTCGGCGTTATGACGGTGGTGGAGCGTTTGCATTGTAGGAGTACTTGATGAATAAACTTGATGATATTTGGAGTTGGAATCCTCCCCTCCTTTTATAGATTTTGGCCTCTGAATTTGTCTCCTTTTTTTTTGGAACAGATCACGAAGTTGTCCAAATTTTATCGCGAAGTTGCCTCGTCAAATGTTATCTGTTTTGACCTAGCGCAAAGGTTGATTCGTCGCCATCAATGAAAGTGATGATGCCTCCCATCACCGACTACACCGCCACTTCCTGCAAAGAAGAGGATAGTTCGGAAAATGATAAATACAACGGTTTCTAACCGTCCGATCTCGACCTCGACCTTCCACAAGAAGTGTTAGTCGGATCGCCGCCTACGGTCGTCCCCGTACAGAGGACACGACCTTACCATCTCTCACTCACACGAGCTTACCTCGATACTTACTGTGTCGCTTTCGCTTTCGGCCTTCCACTCGATTCCTTCGGCTCCCTCCGAAGTCACTCGAGTGTCGCCCGACCACCGCGGCTTCTTCCGGGTGTCGCTAGCCTTCAGCTCTAGCTTTAGTACTTTTCTGCACACTCGATTTAGCTCGTGATATAACAATGTAAACTTAACTTTGTGTCTTTGCCATAATCAAAACACAGGTTCGATTATCTAGTGCCCCTGCACCAACAATCTCCCCCTTTTTGATCTATGGCAAACCAACACAAAGTTAAGGGAAATTAAAACATAAAACAAGTATAGTAGATGATGAATGTCATTTTCAAAAACTCCCCCTTAACCAAAACTCCCCCTTAACCCTAGGTGAGTTTTGAAAGAGATACTTTTGTTTTCAAAATCAAATTATACTTTAGTTTTCAAAATCAAATTTTGTGTTACTCCCCCTTAACTCCCTCTTAACTTTCGCTCTTCTCCCCCTTTTGCCATAAATCAAAATAGGGTTTTTGTATAAAATAGGGTTTTTTAAAAAACAATGTCATATATGCATGCATCTAGATAAATCAAATATGAGTCCAAGCATGCGTCTAGCAGTAGTTAGATAGATTTGTTCGAGGTGTGTCCCTCTACACCAATAATCTAAAGGTTTATAATATAACCCTTAAGGTTAGTTTGTTCTCCCCCTTAGTCAAATATATGAAGTATAAGAGATGTAGGGGGCGCTAAACTTTGGCCTAAGAGTTGTTAAGTACAACAGTTGAGAAAATAAGTAATATCTTGAAGAGATTGTTTTAAGTATATTTCAATTATCCTTGACATCTCACCCATTCTATGTGTCTCATAATTTATTCTCCTTATATGTTTTGTGAGATGATTTTAAATTGATTATAGATAGTCAACCTTGGGTTAGATTCGGATTTAACCTTTAGATCGTTAAGTAACTTTTCGAGAAACTGGCTTCCAGGTCGTGGCGAGGCACAGGGGCCTGCTTTGATCGGAACAACGATCACTTCCTTAGACAAAGCCAAATTCAAGAAAATATCACTTAAGTCACTAAGGGTTATTTCCTGGTCTAATTAGTTTAGGATACAGTGAGGTAGCTTCAGCTAGTTCCACTCGGTCAAGTGCACCAAGCTAGATACGCCTTATCTCGCTCGAATACACGAGACTTTGTTTCCCTAACGTATTATCATCTCGCCGCATCTTGATACTATGTTGTCAAGAATTGACTAACTATTTTCCCTATCTAGCCGTTCTACAAATTAAAGTAAAATATTCAATGATTTTGCTAAGTAAGCGGGTATACTATTTTAGTGTTAGCTCCCCCTGGACCATTGAACCAATATGGTCTATTCAAATAATGAATTTGATCCTGGGGAATCCAAAACATATTAGTCCTTATATGTGAATTCAATAAAACCTTTGGGACCCATGCTTGGACTCTTTGATGACTACGATTTACGATAGACATATATGACCTATTCGTAGTCGTTGACCTAAATACGAGTCCGACTTTGTTGTACACGACTCTTTGGGTTCCAAGTAGTCGGTTAAGATTCTTAGATCCCAACGTGAACCTTTCAAACGTAGCCTCAACCTCTTGAACTCGGTCTTTCAAGAGAGAATTCTCCTCCTCAAGTTTTTCAATTTGGGTTGAGTATCCCTCTTGAACTTGACTGGTTGAAGAGGTTAGAGTAGCCTCTTGCTTGAGGGTTTCAACCTCCTCAAGTAACGAGTCAAACCTAGACTCGGACTTAGTTAATTTTCTATTAAGCATTTTAATTGTATTGTAAAGCGTATGAATTAGTGAGCGGCTAACCTTAATTTTCTCTTTTGGTCCGGCTTTGAGTTGTTTCACGAAGTAGTCCTCGAGTTTGGAGTCAGTGTTGTAATTGGATTCAGATTCGGACTCTGACTCGGACTCTTCGGGTCTTGCCATGCATGCTATGCCACCGCCTTCTTCGTTGTCCCATGTTGCATGAAAAGCCTTCTTTTGATTTGATTTGAATTGTGCCCTCTTTTGATTCTTTAGTAGCTTCCTTTTCCTCCGAACGATCTCCCGCACTACGTTCACTATTGCTTCCACTTTTTCGGATTCGGACTCTAATTCGTCATCGGGTTCGAGTCCATCTTCTTGCCTAGTAGGTGGCTTTCTTCTTTGTCCTGCAAGTAGAGCAATACCTCTCTCGGCCCGGACCACGTTAGTTTGCTCGTGAAGTTCAAACTCGAAAAATAATTCGTCTAACCTAAGCTTCGAAAGGTCCTTAGAGACCTTGTAGGCATCGACCATGGATGCCCACAAGGTAGTCCTAGGAAATGAATTAAGAACGTACCTTAGTAGGTCGCGGTTTTCGACCTTGTGTCCGATGGTGTGCAGGCCGTTGACAATGTCCTGGATGCGGGCGTGTAGTTGCGTCGTCATCTCGTGTTCCTGCATCTTAAGGTTACACAACTTATTGAAAAGAAGGTCACGTTTACATACCTTAGCATCGGACGTTCCTTCGTGTAGCTCGATTAATTTATTCCATAGGTCCTTGGCGCTAATGAATGGTCCGATGCGGTTGAGTTCCTCCTTGGACAAGCCGCATTGCAATATTTAGGTTGCTCTTGCATCGGCTTCGATTTGCCTCTTGGTTGCATTTGTCCACTTGTTGAAATCCAAGGGCTCTCCTTGATCATTGGTGGGTAGAGCAAAGCCGGTTTGGATTATTATCCAAGTCTCGACTTGTGTTTTCAAGAAACACTCCATCCGACCTTTCCAATAACGGAAATCATCTCCGTTAAAGAAACGGAGGTCGGGTGGTGCTATACCCCTCAATATGAGCCATTAAATAACTTGCGAAACACTAATAAAAACCAAAGGGAATTCCAAGACTTGGTCTTGGATTAGTAATGCCGGAAATAAATAGGAAATAAACATAATTAAATGAGAAAAATAAGAAACTAACAAAAACTAACAACTTACGACCTTCGATGGCCCCGAAAGGGTACTAGACGTTGGATTTTGGGGAAGGAAATAGCTTGTTACAAATGTAAACCCTGATAAGAAATGTAGATCTCTCAGAGAGTTTCGATTTGGTAGGTAGATCGTTATGTGAGTCTACTTGTGCGAAAAGTTATGACCCTTTTACCGTCGGCTACTCCAAGAGAGAAAACTTGCAAGCACACAACCAAAATAAACGTACCAAGACTTCGTCTTGGATTAGTAGTGCGGGAGGAAAAAGACCAAAAAAAAATACGAAACGAAAAATACGAACAGAAAACCAAAACGTGCTAGATCGGTGGTTTCACCAAATCTTAGCGCCCCCGCTCGGATACCAATTGTTGGATCGAGAAGCGTCGCTAGAGGGGGGTGAATAGCGATCGTAAATCATTCGTTCGAATTCGTTCGTTGAGACACAAGTAAACGAGTAAGCACAGCGGAAAATAAAGTGACACGTTTATTTTACTTGGTTCACAACCCAGCGGTTGCTACTCCAAGGCCCTTTTGGTCCTAGACCGCGTACGGAGGGCAAAGCACTATAACGTCTCCTCCTCGTTGGAGGTAGGAGACAACGATCACAAAATCCGAAAGTAGGAGGATGAGGCAACAAGTCAACGTCACCTCGTTACGAATAAAAACAACGAATATAATATTAAAATATATTACTAGATGTTGCTGTCGACGAAGAAGATCTGAGCTCGTTGTCGCGTCGGCGTTATGACGGTGGTGGAGCGTTTGCATTGTAGGAGTACTTGATGAATAAACTTGATGATATTTGGAGTTGGAATCCTCCCCTCCTTTTATAGATTTTGGCCTCTGAATTTGTCTCCTTTTTTTTTGGAACAGATCACGAAGTTGTCCAAATTTTATCGCGAAGTTGCCTCGTCAAATGTTATCTGTTTTGACCTAGCGCAAAGGTTGATTCGTCGCCATCAGTCGACTGATGCCTCCCATCAGTCGACTACCAGCCTGGCCACTTCCCTACAGTAAGAGGATAGCTCGGAAAATGATAAATACAACGGTTTCTAACCGTCCGATCTCGACCTTGACCTTCCACAAGAAGTGTTAGTCGGATCGCCGCCTACGGTCGTCCCCGTACAGAGGACACGACCTTACCATCTCTCACTCACACGAGCTTACCTCGATACTTACTGTGTCGCTTTCGCATTCGGCCTTCCACTCGATTCCTTCGGCTCCCTCCGAAGTCACTCGAGTGTCGCCCGACCACCGCGGCTTCCTCCGGGTATCGCTAGCCTTCAGCTCTAGCTTTAGTACTTTTCTGCACACTCGATTTAGCTCGTGATATAACAATGTAAACTTAACTTTGTGTCTTTGCCATAATCAAAACACAGGTTCGATTATCTAGTGCCCCTGCACCAACAATCTCCCCCTTTTTGATCTATGGCAAACCAACACAAAGTTAAGGGAAATTAAAACATAAAACAAGTATAGTAGATGATGAATGTCATTTTCAAAAACTCCCCCTTAACCAAAACTCCCCCTTAACCCTAGGTGAGTTTTGAAAGAGATACTTTTGTTTTCAAAATCAAATTATACTTTAGTTTTCAAAATCAAATTTTGTGTTACTCCCCCTTAACTCCCTCTTAACTTTCGCTCTTCTCCCCCTTTTGCCATAAATCAAAATAGGGTTTTTGTATAAAATAGGGTTTTTTAAAAAACAATGTCATATATGCATGCATCTAGATAAAACAAATATGAGTCCAAGCATGCGTCTAGTAGTAGTTAGATAGATTGGTTCGAGGTGTGTCCCTCTGCACCAATAATCTAAAGGTTTATAATATAACCCTTAAGGTTAGTTTGTTCTCCCCCTTAGTCAAATATATGAAGTATAAGAGATGTAGGGGGCGCTAAACTTTGGCCTAAGAGTTGTTAAGTACAACAGTTGAGAAAATAAGTAGTATCTTGAAGAGATTGTTTTAAGTATATTTCAATTATCCTTGACATCTCACCCATTCTATGTGTCTCATAATTTGTTCACCTTATATGTTTTGTGAGATGATTTTAAATTGATTATAGATAGTCAACCTTGGGTTAGATTCGGATTTAACCTTTAGATCGTTAAGTAACTTTTCGAGAAATTGGCTTCCAGGTCGTGGCGAGGCACAGGGGCCTTCTTTGATCGGAACAACGATCACTTCCTTAGACAAAGCCAAATTCAAGAAAATATCATTTAAGTTACTTAGGGTTACTTCCTGGTCTAATTAGTTTAGGATACAGTGAGGTAGCTTCAGCTAGTTCCACTCGGTCAAGTGCACCAAGCTAGATACGCCTTATCTAGCTCGAATACACGAGACTTTGTTTCCCTAACGTACTATCATCTCGCCGCATCCTGATACTATGTTGTCAAGAGTTGACTAACTATTTTCCCTATCTAGCCGTTCTACAAATTAAAGTAAAATATTCAATGATTTTGCTAAGTAAGCGAGTATACTATTTTAGTGTTAGCTCCCCCTAGACCATTGAACCAATATGGTCCATTCATATAATGAATTTGATCCTAGGGAATCCAAAACTTATTAGTCCTTATATGTGAATTCAATAAAACCTTTAGGACCCATGCTTGGACTCTTTGATGACTACGATTTACGATAGACATATATGACCTATTCATAGTCGTTGACCTAAATCTGAGTCCGACTTTGTTGTACACGGCTCTTTGGGTTCCAAGTAGTCGGTTAAGATTCTTAGATCCCAACGTGAACCTTTCAAATGTAGCCTCAACCTCTTCAACCCGGTCTTTCAAGAGAGAATTCTCCTCCTCAAGTTTTTCAATTTGGGTTGAGTTTCCCTCTTGAACATGACTGGTTGAAGAGGTTAGAGTAGCCTCTTGCTTGAGGGTTTCAACCTCCTCAAGTAACGACTCAACCCTAGACTCGGACTTAGTTAATTTCCTATTAAGCATTTTAATTGTATTGTAAAGCGTATGAATTAGTGAGCGGCTAACCTTAATTTTCTCTTTTGGTCCGTCTTTGAGTTGTTTCTCGAAGTAGTCCTCGAGTTCGGAGTCGGTGTTGTAATTGGATTCAGATTCGGACTCTGACTCGGACTCTTCGGGTCTTGCCATGCATGCTATGGCGCCGCCTTCTTCGTTGTCCCATGTTGCATGAAAAGCCTTCTTTTGATTTGATTTGAACTGTGGCCTCTTTTGATTCTCTAGTAGCTTCCTTTCCCTCCGAACGATCTTCCGCACTACGTTCACTATTGCTTCCACTTTTTCAGATTCGGACTCTAATTCGTCGTCGGGTTCGAGTCCATCTTCTTGCCTAGTAGGTGGCTTTCTTCTTTGTCCTGCAAGTAGAGCAATACCTCTCTCGGCCCGGACCACGTTAGTTTGCTCGTGAAGTTCAAACTCGGAAAATAATTCGTCTAACCTAAGCTTCGAAAGGTCCTTAGAGACCTTGTAGGCATCGACCATGAATGCCCACAAGGTAGTCCTAGGAAATGAATTAAGAACGTACCTTAGTAGGTCACGGTTTTCGACCTTGTTTCCGATGGTGTGCAGGCCATTGACAATGTCCTGGATGCGGGCGTGTAGTTGCGTCGTCGTCTCGTGTTCCTGCATCTTAAGGTTACACAACTTATTGAAAAGAAGGTCACGTTTACATACCTTAGCATCGGACGTTCCTTCGTGTAGCTCGATTAATTTATTCCATAGGTCCTTGGCGCTAATGAATGGTCCGATGTAGTTGAGTTCCTCCTTGGACAAGCCGCATTGCAATATTTGGGTTGCTCTTGCATCGGCTTCTATTTGCCTCTTGGTTGCATTTGTCCACTTGTTGAAATCCAAGTGCTCTCCTTGATCATTGGTGGGTAGAGCAAAGCCGGTTTGGATTATTATCCAAGTCTCGACTTGTGTTTTCAAGAAACACTCCATCCAACCTTTCCAATAACGGAAATCATCTCCGTTAAAGAACGGAGGTCGGGTGGTGCTATACCCCTCAATATGAGCCATTAAGTATCTTAGGAAACACGAATAAAAACCAAAGGGAATTCCAAGACTTGGTCTTGGATTAGTAATGCCGGAAATAAATAGGAAATAAACATAATTAAATGAGAAAAATAAGAAACTAACAAAAACTAACAACTTACGACCTTCGTTGTCCCCGAAAGGGTACTAGACGTTGGATTTTGGGACTGGAAATAGCTTGTTACAAAGGTAAGCCCTGATAAGAAATGTAGATCTCTCAGAGAGCTTCGATTTGGTAGGTAGATCGTTATGTGAGTCCACTTGTGTGAAAAGTTATGACCCTTTTACCGTCGGCTACTCCAAGAGAGAAAACTTGCAAGCACACAACCAAAATAAACGTACCAAGACTTCGTCTTGGATTAGTAGTGCGGGAGGAAAAAGACCAAAAAAAAAATACGAAACGAAAATTACGAACAGAAAACCAAAACGTGCTAGATCGGTGGTTTCACCAAATCTTAGCGCCCTCGCTCGGATACCAATTGTTGGATCGAGAAGCGTCGCTAGAGGGGGGTTGAATAGCGATCGTAAATCTTTCGTTCGAATTCATTCGTTGAGACACAAGTAAACGAATAAGCACAGCGGAAAATAAAGTGACACGTTTATTTTACTTGGTTCACAACCCAGCGGTTGCTACTCCAAGGCCCTTTTGGTCCTAGACCGCGTACGGAGGGTAAAGCACTATAACGTCTCCTCCTCGTTGGAGGTAGGAGACAACGATCACAAAATCCGAAAGTATGAGGATGAGGCAACAAGCCTACGTCACCTCGTTACGAATAAAAACAACGAATATAATATAAAAATATATTACTAGATGCTACTGTCGACGAAGAAGATCTGAGCTCGTTGTCGCGTCGGCGTTATGACGGTGGTGGAGCGTTTGCATTGTAGGAGTACTTGATGAATAAACTTGATGATATTTGGAGTTGGAATCCTCCCCTCCTTTTATAGATTTTGGCCTCTGAATTTGTCTCCTTTTTTTTTGGAACAGATCACGAAGTTGTCCAAATTTTATAGCGAAGATGCCTCGTCAAATTTTATCTGTTTTGACCTAGCGCAAAGGTTGATTCGTCGCCATCAGTCGACTGATGCCTCCCATCAGTCGACTGCCCAACGTCCAGCAGTCGACTACCAGCCTGGCCACTTCCCTACAGTAAGAGGATAGCTCGGAAAATGATAAATACAACGGTTTCTAATTGTCCGATCTCGACCTAGACCTTCCACAAGAAGTGTTAGTCGGATCGCCGCCTACGGTCGTCCCCGTACAGAGGACACGACCTTACCATCTCTCACTCACACGAGCTTACCTCGATACTTACTGTGTCGCTTTCGCTTTCGGCCTTCCACTCGATTCCTTCCGCTCCCTTCGAAGTCACTCGAGTGTCGCCCGACCACCGCGACTTCCTCCGGGTGTCGCTAGCCTTCAGCTCTAGCTTTAGTACTTTTCTGCACACTCGATTTAGTTCGTGATATAACAATGTAAACTTAACTTTGTGTCTTTGCCATAATCAAAACACAGGTTCGATTATCTAGTGCCCCTGCACCAACAATCTCCCCCTTTTTGATCTATGGCAAACCAACACAAAGTTAAGGGAAATTAAAACATAAAACAAGTATAGTAGATGATGAATGTCATTTTCAAAAACTCCCCCTTAACCAAAACTCCCCCTTAACCCTAGGTGAGTTTTGAAAGAGATACTTTTGTTTTCAAAATCAAATTATACTTTAGTTTTCAAAATCAAATTTATTGTTACTCCCCCTTAACTCCCTCTTAACTTTCGCTCTTCTCCCCCTTTTGCCATAAATCAAAATAGGGTTTTTGTATAAAATAGGGTTTTTTAAAAAACAATGTCATATATGCATGCATCTAGATAAATCAAATATGAGTCCAAGCATGCGTCTAGCAGTAGTTAGATAGATTGGTTCGAGGTGTGTCCCTCTGCACCAATAATATAAAGGTTTATAATATAACCCTTAAGGTTAGTTTGTTCTCCCCCTTAATCAAATATATGAAGTATAAGAGATGTAGGGGCGCTAAACTTTGGCCTAAGAGTTGTTAAGTACAACAGTTGATAAAATAAGTAGTATCTTGAAGAGATTGTTTTAAGTATATTTAAATTTTCCTTGACATCTCACTCATTCTATGTGTCTCATAATTTGTTCACCTTATATGTTTTGTGATATGATTTTAAATTGATTATAGATAGTCAACCTTGGGTTAGATTCGGATATAACCTTTAGATCGTTAAGTAACTTTTCGAGAAACTGGCTTCCAGGACGTGGCGAGGCACAGGGGCCTTCTTTGATCGGAACAACGATCACTTCCTTAGACAAAGCCAAATTCAAGAAAATATCATTTAAGTCACTTAGGGTTACTTCCTGGTCTAATTAGTTTATGATATAGTGAGGTAACTTCAGCTAGTTCCACTCGGTCAAGTGCACCAAGCTAGATACGCCTTATCTAGCTCGAATACACGAGACTTTGTTTCCCTAACGTACTATCATCTCGCCGCATCCTGTTACTATGTTGTCAAGAGTTGACTAACTATTTTCCCTATCTAGCCGTTCTACAAATTAAAGTAAAATATTCAATGATTTTGCTAAGTAAGCGAGTATACTATTTTAGTGTTAGCTCCCCCTGGACCATTGAACCAATATGGTCCATTCATATAATGAATTTGATCCTAGGGAATCCACAACTTATTAGTCCTTATATGTGAATTCAAAAAAACCTTTGGGACTCATGCTTGGACTCTTTGATGACTACGATTTACGATAGACATATATGACCTATTCGTAGTCGTTGACCTAAATCTGAGTCCGACTTTATTGTACACGGCTCTTTGGGTTCCAAGTAGACGGTTAAGATTCTTAGATCCCAACGTGAACCTTTCAAACGTAGCCTCAACCTCTTCAACCCGGTCTTTCAAGAGAGAATTCTCCTCCTCAAGTTTTTCAATTTGGGTTGAATTTCCCTCTTGAACATGATTGGTTGAAGAGGTTAGAGTAGCCTCTTGCTTGAGGGTTTCAACCTCCTCAAGTAACAACTCAACCCTAGACTCGGACTTAGTTAATTTCCTATTAAGCATTTTAATTGTATTGTAAAGCGTATGAATTAGTGAGCGGCTAACCTTAATTTTCTCTTTTGGTCCGGCTTTGAGTTGTTTCTCGAAGTAGTCCTCGAGTTCGGAGTCGGTGTTGTAATTGGATTCAGATTCGGACTCTGACTCGGACTCTTCGGGTCTTGCCATGCATGCTATGCCACCGCCGTCTTCGTTGTCCCATGTTGCATGAAAAGCCTTCTTTTGATTTGATTTGAATTGTGGCCTCTTTTGATTCTCTAGTAGCTTCCTTTCCCTCCGAACGATCTTCCGCACTACGTTCACTATTGCTTCCACTTTTTCAGATTCGGACTCTAATTCGTCGTCGGGTTCGAGTCCATCTTCTTGCCTAGTAGGTGGCTTTCTTCTTTGTCCTGCATGTAGAGCAATACCTCTCTCGGCCCGGACCACGTTAGTTTGCTCGTGAAGTTCAAACTCGGAAAATAATTCGTCTAACCTAAGCTTCGAAAGGTCCTTAGAGACCTTGTAGGCATCGACCATGGATGCCCACAAGGTAGTCCTAGGAAATGAATTAAGAACGTACCTTAGTAGGTCACGGTTTTCGACCTTGTGTCCGATGGTGTGCAGGCCGTTGACAATGTCCTGGATGCGGGCGTGTAGTTGCGTCGTCGTCTTGTGTTCCTGCATCTTAAGGTTACACAACTTATTGAAAAGAAGGTCACGTTTACATACCTTAGCATCGAACGTTCCTTCGTGTAGCTCGATTAATTTATTCCATAGGTCCTTGGCGCTAATGAATGGTCCGATGCAGTTGAGTTCCTCCTTGGACAAGCCGCATTGCAATATTTGGGTTGCTCTTGCATCGGCTTTGATTTGCCTCTTGGTTGCATTTGTCCACTTGTTGAAATCCAATCGCTCTCCTTGATCATTGGTGGGTAGAGCAAAGCCGGTTTGGATTATTATCCAAGTCTCGACTTGTGTTTTCAAGAAACACTCCATCCGACCTTTCCAATAACAGAAATCATCTCCGTTAAAGAACAGAGGTCGGGTGGTGCTATACCCCTCAATATGAGCCATTAAGTATCTTGCGAAACACAAGATCGTTAAGTAACTTTTCGAGAAACTGGCTTCCAGGTCGTGGCGAGGCACAGGGGCCTTCTTTGATCGGAATAACGATCACTTCCTTAGACAAAGCCAAATTCAAGAAAATATCACTTAAGTCACTTAGGGTTACTTTCTGGTCTAATTAGTTTAGGATACAGTGAGGTAGCTTCAGCTAGTTCCACTCGGTCAAGTGCACCAAGCTAGATACGCCTTATCTAGCTCGAATACACGAGACTTTATTTCCCTAACGTACTATCATCTCGCCGCATCCTGATACTATGTTGTCAAGAGTTGACTAACTATTTTCCCTATCTAGCCGTTCTACAAATTAAAGTAAAATATTCAATGATTTTGCTAAGTAAGCGGGTATACTATTTTAGTCTTAGCTCCCCCTGGACCATTGAACCAATATGGTCCATTCATATAATGAATTTGATCCTAGGGAATCCAAAAATTATTAGTCCTTATATGTGAATTCAATAAAACCTTTGGGACCCATGCTTGGACTCTTTGATGACTACGATTTACGATAGACATATATGACCTATTCGTAGTCGTTGACCTAAATCTGAGTCCGACTTTGTTGTACACGGCTCTTTGGGTTCCAAGTAGTCGGTTAAGATTCTTAGATCCCAACGTGAACCTTTCAAACGTAGCCTCAACCTCTTCAACCCGGTCTTTCAAGAGGGAATTCTCCTCCTCAAGTTTTTCAATTTGGGTTGAGTTTCCCTCTTGAACATGACTGGTTGAAGAGGTTAGAGTAGCCTCTTGCTTGAGGGTTTCAACCTCCTCAAGTAACGACTCAACCCTAGACTCGGACTTAGTTAATTTCCTATTAAGCATTTTAATTGTATTGTAAAGCGTATGAATTAGTGAGCGGCTAACCTTAATTTTCTCTTTTGGTCCGGCTTTGAGTTGTTTCTCGAAGTAGTCCTCGAGTTCACTATTGCTTCCACTTTTTCAGATTCGGACTCTAATTCGTCATCGGGTTCGAGTCCATCTTCTTGCCTTATAGGTGGCTTTCTTCTTTGTCCTGCAAGTAGAGCAATACCTCTCTCGGCCCGGACCACGTTAGTTTGCTCGTGAAGTTCAAACTCGGAAAATAATTCGTCTAACCTAAGCTTCGAAAGGTCCTTAGAGACCTTGTAGGCATCGACCATGGATGCCCACAAGGTAGTCCTAGGAAATGAATTAAGAACGTACCCTAGTAGGTCACGGTTTTCGACCTTGTGTCCGATGGTGTGCAGGCCGTTGACAATGTCCTGGATGCGGGCGTGTAGTTGCGTCATCGTCTCGTGTTCCTGCATCTTATGGTTACACAACTTATTGAAAAGAAGGTCACGTTTACATACCTTAGCATCGGACGTTCCTTCGTGTAGCTCGATTAATTTATTCCATAGGTCCTTGGCGCTAATGAATGGTCCGATGCGGTTGAGTTCCTCCTTGGACAAGCCGCATTGCAATATTTGGGTTGCTCTTGCATCGGCTTCGATTTGCCTCTTGGTTGCATTTGTCCACTTGTTGAAATCCAAGGGCTCTCCTTGATTATTGGTGGGTAGAGCAAAGCCGGTTTGGATTATTATCCAAGTCTCGACTTGTGTTTTCAAGAAACACTCCATCCGACCTTTCCAATAACGGAAATCATCTCCGTTAAAGAATGGAGGTCGGGTGGTGCTATACCCCTCAATATGAGCCATTAAGTATCTTGCAAAACACTAATAAAAACCAAAGGGAATTCCAAGAATTGGTCTTGGATTAGTAATGCCGGAAATAAATAGGAAATAAACATAATTAAATGAGAAAAATAAGAAACTAACAAAAACTAACAACTTACGACCTTCGATGTCCCCGAAAGGGTACTAGACGTTGGATTTTGGGGCTGGAAATAGCTTGTTACGAGGGTATACCCTGATAAGAAATGTAGATCTCTCAGAGAGCTTCAATTTGGTAGGTAGATCTTTATGTGAGTCCACTTGTGCGAAAAGTTATGGCCCTTTTACCGTCGGCTACTCCAAGAGAGAAAACTTGCAAGCACACAACCAAAATAAACATACCAAGACTTCGTCTTGGATTAGTAGTGCGGGAGGAAAAAGACCAAAAAAAAATACGAAATGAAAAATACGAACAGAAAACCAAAACGTTCTAGATCGGTGGTTTCACTAAATCTTAGCGCCCCCGCTCAGATACCAATTGTTGGATCGAGAAGCGTTGCTAGAGGGGGGTGAATAGCGATCGTAAATCTTTCGTTCGAATTCGTTCGTTGAGACACAAGTAAACGAGTAAGCACAGCGGAAAATAAAGTGACACGCTTATTTTACTTGGTTCACAACCCAGCGATTGCTACTCCAAGGCCCTATCGGTCCTAACCGCATACGGAGGGCAAAGCACTATAACGTCTCCTCGTCGTTGGAGGTAGGAGACAACGATCACAAAATCCGAAAGTACGAGGATGAGGCAACAAGCCTACCTCACCTCATTACAAATAAAAACAATGAATACAATATTAAAATATATTACTAGATGCTGCTGCCGACGAAGAAGATCTGAGCTCGTTGTCGCATCGGCGTTATGACGGTGTTGGAGCGTTGGCGTTGTAGGAGCACTTGATGAATAAACTTGATGATATTTGGAGTTGGAATCCTCCCCTCCTTTTATAGATTTTGGTCTCTGAATTTGTCTCCTTTTTTTTTGGAACAGATCATGAAGTTGTCCAAATTTTATCGCGAAGTGGCCGCGTCAAACGTTATCCGTTTTGACCTAGCGCAAAGGCTGATTCATCGCCATCAGTCGACTAATGCCTCCCATCAGTCGACTGATGAGCATCAGTCGACTGCCAGCCTGGCCACTTCCCTGCATTAAGAGGTTAGCTCAGAAAATGATAAATACGACGGTTTCTAACCGTCCGATCTCGACCTATACCTTCCACAAGAAGTGTTAGTCGGATCACCGCCTACGGTCGTCCCCGTACAGAGGACACGACCTTACCATCTCTCACTCACACGATCTTACCTCGATACTTACTGTGTCGCTTTCGCTTTCGGCCTTCCACTGGATTCCTTCCGCTCCCTCCGAAGTCACTCGAGTGTCGCCCGACTGTAAGGGATCGATATGGCCGGCTAGAGGGGGGTGAATAGCCCTCGTACATTGGACGTCGTAAATTGCTCGTCTACAAAAGATTAGCGCAAGCGGAATATACAAATATAATTAAAGACAAGCAAGATATAAGCAAGCAATACAAACACCGAGATATAACGTGGTTCACGGCTACGCCGCTAATCCACGGTCCGATTCGTCCATGGTGAATCACTCCGCCAAAACCAATCACTATCGGTCTCTCCTTTGCACAAAGCTAGGTGGAGGTAACCTTTACAACCAAGATCACTCTTCTTACAATAGGATTGAAGTAAAGACAAGTAAGAAGAGTTTAGAGCTTGTGGGCCACTAGGAAGATTGTTTGGAACTTAAGCATTAGCCTCTCAAAGGCTTACACCCTCTCTTTTTATAGAGAGGGCTATGACCGATGGACCTCACGATCGCCGCCTCGTAGTCGACCGCCTGGCCACGAACGCCCTCGCGGTCAACCTTATCTGATACCGATCGCCGCTCATAGCCGATCGATGGTGGTCTTGGCGGGCCGATCACGACGATCGAGGCGCCATCACGCTGGCCACAATCCGGGCCAATACCGATACCAATCGAACTCACTGACTCGAGAGCAATGATCGCCATGACATGGCAATGATCCGTGTCGAAACCCATCCGACACTTGGCCAAATGGCCAAGTTTCACCTAAGAGCTACCCTTCCTCGGGTTACAATCGCCACTCATTTCTGAGTCCTCGCCCGGTTCTCTTCGCTCGCCACGCCCCTAAGAAGATCAGCGCACGGCTCGCAATGCTCCTTCGCGCCTCTTGCCTCAAGTCTACTTCCTCCGCTTCACTCCAAGCTTCGTCCGGCTGTCCCTGATGCTCCAAGCGCACGGCTTCCGCAAAGCTATCCTTCACCGACTCAAGGCACGAGTCATGAGATGTGAAACTCGCCACGGCTCCATGTGCGAATTACTAAGACCTGAACGACTTCAACGCACATATCATATCAACATATCAAACTAACTTAAACCCTTTGCCACACCATCAAAACCATATCACGGCAAGAGATTGCCCTAACAATCTCCCCCTTTTTGATGTGTGGCAATCCGTTTAAGTTAGGTAAAAACATTTGATATAAATTCTAAGGTAAGAAAGCATGTAAAGATAAACATGATATAACAACATGCAACTCCCTTAATCCATGAAACTCTCTATGCAAATTTTCTCCCCTATCATATATTTCTCCCCTACAATATATTTCTCCCCTAAAGTGATTAACTTAAACATACTTATTTCTCCCCTTTGACACCATCAAAAAAAGATCTAAGTTATAAGCTCATGGCATCAAGTATAATGGAGGGAAAAGATATGTCAAGTTGATTTAAAAATTGGGTACCATTTGTTGATGGCATCAAGTATATTTCTACCACTTGTTGGTGGCATCAAGTATATTTCTACCACTTGTAGGAGGTTTACAAACTGAATTCGGCCTTCAATATTCTGATTTACAGGCCACGATCAGCTATCGGTATGGCGTCGCACTAAAGAATCCAAATTTGATTTTACGACGAAATTCAGAAATGCATTATAAATTCCAGAAATTTTGAAAAATCATGAAATTTGGGGAACATATTTCTTTTAAGTAGATCTATTAATGAAAAATAGTTTTTCATGAAAACTCATTATATTTTCTTGTTTTTGCCAAAAATCCAAAAGCTCTAAAAATCACTAGGTTTTTGATCATTCTAGTATCAAGTTATCTACCTAGTTTTGCATCCAATTGTTTCAAAACATTAATACATGTATTTTAGGGTAAGAAATTGTTTTGAAAACATATGAAATATCCAACCATGATCTTTGGGCAATATGTCTATGAATTAAACATAAGCCTTCCCCATGATTGGTCTATTATTGCTATTTTGATACTTTAAATGACCATCTAAATGCCATAGGCATTAGTGGACATTTGTATCATCCTTATATCTCACCCATGCTAAGTTTGCAATCAAGTTAGCCTATAGTGAGTGTGAGATGTATCCTAGGGGGTATTTGTATATACTTAACCCATATATTCATGCAATTCTATCATGGTTAAGTATCAACCTAACATCCTACATGATCATAATAACATATATCAATTAATTCTACATTATGATCATGAAATACATGTTTTCATCAAATTATAGTCATGCATTAGGTATTATGTGATGATAATAAACAAATTATCACCTAAGGCATGATTCAAACCTATTTCTCATGATAACGTGCCAAATATCAAAAACATAAATCATGATTGTAAATATACATAGGAATTACAACAATCATCATGATTTAAGCATTATTACCTATTTATGGGTACGTTATCATCACCCAACACTATCTAAAAAAAAGTTGTCCCATCATCCTAAGTCAACCAAAATATGATATAGGTCAAGTTCATATGGTTGACTACCCTAGGGTTGTTCTAACCCTTAAGGATGGATTTTGGAACCCAAAATAAGTTCTTTCCTATTGGGTTCACTAAAAACTCCTTGGGGATCCATTTCCTAGCTATTGCTTTCTTTTTATCTTGTCCCCTAGCTATTAGGCATTTGTAGGCCTTTTCATTTTTCTTTTCCTTGTAGCCTAGGCCTTTCTTGTTGAAACTAGCTCTTTGGCTCCCTAAGATCATGTTCAATGTGTTGGAGCCAATAGTGAATTTTTCTAGGGCTTTTGTTAAATAATCTACCTTTTCCCTTAAAGCCCTATTTTCATTTATACATGCATCACTAACATCCAAAGGCATATAAAGGTCATGTGAGCATGCATCATCTAAGCTAGAAGAAATATTATCATTTAAGCATGCTTTTTCTAATTTTTGTTCTAGGTCCTTAATTTGATCTAGCATGCTTTTGTTCTTCTTCTTAGCTCTAAATAAATCCTTAGTTAAACTAGAAATCATAGAAACTATTTTACTAGGTGAGAGATTAGTTACCATAGTTTCCATGTCCTCTTCTTCTTCGGATGATGAGGATGTGGAAGCTCCCCCTTCATTTGAGCTCTCCCCATTTGAGCTTGATTCTTCATTTTCGGATGAAGAGCAATCCAAGTCATCAAAGGCCATCAAGGCCAAATTGGTGACAAAGGCATTCTCCTCATCCGATGATGAGGAGGAGGATGAGGATGGGTCATCCCAAGTCTTGGCCTTGAATGCTTTGGCCTTCCCCTTTTCTTTTGCCTTCTTTTCTTCTTCCTTTCTCTTGCTCCCCTTCTTCTTCTTCCTCTTCTCTTCTTTCTTTTTCTTCTCTTCTTTGCTTTTGTTTAGGAGGGGACAATTGTCCATTATGTGTCCCTCTCCTTGGCAGTTATAGCATATGACCTTCCCCCTTGGTCTTCTATTCCTATCATTAGATTTATCAAATCTAAAATTCTTAAATGCACGTCTTACCCTCCTTACCATATAGGCTTCTTCGGTGCTATCCATGGAGGAGGAGGAAGACTCTTCGTCATCGGAGGAGGAGGGGATTTCCATCTTCTTCTTCCCCTTATTTGCCATCAATGCTACTCCTCTTGAAGGTTGAATTCTAGGCTCCTCTTGTATTCCTTCAAGCCTAGTTTCGTGGAGTTCCATTGTTGAGAAGAACTCCTCCAAGGTGCTCACTTCTAAATTCTTTGAGATATAGAATGAGTCCACCATGGAGCTCCACTTTGAGGACCGGGGAAAGGCATCTATGGCCTTCATTACCATATCCCGGTTTGATAGCTTCTCACCTACACTTGTTAGCCCAATTAAAATTTCTTTAAACCTAGAGTGTAGTGAGGTTACCTTTTCTCCCTTTTCTAGTTTTATATTGGATAATTGGGAGCGGAGGAGGTCTCTCCTTGCTAGCTTGGCCTCGGATGTGCCTTCATGGAGTTCTATAAGCTTCTCCCACATCTCTTTGGCGCTAGCACATTCTCCGATCCGGTTGATCTCTTGTTGAGGGAGCACATTGTAGAGATGGTGCTTGGCTTTGGAGTTTGCAAGATGCTCCTCTCTTTGCCTCTTGGTCCACCTAGATTTCTCTATTGGCTTCCCTTCTTCATCCCTAGGTAGAACGAAACCGGATTCCATTGTAATCATTATATCAAAATCCGTTTCGAAAAATACCTCCATTCGCTTCTTCCACCAAGCGAATTCTCCCTCAAACTTCGGAGGATGGATGTTGGAGCCGGCCATTTTTGATGTAGGGCTTGTTGCGGCGGTTAGTCCGGTGACAAGCAACCTCGGCTCTGATACCACTTGTAAGGGATCGATATGGCTGGCTAGAGGGGGGTGAATAGCCCTTGTACGTTGGACGTCGTAAATTGCTCGTCTACAAAAGATTAGCGCAAGCGGAATATACAAATATAATTAAAGACAAGCAAGATATAAGCAAGCAATACAAACACCGAGATATAACGTGGTTCACGGCTACGCCGCTAATCCATGGTCCGATTCGTCCACGGTGAATCACTCCGCCAAAACCAATCACTATCGGTCTCTCCTTTGCACAAAGCTAGGTGGAGGTAACCTTTACAACCAAGATCACTCTTCTTAAAATAGGATTGAAGTAAAGACAAGTAAGAAGAGTTTAGAGCTTGTGGGGCACTAGGAAGATTGTTTGGAACTTAAGCATTAGCCTCTCAAAGGCTTACACCCTCTCTTTTTATAGAGAGGGCTAACTTCTTCCCGTTTGCCGCCATCGATCATTGCCGCCCTTGGCGATCATCATTCACTACAACGGCCTCCGAACACGCCGGATCCTGACCGTTGTAGTCCAACGGAACTCTTAGCAGTCGACTGATGGACCTCATCGATCATTCGCCTCCATCGATCGGCCGATCGGCTCGAACGGTTCATGGCGAACCCTTATTGACCCGGTCGGCTGCGCGCCCGGTCGGCGCCATATGGTAGTCGACTGCTGGCCACAATCCAGTCAGTCGTATACCAGTCGAACTCACTCGACTCAGAGCAGTCGACTGCCATGACATGGCAGTCGACTGGTGTCGGAAAAACCCATCCGACACTTGGCCAAATGGCCAAGTTTCACCTAAGAGCTACCCTTCCCTGGGTTACAATCGCTCACTCTCATTTCTCGGAGTCCCTCGCCTTCGAAGTTCTCTTCGTTCTCGGCCACGTCCCTCGGCAGCATCAGGCGCACGGCTCTGCAATGCTCCTTCGCGTCTCTTGCCTCAAAGTCTACTTCCTCCGGCTTCACTCCAAGCTTCTCGTCCGGCGGTCCCTCGGATGCTCCAAGCGCACGGCTTCCGCAAAGCTATCCTTCACCGACTCAAGGCACGAGTCATGAGATGTGAAACTCGCCACGGCTCCATGTGCGAATTACTAAGTCCTGCACGACTTCAACGCACATATCATATCAACATATCAAACTAACTTAAACCCTTTGCCACACCATCAAAACCATATCACGGCAAGAGATTGCCCTAACACCGACCACCGCGGCTTCCTCCGGGTGTCTCTAGCCTTCAGCTCTAGCTTTAGTACTTTTCTGCACACTCGATTTAGCTCGTGAGATAACAATGTAAACTTAACTTTGTGTCTTTGCCATAATCAAAATACAGATTCGATTATCTAGTGCCCCTGCACCAAAACATAGGAGCCCACCTAGTCCACGTCAACATGAGCCTGCACCTACATCATCACCTTTTTCTACTTTTGAGCAGGATGCAGGTACATCTGCCTATGATTTTTCAGAGTTCTAATCGTGCCTCGACAACATATATGTTGAGCAGTAGACACAGAGGCAGTGATGGGAGGAACAGAGTGTCTACATGCATGCAGAATTTCAGGGCTTCTGGGAGCACTTCCAGCGGGCCTGTTAGGGCAATCAACCCGTGATATGGTTTTGATGTGTGTGGCAAAGGGTTTAAGTTTGGTTGTTATTGTGATTTGATATGTGCATTGGAGTCTTGCAGAAATTAGTAATTCGCACATGGAGCCTTGGTGAGTTTCACCTCTCATGACTCGGTCCTTGAGTCAGTGAAGGATGGCTTTGCGAAAGCTGTCCGCTTGGAGCATCCGAGGGACCGCCGGACGAGGAGCTTGGAGTGAAGCCGGAGGAAGTAGACTTCAGGGCGAGACGCGAAGGATGGCGCTGCAGAGCCGTGTGCTTGGTGCATCCGAGGGACGTGGCTGGACGAAGATAACTTCAAAGGCGAGGGACTCCGAGGGATGAGAGTGAGCGAATGTAACCTGGGAATGGGTAGTGCTCTTAGGTGAAACTTGGCTATTTGGCTAAGTGTTGGAAGAGATTTCCCAATATCACGATCAAGCATGAAATGGCAATGATCGCTTCCGAGTCGAACGGGTTCGACCGTATCCGATCGATGGGTTTTGGCCGATCGCCATGGAATGGCAATGATCGTAGATTATCAATGATCGCCGCCATGGAATGGCAGTCGACTGATGGATGTAGTGTCGGGCACAGAATGGAGTTGAGATCACGAGCACTCGACTGATCAGGGCATCAATCGACTGATGGCAATATCAGTCGACTGATGATGTTGTCGTTGGATGGAATCCAACATGGAAAGCAGCCGTTATTAGGCAACGGCTACAGGACCAGTCGACTGATAGGGACATCAGCCGACTGCTCATGTGTCAACGGGAAGAAACCCTCTTCCTCTATAAAGAGGAAGGGTGTGGGGCTTTGGGGGCATAATGCTTGAACTCCTAACAGCTCCCAAAGTGCCCTAAACATTTTCCACTCTTCTACTTGTGCTAATCTTCATTCTATTGTAGAAGAGTGATCCTTGTGTAAAAGAGGTTACCTCCACCTAGCTTTGTGCAAAGGAGAGATCTAGTGGATAGATTGAGGTGTGATTCACCTTGGACGAATTGGACCGTGGATTAGCGGCGTAGCCGTGAACCACGTTACATCCTTTGTTAGCATTTGTATTCTTGTTATTTCTATTTGCTTGTCTTGTTTTGTTTTCCATTGCGCTAATATTCTTTGTAGATGAGCAAATTCCACCATCGAACGATTGAGGGCTATTCACCCCCCTCTAGCCGGCCACATACACACCGATCGATCTCCTACAAGTGGTATCAGAGCCAGGTTGCTTGTCAAGGACTAACCGCCGCAACAAGCACTTCATCAAAAGATGGCCAGCTCGAACATTCATCCGCCAAAGTTCGAAGGGGAATTCGCTTTGTGAAAGAAGTGAATGGAGGTATTCTTTGAAATTGATTTCGATATTATGCTTATAATGGAAAATAGTTTTGAGATGCCTAGGGATGAAGAGGGAAGAATACTAGACAAGTCAAGGTGGACTAAAAAGCAAAGAGAGGAACACCTTGCAAATTCAAAGGCTAAACATCATCTCCTCAACATACTTCCCCAACAAGAGATAAACCGAATTGGGGATTGCTCTAGTGCCAAAGAGATGTGGGAGAAGCTAGTGGAGCTTCATGAAGGCACATCCGAGGCAAAACTAGCAAGGAGAGATGTCCTTCGCTCCCAACTCAACAATATCAAACACGATAAAAGGGAGAAGGTAACATCTCTACATTCAAGATTTAAAGAAATCCTTAACAGTTTATCTAGTGTAGGGGAGAAGCTCTCCAATAGGGACATGCTCATGAAGGCAATAGATGCTTTTCCCCGATCATCCAAGTGGAGTTCAATGGTAGACTCATTCTATATTTCAAAGAATCTAGAGGTAAGTACTCTAGATGAATTTTTCTCCACTATGGAATTGCATGAATCTAGGCTTGAAGGAATAATAGAAGAGCCAAAAATTCAACCTTCAAGAGGAGTGGCACTTTTGGCTAACAAAGGGAAGAAGAAGATGGAGACTCCCTCCTCCTCCATGGATAGCACGGAAGAAGCTTATATGGTAAGGAGGGCAAGGCGTGCATTAAAAAGTTTAAATTTAATAAATCTAATGATAGGAGAAGAAGACCAAGGGGGAAGGTAATTTGCTGCAATTGCCAAGGAGAGGGACATATAAGGGATAATTGTCCCCTTTTAAACAAGAGTAAAGAGGAAAGGAAAAAGAAAGAAGAAAAGAAGAAGAAGAAGGGGAGCAAGAAGAAAGAAGAAGAGAAGAAGGCTAAAGAAAAAGGGAAGGCCAAAGCACTAAAAGCAAGGACTTGGGATGACCCTTCTTCCTCATCATCATCATCATCCGAGGAAGAAAATGCCTTTGTCACAAATTTGTCATTAATGGCATTTGACGACTTAGATTCATCCTCCTCCGAAAATGAAGGATCAAGTACAAGTGAGGAGAGTTCTAGTGAAGGGGGAGCTTCTTCACCATCCTCATCCGAAGAAGAAGAAGACATGGAAACTATGGTAACGAACCTCTCACTAAGTAAAATAGTTTCCATGATTTCTAGTCTTACTAAGGATATATTTAGAGCTAAAAAGAAAAATAAAAGCATGCTTGATCAAATTAAGGATTTAGAACAAAAATTAGAAAAAGCATGTTTTAATGATAATAATGATGGTGCATGCTCACATGATCTTTATATGCCATTAGATGTAAGTGATGCATGTATGGAAGAAAATAGGGCTTTAAAGGAAAAGGTATATCACTTGACCAAAGCCCTAGAAAAATTCACAATAGGCTCCAACACCCTTAACATGATCATAGGGAGCCAAAGAGCAAGTTTCAATAAGAAAGGCCTAGGATAAGGAAAAGAAAAATGAAAAGGCCTATAAATGCTTAATTGCTAGGGGTCAAGATAAAAATAAGGTAATAGCTAGAAAATGGATCCCTAAAGAGTATTTAGTGAACCCCATAGGCAAGAATTTGTTTTGGATTCCTAAATCCATCCTAAAGGGTTAGGAAAACCCCTATGATAGTCAACCATATGGATTTTATCTATATCATATTTTGGTTGACTTAGGATGGCAGGACAAATTTTTGAAATAGTGTTGGGTGATGATAATGCACCTATAGATAATAGAAATCATGCTTTAGGTGATATTTGCCTTATTATCATGATGTAATACCTAATGCACGATCACAATTTGATGAATACATTTGTTTCATGATCATAATATGAAATTCATACATATATGTTTTTATGATCATGTGGGATATTAGGATGATACTTAACCATGGGTAGAAATGCATGAAATTAATGGTTAAGTATATATAAATACCTTTAGGATGCATCTCACACTCACCATAGGCTACCATGATTGAAAACTTAGTATGAGTGAGATGTTAGGATGATACAAATGTCCACTAATGACTATGACATTTAGATGGTCATTTAAGGTATTAAAATAGCAATAATAGACCAATCATGGGGAAGGCTTATGTTTAATTCATAGACATATTGCCCAAAGATCATGGTTGGATATTTCATATATTTTCAAAACAATTTCTTACTTTAAAATCTGTGTGTTCATGTTTTGAAACAATTTAAAGCAAAACTAGGTGTTAAACTTGATACTAACTTGATCAAAAACCTAGTTACTTTTGAAACTTTTGGATTTTTGGCAAATACTTGAAAATATAATGATTTTTCATGGATAACTATTTTTCATTGATAACTATACTTACAAGAAATATATTCCCCAAATGTCATGATTTTTTGAATTTTATAGATTTTCTAATGCATTTCTGAAATCCACCTTGAAAACTTGAAAAACCCGAAATGCATGTGCCAGTCGACTGGTAGTCTGAACCAGTCAACTGGTCGCCTGATAACATGCCAGTAACTTCTTTTATCCAATTTTAAGGCATGTTTTGGTTTTTGTTTCCCTCTAAACTTGATGTCATGCTTGCATATACTTTGTTTAGTATTTTTGATGGTGTCAAAGGGGGAGAAATGTATATGTTTAAGTAAGGGGGAATTATATTTAGGGGGAGTTTCATGTATTAAGGGGGAGAGTTTCTAATCATGTTATTTACATGCTTTCCTTTCTTAATATTTTGTTAAATGGTTTTACCTAACTTAAACGGATTGCCACACATTAAAAAGGGGGAGATTGTTAGGGCAATCAACCCGTGATATGGTTTTGATGTGTGTGGCAAAGGGTTTAAGTTAGGTTGTTATTGTAATTTGATATGTGCATTGGAGTCTTGCAGGACTTAGTAATTCGCACATGGAGCCTTGGCAAGTTTCACCTCTCATGACTCGGTCCTTGAGTCGATGAAGGATGGCTTTGCGGAAGCCATGCGCTTGGAGCATCTAAGGGACCGTCGGACGAGGAGCTTGGAGTGAAGCCGGAGGAAGTAGACTTCAGAGTGAGACGCGAAGGATGGCGCTACAGAGTCGTGCACTTGGCGCATCCGAGGGACGTGGCCGGACGAAGATAACTTCAAAGGCGAGGGACTCCGAGGGATGATAGTGAGCGAATGTAACCCGGGAAGGGGTAGTGCTCTTAGGTGAAACTTGGCCATTTGGCTAAGTGTCGGAAGAGATTTCCCGACATCAGTCGACTGGCATGAAATTGCAGTCGACTGCTCTGAGTTGAACGGGGTTTGACTGGTATTCGACTGATGGGTTTTTGGCCCGTGATCATTTACCATCAGAATAGCGATCATTGTGAACCATCGATCGGCGCCATGGAATAATGATCGGTGATGGAGGTAATGTCAGTCTGTGAGAATGAAATTCGAGCTCACGTTCACTCGACTAATCAGAGCATCAGTCGATTGATGGTAATATCAGTCGGCCCGATGATGTGTTATCGTTGGATGGAATCAATGTAGCGTAGATTATTGGGCAGCGACTACGAGGACGGTCGGTGATAGGGACATTAGTCGACTGCTCCTGTGTCAACGGGAAGAAACCCTCTTCCTCTATAAAGAGGAAGGGTGTGGGGCTTTGGGGGCCTAATGCTTGAACTCCTAATAGCTCCCAAAGTGCCCTAAATGTTTTCCACTCTTCTACTTGTGCTAATCTTCATTCTATTGTAGAAGAGTGATCCTTGTGTAAAAGAGGTTACCTCCACCTTGCTTTGTGCAAAGGATAGATCTAGTGGATAGATTGAGGAGTGATTCACCTTGGACGAATCTGACCGTGGATTGGCGGCGTAGTCGTGAACCACGTTACATCCTTTGTTAGCGTTTGTATTCTTGTTATTTCTATTTGCTTGTCTTGTTTTGTTTTCCGTTGCACTAATATTCTTTGTAGACGGGCAAATTCCACCATCGAATGATTGAGGGCTATTCACCCATCTCTAGTGGGCCAAATACACACCGATCAATCCCATACAGGGTCGAGGAGTTCTACGACGAACCCCGTATTTATTTCTAGGAGGAGGCTACCCATCGCCAGGCAGAGGCCGCCTACCGCCAAGAGATGTGGAAGCATATGCTAGCCCACCATGCATAGTGGGCCCGGGAGGAGGTGCACAGAGCATCCGCTGCATCCACCATCTCTCAGATCGACCACATGTACATGTGGCATCAGCGGCTCAGTAGCAGATTCTCCAAGGATCCTGAGATGCTGAGGCTTCTAGACTTTCCACCTCATCCACCATACTAGAGGTATACTTTCATTTAAGTCTGGGGGGACCCCAAGTTTTATTTTTTTTTTCTAGCAGTAGTTTCTTTCCTGATGTTTGCATTTTAGTTAGCATTCATTTATTCATGCATTAGATGTTTAGTTTCTTTCAGCACTTAGTTTTTGCTACCTATAAGCTGCCTCAGTAGTATTTGTAAAAGTTTTCTTCATGAGTTGTTTCCATGGGTAGCTTAACTTCATTTACCTCGTGGTATTTTATTTTATTTGCTCTGAATGAATGTTCTAGACTTACATTGGTTAGTTTTTTTTTATTTTACACATACACATGATGAACTTTCTGAAAGGGAGAGTCTAGTACATATCTAGTTATGATTCATTTCAGTAGTCTAGTACTTTGGAATCCATAGGTGACTCTAGATTTAGCATTTTAGTTACTAGAGATGCTCGGATTGTGTAAGTCCATTCGGAGAAATCAAAATCCCAGTGAGCCAGAAAGATAAAAGAGAGAAAAGAAAAAAAAAGTAAAAAGAGAGAGAGAAAGAGAAAAAGAAATGAAAAAGAAAAGAAAGAAGAAAAAGAGATTATGAGGGATAAAAAATAGTTATCGTGGGTGGAAATGGTTATGTGCCCCTTTGAGATCGAGTTAGGTTACTGGGAAAACACCTCCCAATTTTTCTCAATACCGAGCACGCCTTTGAGACTTTGTGCAAGATCTAGGGAACGACCCTCGCTTTGGGCAAGTAAGTGCCTAAGAGCTAGAGACCTTAGGAAAACTATAGGATGAAGACTTAACTTATCATGGAATGAGTATCCCCTAAGAAGATTCGCTTGGCACGAGCATGAGGAGCTAACTTAGTGAATTTCTAGAACATATCTATTTTGCTTTGATTGCAAATACCACTTGATAAATTTAGTTAACATGCTAAGTATAGAACAATATCTTCTTAAAATTTCATGGCACTGAGGTTTGCTTGAGGACAAGCAAAGACTTAAGTTTGGGGGAATTGATGTGAGCAAAACATATAGGGTTTTAGGAGTAGTTTTCACTCACATCTCATTACATTTTATGTTAGTTTCATGCATATGTCACTTTGTTTTGCATGTATTTCTTATTTTCTAGTTTGGAGGTCTGCTCTTTGTACTTTTGTGTGCAGGATAGCATTTCATGGGGAAAAGGCGCACTTTCGAAGCAAAAGAAGGACATTTTGTAGCTAGACGCAGAAGGAGACATGGCCAGGGCGTGTGGCTACACATGGTCGTATCCAAGGGGCAAAATTGTCCACCCCAGTGCCACACACGGCCTGGCCGTGTGGAAACACATGGTCATGTGGCACTGCATGATTCCGATGCGAGTCAATTTTTTTCCAGGTTTTAGAGCGATCCGGTGTGATGTCTATATAAGGAAAGCTCTGCCTAAACCCTAGGAGGGAGGCAAGACGGTTGGGATGGCACCCCGAAGCCCTAAAAAACTTTGGGAACTCGTAATGGGGAGGAAGAATGCTGCCGGAGGTCAAGATTATGCACTTTAACGCCAGAGAGAAGGCCACATTGGCATTGTAAATTTCTTTTATTGCACTTTATCTTTTATTTATTCGAACATAAACATGCCTTGTGTTTCTCCTCTCCTATCTATGGAGTAGTTACTTCGATTCTAGGATTAGGGAGTAGTTTGTGTGCGTAGGATATGTTTCTTCAAATTGAATTCTGGTATTGTGTTTGAATTTGCAATTGGAATTAGTTTAGACCGATATCTATGTGTATTTGGTTTTCTATCTACTGTGCTTAGCCGATACGAGGGATGACAACCCTCGTATCTAATATTTAGGGGATTTATACTAGGAACCTAGGGGTTGGCCTCATCTCCTATAACCGTGGGTAGAAGGATGCGATAGAACTAGAAACGGTTCATCACAGGGATTGATTCGGCATCCTCGTACTGCCTATCCAGTCCTTATAAGGCAGAAATAGCTCCCGATAGATGTGTGGCTCATCGGGAGAGTGTATGATGTCCGTTCCACAAGACCATAGTTAGACATTTAGACAATGCCCAGTTGATAGCATGTTTTATGACACACAAGCGAAACTGAAATCCTAGAATCCCTTTAAAAAGATCTCGCGGCAAACTCTTTTCTTCCTCCATGTGACACCATATTGAGTAGGACCACCAATAACCCTCACATTCACAACCCTTAGAGTCTAGTCCCGAACAATTTCATCCACCAAACAAATCGATACTCGATTCTCAGTCCCTATGGGGTCGATAATCTTTTTATTACTTGACGACATCCGTGCACTTGCGGGCATTGAGTGCGAGCGCGCGCTTCGAGTCCTCGACGGTCTCCGTTGCGAGATTTGAGGTCGCGTTCACGTGCATCAGTTAACACCATGTCTTTGACGATATTCTTTTGCCACTAACCTTACTTTATAGGTAATTACATTATCTTCCATGTCATTTTTCTTCTTGAAAACCCACATGCACCCTATAGATGTTATGCCTTTGGGTGGGTCCACCAAGCTCCAAACTTGGTTTTTGTACATGGAATCCATTTCTGACTTCATGGCATCTAGTCATTTATCCCTTTTTGAACTTTTCAGAACATCTTTAGAACTATTAGGCTCCTCATCCTATATGAGCTGCTAATGTGTGCATTTTAAATAAAGTTTTTGTTATCATTTTGGCACACATCCTACCTCATGTTTATGATATTTATTCCATATTATCTTTGTTTTATATTATTTTCCTATTATCTTTGTTCAAAGATCTGCCTTTGTTTATTTGTCTTGATAGGGATATAGATTCGAAGAAAAATGTGTTGGGACCGATTTAATGTGCTAGAGGGGGATGAATAGCATCGCTTGATTTCTCTCTTCGATTTCACTCGATCGTGTTCGTGCTTGTCTACAACAAGGTTAGTGCACAGTGGAATATACAAAAATAAATAGCACAAAACACATACAAAGCACAACACACACGACAATACGGATTTAATGTGGTTCCTACTCCATGGTCGAGCTCTAGAGTGATCTATAGTGAGTCACACCACCACTAACAAACTTTTCCTACTCGGCAACACACCGGAGGTAGATAAATCTCTTACAAGCAAGAGTTTATACAAAAATAAAATAACAAGTGTAAAGAATGAAAACAAAATACACGTTACACAAAAATGCTTTAACACTTGATTGCTTACTTATTGTTTGCTTTGGATTGCTCTTGAAGGTCTGGAATGCAATAACACTTCCTCTTCAAAATCATCCCAAAAATGCTTGCTTCAACCCTCCATCGCAACTTCCTTTATATCCTGCATTGGGCTAATTTTTCACTTGGCAATCGACTGCTAAAAGACCCCAGTTGGCTGCCCCCTTAACCGTTATCTCACAACGGACTTATCCACGTTGGCATTCTAGCCAATGGACACTTGAGTAGTCTGCTGCCATTGTCATCAGTCGACTGGCAAGCCAGTAGTCGACTGCCCAATCGACTATGAGAGCTTCTGTGCTCTATCCACTTAAAGCCAATCGATTGCCCTTACATGATAGTCGACTGGTATAACCACCAGTTGACTGCCAGAGCTACAACAACAATTGAGCTGCAGTCGACTACTCTGCCAGTCGACTGGGTCATAACCCCAGTGGACTACCACAAGTCAACTGAGCTCCCAAGTGGTATGCACTTAGCCAGTCGATTGGTCCAAAGCTCGAGTCGACTGGTAAACCTCAAACATGAGGTTTAATCCAAGTATGATCCTATCATATTTGATACTCACCCTTAGCCTAGACCTAAGCCTTCTAGCCACCTCCATATGCCTCACACCCTTAGGGTTCATCCGAGTCCTCCATTACTCATTCACCCTTCACACTAGCCTTCATGTGCTTCCATTGGCTGTGTCATGCTAATGGGCCTTATGGTGCCAAGACTACACACTTAGACTTACACATACGTCACCAAGACTACATACTTGGACTTACACAACCAATGCTACACCCTTGGTCATTTCCTTTGTCAAATATCCATATTTGGACTTTCACTGCCAAGACTACACCCTTGGACTTACGTGGCCAAGACTTCGCCCTTGGACTTTTCAATTGCTAAGTATCCATACTTGGACTTTCCCTTGCCAAGACTTCCCCTTGGAATTTTCCTCGCCAAGTATCCATACTTGGACTTCTCTATTGTCAAGACTCCAATCTTGGACTTCTCCATGCCAAGTCTCCATACTTGGACTTCCACTCGAGTTTCACTCGAGCTAGGTCACCCTTGACGTGAGGTCGATTGCTCCAACAATCGCCTCCTAACAATCTCCCCCATATGACCTTGGATATCCAAAACATCCACTAGTCATATGGTTAAACCATATTGGCAAACATCAAAACACTACTCGAGTCCTACTCAAGTCTGGTCAATCATGACCTAGGTCGATTGCAACAACAATCTCTCCCTTTTTATGTTTAACAATACATTTAAGTTAGGTTATCCCATAAACCCAACTTGACTCTTCTTATGTCAAAGCATAATGAAGGTGTACCTAACTTAAACTCTCACTTCTCACCCATTGGCATACATCAAAAACCCTACCAAGGGTTTACCATGTTAATGTGAGCAAAACATATAGGGTTTTAGGAGTAGTTTTCACTCACATCTCGTTGCATTTTATATTTGATTCTTGCATATTTCACTTTATTTTGCATGCATTTCCTATTTTCTAGTTCAAAGATATGCTCTTTGTACTCTTGTGTGCAGGACAACATTCTATGGGAAAAATGGTGCACTTTTGGAGCAAAAAGAAGGCATTTGGCAGCTAGAACAGAAGGACACACACCCTGACCATGAGAATCCACACGACTCGTGCCCCAATTTCACACACGCCCTGGCCGTGTGAATCCACACGATCGTGTGGGCTTGGCGATTTCAACGTGATTCAGTTATTTTCTAGGTTTCAGGGAGATTCAGCCTGATGTCTATATAAAGGAAGCTACACCCAAACCCTAGGGGAGAGGTCCGATGGTCGGGACTGCACACCGGTGCCCTAAAAAGCATCAAAAACTCACAACGGGGAGGAAGGAAGTCGCTCAAGGATCAAGTTCTGCACTTCGACGCCAGAGAGAAGAGCCACATTGCATTGTAATTCACGTTCCTTGTGCAATTTATATTATTTCTATGAATTTGATTATACTTTGTGTTTCTCTTCTCGTATTTATGGAGTAGATTCTCCTATTCTAGGTTTAGAGAGTAGTTTGTGTGCATAAAACATGTTATTTCAAATATATTTTTGTTCTTGAAATCATATTTGCAATTGGTAATTATTTAGATCGATAGCTATTTGTTTTGGTCTTCTATTTACTGTGTGTAGCCGATACGAGGGGTGACAACTCTCATATCAAAGATTTAGGAGAATTAAGGAGGAACCTAGGGGTTGGCCTCATCTTCAATAACCGTAGATAGAAGGGTGTGATAGAGTCGAAAATGAGACACATTCTGATTCGTCAGAGGGATTGATTAGGCATCATCGTATCGCCTACCCCATCCTAAAGCCAGGGGTCCACCTGGTATGGCGGAGGTAGTTCCCGATAGATGTGAAAGCTCATTGGGGAAGTATATGTTGTCCCTTTCACAAAACCATAGTTAGAAATCTAGATGGAATTCAATTGATAGCGTGTTTTGTGACACATAGGCGAAATCGAAGTCCTAGAATCCCATTCAAAGACTCGTAGCAAACCTTCTCTTCCTCTGTGTGACACCGTACTTGAGTTAAGTCCACCGTCAAGCTCTCATTCATGAACCCTAGGATTCCTAATCCAAACAACAACACGTCCACTGAACAATCGGTACTCGAATCTCAGTCCCTATGGGATCGATAATCTTTTTATTACTTGATGACATCCGTGCATTTACAAGTGTTGAGTGCGAGCATGCGCTTTGAGTCCTCGATAGTTCCCATCGTGAAATTTGAGGATGCGTTCGCGTGCGTCATGTTTTTGGCACCGTTGTCGGGGACTGTTGATTCGATATCGAATCGAAAGTGGATAGTTGGATCGGACTTAGGTTATATTTGTTTTCTTATTTTAATTATTCTAGTTTTAGACTTTTAATTATTTAAATTTAGTTTAGATTAATTAGTAGATATCTTGCTTTATTTTAGTTTTTTTTAGTTTTTCTTCATCTGGTTTAGTGCTCCAGTTTAATTTAGTACTAATTTAGATCTTAGTTTTCTTCTAGCTTTAGTTATTTTCTAACAGTTTTTCTTTTAGTTATTTTCTTAGAAATTTTTTTTAAGACTCTTGCCAAGGAACTGTTGTTCCTTTCCTAGTCTATATTTTCCTGTATATAAAGATGCATGCTTTTACTCATGATTATGGTCAATTTAATGCTGTGAATTTCGGTAACATTTATTGTGAGAATTGTGGTGAAACGTGGCATACCATTAACGATTGTCCGGATATATTTGAACCTTCAAAATTTGAATAAGAAGATGTCACCTATGATTACAATCAGTGGCCATGAGATGAAGCCTATTTATATAGTTATGCCCCTAGCTACTTGAACCCTCAATATTATTTCCCAAGTGAGCATGAGAGCTGTGAATCGCCATGTAAATTTTATCCAGAAATAAGTCCCCACTTAGAAGCCTTGCTAGCCGATTTTACTAGGGAATGAGAGGAGCATAGCCGACAATTTGGGGGAGATTATGCAATGAGATCTCACAAGAGAAGAAACCAAACGATGAGAAGGTGGCTTTGATGACTGGATTACACCTAATATGGTGGAGACTCACTTTGAGCAAATGGATGAGGAAGACGTGGATAACATAGGAAGTAAAGAAGGGCAATCCATTCAATCACCACTGGAAGAAGAACTTGAGGATTATATAATTGATATTTTAATCGAGGAGTGCATTGCTTCAATCAAAACACCTCCTAACCTCAAGGGTCTAGAAGAGCCTACATTAACCCTCACCGAAACTTTGGCTATCAATAACGAAGCCCATTTAGTGATTTGTAATGATAAAATTCCATTTGACATAATAGAATCGGCTGATCAATCTTTTGGTGAGGATATTTGTGGTGAGTTATATTATTTACAACATATGGATAAAATGGAATATAAAGATCAAACTACTGATAATTCTGTGAAGATAAGCATGTTCAATCTTGAACCAAGGAAGGTAGCTAGTAAATATCTTACCCCTCCACGAGCAAGATTTAAGAGATGTGACGATGAGGGACCACAAGGGAGGAGGCATAAAGTGAGCAAATATCTTGCTCCCCCATGAGCAAGATTCAAACGCATCAAATGAAATGTAGGGGTATGGTCGAGCTAAAAGACCTTAAACAAAGAGCTTCTTGTGAGGCAACCCAAGTGTAGTTTTATATATGTTTTTTTATTGCATTCATGTGTATAATTTAGACTTTGATTTATGGTCATTTAAGTTTTTGCAAATAGTTTAGGATTAGAAAGGACTTGCTAAGTAGAAGCAAAAATCGTTTTGAGCCCACCTAGTCCACACAAAGAGCCTGCACCTGCGCCACCATCTTTTTCTACTTTTGAGTAGGATGCAGGTACATCCACTATGATTTCTCCGAGTTTAGATCATGCCTCGACGACATATACACCGAGCAGAAAACACAGAAGCAGCGATGGGAGGAGCAGAGCGCCTATATGCAGGTGGAGTTTCAGGACGGGACCACTTCTAGTGGGCCGAGGAGTTTTATGATGAGGCCTATATCTATTTCCTAGAAGAGGCTGCCCATCGTCAGGAGGAGGCTGCATATTGCTAGGAGGTTCGGCAGCACATTCATGCCCAACAGGCACAGCACAACCAGGAGGAGGAGCACAGAGCAGCTGCTACATCCACTATCTCTCAGATCGATCACATGTACATGTGGCATCAGCGGCTAAGCACCAGGTTTTCTCAGGAGCCCGACATGCCGAAACTACCAGACTTCACACCTCGGCCACCATATTAAGAGGTATGCTTCTCTTAAGTCTGGGGGGACCCCAAGTTTTGATTTATTTTGTTTCTAGCAGTAGTTTCTTTACTGATATTTGCATTTTAGTTAGCATTCATTTGTTCATGCATAGGTTGTTTAGTTTCTTTCAGCACTTATTTTTTGCTATCTATAAGCTGCCTCAGTAGTATTTTTAAAGTTTTCTTCATGAGTTATTTCCATGGGTAGCTTAACTTCATTTACCTTGTGGTATTTTATTTTATTTGCTCTAATGAATGTTCTAGACTTACACTGGTTAGCTTTTATTTTTACACCTACACATGACGAACATTCTAAAAGGGAAAGTCTAGTACATACCTAATTATGATTCATCTCAGTAGTCTAGTACTTTGGAATCCATAGGTGACTCTAGATTTAGCATTTTAGTTATTGGAGATGGTTGGATTGTGAAAGCCCATTCAGAAAAATCAAAATCCCAAGAGAGAGAGAAAAGAAAAGGAAAAAAACAATGGAATAAGAAAAAAAAAGAGGGAAAGAAAAAGATAGTGAGAAAAATTGGAAAAAAAAAAGATTATGAGGGATAAAAAAATAGTTATCGTGGGTGGAAATGGTTAGGTGCCCCTTTGAGACCGAGTTAGGTTACTGATGCACGCGATCGCGACCTCAAATCTCGCAACGGAGGTCGTCGAGGACTCGAAGCGCGCGCTCGCACTCAACGCCCGCAAGTGCATGGATGTCATCAAGTAATAAAAGATTATCGATCCCACAGGGACTGGGGTTCAAATATCGGTATGTTCAGTGGTTGAAATTGTTTGGACGTAAACTCTAAGAGGTTTTGACTTGTGAGGGTTGTCGGTGGACTATACTCTATATGGTGCCACACGGAGGAGGAAGGGAGCTTGCCGAGGTCTTCAAAAGTGATTCTAGGACTTCGGTTTCACTTGTGTGTCACAAAACAATGCTGTCAATTGATGTTGTCTAGACGTTTAGCTATGGTTTTGTGGAAGGGACATCATACACTCTCCCGATGAGCCACCGCATCTACCGGGAGCTATCTCCGCCTAAAAGGACGAGATAGATGGTATGAGGATGCCGAATCAATCCCTACGATGAACTGTGTCCGGTTTCGTCGCATCCTTCTACCCACGGTTACAGGAGATCAGGTTTACCCCTAGGTTCCTTATATAAAATCCCCTAAATCTTAGATACGAAGGCTTTCACCCCTTGTATCACCTAAGCACAGCAGGTAGAAAACCAAACACACATAGATATAGTAAAAACAACTACCAATTGCCAAATTAAACTCAAAGACAGAATTTAACATGAACCAACATTGTAATGTACACACAAGCTACTCCCTAATCCTAGAATTGAAAGAACTACTCCATGTATATGAAGGAGGAATCACAAACCATGTACATGTTTGAATACATCATAATTAAAACGTAGGAACAAGGGATTACAATGCTTTTGTGGTCTTCTCTCCGGCATTGAAGTGCAAGGCGTAGACCTTCGGTGACGTTCCTCCTACCCGTTGCGAGTTCCCGAAGATTTTTAGGGCTTTGGTGTGCCGTCCTAGCCGTCGTGCCTCCCCCTAGGGTTTGGGAGGAGCCATCCTTATATAGACATCACCTCGGACCGCTGTAAAATCTGGAAAAAGCACTAGTCGCACAAATCTGGTGGGCCGCCACACAATCGTGTGTTTCCACATGGTTAGGCCGTGTGAGGCCCTAAGGTGGCTAATCTCGCCCATTGGACACGGTCGTATGTAGCCACATGCCCTGGCCATGTCCCACTCTGCGTCTAGCTGTAAAATGTTCGTCTTTTGCTCCGAAAGTGCACCTTTTTTGTCCCGAAATGCTAACCTGCACCCAAAAGTACAAAGAGAAGACTTCCGAACCAGAAAATAGAAAATGCGTGCAAAATAAAGTAACATATGCATGAAACTAACATAAAATGTAATGAGATGTGAGCGAAAACTACTCCTAAAACCCTATATGTTTTGCTCACATCAGTTACTAGGGAAACACCTACCAATTTCTCTCAATACTGAGCACGCCTTTGAGACTTTGTGCTAGATCTAGGGAATGACCCTCGCTTTGGATAGGTAAGTGCCTAAGAGCCAGAGACCTTAGGAAAGCTAAAGGATGACGACTTAACTTACCATGGAACAAGTATCCCCTAAAAAGATTTGCTTAGCATGTGCACGAGAAGCTAACTTAGTGAATTTTTAGAACATATCTATTTTGCTTTGAATGAAAATACCACTTGATAAATCTAGTTAACATGCTAAGTATGGGACAATGCCTTTTTAAAAATTTTTATGTCACTGAGGTTTGCTTGAGGACAAGCAAAGACTTAAGTCTGGGGGAATTGATGTGAGTAAAACATATAGGATTTTAGGAGTAGTTTTTGCTCTCATCCCGTTACATTTTATATTTGATTCTTGCATATTTCACTTTATTTTGCATGCATTTCCTATTTTCTAGTTCAAAGATCGGCTCTTTGTACTCTTGTGTGCAGGACAACATTCTACGGGAAAAATGGTGCACTTTTGGAGCAAAAAGAAGGCATTCGGCAGCTATAACAGAAGGGTACACACCCTAGCCCTGTGAATCCACATGGCTCGTGCCCCAGTACCACACATGGCCTGGCCATGTAAATTCACACGGTCGTGTGCTGCTAGGCAATTTTGATGTGATTCAGTTATTTCCAAGTTTCGAGGAGATCCGACATGATGTCTATATAAAGGAAGCTACGCCCAAACCCTAGGAGAGAGGCCCGACGATCGGGATGGCACCCCCAGTGCCCTAAAAAGCACCGAAAACTCACAATGGGGAGAAAGGAAGTTGCTCAAGGATCAAGTTCTGCACTTCGACGCCAGAGAGAAGAGCCACATTGCATTGTAATTCACGTTCCTTGTGTAATTTACATTATTTCTATGAATTCGATTATGTTTTGTGTTTCTCTTCTCGTATTTATGGAGTAGATTCTCCTATTCTAAGATTAGGGAGTAGTTTGTGTGCTTAAAACAAGTTATTTCAAATATATTTCTGTTCTTGAAATCATATTTGCAATTGGTGATTATTTAGATCGATAGCTATTTGTTTTGGTCTTCTATTTACTGTGCCTAGCCGATACGAGAGTGGCAACCCTCGTATCAAAGATTTAGGACAATTAAGGAGGAACCTAGGGGTTGGCCTCATCTTCGATAACCGTAGATAGAAGGGTGTGATAGAGTCGAAAACGAGACACGTTTCGATTCATCACAGGGATAGATTCAGCATCCTTGTACCATCTACCCCGTCGTAAAGCCAGGGGTCGACCTATTATGGAAGAGGTAGTTCCCGATAGATGCGAAAGCTCATCGAGGAAGTGTATGATGTCCCTTCTGTTGGTGCAATCGGCCCAGGTCACGATTGACCAAGACTCGAGTTTGACTCGAGTTATATTTTGATGTTCGACAAAAACATATCACAATGTAATTGTCATAGGGAAGTCCAAGTCTTGAGTACTTGGCATGGGAAGTCCAAGTGGGACACTTGGCATTTGGCAAAGTCTAAGCATGGGTCTTGGCAAGGTAAAGTCCAAGTCATGGGTACTTGGCATGGAAAGTCCAAGTGGGACACTTGGCATTTGGGAAAGTCCAAGTCTTGAGTACTTGGCACAAGGAAAAGTCCAAGCATGGGTCTTGGCATGGAAATTCCAACATGGGTTGGCAAGGGAAAGTCCAAGCTTGAGTCTTGGCATTTGAGAAGTCCAAGGGGTTGGATATTGGCGACGTAAAGTCCAAGCGAAGTCTTGGCGGCGTAAGTCCAATGTGCCTTGGCGGTGTAGACACCGTTAGCATGACATAGCTGAGGGAAGCACCTGGAGGCTAGCGCGATGGATGAACAAGTCATGGATGACTTGGAGGGATCCGAGAGGCGTGAGGCTGATGGAGGTGGCTAGAAGGCTTAGGTCTAGGCTAAGGGTGGTCTAGCAAGTATGGGGGCACCATACTTGGGTTAAAACCTCATTTTTGAGGTTGGCAGTCGACTGGCATTATGGACGGTTTGACTGCCGTGAGTCGACTGCCAATTTAGAGCTGGAAATGCTCGCGGCCGACTACTCGATTGAGCAGCGATCGGTGTGTCGGCAATGATCGCCCCGCCAAGGGTTGGCGATCACCGATCTAATTCCATTGGAGTTTTTCCAACGTGGATCGAGCCGTTGTCTCACGACAACAGTGGCATCAGTCGACTGGTGACTTATGGCAGTCGACTGATGGGCGGAAATCTAGGTCGCGCGCAAGGATAAAAGGAGCTCGACGGGAGGGTTTTTGGCAGCGATTTCTTGGACGTTTTTGTGGCGATTTGCTGCTGCAAATCAGGGTCTTCAACCACGATTCAAGCGATCAACAAGCAAGCAATCGAAAGGCATTTGTAAAGCATTCTCTTTGCTTATATTGCATTGTATCTCATTTTATTTGCTTGTTGTTGTTTGATTATAGTTGTAATCTTATTGTAAGAGGTTTCTCCACCTCCGACTTGTGTCGAGAAGGAGTATTTGTCATAGTGGTGTGTGATTGGCATCGCTAGGGTTCGTACGAACCCAATCCGTGGAGTAGGAACCGTTTTGGTTCCGAACCACATTATATCCTTGTGTTAGCATGTTGTTCATTTCGTTATCGTTATTACTTTTCTATTTCCGCTGTGCTAACGAAATTGTAGAGATGAACACGCGATCAAATTCCATCTACGAACAGTCAAATGCTATTCACCCCCCCCCCTCTAGCGGCGTCAAATATCCAACAATTGGTATCAGAGCCTGGGGCTCTTCTATGGACTAACTGCCGGGAGCTAAGACAAAGAGGCTAGAGGGTGAAGATGGAAGAACCATTGGGATGGGACATCAACACCCCAATTCCCTATTCCTTCTATGGATGAGAAGGTTTCAATTCTTGGAAGGCGAGAATTGAAGACTTTTTGATGATGAGAGACCTTGAGGAGTGGTCCGCATTGATGGAAGGATTTGAATATCGTAAGGGATCAAAGGGAGGGTTTCTCAAGAAGAAGAAGTGGAGTGAGGAGCAACTCCAACAATTCGATAAAAACAAGAAGGTAATCAAATTCATTTTTGATTTAATTCCTAATGGCCTCTTGTGTAGTCTAGGTGACTATGTGGATGCCAAGGAGCTATGGAGCGATTTGGCCAAGCTCCATGAAAGTCTATCATCGGTCCAAGAAGAAGGACCATCACCCTCTCAAGCTCAAGCAAGCACATCCCCATCTAAAGAGCTTGAGGAGTCGGAAGTTGATAGGGAGTCGACTTCCGGATCGGAGAAAGAAGAGGTGGAAGAGGTGGAAGAAGCATCCACCTCAAGGATTGAGGGGGAGGAGAGAACTTCCACACCGGAGCCGGAACAAATTCAAGAAGAAGTCTCAACCTCCGGGAGGAATGAAGAATCCACTCCAATCACCACATCCACCATAGGTAACTCAAACATATCAATTTGTAATAAAAATCATATCATATGTTTTGAGTGTAGAGAAGCCGGACACTACAAGAGCAAGTGCCTAAAGAAGATCAGAAAAGCTCCTCCGGCACCAAAACCTCAAGAAAGATCAAAAGATGTTGGTGCCACCACTAGAAGAAGCAAAGAGCACGTCATTTACTTCAAGTGTCAACAACCGGGGCATTTTAGGAATTCATGCCATAGGGGGAGCAAGAAAGTCAAAGAGGGAGCTATACATGTAGGGGGAGCCTCCAAGGCAAACCCTAAGGTATATTTCAATAATGCACCTTCTAGATTTAATAGTCAAAAGCATGCTAGGAATTTTAATTCCCTTGCAATTCATAAAGAGCGTGCTAGAAGTAAGGAATTTTGCTTAGGTGCTAAAAATGTTTACCTTAGGAGTAAGGAGAAATTTGGGACTAATGTCCCTAAAAATATTTTACCTAAGGAATCAATTAGGAAAATAGGAGAACATCTAGATCTAAATCCTAAATGGACTAGGCATATGCCTAGAAAGTCTCATGCCCATGGTTTAAATCAAAATTCTAAAATTGGGCAATTAGAATTAGAGAATCAAGTCTTGAGGTCAAGGCTTGAAAAACTTGAGAAGACCCTTAAAATTATACAAAATCAATTTAAAGGGTCAAATGATCAAAAGTCTAGGTCCAAACCTCAAAGTCAACACTTAGGACCTAAGAGTCAAAAGTCAACCAAGGGCAAGCAAGGTTTGGGTCACAAACCTAAGCCTAAGGTGGCTTATCATAGTGTTCCATTTGACTATGGAACACAAACTAGGTCTAGGAAGACCAAGGTCAATAGGGAAGTCATCCCTAAGGTTGACCAAAGGTTGTGCCTAGTGGCTAGGGTTTCTAGGAAACCTAGGGTAGCCACTAAGAAGGTTGCAAGGGGAGTTACCCCTAGAGTCAACCTAGGTAAGACCCAAATGACCAAGGCTAACAAGCCTAGGAGGGTCATTAGGAAGGTATCTAGGGAGGTTATCCCTAAGGAATACCTAATTAACCCTAGAAGCTCAAATCGGTTTTGGGTTCCTAAGAGCGTGATTGATTCATGCTAGATGGGTTTAGGGTGTGCCAACCTTGATTGGATGGGTAGTTAACTCAACCATGGTAAAGATGGCACTTTAGGATATTTTCAAGGTTATGGTTACTTTGGAAATAGATTTGAATCAATATCCTAAAAGATTTTAGGATGTGTCAATGCACTTTTGAAATTAAGAAAAATCAATTAAATTGGCACAATTTAGGTTTAGAGGTTAGTGTGCCATTTTGGGTTTTTGGCACACTAGGGAGATTAATGATAATATGGCAAAATATATCTAATTATATCAAATGGCAATTAATATTAAAATTTAGGTATTACTATACCAATATATTTTATATGCCATGCTTTGTTTGTCATATAACATGCCATGACATCATGTTTATCTTAATCATTTTATATGTCATGTTCATGTTTAGGATTAAGGTTTCAAATGTCATGTGTTTTTAGATTTCATCTTATGCCATGACATCATGATTATGAGCATATGCTTATTTATATCATTTCTTATGCCATGATCATTTCATGCATTAAATTGATTGAAAATTGAGTTAAGGACAATGACATGACTTGGAGTCCCATTTATAAGGGAATCAAGTAGGGTTGCCTAGGAAATGCATGAAACCCTAGATTAAATGAACCAAAACCCACATCTCACATCCAATTGACATGTATGTGTATTTATACACCCTAGATACATGTGAGATGCTAGGATATGAGTTAAGTTCAAGGTGCATAGTTTTTACATCTAGTTGAACCCAAACTCATCTTAACTCAACATATGGATCATTGGGAAAGCTTGTGTACAAGTCATGTACATAGAGCCCAAAGAATATGATCCAAAATAAAGTTTTGAAAATGTTTTAAAATCATTTTTGAAAAACCTTGATGAAGTCTATCTTTTGGTAGCAATCATCATTGATAGAGTTGATACAAGATAGGGCCAAAGCATTGAAAATTTCAATGGTTTTGAGTTTTGTATCAAACTCTTTATTTTATGGGTAAAATAATTTTCAAATATTTTTCACCCATTGTATTGACTATAAGTAATATACGTATCAAGTTTCGTGATTTTTCAAAATACATAGAATTACTTATGACTTTTCAAAACTCGATTTTGATAGTTGAAATTCGAAAATTTCAGCTATCAGTCGACTGCCCTTTGTGGTAGTCTACTGATGAGAGTGGCAGTCGACTAGTTACTGATAGGAGTCGACTGCCATGTCTGATTTTGGGTTAACAAGGCTTGTTTAGCCTAATTTCATCCATTGTAAAGGTCCTTAACCACTCCTAACCTAGGATATGCTTTGAGAAGCATGATGAAGGGTGAAAATCTATTGGATATGGATTAGGAGAGGTGTTAGGTCAAAGTATCAAATTTAGAGTGTGGAAAGTTCAAGTTTGAACTTAGAACCTTAATTTTGATGGTTTAGAGTTCCTATTGGCTTAGGGACTTCCCAAGGACATTGTTGGTGCAATGGTCAAGGGGGAGCAAGCCTTTAGGGGGAGTTATCCATCTTGGGATGATGGATGTGTTTCTCCTCTTGAAGGGGGAGAAGTTATTGGGAGAATATCATCAATTGGGAAAATTGATGGGATGGTTGAGAAACCCAATTTGGAAATTAGGAGAGAGTATAGGATTGCCTCTCTTGAGTGATATGTGACTTATCACTAGGAAGATGGTAGGCATCCTAGGTATTTATTTTTGGATCAAGGGGGAGATTGTAAGATCTCATTGGGACATGAGACATTGACCTCCTTGGAGAGAAAACCTTTTTGATGTTAGTCAAAAAGGGGGAGAATGTTTGGGGGAGAATATTTGGAGAGTGTTTACCAATTTGGGATAATTGGTAAGGGATTTGAGTTAGTGTTCTAACTCAATGATTTGTTTGGTTTTTGTCAAACATCAAAAAGGGGGAGATTGTTGGTGCAATCGGCCCAGGTCACGATTGACCAGGACTCGAGTTTGACTCGAGTGATATTTTGATATTCGACAAAAACATATGACAATGTAATTGTCATAGGGAAGTTCAAGTCTTGAGTACTTGGCATGGGAAGTCCAAGTGGGACACTTGGCATTTGGCAAAGTCCAAGCATGGGTCTTGGCAAGGTAAAGTCCAAGTCATGTGTACTTGGCATGGAAAGTCCAAGTGGGACACTTGGCATTTGGGAAAGTCCAAGTCTTGAGTACTTGGCACAAGGAAAAGTCCAAGCATGGGTCTTGGCATGGAAAGTTCAACATGGGTTGGCAAGGGAAAGTCCAAGCTTGAGTCTTGGCATTTGAAAAGTCCAAGGGGTTGGATATTGGCGGCGTAAAGTCCAACCGGAGTCTTGGCGGCGTAAGTCCAATGTGCCTTGGCGGTGTAGACACCGTTAGCATGACATAGCCGAGGGAAGCACCTGGAGGCTAGCGCGATGGATGAACAAGTCATGGATGACTTGGAGGGATCCGAGAGGCATGAGGCTGATGGAGGTGCTTAGGTCTAGGCTAAGGGTGGTCTAGCAAGTATGGGGGCACCATACTTGGGTTAAAACCTCATTTTTGAGGTTGGCAGTCGACTGGCATTATGGCCGGTTCGACTGCCGTGAGTCGACTTGAGTTCGACTGCCAGTTTAGAGCCGAATGCTCGCGCAATGATCGCTCATTGAGCAGCGATCGGTGTCGATAACAACGATCCGCTAAGTCGTGATCATTGCCGCCAAATTCAATGTCGAGCACACCTCGTAGCCGACCGCCGGGCCGGCGAGATCGGCCGCGATCGCCAATGTTGGCGATCGCCAAGAGATCCGCTGGAGTTTTTCCAATGGATCGAGTCGTTGTCTCACGACATGATGGATCATCGATCGGTGCCTTATGGCGATCGATGGGCGGAAATCCAGGTCGCACGCAAGGATAAAAGGAGCTCGACGGGAGGGTTTTTGGCAGCGATTTCTTGGATGTTTTTGAGGCGATTTGCTGCTGTAAATCAGGGTCTTCAACCACGATTCAAGCGATCAACAAGCAAGCAATCGAAAGGCATTTGTAAAGCATTCTCTTTACTTATATTGCATTGTATCTCATTTTATTTGGTTGTTGTTGTTTGATTATAGTTGTAATCTTATTGTAAGAGGTTTCTCCACCTCTGACTTGTGTCGAGGAGTATTTGTCATAGTGGTGTGTGATTGGCATCGCTAGGGTTCGTACGAACCCAATCCGTGAAGTAGGAACCGTTTTGGTTCTGAACCACGTTATATCCTTGTGTTAGCATGTTGTTCATTTCGTTATCGTTATTACTTTTCTATTTCCGCTGTGCTAACGAAATTGTAGAGACGAACACACGATCGAATTCCATCTACGAACGGTCAAATGCTATTCACCCCCCCTCTAGCGGCGTCAAATATCCAACACCTTCCACAAAATCGTAGTTAGAAATCTAGATGACATTCAATTGATAGTGTGTTCTGTGACACACAGGCAAAATCGAAGTCCTAGATTCCCATTCAAAGACTCGTAGCAAACCTTCTCGTCCTCCGTGTGACACTGTACTTGAGTTAAGTCCACCGTCAACCTCTCATTCGTGAACCCTAGGATTCCCAATCCGAACAACAACACGTCCACTGAACAATTGGTATTCGAATCTCAGTCCCTGTGGGATCGATAATTTTTTTATTACTTGATGATATCCGTGCACTTGTGGGCGTTGAGCATGAGTGCGCGCTTCGAGTCCTCGATGATTCCCATCGCGAGATTTGAGGATGTGTTTGCGTGCATCACATGTCTCATCTTCCAATGAGATTCTCATTCTCCCCCTTGGTCTACAATCATCATAAACCCCTTCATTCTCTCTAGTGATACACCCTTTATCACTAAATGAAGGTAATTCTCATTCTCCCCCTTTGTATCAAAAGGTCATTCATCAACCCTTGATGGACACACTCCTCCTAAAGGGTTACTCCCTCTTGACCATTGACCCAACAATGTTCTTGGAGAGTTCCTAATCCTATAGGAAATCTAACCCAACGAAAATATGGGTAAAAGTTCAAACTTGAACTTTAACCTCCCTTACAACCTCGATTTTCACCCTAAACAATTCTCCTATCCAATATCACTGGAATTTTCACACTTCCAATGCTTGACCAAGCACACAAGAATGTTAGGAGCAGTTAGGGTAGCCTAGGGTTGCTGATAATCAGCTGAAAAAATCTTGTTCAGTAGAAATCAGACACAATAGTCGACTGAAATCAAAAATCAATCGACTAAACCACCACCAATCGACTTCTCCAAGCAGCAGTCGACTGATTTATGCAATTTGTAGAAAATAATTTTCAGATTAAGTTTTGAAAAATCATAAGTAATTATATATTTTTCTAAAAATCCTAAAATTTCATACCTATAATACTCAAGTCAAACATTATGGGTGAAAAATAAATTTATATTAAAATACCTATTAAATTCAAAGAATGATACAAAGTTCAAAAACTTTGAAACCTTCTGATGTGACACAGATTTTTCTCCCCGAGATTGAGATGTCGAGGATGGGTTCTCTCCGACCGTAGTAGTAAGAGTCTCCTTGATCCCTTCCTGTGAAAGTTAATATATGTTAGACCACCGTCGGCCTACCTAGCAGAGATCCTCCTATGCTTAAGTTAGAACTTGTATGAGGAAGAGAAATGAGTAGTAGCAGTGAAGAGAATGAATGTAGTAGAAAATAGTCAATGTATGTAGAAGATCCCCCTCTTTCTTCCTTCATTTTTGCTTTTGTATATCTCCTCTGACCTTAGGTCAAGCTGTCATGTAATAAACTATGAGCATCTCCATCCACATGGAAGGTCACACGGGTTGAGGTGATCATGCCTGTAGGGACCTTTGTGACCCCTAGAGGGGGGGGGGGGGGTGAATAGCGCGTTCATCGTAGGATGATAGAATTCGATCGCGATCGCGTGCTTGCTACAATTCGGTTAGTGCGCAGTAGAATAATAACAATAAAAAAAATAACACGAATACAAGAACACACACAACACCAAATATAATGTGGTTCGGAACCAAATGGTTCATACTCTACGGATCGAGCTCAAACGAGCTCTTGCGATGCGACCACACACCACTAATCCAATAAACTCCTTCTCGGAACAATCCGAAGGTGGAAAAATCTCTTACAATTGTTTACAACAATAAACAAATAGATACAAGCAAATACAACTATGAAATATGCTACAAGTAAAGGAAAAAATACTTTACAATTGCTCTTTTGATTGCTTGATCTTTTGTTGCTTGAATTGCACTTGGAGACCCTAATTTATAGCAGCAAATCGCCCCAAAGATGTCTAAGAACCGGTGCGAAATCCTCCCTCCACGAGCTCCCTTTAAAACTGCTCCTTGGGCTGGATTTCGCTTTGTAGTCGACTGATCGGGACCATCAGTCGACTGCTGCTGTAGTCGTTGTCTCACAACGAGCAGATCCACGTTGGATAAGTCTAACGGATAGACCATCAGTCGATTGATTATACCCATCAGTTGACTGATATCTCAATCAGTCGAGTGCTCGCGTCGATCACTCGAGTGAAGAGCATTCTATGCTCGACATCCCGATGAGCAGTCGAGTGATCTCCAGATCAGTCGACTACTCAGGCCATTAGTCGACTGGCCAATGCTGGCAATCAACTGCTAGGCCATCTTCCCGTAGTCAAACCTTAGTTGACTCACATCAGTCAACTGACCATAGTCCCAATCGACTAATACACCTCAAACATGAGGTTTTAACCCAAGTATGGTGCCCCGATACTTGCTAGACCACCCGTAGCCTAGACCTAAGCCTTCTAGAAACCTCCGTCAGCCTCGCGCCTATCAGATCCCTCTAAGTCATCCATGACTTGTTCATCCATATGCTAGCCTTCAGGTGCTTCCATCAGCTATTATCATGCTAACGGTGTCTACACCACCAAGGCACATTGGATTTACGCTGCTAAGACTCCCGCTTGGACTTTACGCCATCAACTATTGGACTTATGTTGCCAAGACTCCCGCTTGGACTTTACGCCGCCAATACTCCCCTTGGACTTTCCAAATGCCAAGACTCAAGCTTGGACTTTCCTTTGCCAACCCATGTTGGACTTTCCATGCCAAGACCCATGCTTGGACTTTTCTTTGCCAACCCATGTTAGACTTTCCCTTGCCAAGACCCATGCTTGGACTTTACATGCCAAGTACTCAAGACTTGGAATTTCCCAATGCCAAGTGTCCCACTTGGATTTCCATGCCAAGTACCCATGACTTGGACTTTACCATGACAATCACATTGTCATATGTTTTTGTCGAACATCGAAACATCGCTCAAGTCAAACTCTATTGGTGCAATCGGCCCAGGTTGACTCGAGTTTGACTCGAGCAGTACCTTGATAGTATTTTGATGATAGACAAAACTCATGACATGGGATTGTCATAGGAAAGTCCAATATGGAGTTGGTGTTGGATCGATGCGGTTCGCTAGAGGTGGGGGTGAATAGTGAAAAACCTTTTCTTTATCTTTACGTTCGTTAAAACTCGAGAGATAATTAATTGCAGTGGAAATGTAAAGTAAAAAGAGACAATGAAGTTTTACTTGGTTCGTAGCCTTTGGCTACTACTCCAAGGCCCTAGTGGTCATTGACCACTTACGGAGGGCAAAAGCACTAAAGGAACTCCTCCTCGTTGGAGGTAGGAGTTAATCGATACAAAAAGGAAAAAGCTTGAGGTAGAGGGACACTCCCCCTCTCCTCGTATATGATAAAAGCTCCGAAAAGAAATGAATTTAAATAAGAGCTAAAACCGACGTTACAATAAGAAAGAATTTAAGACCTAGACGTCGGAGAGAAAGCACTTCGTGGTCGAAAAAGTTGTAGCTTGGCGGAGGCTTTTGGAAGCTTTAGAATGTTGAAGAAACCCTAGGTTTGGCCCTCCTTTTATAGCCTTTGAGCCCCTTTTTGAGAGGAACCCTAGCCAATCACAATTGAGCACCAATCTCCTTGAAATGGGGTGATAAGCCTTGACTCCTCGAATCTGATCATTGACCATCAGTCGACTGATGGCCATCATCGATCGGATGATGGCGGTCGATTGTCTTGACCTCCGTGGATCATTGTTTGGCTGATCGAGTCCTCCAAAGTTAGCTCAAAGAAAACATTATTTCGACGACCTTCGACCGTCCGATCTCGACCTAGACCATCGATGGGATGTCTCTGGTCGGATCTACGCTTAAGATCATCCCCGTAAGGAGGATACGACCTCACTTACACTCGCACACACGAGCTTACCTTGATACTTACATGTTGCTTTTGCTTCCGGCCTTCCACTCGATTCCTTCGGCTCCCTCCGAAGTCACTCAAGTGTCGCCCGACCACCCGGCTTCCTCCGGGTGTCGCTAGCCTTCAGCTCCAGCTTTAGCAATCTTCTGCACACTCGATTCAGCTTGTGAGATAATGGCATAAGTTTAACTTTGTATCGTTTGCTATAATCAAAACTCAAGTTCGACTTAGGTGCCTACTGCACCAACAGTTGGCATGGAAAATCCAAGCATGGAGCTTGGTGTGTTGAAAAGTCCAAAGCATTGCGAAGTCGTGCGCTTGGTGCTTGGTAAGAAATGCATTGTGAAGTCGTGCGCTTGGTGCTTGGTAAGAAATGCATTGTGAAGTCATGCGCTTGGTGCATGTGGGAAGTCTTGAGGACTTGATAAGTTCACTAGGCTCAGGGTCCTTGAGTCGGTGAAGGATGACATTGCGAAGCCGTGCGCTTGGTGCATCCGAGGGACCGTCGGACGGGGAGCGAATGGAGTGAGGCTCAAGGGAAGCATACTTCGAGGGCATGAGACGCGAAGGATGGCATTGCGAAGTCGTGCGCTTGGCGCATCCGAGGGACGTAGGCCGAGGGAAGAGAGCTTCGGTGGGGAACTCCATGAGGGATAAGGTGGACTTGGCCAAGTGGCTAAGACTGAGTGTCGGAGGCTCAAACTTGATGTTTGAGGGTTTACCCGACGGTCGGATGCTCAAACAACTTGGTGTTTGAGGTTTTGCCCGACAGCAGTCGACTGGCATAGGTGTCAGTTGACTGGTCCAAGTCGATTAGGGTTGGACTAGTGTTAGACTACAGGTTTTGTGCTTGGCATTCGACTGATGTCGACAGCAGTCGACTGCCGAGGGATGGCAGTCGACTGATGGGAGTGTCGCGAGCACAGAATACTCCATAGCCGATTGGGCAGTCGACTACTAGGTCACCAGTCGACTGCCATGGACTGGTAGTCGACTGGTAGGTGATCCGTTGGAACTTATCCAATGTGGATCTGGCCATTGTGAGACAATGATAGTGGGCAATGATCGGGCCTTTTGGCTGATCATGGCGCTAAAATGGAGCTCAAGTGGGGGGATTTCGCTAAGACTTTTGTGAAGCTATTGGAGGGGAATTGCTATTGCATTCCAGACCTTCAAGAGCCATCTAAAGCAAGCAACAAGAAAGGGTTCAAAGCAAAGAGTTGTAAAGCGTTCTTTACTTGTATTTCTTGTGTCTTTGTATTTCTTGTAGTATTACTGTTGTAATAGCTTGTACGAGGTTTCTCCACCTCCGACGTGTAGTCGAGAAGGAGTTTAGTTAGTGTCGTGCACATAACTAGAGCTCGGTGAGCTCGCCCATGGAGTAGGAACCATTCGGTTCCGAACCACGTATATCGTGTGTGTTTGCGTATGCTTATTTGTTATTAGTATTATTATTGTTTCTATTGTTTCCGCTGCGCTAACAACAATCGTAGGAAGGCAACACAATGAGAACGAACGAATTCCACCATCGAACGATTGAGGGCTATTCACCCCTCTCTAGCCGGCCCAATACACACCGATCGATCCCCTACATACTCGAGTCCGGTCAATCGTGACTTGGGCCGATTGCACCAACAATCTCTCCCTTTTTGATGTTTGACAAAAACACCCTTGAGTTAGGCCCCTAACTCAAATTCCTTTACCAATTATCCCAAATTGGTAATTTTACCTTTCTCCCCCTTTTTGACATACATCAAAAAGGTTTTCTCCAAGGAGGTCAATGTCTCATATCCCAATGAGATCTTATAATCTCCCCCTTAGTCCAAAAACACCTAGGATGCCTACAATCTTCCTAGTGATAAGTCTCATATCACTTAAGAGAGGCAATCCTACAAACTCTCCCAAGTTCTAAATTGGGCATCTCAAAATCCCATTTCTCCCCCTCATGAGAAAAAATATCATCCATCATCCCATGATGGATACCTCCCCATAAAGGCTTGCTCCCCCTTGACCATTGCATCAACAATGTCCTTGGGAAGTTCCTAAGCCAATAGGAACTCTAAACCATTAAAAATAAGATTAAAATTTCAACATTGACTTTTCCACACCTTAAAATTGATACATCACCCTAACAACTCTCATAATCCATATCCAATGGATTTTCACCATTTCCAATGCTTCCCAAAGCATATCTTAGGGTTATGAGCAGTTAGGGAACCCTAACCTAGCTGAAATTAGGCTAAACATACCTTGTTTACCCGAAATCATCTCTGGCAGTCGACTCTATCAGTCAACAGTCGACTGCCTTAGCCATTAGTCGACTGCCAACAAGGGCAGTCGACTGATAACTGAAATTTCCAAATTTTAATTATCAGAATCGAAATTGCAAAAAGCATAAGTAATTATACGTAATTTAAAAAATCATGAAAATTTATACATATAATACTTGTAACACATTCAATGGGTGAAAAATGTTTAAAAAATATTTTACCCAAAAAATAGAGAAATTGACACAAAGTTCAAAAGTGAAGAAAAATTTCAATGTTTTAGCTCACTTTGTATCAACTTCATCAATGGTGATTGCTATCAAAAGATAGACTTCACCAAGGTTTTCTAAAATGATTTTGAAATGTTTTTAAAACCTTTAATTCCATTTTCCTAAACATCTCACTTGTATCTAAATGTGTGAAACACATACAAGTCAATTTCTAGTGAGATGTGGGCTTTATTCATTTCGGGTCTCATGCATTTTTCTAGACAACATTATTTGATTCCCTTATGAATGAGACTTCAAATCATGCCTTAGTCCTTAAATCCATTTTATTTATGCATGAATGATGATTATGACATAATTGATACAAGAATAAAAGCATGTGTCATATAATCATGATGTCATGGCATATGATAATATGAAAACTAAACATGCATGACATTTGAATAAACCTAAGTATTATCATGACATTTTATATGATAAAAATAAATATGATGTCATGACATGGCAAGACAAACAAAGCATGACAATTATAAAATACTAAGGTATAAGATACCTAAGTGTTAAGCCCAAATTGTCATTTCTAATATTAAATCCATTTTTGCCTTAACGCCAACTATTTTCCTAGTGTGTCAAAAACCCAAAATGGCACACCATGACTTCTAAGACCTAATTGTGCCAATTTAATCATTTTTAACTTCTCAAAGCACATTGGCACATCCTAAAGTCTTTTAGGATCATAATTCAAATCACATTTCCAAGATAGCCATAACCTTGAAAATGACCTAAAGTGCCACCTTTACTATGGTTAGGTTAACTACCCATCCATTTAAAGTTGGCACACCTAAACCCATCTAGCGTGAATCGATCATGCTCTTAGGAACCCAATACCTATTGGAGCTCCTTGGGTTTACTAGGTATTCACTAGGGATAACTTACCTAGATACCCTCCTAGGCTTGGTAGCCTTGGTCATTTGGGTCTTGCCTAGGTTAACTCTAGGGGTAACTCCCCTTGTAACCTTCTTAGTGGCTTCCCTAGGTTTCCTTGAAACCCTAGCCACTAGTCACACACCTTAGTTACCCTTAGGGATGACTTCTCTAGTAACCTTGGTCTTCCTAGACCTAGTTTGAGTTCTATAATCAAATGGAACATTATGGTAGGTCTTCTTAGGCTTAGGTTTGTGACCCAAACCTTTCTTGCCCTTGGTGGGACCTTGCTTTATAAACCCTAGGTTTTGACTCCTATATCCTAGATTTTGACTATTTGACCCTTGCATTTGGTTTTGCATTTTCTTAATGGTCTTCTCTAATTTCTCAAGCCTTGACCTCAAGGCTTGATTTTCTAACTCTAATTGTCCAATTTTTGATTTTTCATCTATTCATTGGACATTGTTTTTCTTAGGCATATGTCTAGCCCATTTAGGGTTAAAACCTAGGTGATCTTCTATTTTCTTAATGGATTCCCTAGGTAAGTTTTTTCTAAGGACATTAGTCCTAAATTTCTCCTTATTTGAAATATGATATGATTTTGCACCTAGACTATAAAATCTATTTCTAGAATGCTCTTTATGATAAATAGCAAGATTGCTAACATTATTTCTAGCATGCTTTTGCCTATAACTTGAAGAATGTGCATTAATAAATTTTACCTTAGGGTTAGCTTTCAAAGCTCCCCCTACTTGTGATGCTCCTTCTTTATCTTTGATTTCCTTCTTCCTAGGGCATTGACTTCTATAGTGCCCCTTTTGATGGCACTTGAAGCATACTATGAGCTCCTTGGTCTTGATGGTTGAGGCTCCAGTCTCCTTGATCTTTGGCACCGGTGGAGCTTTCTTGACCCTTTTAGGACACTTACTCTTGTAGTGTCCTTGCTCCCTACACTCAAAATATATTATATGATTTTTAATTTTGACTACAATGTTTGAGTTACCTAGATCATCGGTGGATGTTTGGGCTTCTTCATCTTCTCGACCGGAGGTAGAAGGTTCTTCTTGAGTTGGCTCCGGTATTGAAGATGGTCTCTCCTCCCCTTCAATCCTAGAGGTGGAGGCTTCTTCCATCTCTTCTTCTCTTTCGATCTGGATGTTGATTCTCCATCAACCTCTGAATCCTCAAGCTCTTGAGATGAAGATGTGCTTGCTTCTTCTTGAGCTTGTGAGGATGAGCACTCCTCTTCTTCTTCTTCTTCTTGGACCGGTGATGGATTTTCGTGATATTTTGTCAATTCGCTCCAAAGCTCCTTGGCATCCATGTAATCTCCTAGGCTACACAAGATGTCATTAGGAATCAAATCAAAAATAAATTTGACTACCTTCTTATTTTTATCAAACTGTTGGAGTTGCTCCTCGGTCCATCTCTTCTTTTTGAGAAAGCCTCCCTTTGGTCCTCTTAGATAGTTAAATCCCTCCATCAAAATGGACCATTCTTCAAAATCCTTCATCATGATGAAGTCTTCAATTCTTCTCTTCCATGAATTGAAGTCTTCTCGTCCATATAGTGCATATGGGACCGATGTGTTGATGTCTCATCTCAATTGTTCTTCAAACTCCATCTTTCCCTCTAGCGTCTTTTGCTCTTGGGTGTTAGTCCGTAGAAGAGTCCCAGGCTCTGATACCAATTGTAGGGACCTTCGTGACTACTGGAGGGGGGGGGGTGAATAACGCGTTCATCGTAGGATGATGGAATTCGATCGAGATCGCGTGCTTGCTACAATTCGGTTAGTGCGTAGCGGAATAATAACAATAAAAATAATAACACGAATACATGAACACACACAACACCAAATATAACGTGGTTCGGAACTGAATGGTTCCTACTCCACGGATAGAGCTCAAACGAGCTCTAGCGATGTGACCACACACCACTAATCCAATAAACTCCTTCTCGGAACAATCCAGAGGTGGAGAAATCTCTTACAATTGTTTACAACAATAAACAAATATATACAAGCAAATACAACTATGAAATATGCTACAAGTAAAGGAAAAACACTTTACAATTACTCTTTTGATTGCTTGATCTTTGGTTGCTTTAATTTCACTTGGAGACCCTGATTTGTAGTAGCAAATCGGCCCAAAGACATCCAAGAACCGGTGCCAAATCTTCCCTCCACGAGCTCCCTTTAAAGTTGCTCCTTGGGCTGGATTTCGCTTGGCAGTTGACTGATCGGGACCATCAGTCGACTGCTGTTGTAGCCGTTGTCTCACAACGAGCAGATCCATGTTGGATAAGTCCAACGGATAGACCATTAGTTGACTGATTATACCCATCAGTCGACTGATGTCTCAATTAGTCTAGTGCTCGCACCGATCGATCGCCGAAGAGCATTACGTCGACATCCCGATGAGCGATCGATCTTCGAAAAATTGATCGCTCAGTCATCAATCGACCGTCCAATCTTGCCGATCTGATCGCTAGGCCATCTTCCCACAGTCAAACCCTAGTTGACTCACATCAGTCGATTGACCATAGTCCCAGTCGACTGATACACCTCAAACATGAGGTTTTAACCCAAGTATGGTGCCCCCATACTTGCTAGACCACCCGTAGCCTAGACCTAATCCTTCTAGCCACCTACGTCAGCCTCGCGCCTATCGGATCCCTCCAAGTCATCCATGACTTGTTCATCCATACGCTAGCCTTTAGATGCTTCCATTGGCTATTGTCATGCTAACGGTGTCTACACCGCCAAAGCACATTGGACTTACACTACCAAGACTCCCGCTTGGACTTTACGCCGCCAACCATTGGACTTATGCTGCCAAGACTCCTGCTTGGACTTTACACCACCAATACTCCCCTTGGACTTTCCAAATGCCAAGACTCAAGTTTGGACTTTCCTTTTCCAACCCATGTTGGACTTTCCATGCCAAGACTCATGCTTGGACTTTCCTTTGTCAACCCATGTTGGACTTTCCCTTGCCATGACCCATGCTTGGACTTTACATGCCAAGTACTCAAGACTTGGACTTTCCCAATGCCAAGTGTCCCACTTGGACTTTCCATGCCAAGTACCCATGACTTGGACTTTACCATGACAATCACATTGTCATATGTTTTTGTCAAACATCAAAACATCACTCGAGTCAAACTCGAGTCCGGTCAATTGTGACTTGGGCCAATTGCACCAACAATGTCGTTATGTCATTAGAGATGCTCGCTACCAGGAATCTTCGGTGGGGCCTATGAGGCATCTTCAATCTGTTATAAAATATAATAATGCGTATACCAGGATCATAACAAATAGTCACTCGTATATTTTACAGGGTCACACCTTAACAGAATTAATATTCCTTTTCGCTTCCTGCTAACTTCCCGAGCTACTGCCCGTCTGCCTCAGCTTTGCCCTCTTCCCAAGTTGTTACCTGCTCGACTCGACTCATCTTCCTGAACTGTTACCTCCCTAACTTATCTTTATATTTACGTCCTGAGCTGTCACATCCTTGACTCGACTCATCTTCCCGAGCTATTACCTCCTTAACTTATCTTCATACTTACACCACGAGCTACCACGTCCTCGACTCGACTCATTTTCCTGAGTTGCTACCTTCTTGAGTCAGCTTGATGCTTCTCTACACTTAGTCATATTATAGCAGTATCTTAGCCACCCCCACCGCCCAAATAGTTAGACTAATCATTTTGTCTGACGTTAGTAACGTAAATACTTCCCTAAGATGCTTCTTCACCTGACTCAGCGATGACTTAGGCATTTTAATGTCACTTCTTGGGTTGCAATCACCATCTTTTCTATTTATTTAAACGGACTAATCTAAATGTCGTGCTAAGGGGCCCTGCCTCTTTGCATTCTTAGAGAGAACTTTAATGCCCAAACTCCCGATGCCCTATGCCCTACACTTTCGTTGCGACTTTTGTCGTCTTTCTGATTTTAAATTCCTCCCCTTGCTTGGTAACCTCAGCTAGTAGACGCTTCACTCCCAGGTCTTTTCTTCAACACCAAGTAGTTCATTCTCTTCTCTTAGTCGTCACCCCTTAGTCCCAACTAAGTGGTATTTCCATTTTATTGTCCTCCTCAATAAATGGCTCCCCCTTCTCAAAACCTTAGCAAGATCCCTTGATTTGAAATCACTTCTTCCTAGATATTGTTGGTGCAGTAGCACCAGATAATCAAACCTAGATTTTGATTATGGAAAAGGTTCAAAGTTAAGCTCTTATTGCTATCTCATGAGCTATGTTAAGTGTGTAGGAAGTGGTTAAGCTAAGTTGAGGGTCAGCGACACTGGGAGAATCTCGAGACGAGAAACCATGGTGGTCGGACGACGCCGGGAGAACCTCGTGGAGTCAAAGAACCTAGGTGGAAGACCGTAAGATAAGCAACAAGTCAAAAGGATCGGAGGTAAGAATGAGTGCAGAGTAATTGTGAGGTCGTGTCCTTTGTACGAGAATGAACTTAGGCACCGATCCGACTAAGACTTCTCGGGGAAGGTCTAGGTCGAGATCGGATGGTAAGGAACCGTCAAAGTATCCATTACTTGTATTTTTGTGCTAACTCTTTATTGTAGGGAAGTAACCGAGATGGCAGTCGACTGTTGGCTATTAGCAGTCAATTGCTGCCAGCATCAGTCGACTGATGAAGGTCATCAGTCGACTGCTATTCAAACTGTTCAGCTCGATGAAGGTCAAGATAAGATCCCCTTATCGTGAGGTGGCTCTTCGACCCAGATCTAGATCTCAACTAGCTAATGCTTGATGGGATATAAAAGAAGAGGGGTTTCACCCCTTTGGATCATCTATCTTGCTCTCAAAGTGCTCCCACAATGCCAAAGTTCTACTTTACCGTAATGCTGCCGTAACACTATCGTAACGCCGCCGTAACACTGAGGCGACGCTAAGATCACAACTCTACTTCATCGGCAACCTCAAGTTTGTGTTTTATTTTGTACTTATTTCATTGTACTCGAGCTTTCATCGTAACGAGGTGAAGTAGGTTTGTTGCCTACACCTCGAGCTTTTGTTTCTCTTTGTATTCATTGTCTCCTATCTCCAATGAGGAGGAGACTTATAGTGGATTTTCCTTTTTTACGTGGTCTAGGATTGTAGGACCTTGGAGTAGCAACCGTTAGGTTGTGAACCAAGTAAAAACAAAATTGTCCCTTTTACTTTTGCTTTAATCTCATTTACACTGCATTCACTACTCGAGTTTTAGATGAAACAAAAAGCAATTCTTACGATCGCTATTCACCGCCTCTAGCAATTCTCTCGATCCAACAATTGGTATTAGAGCGGGAGCACTAAGATTTGGTGCAACCACCAATCTTGCACTTTTGGTTTTCTTTTCATAGTTTTTTAAGTTTTTCATTATTGTTTTTCCCTCACTACTAATCCAAGACCAAAAGTCTTGGCAATTTTCGTGTCCTTTGTTTCTTTGTGTGCAAGGTTTAGTTTTAATGGCCTATCTCAAAGGGTTTAGCACTGCCCGACCTCCATTTTACAACAGAGATGACTTCCATTACTGGAAGGTTCGGATGGAGTGCTATTTAAAAACCCAAGTTGAGATGTGGATCGTCATCAAAACTAGATTCTCGCTACCTACCAATGAAGATGGCGAGTTCCTAGATTATGACAAGTGGCGAATGCCATGAAGCATCAAGTGGAGGTCGATGCCAAGGCTACACAGATCCTACAATGCGGGCTCTCAAAAGAGGAACTCAACTAGGTCGGACCATTCATAAGCATGAAGGACTTATGGAACAAGCTCATTGAGCTACACGAAGGAACAACCGACACGAAGGTATGTAAGTAAGATTTATTATTAAATAAATTATTCAATTTGAAAATGCAGGATCATGAGACCTCTACGCAAATTCACGCGAGGATCCAGGATATTATGAATGACCTCTACTCGATCGGATAAAAAGTCGAGAATTGAGATGTAATCAGGTATGCTCTTAATGCTTTTCCTAAGAACACCTTGTGGGCATCCATGGTTGATGCCTACAAGGTATCTAAAGATTTATCTACGATTAGATTAGATGATATTTTCTTTGAATTTGAGATACACGAACAATCTAACTCGGCCCCGGTCGAGAAAGGTATTGCCTTGGTTGCAGGTCGAAAGTAGAAGGCGAAGAGCAAACCACCTCCCGAGAAGAAGAGGAGTAGGAATCGGAGGTGAACGTCAAGATGGAGACCGAACTAGTGAATCTAGTTTGGAAGATGATCAAGAGTAGAAGATGACCCATCAAGTAATCCAAGGAAAAGAGACCCGAGCAAAGTTTCAATTACAAATGCTACGAGTGTAACAACAGGGGTCACATCAAATCGGAGTGCCTAAGACTAAAGAATAAACCATCACAATCCAAGAAGGCGCTCAATGCAACTTGGGAGGAGTCGTCGAAGGAAGAAGACGAGCTCAACAACCATGGTCAAGCTGACCGAGCCCGAAGATGAATCCAAACCTGAAATGAGCTACAAGTCCAAAATCGAGTCCGACTCCGGATCCGACGATGACCTCCAATTCAAGACAATCCACAGATATGTATCCGGTTCAAAATATTCGATCAAGGTGAGTCATTCATTAATTGATACTCTTTATAGTGCAATTAAATATCTAACTAAGAAATTAGCTAAGTTCGAGTTCAAGGTCAAGACCTTAGTTGAGGAGGTTAAACTCTTTAAACATGAGGTCTCCCTAACCACTTCGATTAGTCAAGTTCGAGAAGAGAACTCAACTCGAGTTGAAAAACTTGAAGAAGATAACTCTCTCTTGAAAGGACAAGTCCAAGACCTTAGGAAATCATTGGAAAGGTTTACTTTGGGGTCCAAGGGTTTTGACCTACTACTTGGATCACAAAGGGCCATGTACAATAAGGTGATGTAATTGAGAGGTATCATAAGGCAATCACCTTAGAAGTTATTAATAAAATTTACTATTTGAGTGTACATTATCTATGTATTTGATTGGATCTCAAACTCATGTACTGAAGTCCACAATACGATGCATAACATGAGAGAAATTATGATTGGATCACAATTAGTGGGTATCTCATCATGTGTAAATATGTAAGTATTGAAACTATCTCTAGTCAAAGAATTAATGAGATTGGACATCATCAATTATGTGAGACTAGCACATGTTATGCTCCTTGTTTATCCAAGCATTCTGTACTCACTGAATGGAAGCATAGGGATGCTGAGAGTGAACATGTGGATGCTAGTTATGGTAACTAGTTCATTGAAGTGACTTGCTATGAGACTTCATATGGTTTTATATGTCGTTGAAGATCTCATTGCAGCTTGAGTGCGAGCTTTCTTAGACTTGAGGTATTTAAGTCACCTTGATCATGATGCCTTATACTTTGACTTCTTCGCAGCCATCTACATAGTAGGTTTAACTCCGGGATGATTGGGTATAAGCCAAAGTGATCGAAGGTGTTTGAATAGCCCACAGAGGATTCACCACTCCTAATAAAGAAGATGTATACCCTAGATCTCTTGTCAGGATTGTTACTCAGAAGTCTTTGGCCAGAGAAAGCATGTTAAGAAGATGGTCTTCTTGGGAACATGTAGAAGTAACTTGTGTTAGGGCAATCTCTTGCCGTAATATGATTTTGATGGTGTGGCAAAGGGTTTAAGTTAGTGTGTTATGTTGATTTGATATGTGCGTTGAAGTCGTGCAGGACTTAGTAATTCGCACATGGAGCCGTGGCGAGTTTCACATCTCATGACTCGTGCCTTGAATCGGTGAAGGATAGCTTTGCGAAAGCCGTGCGCTTGGAGCATCCGAGGGACCGCCGGACGAGAAGCTTGGAGTGAAGTCGGAGGAAGTAGACTTCGAGGCAAGAGACGCGAAGGAGCATTGCAGAGCCGTGCACCTGATGCTGCCGAGGGACGTGGCCGAGAACGAAGAGAACTTTGAAGGCGAGGGACTCCGAGAGATGAGAGTGAGCGATTGTAACCTGGGGAAGGGTAGCTCTTAGGTGAAACTTGGCCATTTGGCCAAGTGTCGGATGGGTTTTCCCGACACCAGTCGACTGCCATGTCATGGCAGTCGACTGCTCTGAGTCGAGTGAGTTTGACTGGTATCCGACTGATGGGTTTATGCCAAATGATCGCCATGGAATGGCAATGATCGCCAGAGGATATCGCGCATCGCCGTCGTAGTCGACAAGGCCGACTACGGAGCGATGAGTCGATCGGTGAGGTCCAAAGAATGATCGCTAAGAGTTCCGTTGGACTACAATGGTCGAGATCCGACGTGTTCGGAGGCCGTTGTAGTGACGGCAGTCGACTGCCAAGGGTGGCAGTCGACTGGTGGCGGCCAACAGGAAGAAATCAACCCTCTCTATAAAAAGAGAGGGTGTGAGCCTTTAAGAGGCTAATGCTTATGCTCCAAGTGATCTTCCTAGTGCCCCACAAGCTCTAAACTCTTCTTACTCATTTTTACTCCATTCTATTTGTAAGAAGAGTGATCTTGATTGTAAAGGTTACCTCCACCTATCTTGGTGCAAAGGAGAGACCATTTAGTGGATTGGTTTAGCGGAGTGATTCACCGAGGATGAATCGGGGACCGTGGATTAGCGGCGTAGCCGTGAACCACGTTACATTCTTTATTAGCATTTGTATTTTCATTGATTGCTTTGTCTCTATTGTTTATGCTTCCGCTTGCGCTAACAATTGTGTAGACGAGCAAAAGAACGAACGAATTACGACATCCATATGAAGAGGGCTATTCACCCCCCTCTAGGTGGCCGTACCGATCCCCTACAAGTGGTATCAGAGTCGAGGAAAGCTTGTCGAGGACTAACCGCCACAACAAGCAACTTTCAAAATGGCCGGCTCCAACATCCATCCTCCGAAGTTTGAAGGAGAATTCGCTCGGTGGAAGAAGCGAATGGAGGTATTTTTCGAAACGGATTTTGACATTATGATTACAATGGAATCCGGTTTCGTTTTGCCTAGGGATGAAGAGGGGAAGCCAATAGAGAAATCTAGGTGGACCAAAAGGCAAAGGGAAGAGCACCTTGCAAATTCAAAAGCCAAGCATCATCTCTTCAATGTGCTCCCCCAACAAGAAATCAACCAAATAGGAGAATGCCTAAGCACCAAGGAGATGTGGGAGAAGCTAATTGAGCTTCATGAAGGCATATCCGAGGCAAAGCTAGCAAAGAGAGATCTCCTCCGCTCCCAACTATCCAACATTAAATTAGAAAAGGGAGAAAAGGTAACTTCTTTGCATTCTAGATTCAAAGAAATTTTAAATGGACTAACAAGTGTAGGAGAAAGGCTCTCCAATCGCGATATGATAATGAAGGCCATAGATGCTTTCCCCCGATCATCCAAGTGGAGTTCAATGGTGGACTCATTTTACATTTCAAAGAATCTAGAGGTAAGTACTCTAGATGAATTTTTCTCCACTATGGAATTACATGAATCTAGGCTTGAAGGAATACAAGAAGAGCCAAAAATACAATCTTCAAGGGGAGTAGCATTGTTGGCAAATAAGGGGAAGAAGAAGATGAAAATCCCCTCCTCCTCCGATGACGAAGCGTCTTCCTCCTCCTCCATGGATAGCACCGAAGAAGCCTATATGGTAAGGAGGGTAAGACGTGCATTTAAGAATTTTAGGTTTGATAAATCTCATGATAGGAATAGAAGACCAAGGGGGAAGGTCATATGCTACAATTGCCAAGGAGAGGGGCACATAAGGGACAATTGTCCTCTCCTAAACAAGAGCAAGGAAGAGAGGAAAAAGAAAGAAGAAAAGAAGAAGAAAAAGGGGAGCAAGAAAAAGAAAGAAGAGGAGAAGAAGACAAAAGAGAAGGGGAAGACCAAAGCTCTAAAGGCAAGGACTTGGGATGACCCATCCTCATCCTCCTCATCATCATCGGATGAGGAAAATGCCTTTGTCACCAATTTGGCCTTGATGGCCTTTGATGACTTGGATTGTTCTTCATCCGAAAATGAAGGATCAAGCTCAAGTGGGGAGAGCTCAAGTGAAGGGGGAGCTTCTACATCCTCCTCATCCGAAGAAGAAGAAGAGGATATGGAAACTATGGTAACGAAAGCCTCTCCTAAGAAAATAGTTTCCATAATTTCTAGTTTAACTAAGGACTTATTTGGAATGAAAAAGAAAAATAAAAGCATGCTTAATCAAATTAAGGCATTGGAAAATAAGCTAGAAAATGCATGCTTAAATGATAATATTTCTTCTAGCTTAAATGATGCATGCTCACATAACCTTTATGTGCCATTAGATGTTAATGATGCATGCATAGAGGAAAATAGGACTTTAAGGGAAAAGGTAGATTATTTAACAAAAGCCCTAGAAAAATTCACAATTGGCTCCAACACATTGAACATGATCTTAGGGAGCCAAAGAGCTAGTTTCAACAAAAAGGGCCTAGGCTATAAGGAAAAGAAAAATGAAAAGGCCTACAAATGCCTAATAGCTAGGGGACAAGATAAGAAGAAAGTAATAGCTAGGAAATGGATCCCCAAGGAATACTTAGTGAACCCAATAGAAAAGAACTTATTTTGGGTTCCAAAATCCATCCTTAAGGGTTAGGAAAACCCTAGGGTAGTCAACCATATGGAATTAACCTATATCATATTTTGGTTGACTTAGGATGGCGGGACAACATTAATAGGTGATGATAACGTGCCCATAAATAGATAATAATGCTTAAATTATGATGATTAATGTAATTGCTATGTATGTTTGAAATCATGATTTATGATTTTAATATTTGGCACGTAATTATGAGAAATAGGATTGAATCATGCTTTAGGTGACACTTTGCTTATTATCATCATATAATACCTAATGCGTGACTATTATTTGATGAATACATGTATTTCATGATCATAATGTAGAATTCATTCACATATGCCTTTATGATCATGATGATTGTTAGGTTGATACTTAACCATGATAAAATTGCATGAATACAAGGGTTAAGTATATACAAATACCCCCTAGGATGCATCTCACACTCATTATAGGCTAACTTGATTGCAAACTTAGCATGGGTGAGATGTTAGGATGATACAAATGTTCACTAATGCCTATGGCATTTAGATGGTCATTTAAAGTATCAACATAGCAATAATAGACCAATCATGGGGAAGGCTTATGTTTAATTCATAGACATATTGCCCAAAGATCATGGTTGGATATTTCATATGTTTTCAAAACAATTTCTTACTTTAAAATACATGTATTCATGTTTTGAAACAATTGGATGCAAGACTAGGTGTTAAAATGGATACTCTTATGATCAAAAACCTAGTAGTTTTTAAAGCTTTTGGATTTTTGGCAAATACGTGGAAATATAATGATTTTTCATGAAAACCTATATTTCACTGATAGATATACTTAAAAGAAATATGTTCCCCAAAATTTCATGATTTTTCGAATTTTCTGGAATTAATAATGCATTTCTGAAATTCATCCAAAAAATCAGAAATTCGGATTCCTTTGTGCCAATCAACTGCCATACTGATAGCAGTCGACTGATGGACTGTGAACAAGTACAGTAACCTGATTTTATCAAGTTTTGACTGATTTTAATGTATGTTTCTCTTTATACTTGATGTCATGTGCCTTTAACTTATTGTTAATATTTTTGATGGTGTCAAAGGGGGAGAAATAATTATGTTTAAGTTAATTATTTTAGGGGGAGAAATATATGATAGGGTGAGAAAATTTGTATAGAGAGTTTCATGGATTAAGGGGGAGTTGCATGTTGCTATATCATGTTTATGTTTACATGCTTTCTTTCCTTTAAAATTTATATCAAATGTTTTTACCTAACTTAAACGGATTGTCACACATCAAAAAGGGGGAGATTGTTAGGGCAATCTCTTGCCGTAATATGGTTTTGATGGTGTGGCAAAGGGTTTAAGTTAGTGTGTTATGTTGATTTGATATGTGCGTTGAAGTCGTGCAGGACTTAGTAATTCGCACATGGAGTCGTGGCGAGTTTCATATCTCATGACTCGTGCCTTGAGTCGGTGAAGGATAGCTTTGCGGAAGTTGTGCGCTTAGAGCATCCGAGGGACCGCCGGACGAGAAGCTTGGAGTGAAGCCGGAGGAAGTAGACTTCGAGGCAAGAGACGCAAAGGAGCATTGCAGAGTCGTGCGCCTGATGCTGCCGAGGGACGTGGCCGAGAACGAAGAGAACTTCGAAGGCGAGGGACTCCGAGAGATGAGAGTGAGCTATTGTAACCCGGGGAAGGGTAGCTCTTAGGTGAAACTTGGCCATTTGGCCAAGTGTCGGATGGGTTTTCCCGACACTACCGATCGCTATGTCATGGCAATGATCGCTCGAGTCGAGTGAGTTCGACCGTATCCGATCGATGGGTTTATGTCGAGCGTGAAGATCGCCATGGAATGGCAATGACTACCGAGGATATCGCGGCACGGACCGCCATAGCCGATCGGGCCGAATGACGAGGAGGCGAATGATCGGGTGAGGTCCAGAATGACTGCCAAGAGTTTCATTGGACTACAACGGTCGGGATCCGACGTGTTCGGAGGCCGCTAGGATGCAATGATCGCCAAGGCGACGGCAAATGACCGTGGTGGCCAACGGGAAGAAATCATCCCTCTCTATAAAAAGAGAGGGTGTGAGCCTTTAAGAGGCTAATGCTTATGCTCCAAGTGATCTTCCTAGTGCCCCACAAGCTCTAAACTCTTTTTACTCGTTTTTACTCCATTCTATTTGTAAGAAGAGTGATCTTGATTGTAAAGGTTACCTCCACCTAGCTTGGTGCAAAGGAGAGACCATTTAGTGGATTGGTTTAGCGGAGTGATTCACCGAGGACGAATCGGGGACCGTGGATTAGCGGCGTAGCCGTGAACCACGTTACATTCTTTGTTAGCGTTTGTATTTTCATTGATTGCTTTGTCTCTATTGTTTATGCTTCCGCTTGCGCTAACGATTGTGTAGACGAGCAAAAGAACGAACGAATTACGACATCCATAGGAAGAGGGCTATTCACCCCCCTCTAGTCGGCCGTACCGATCCCCTACAACTTGAATCCATAGGACAAGAAAATTAACTTGGGCAAGTTATGACATAGTCAGCCTAGTGGGGATGAACACAGAGACCATGTCTTGAACCAAGTGGGTATAGGATGAGTGAAAGAAACAAGGCACGAACAACTGGAGCTATTGAAGGGTTCAAAAAATATTCTGAAGTCGATTTAGACTTTCTGGTCAATTGGGGATCATGATGTACTGCTAGGTGCCACTAATGATCTATTCATAATTAAAGGGTTAATTATGAATGACCAACATAACGGGGAACCTATTGGGTCACACCCACTACGGGTGATCTTGAGATGTAAAACAAGTCTGAGAATGAGATTCTCGTTGAGAGAGGATATGTCTGGTTGGACTAGACCAAGGGGTGCGAAACGGAGGCTATGGAACCTCCTATGGATTTGTTGTACTTAGCACGGCGATATTGCACTTAAATGAAGTCAAACGGACCATACAAAGCCTCACATAGTTGTGCCAAATTTGGTGTGGGTCATGCTTGGCTTTGGCCATAAATTGGCAAAGTCTGGGTTGCACCCAGAGAGACACACAACCAGGCCATGTGAATCCACATGACCATGTGAATCCACACGACTGTGTCACGTCTCCGCCGATTTTGGATATTTTCTCTTATGGAAATTTTTTGCATTGTTCTTACCTTAATTATGGAATAATTATGGTAAAATATGTTCCGTTTAAGCCTCATAAGATGACCTAATCAAGAGATCTATAAAAGGATCCCTTGATAATCTTTGGAAAAGTTTTGGTTTTAGGTTTCTCCCTTGGTAGCCGCTTTTGCTCCTTCCTCTCTCCTCTTCTATTATCTCTGTCGGTTGGCTAGCACCAATTGGAGACAAAGACTTGCTACTCTAGGAGTTGTCTCAGGTGATCCTGGCATGGATACTGTAGGATCAAGTAAACCGAGAGAGGGGGTGAATCTCGGTGTTTAATAATTTTTTTGGTTACTTTTAATATAAGTATGCAGTGGAAATGAAATGCAATAAGAGACACAGTAATTTACTTGGTTCACAACCCGGACTAGGTTGCTACTCCAAGGCCCGTAGCTCTACCACGAACTACCTCGATGGCCAATATCTATAATGCCCTTCGATTCGAGAACTCTTGACTTCGGAGGGAGTTCTCTTTTTATAGATGTAAGAAAAGAGTAACAATCTACTCTCTCTTTAAATTGAATTTAAAAGCGAAAATAAAAAAGTTAACGACTACTTTATACTGACACAAGATGTAGTAGTGGATGCAGTTTGAGGTGTCAGAAAAGAGTCCTTCTGAATGGTTGAAGCTCTTGTGATCGTGAGGAAATTTTGGCAGCACTTTGATGTATATAAATGTTGATACTGAGTTCTAGTCGAGCAAGAATTTTATAAACTCTTTCCAATCGGCTGGAATGCATTCCAGTCGACTCCACATCAGCTCGTCGATATGGAATTCGTGGTCTTCTAGTCGACTGAATCCTCTTCAGTCGACTCCACGTCACTCAGCTCCGCATCGGGAAATTTCTCTCTTCAGTCGACCCAAACTCTTCAGTCGACTCAAGCCCTTTCCATCTATGTCGCACGATATTTAATTAATCACCAACTGATCTCGCTAATAGGTATCCAATGACCGATACATCTCCAATGATCGACTTCAATGACTTGAATCCATTCAATGATGATCCTCAAAAACAGGATTAGCACAAAATAAATAATATGAAATGCGATAGCAGTAGTAATACTGCTCGATCTCGACTACTAAGTCCCACACGGACTTTTCGTCGGATCAACGCCTAGCTTTGTCCCCCTACAGAGGACTCGACCTCATCTCTTCACTCGATGCTTACCTGTCGGCTACCTGTCGGACTTACCATTCTTGACATCCGATCTGACCCACCTGGGCTTCCACCAGCTGTCCAGTCTGCTTTACCTAGCTGGAATTTTTGTCGATTGTCCGGTCTCCAGACCCAACCAGTCTTCATGCCTAATGTCCGATCCACGCAACCCATCTGGACTTTATGCCTGTTGTCCAGTCCTCATGATCTGTCAAGATTCATGCCTAGTATCCGGTCAACATGACCTACTAGGACTTCCTGTTAAGCCTGCACACTTAACACTTATATTAGATCACACGTGAGTCCTAACTATTAACTGTAGTTCATACATCAAAACTAAGGAGTGATGCTTACTGCATCAACAATTTTTCCCTTTTTAATGTATGACAACACATTAGTTAAAGTTAAGAGAATCAAATACCAATTTTCATATTTAACATGTATAAGAAATGAACTTACAACTTTTGTAATGAATATAGATGCATAAATTTAACCATGTATGACATGCATTAATCCTTATCAAATTTTTGCATCTTCTCTAATTTTATCTCTCTTCTTCTTAAATTTATATCTTATAATTTTATATCTCTTCTCTCCCCTTTTGGCATACATCAAAATAAGGGTGAAATTAAAGATATGAACTTAGTATATTTTATTTTATCAAGACACATTTTCAAAAACTACCCTTGAACAATTTAACCTTTTCAAAAAAATTTCAAGAATTAACAACTTTTCCTTGAATAATTAAAATTTTACACTTTTTTATTCAAAATTTTCAAACATTTTCAGAAACTCCCCCTGAAAAATTTAATAATTTTAAAATATTTCAAAAAATATTCACAAGTCCCCATGAAAAATTCAAAATTTTCAAACATTTTTTTTAAAAACTCCCCATTCAAAATTTTTCAAACATTTTCAGAAACTCCCCCTGAATAATTTAAAAGTTTTCAAAATTTTCAAAGTTTTTCAAAAATTTTCAAACTCTTTAAAGTTTTTCAAAACTTCCCCTAGAATTAAGGTTTATAATGTTTAATTCCCATACATCAAAACCCAAAGAGTAATTTTAAAAATCTTTAATCCTTTTAAGACTTAATAATCTTTTCAAAGTAAGTTTTTCTCCTCCTTAATTTAAGTTTAATAAACTTGAAACTATTTAAGCTTTTCAAAGAGCATTCAAGCTTAAGCTTTTCTCCCCCTTAAGAGTATTTCTTATCCAATTCCAACATAATTTTAGAGAATATCATAATTTAGCACAATATTTTAGGTTCCCCCTAGACTCTTGATCTCCCCCATAAAGTAATATTGTTATATTTATACTTAATTGTTGGTTAGGGTTGAATCAATTAAATTGGTTAGGCTAGGTTGTTTAGTAAAGTTTAGGTTAAGTTAAGTTTAATTGTTTAGTTAAGTTGTTAAGTTTAGTTGTTTAGTTAAGTTGTTAAGTTTTAGTTGTTAAGTTTAATTACATTGTTGTTAAGTTTAATTAAGTTATTGTTAAGTTTAATTAAGTTATTGTTATGTTTAATTATGTTATTGTTAAGTTTAATTAAGTTATTGTTAAGTTTAATTATATTGTTGTTAAGTTTAATTAAGTTATTGTTAAGTTTAATTACGTTGTTATTAAGTTTAATTAAGTTATTATTAAGTTTAATTTCGTTGTCGTTAAGTTTAATTAAGTTATTGTTATGTTTAATTATGTTATTGTTAAGTTTAATTAAGTTATTGTTAAGTTTAATTACGTTGTTGTTAAGTTTAATTATGTTGTGATTAAGATATTGTTATATTTAATTATGTTATTGTTAAGTTTAACTAAGTTGTGTTAAATTTAATTATGTTGTGATTAAGATATTGTTATGTTTAATTATGATATTGTTAAATTTAGTTTAGTGGGTCAATTAAGTTTGTTTTAATTTAGCCAAATTAGGTTTAATTTAATTAAATTTAAACCATGTTATTAAGTTGTTTGTTAAGTTAAGTGAATTTAATTTATTTTAGTTAGGTATATTTGTTTAGTTTATGTATAGTACATTAGGTTGAGTTAAATTAAGTTAAGTTTAATTAAGGTAACTTGTTAAGATAGATTTATTAATCTTGGTTTAAGTATATTAGGTTTAGTTAAGCTACATTAAACTAATTAAGATTTAAATCATCTCACCCAAACTAGGTTTTCAATACACTTATTCTTATGAGTTTTGTGAGATGAGAATTTCTTTTATCTCAATTAAATTTAATGAGCAATTTCAAAGTATTTAAACTTGTGTTAGATTCAAGCTTGGTTTGAGCTAGTCAAGTAGGTTTTTCCAGTATTGACTTCCAAGTCGTGACGAGGCACATGGCCTTCTTGGTTATCGGAGCAACGACCACTCCCTAGACAAAGTCAATAAAGAAATCAAGTGCTTGATTCACTTTAAATTAAGCCTTGGTCTAACTAGTTAAAGACTTAGTGAGTTAGCTTCGGTCAGCTCCACTCGACTTAGTGCACCAGGTCGTGGCGAGGCACATGTCCTTCTTGGTTATCGGAGCAACGCCCACTTCCTAGACATGCACTTCGAAGAGCTTCCCTAACTTACTATCAGTTCACTTGTCTTAGTACTAGGTTGTTCGAGTTTAAACTACTTTGTTTCCTATCTAGTCCATTCTAAATTAAGCAAGTAAACTAAACTAAGACATTCAAGTGTTTAACTAAAACAAGGAAGGTACACTAAAGCAACCAAGTGTTAAACTAAAACAAGAAAAGTTAACTAAAACATGCAAGTGTTTAACTAAACAAGGAAACAAGCAAGGTGTTAGCTCCCCCTAAATGGTAACTAGTTTGAGTTTTGTTCACTAAGTGAACTTGACTCTTGGAAATCCAAAATTGATTTGGTCCAACTTGGTTGACTAAGCTAGACTTAGGAACCCATGCTTGGACTCGATTCTTAGCATTTCGGCTAAATAATGACATGTAAGATTTATAGGTGGACTTAGCCTTATACCCGAGTCTGGATCTGTTGTACACAGCTCGCTGAGATCCAAGCATCATGTTGAGATACTTGGAACCCGAAGTGAACTTTTCCAAAGATCCAGTTAGTTCTTCTACTTGCCTTTTTAGGACTTAGTTCTCTTCCTCAAGCTTTCCAACTTGAGTTGAATCTCTATCCTTAAATTGGCAAGTCGAAGTCTTCGAGTTGACTTGCTCCTTAAGTACTTGAACTTCCTTAAGTAGCAAGTCGACTCGATTTTCGGACTTAGCTAACTTCCTACCTAAGCATGCAATGATATTATATAATTTATCTTCTAATGGAGAAGTTACCTCATTTGAACCTTCAAAAACGGATACGGATCTGTGGCTTCTCTCGAATTCGGAATCAGACTCATATTCGGAACTGACTCGGCTCCGGATCTTGATTCGGCCATAAACGCGACGAAGCTTCTCTTCGTCTCTTCTGCATCCGACTCCTCAGATGACGACTCATCCCATGTCGCCTTAAGAGCCTTCTTATTCTTTTCCTTTTTTGGTTTTTCTTCCTTTTTTAAATTTGTGCACTATGACTTGTAATGTCCTTTTCCGTTGCATTCGTAGCAAGTTACTTTCGATCGAGGTCTCGGCTTGTTGTCGGCCACCTTTTTGGCGTCTTTCTTTGTAAATCTTTTCTTTCGGTTGAACATTTTTCTTACCATGTTTACAATCTCCTCTTCTCCGTTTGTTTCCGACTCTGACTCGTCTTCGGACTCAACCTTCACATTTCTTTCCTTTTTAGTTGAACCTACCATCAAAGCTATACCATTCTCGGTTTTACCCAAGTTAGCTTGTTCGTGTAGTTCAAGTTCACAAAATAGTTCATCTAACTTAATTGTGGAGAGATCCCTAGATACCTTATAGGCATCGACAATCGATGTCCATAAGATATTTCTCGGGAATGCCTTAAGGGTATACCTAATTAAATCCCTATTCTCTATTTAGTGTCCTATTAAATGTAATCTATTTAATATATCTTTAATCCTAGTATGAAGTTGACTAGCGTTTTCATTTTTGTTCATTTTACAATTAAATAATTTATTTAAAAGCATGTCCCTTTTGGCTATCCTAGTGTCATTTGTACCCTCATGCAATTCAATTAACTTCTCTCATAATTCTTTAGAATTTTCAAATGGACCTACCCTATTTAGCTCTTCTTTAGTAAGTCCGCATTGCAAGGTGTTAAGTGTCTTGTAATCGACTTGAGCTCTCTTCCTAATATTCGAGATCCATTTCTCTAGTTCTAACAACTCCCCCAAGTCATCTACCGGAGCTATAAACTCTTTCCTAATTGAAAACCAGACCTCTAGGACGGTCTTCAGATAACATTCCATTCGCATTTTCCAGTAGGAAAAGTCCTCTCCGTTAAAGAGAGGAGGGCGAACGGTACTGTATCCCTCTAAGTGTGACATTATCAATGAAATATTTTCTAAGAACAAAAATTGTATAAAAAAAATCTTAATATGTAGAAAACTATTTTACTTAATTTAAATATGCTGAAAATGAATTTAAAATACAGAAAATTGTTTTAACGAATTTTAAAATGCAAAAAATTAATTTAATATATAGAAAATTATTTTAACGAATTTTAAAATATAGAAAATTAATTTAATATGCAGAAAATTATTTTAACGAATTTTAAAATGTAGAAAAATAATTTAATATGTAGAAAATTATTTCAACGAATTTTAAAATGTAAAAAATTAATTTAATTTGCAGAAAATTATTTTAATGAATTTTAAAATGCAGAAAATTATTTTAACGATTTTTAAAATGCAAAAAATTAATTTAATATGTAGAAAATTATTTTAATGAATTTTAAAATACATAAAATTAATTTAATATGCAGAAAATTATTTTAACGAATTTTAAAATATAGAAAATTAATTTAATATGCATAAAATTATTTTAACGAATTTTAAAATGCAGAAATTTAATTTAATATGCAAAAAATTATTTTAAAGCAATAAAAATAATTCTAATGCAATAAAAATTATTCTAATGCAACAAAAATTATTCTAAAGCAATAAAAATTTATTCTAATGCAATAAAAATTATTCTAATGCAATAAAAATTATTCTAAAGCAACAAAAATTATTCTAAAGCAACTTAAAGCTCACGATGGTGGTTTCACCAACTCGGAGCGCCCCTGCTCTAATACCAATTATAGGATCGAGTAAACCGAGAGAGGGGGTGAATCTCAGTGTTTAATAATTTTTTTGGTTACTTTTAATATAAGTACGCAGCGGAAATGAAATGCAATAAGAGACACAGTAATTTACTTGGTTCACAAATCGGACTGGGTTGCTACTCCAAGGCTCGTAGCTCTACCACGAACTACCTCAATGGCCAATATCTATAATGCCCTCCGATTCGAGAACTCTCGACTTCGGAGGGAGTTCGCTTTTTACAGATGTAAGAAAAGCGTAACAATCTACTCTCTCTTTAAATTGAATTTAAAAGCGAAAATAAAAACGTTAACGAGTACTTTATACCGACACAAGATGTAGTAGTGGATGCAGTTTGAGGTGTTGGAAAATAGTCCTTCTGAATGGTTGAAGCTCTTATGATCGTGAGGAAATTTTTGCAGCACTTTGACGTATATAAATGTTGATATTGAGTTCTGGTCGAGCACAACTTTTATAAACTCTTTCCAGTCGACTGGAATGCATTCCAGTCGACTCCACATCAGCCCGTCGATATGGAATTCGTGGTCTTCCAGTCGACTGAATCCTCTTCAGTCGACTCCACGTCACTCGGCTCCGCATCGGGAAATTTCTCTCTTCATTCGACTCAAACTCTTCAGTCGACTCAAGCCCTTTCCATCTACGTCGCACGATCTTTGATCGATCACCAGCTGATCCTGCCAAATAGGTATCCAGTCAACTGATACATCTCCAGTCGACTGGACTTCAGTCGACTTGAATCCATTCAGTCGACTGATCCCTACAAAACAGGATTAGCACAAAATAAATAATATGAAATGCGATAGCAGTAGTAATACTGCTCGATCTCGACTACTAAGTCTCATGCGGACTTTTCATCGGATCCACGCCTAGCTTTGTCTCCCTACAGAGGACTCGACCTCACCTCTTCACTCGAGGCTTACCTATTGGCTACCTACCGAACTTACCATTCTTGACATCCGATCTGACTCACCAGGGCTTCCACCAGCTATCCGGTCTGCTTGACCCAGCTGGACTTTTTGCTGATTTTTCGGTCTTCTGACCCAACCGGTCTTCATGATAAATGTCCGATCCATGCGACCCATTTGGACTTCATGCCTGGTGTCCTTTCCTCATGGTCTGTCAAGATTAATGCCTAGTATCTGATCAACATGACCTACTAGGACTTCCTGTTAAGCCTGCACACTTAACACTTATATTAGATCACACCTGAGTCCTAACTATTAACTATAGTTCATACATCAAAACTAAGGAGTGATGCTTACTGCATCAACAGATACTGATAGAGGCAAGGGCTATTGGTTTTTCTTGTGGTTTCGACAGATTCAAAAGAATCTCAAAGGTATAACTTCTCCTTCTCCTTGTGTATTTTTCATGCAATTATGTCAAAGCAAGTTTTCCTGGCCCCCAAGGGATGTCTGAGATGTAATAAAAATTATTTTTATTCGCTTTATTCCGTTGTGCATGATCTCGAAATCTCCAACAAGTGGTATCAGAGCCACCTTGTTCGTTTGGCATAGATTACAAGTTGTAGGAGAATATTTAAAGCATGTTTGATGTTTTAATATACCTGTGCCATGTTTATCTATATGATAGATTAGAGTATGCTTGTTTTACATATAGGATATGTTTGTAACCTAAAAAGGAAATACTAAGGATGCGCCTGGAAACATCGAAGGTGTTGGCCGCATCGTTAGAGCCTAAGCATAGACTCACATTCACATCAGGAAATTTGTTTCATAATGAGACCTTGGTTTTTCCATATTTAGGTTTATTTCCCTTTTATATGAGACCCATAATAATCTGAAATCCCTCGTGCAAATATTAGGGATAACACCTTCCATTAATATGGTTGAACCAAAGTTCTTTTTCGTGTTTGGGTTGTTGGACTCTCTCCAAGCCTGGCATGACATCGAGCATGTTCAATTCATATGAGATTCGATGTTTATTTTAAATGGTAAGGACCAGAGATCAATTTTAAGTTTGGGTTGTTGGGCTCTCTCCAAGTCTGGCTTGTAAGTTGAATGTGTTCAAATCATTTAAATTCGATCTCACGATTAATGGGCCGACCCTAACTGAAAACATTGATTTGTTGGACTCTCTCCAAGGTCAATGTGGACAGAGGTGCAATTAGGTGATATGCATTGGATGTATATATGTTAATGAATTAACAACCTAATGTATATGTGAACATTCAATTAGTTGATAGAATAAAGTGATAGTTATATATTTGATATATAATGGGTACTGTTGATACCTAACATTATGACTATGAATGACTTGTTGGACTTTCTCCAAGGTTGTTCTTAGTCATAATCAATATCAATCCACTAGGAGATCACCTACCATCTCTTGAATTCAAAGTGAGGGCTATTGAATTTGATAAAATAGTGGGAGCTTCATGTTAATGTAAATTGTTTACATTACTATAAATTCATCTCTCTTATACACCTCTATTTGTATGTCTAGGTACTAATTAGAACAACATGTTTATCTCCATTAATTTACATTCGATTTTGGAAAACAACAAATTGACTAGGTCAAACTTCTTGGACTGGCTTTGCAACCTGAGAATTATTCTCAAGGCTGAAAAGCTAGTTTATGTCCTTGAAGAGGTTCTTCCCAAACCTCCTGTAGACAATGCATCTGGTGACCAAAAATTGGCCTACTAGAAACATGTTGTTGTGTTAGTGCCTATAAGATTCATATATCTCCACAATGGTATGATATTATCTACTTTGGGCCTAAGCCCTCATGGTTTTATTTTTGGTCTTTACCCAAAAGGTCTCATACTAATAGAGATATCTTTTCATCTTATAAGCACATGATCTTTTCCATGTCTTACCAATGTGTGTCTTTGATTGTATTCCCAATACTCCAATAATCCCCCCCCCCTCAAACGAAAGACCACAATGACCCCCCTCAAGCCTATCCGTCCTCGAAGGACATCCTCTGCTTAATGTCCAATCTCAACCCACCAGGACTTTCTGTCAACTGTCTGGTCCTCCTAACCCAGCTGGATTTCCTGCCAGTTGTCCAGCCCTTCTGGCCCAACTGGACTTTCTATCATTTGTTCGGTCCTCCCGACACAACTGGACTTCCTGCCTGGTGTCTGGTTCTCTTGATCCGGACATGGGAGCTCAACTTCCTTCGTTCGAGGTTCATGGCTTGATATGGACCATGGCTATGATACCAATTGTTAGTGCCTATAAGATTCATATATCTCCACTATAGTATGATATTGTCCACTTTGGGCCTAAGCCCTCATGGTTTTGTTTTTGGGTTTTACTCAAAAGGTCTCATACCAATGGAGATATCTTTTCATCTTATAAGCACATGGTCTTTTTCATGTCTTACCAATGTGGGACTTTGATTGTATTCCCAATACTCCAACATGTTGACTCTGAGATGGCGAGTTGCATTATGCTAACATCGATGTCTCCTGAGTTACAGAAGCAACATGAGCATATGGATGGGTATTGGAAGAGAAACTGCAAGCATTATCTAGAGTCACTAAAGTAGAAAAAGGCATCTGATGCCCAATCTACTTCAGGTATATTTGTTATTGAATATCATACTGTTTCTTCTAGCACTTGGGTATTGGATACCGAGTGTGGCTCACATATATGTAATGACATACATGGCCTGTTGGGTTTCCGGCACCGCGGCGAGTGTGTGTTCAAACATGTTTCGCAAACATGTGCACATCGGAAGAATTAAAAAGAAATAAATCTAATTTATTACAACACACACATCACATGAATGCATAGTACAACATGTATAGACATAATTGTAGTTTCAAATTTTGCAATAAAAGGAAATTACTCTAGTTATACCTGACGTATCACGTGCAGCGGGAATGACATCAACCGGAGTGACTCTCGCTAGAATCGCCTCTATCCGTATCCACACCGAGTATCGTCGGGATGCATTCACAAAGCCACGAGCCTCATCTTCGTAGGAGTCACTAGCCTCGTGTCAAAGACGATGTGATCGAGAGAAGATCACAGTCCGAATCAAAATTCGGATTCGAAAACGAGTCCCCAAAACTCCCTTCTCCGGAGAGGTATTCATCAACCGATTGACGAATCCTTCATTCTCCACCTATGAGGATTACCGGAGATCGAATCCCCGACAAGTTAGACACTGTCGGAGCTCCAAACTCGTCGAAATGACACTCTGACACGAAAGGAAATAAGCTATCTAGAAAACTGGACAGCTTGGTGGAGGAGTTGCGCCAGCCCAAAGGAGGAAGGCCGGCTACACCTTGGTCACCGGAGCCAAGGGATGTCGCTGGAGGGTCGCCGAGTTGAAGTTTTTGCATAACCGAAGCTCTGATACCACTTGAAGGGAGGAAACTTCACTTCCCACTTCTACTCGGTCGCTTGTTCATGGCGATCCCGTCTTGGTCCCCGGATTAAAAAATTAATCCTTGACAAAGAGGGATTACCCAAGCAACCGTTCCATCATCGTGCTATTCGATTAGAGTGGTCACTTGAACAAACTTATTGTTCAAGCAACCTACCTCTATTCTTCGATTAGCTGCGGAATAGACGATGTATGGATCACCAGTTTTTGTGTTTGTATTCGGGGTCCAAGTTAATTAGCCACATACAAAATGTACAACATGCATAGAATAAGAAAAGATTCATAAACAAGAATTATACCTCTTGTTATACCTCTTGATCTTCTATTGTATGTCCTCCCTCCTTTTGGACGTCGTGTGGGCGATGATCTTCCAAAAGTCGAAGCCTACTAGATCACGAATCTTCCTTTCCTTGTTCGCTCCGAACAAAGGAAGAAAATAAAACGAAACTCTTCTCCTACCTAGAACCGACCACCAAGCTCCAAGCTTGATCCTTGCCGCCGACCAAGGAGAGGAGTAGAGAGTATGGGTGCCGGCCAAAAGCTCCAAGGGAAAAGACCCTAGCTCTTGCTTCCACTGGCAAAGGAGAAGAGGAAGAAGAGTTGGACGCCGCCAAGGAGAGGAAGGAGAAGAGGGGCACCGGCCAAAACCCTAGGAAGATGGGAAAGTCTTTCCGCCCAAGGCTTCACCAAACCCTAGCCGCCCAAAGCCAAAACCCTAATCTCCCTTGATTTCTCTCACGCCCAAGGCTTGGCCATCCTTTTATAGAACTAGGCTTAAGCCTCCTTTTAATCTCCACCATCGGATCTAGGGATTGAATCTCAACCGTCGTATCTAGATATTTAATCTCAACCGTCGAATCTAGAGATTTAATCTCCACCGTCGGATCTAAAGATTTAATCTCCACCGTTGGATCTAGAGATTTAATCTCCATCGTCGGATCTAGAGTTTCATTTTCCATCATCGGATCTAGGCTCCATGAGGGTTTAATAGGCTACAATAGGGCCCATGAGGAGGAGTTGGATCTTGGTCACCCAATAGATCAAGCTCACATAAAGTCCGATCCATTAATGATAATCCAATCCACTAGAGGATTATCATTGATCTACCTCACCAACCCCCATAATTAAATATGGGCTCCATATATTAAATGTTTAAATATCTCTCCGTATTTAAGATCTCGAATGTCCATCAATTAATTAATTTACTAACAATTAATTAATCAACATCTAACTCCATGAGTAGTACCACTCAACCTTATCATCATGTCGGACCAAGTCCACCTGTAGGGTTTACATGATGAACCTTATGAGCTCCTCAAGGGGACATCATCATCCTAATATATAGGACACGGTTTCCTCCTATAATCAACGACACACCATATAAATAATATCATTTCCCAACTTATCGAGCCTATCGATTTACTCTATAAATCTCGCCCATTGGTAAATCAAAGAAATAAATACTAAGTATATGTGTCCGTTATTATATCGGGATTAAGAGCATGTACACCATAATATCCGAGGTCCGATTCAATTATGTAGTCAGCAATAAATCGAATCACCTCTAAGTCGGTCCTGCTCAATACACCCAAAGTGTACTAGTGTAATTCTATGGTCAAGACAAACCAACACCAAATCACACTACAACCATTCCAATGGTTTGTCCATAACCATCTCGGTTGTGAGTCTTTACTTATACTTCATAAGGAACTGATAACATGATCTTCCGTGTGACACTGCACACCATGTTATCTACAATGTAATGTATTAGACAATATGCATAACCATAAATATGCAAACAATGATCATGTGATTCTTATTTCAAAAATAAAGATGTTCATACAAAAGATAGACTTTTCAGTATACATCCCAACAATCTCCCACTTATACTAAAATATTATGTTGTCCTCATACTATCATACATCTGATTCCCATTCCCTCCACATGCCTATCAAAAGTTCTCGCTGGAAGGGCCTTAGTGAAAGGATCTACCAGGTCATCCTCTGATGCAATCTAGGCGACAACAACTTCTACCCACTTTATGATCTCTCGTATCAGGTGGTACTTGCGCTCTATGTGTTTACTTGCCTTATGGGCTCGTGGTTCCTTTGAGTTTGCAACTGCACCACTGTTATCACAATAAATTGTGATAGTTCTGGGCAAACCAGGAATCACATCCAAGTCCATCAAGAAGTTCCTGAGCCACAGCTTCTTTGGCCACCTCAGAGGCTGCCACATACTCAGCTTCCATGGTAGAGTCCGCCACGCATTTCTGCTTGACACTCCTCCATACAATGGCTCCACCTCCCAAAGTAAACACAAAACCTGAGGTAGACTTACTATTATCCTTATCTGATTGGAAGTCAGAATCTGTGTAACTCACAGGGAGTAATTGATCTGCCTGGTAGACCAGCATATAATCCCTAGTCCTTCTCAGTTACTTCAATATATGCTTAACCGCAGCCCAATGTCCCTGTCCTGGATTACTCTGATATCTTCTTACCATGTCCACGGCAAAACAGATATCCGGTCTCATACATAGTATAGCATACATAAGGCTTCCTACTACCGAAGCATAAAGAACCGCCTTTATCTCCTCTATCTCCTTAGATGTTCTAGGACACATCTCCTTAAATAAAGGAACTCCAAGCCTCAAAGGTAGAAAACCTTTCTTGGAGTTTTGCATGCTAAAACGATCCATAATGGTGTCTATGTATGAAGCTTGAGATAAGCACAACATCCTTTTCCTGTGATCCCTTATAACCTTGATCCCAAGGATGTGTCCCACTTCTCCCAAGTCCTTCATATCAAACTGTTTGGACAACCATACCCTTACATCCGATAACACCTTGACATTGTTGCCAATTAACAAGATGTCATCTATGTATAGTACAAGAAATACCACTACATTTTCGTCACATCTCTTGTATACACAAGACTCATCCGAACTTTGAATAAATCCATAAGACTGGATTATCTCATCAAAGCGGATGTTCCAAGATCTCGAAGCTTGTTTCAATTCATAAATGGACTGATTAAGCTTGCACACAAGATGCTCTTTGCCCTTTGCAATGAATCCTTCTGGTTGCTTCATATAGATGTTTTCCTCAAGAATTCTATTAAGGAAAGATGTCTTGACATTCATCTATCATACCTCATAATCCATATGAGCAGAAATACATAAGAGAATCCGGATAGACTTAAGTATGGCTACCGGTGAAAAGGTCTCCTCATAATCGATGCCCTCTTTCTGAGTATACCCCTTCGCAACAAGCCTCTCTTTGAAGGTCTCAACCTTTCCGTCTATTCCTCTCTTTCTTTTGTATATCAACTTGCATCCAATGGTTTTTACATCATTGGGTGGTTCTACTAGCTCCCAGACCTGATTTGAATTCATAGATTCAATCTCAGAATTCATTGCACTTTGCCAAGATACTGCATCTTTATCTTGGATTGCCTCATCATATGTCCAGGGATCAGGTTCATGTTTGCCAGGGACCAAATCAGAAGATTCTCCCAAGAACATAAATCTATCAGGCTGTCTAACAACCCTCCCACTACGATGAGGTATCACCTGTGTATCCTCTGTGACACGCGGTGCAGTAACTTGTGGTATATCTTCTTGTACCGGTGGTACTGAAGTAGTGACTTCCCCTCTAAATTCCTCCAGAACAATCTTACTCATGGGCTTGTGGTTCATCACATAGTCTTCCTCTAGAAATCTAGCGTTCGTGCTAACGATCACCCTCTGATCTCTAGGACTATAAAATAAACCACCTTTCGTTCCTCTAGGATAGCCAACGAACATGCACACTTCTGTATGAGGTTCCAACTTATCAGCATCTGCCTTCAGCACATATGCTGGACTTCCCCAAATCTAAATATGTCTCAGACTAGGCTTTTGCCTAGTCCACAATTCTATGGGAGTAGAAGGCACTGATTTAGATGGTACCAAGTTCAAAATATACACTGTCGTATCTAGAGCATATCCCCAGAATGAATCTAGCAACTCAGAATAACTCATCATCGATCTAACCATCTCCATAAGAGTCTTATTCCTTCGCTCTGCTACACCATTCTGCTGGGGTGTGCCAGGTGCAGACAATTGGGATTGAATCCCAGCCTCTAATAAGTAATTCTTAAACTCTCCCAAGAGGTACTCGCCACCATGATCAGATCGTAGTGTCTTGATACTTTTACCTTGATGTTTCTCCACATCCGCCTTGAATTCTTTGAACCTGTCAAAGCATTCAGACTTACGGCGCATCAAGTAAATGTATCCATATCTTGAATAATCATCTATAAAAGAGACAAAATATTCAAAACCAACTCTTGCCTGGATAGGCATAGGACCATACAAATCAGAATGAACTAATTCCAACACATCTTTGCCTCTATACCCCTTGGCCTTAAAAGGTCTCTTGGTCATTTTACCTTCCAAGCAAGATTCGCAGGTTGGGAAATCTTCCACCACTAATGAACCCAGAGGTCCATCAGCTATCAACCTTTGAATTCTACTTAGGTTAATATGACCTAGCCTTAGATGCCAAAGATATGTTTGGTTTATCTTCGAAGGTTATTTTCTCTTATTGGAATTAGAAGTTGAGTTATTTACTTCTATTTGCATCGTGGGAGCTTTTGGTTTAAGTGTATATAAATTTCCTATCAATACACCAAAACAGATAATCTCCCTATTCCTTTTTATAACAACTCTGTCATTAAAATAAATAGAATATCCATCCATAAATAATTTAGAAATCGAAATCAAATTCTTTCTAAATAAAGGCACATAAAGGCAATTTTTCAAAACCAAAACTTTATTCCTTTCAAAAGGCAAATAAACATCTCCCACTGCAACAGCCGCTACCTTCGTAGCATCACCCAAGTAGACTGTAATCTCCCCTTTAGTCAGTCATCTGGTTTTATAGAATCCCTGCAAAGTATTGCAGACATGATCAATGGCTCCCGTATCTACACACCAGGTGTCGGTAGATAACACCGCTAAACATGTTTCAACGACTAGACCAAAAGATATACCTTTGTTCTGCTTCCAGTTGGGGCAGTCCTTCTTCCAGTGTCCAGTCTGCTTGCAAGTGAAGCACTTGCCTTTCAGCTTCTTCACTCCTCCCTGAGATCCTCCCGCCACCTTTGCTCCACCTTGTTTCTTCTTCTTCTCGCCTTTCGGCTTAGAAGTAGAAACCTTTTGAGCAACCATGGCCTGAGCCTGAGCAAGCCCTTCTACCGCCTAGAGTTCTATCAGAAGCTCCGCCAACGAATACAACCTCTTATTCATGTTGTAATTCAGACGAAACTGCTCAAAACTCCTAGGTAGAGACTGGAGAATGATATCGACCTGGGTTTCCCCATCGGTCTCAGCTCCAAGGACTTCCAGCTCATTCGCAGGCTTAGGAGGACACTCTTCGAAGAGTACATACTTGTACTCCTCAGCAGTCAAGACAATATCAAGATTTCTTTTCCAATCAATATAATTGGGTCCAGTAAGTTTATTCTCTTTTAGTATCACAGCAAGTGGATTGAAAGTAATTTTTGAAAAACCTAAGAATCACATAGATCAAAACTTTAGATTTCAAAAAATTATTGATTCCTCAAATAATAAAATTTTAAAATCAACCAACACCTCAAAATACCGAGAATATCGTATGCCACGATTGTGTGGACGTATACAAATTCTACATTTATAAGAGGAGGTTTTACCCATTAATTTTACTATCTTGTCATCCTAACTTTTTGATAAATAAAATTAATAGTTGGTTCCTCTTTAGCCCTACAAATAAAAGCAGTGTCTCCGATGGGGAGGATACTTCTATTTGCATCTAAGTGTTCACCATTACTCGGTACGAAGGCAATTATCTCGGGTTATGTGCCTTCTGATGGGGAAGTACACACGCTCCTTAATAATTTCCTATAACCATCTTCGACCCTGTGATCCACAAAACAAACTCATCCGATGTGGAGGAAGGCACTCAGAGCTGACGCATAAGTTTGTTTGCATCACATGTCAAATCGTAATAGAGGCCGTGGGAATTTATAAAAATATCCCTCTCCCACTTAGTAATTTAAAATTGAGGAATTTTCCTAGCACACGACATGCATATCAAACAATAAGCAATAAATATGTAAAAGAAATATTTTCAAACTATTATGGCTTTTGTTCTCCAATATGCCTCCCGTCGTATCGCCATCTCGTCCGCTCCTCCCTACGCCATGTACAAGCCATCCGGAGATCCGAGCCAAGAATAACTATTTTAATTTACATCCATCGATCCTATACTCCACGAAGGAGTCTACATGAAATCTAGATCGAAAGTAAACTAAAATAAAAAGAGTGGATAAACAATATCGTACTTAATTACAAAACTTAAATACTAGTCTCGTCAACCCCGAGGATTCAAATAATATACAATTACACACATACAATCACTTACACACATATGACCATAATAGTTGGATCCTATGCCTGCAACCAAAAAGTTAACCTATGCACATCCTATTATTATCCGGCACATATAATATATGAAAAGTGCATAAAAGTAACTGAATCCTAAACACACAAAATCAGAAACCGTGGCTCTGATACCAGTTGAAGGTTTTGCGTAACCGAAGCTCTGATACCACTTGAAGGGAGGAGACTTCGCTTCCCACTTCTACTCGGTCGCTTGTTCATGGCGATTCCATCTTCGTTTCCAGATTAAAAAATTAATCTTTGACAAAGAGGGATTACCCAAGCAACCATTCCATCGTCATGTCATTCGATTAGAGTGGTCACTTGAACAAACTTGTTGTTCAAGCAACCTACCTCTATTCTTCAATTAGCCGCGGAATAGACGATGTACGGATCGCCGGTTTTTGTGTTTGTATTCGGGGTCCAAGTTAATTAGCCATATACAAAATGTACAATGTGCATAGAATAAGAAAAGATTCTTAAACAAGAATTATACCTCTTGTTATACCTCTTGATCTTCTATTGTATGTCCTTCCTCCTTTTGGATGTCGTGTGGGCGACAATCTTCCAAAAGTCGAAGCCTCCTAGATCACGAATCTTTCTTTCCTTGTTCGCTCTGAACAAAGGAAGATAATAAAATGAAACTCTTCTCCTACCTAGAACCGACCACCAAGCTCCAAGCTTGATCCTTGTCGCCGGCCAAGGAGAGGAGTAGAGAGTATGGGCGCCGGCCAAAAGCTCCAAGGGAAAAGACCCTAGCTCTTGCTTCCACCGGCCAAGGAGAAGAGGAAGAAGAGTTGGACGCCAGCCAAGGAGAAGAAGGAGAAGAGGGACGCCGGCCAAAACCCTAGGAAGATGGGAAAGTCTTGCCGCCCAAGGCTTCTCCAAACCCTTGCTGCCCAAAGCCAAAACCCTAATCTCCCTTGATTTCTCTCACGCCCAAGCCTTGGCCATCCTTTTATAGAGCTAGGCTTAAGCCTCCTTTTAATCTCCACCGTCGGATCTAGGGATTTAATCTCAACCGTCGGATCTAGAGATTTAATCTCAACCGTCGGATCTAGAGATTTAATCTCCACTACCGGATCTAAAGATTTAATCTCCACGGTTGGATCTAGAGATTTAATCTCCACCGTCGGATCTAGAGTTTCATTTTCCATCATCGGATCTAGGCTCCATGAGGGTTTTAATAGGCTACAATATGAACCATGAGGAGGAGTTGGATCTTGGCCACCCAATGGATCAAGCCCACATAAAGTCCGATCAATTAATGATAATCCAATCCACTAGAGGATTATCATTGATCTACCTCACCAACCCCCATAATTAAATATGGGCTCCATATATTAATTGTACAAATATCTCTCTGTGTTTAAGATCTCGAATATTCGTCAATTAATTAATTTACTGACAATTAATTAATCAACTTCTAACTCCATGAGTAGTACCACTCAACCTTATCATCATGCCGGACCAAGTCCACCTGCAGGGTTTACATGATGAACCTTATGAGCTCCTCAAGGGGACATCATCATCCTAATATATAGGACACGGTTTCCTCCTATAATCAATGACACACCATATAAATAATATCATTTCCCAACTTACTGAGCCTATCGATTTACTCTATAAATCTCGCCCATTGGTAAATCAAAGAAATAAATACTAAGTATATGTGTTCGTTATTATATCGGGATTAAGAGCATGTACACCATAATATCCGAGGTCCGATTCAATTATGTAGTCAGCAATAAATCGAATCACCTCTAAGTCGATCCTGCTCAATACACCCAAAGTGTACTAGTGTAATTCTATGGTCAAGACAAACCAACACCAAATCACACTACAACCATTCTAATGGTTTGTCTATAACCATCTCGGTTGTGAGCCTTTACTTATACTTCACAAGGAACTGATAACATGATCTCTCGTGTGACACTACACACCATGTTATCTACATTGTAATGTATTAGACAATTTGCATAACCATAAATATGCAATGATCATGCGATTCTTATTTCAAAAATAAAGATGTTCATACAAAAGATAGAATTTTGAGTTTACATCCCAACACATGTGCGGAGGCGGTATTCTTGCGTCGGCACAGGTATGGACGGTGGCGTGGAGGCTTTGGGTGGCAGCAAGGAGAGGAGAGGGTTGGGCGGCAAGAGTAGAATAGAATTAGGATTCACAAAAACCCTTAAGCCCTGTTTTTATAGAGAATACATTCTCTTAACGGTTATTGGTTCATAACCAAAACCCGTTAACCCACTCCAATAACTTAAGTTAAAATAAACCAAACCACATTGGTATATTTTAAGTTAAAATGAACCGAACCAACTTTGGTTCATTCGTTTAAAATAAACCAAACCCCTTTGGTTTATTCTTCACCATTGGATTAGAACCAAACCAATTTGGTTCATCCATCATGTCTTCATTAGACACAGCCCATCCATGCTTCCATTGTGACTGAAATAATTTCATGCTCGTTGTACGTGTGACCAAATAGGTTCCCGATTTATGTTGGTCATCTATAATTAACCATTAATTATAGAACGATCATAAGTGGCACCTAGTAGTACATCATAATCCTCAATTAATCGAAAAATCAACGGTTGATCCAGAACCATTTCTAAAACCCTTCAGCAGCTACAATGAATCGTGCTCCATTCCCTTCATGCATCTTATACCCACTTGGTTCAGGACATGGTCTATAGTGTCAGTCCCCACTAGGCTAACTACGTCACATCTAGCCCAAGTATCATTTCCTCGTCCTACGGATTCTAGTTATTCCACATGTATCCAAGAGTACCTAACTCTAAACATGTAATGCTTTGGCCAAAGACTTTAGTAACAATCCGACGAGAGGCCATGGGTATACATCTCCTCGCAAGGAATGGTGAATCCTTTATAGGCTATTCAAACACCTTCGGTCACTTTAACTTATACCCAATCATCCTGGGTCCACATCTCCTCAGAGATGCTTGCTTAAGATGTCAAAGCATAAGTCTTCATGACCAAGATGACTTGAACACCGCAAGTCAAAGGAACATCGCACTTAAGCTGCAGTAAGAACTTCATTGACATATCCATATATGCAGAGAACCATATGAAGTCTTACAGCTAGTCACTCTAATGAACTAGTTACCATAACTAGCATCCACGATTAACTTCAGACATCACAATGTCTCCAGCTAGTGAGAATCAGCTGCTTGGATACACCAAGGAATATACCTCGTGCTAGTCTCGACAGAATTGATGATGTCCAAATCCATCAATTCATCGATTAGGAATAATTCTAATATATCACAATTACACATGTAGAGATACTCACTAGTTGTGATCCAATCACAAATTCTCTCATGTTGTGAATCATATTATGGACATTCAGTAAATGAGTTTAAGATCTAATCAAATACATGAAAACATGTATACTCAAATAGTGAACCTTCATTTATCATATAAATGGTTTAAACATTTAAGGGTTGGCAATGGAGCAAAAGTTGCTGCAGTAGCCAAGGGTACTTATATGTTGCGACTTCCTACAGGACTAGTCTTAGAGTTGGATGATTGTTTTTATATTCCTACATTAATCAAGAACATTATTTCTATTTCATGTTTGAATAAGAAAGGTTATCATTTGTCATTTAGTAATAATTGTTGTTACATTATGTTGAATGGCGTTCTTTATGCTACTGGGATATTAAATAATGGGATCTACATGTTAGATACATCCAACAAGATATTCAATATAGAATCAAATAGCAAACTTGCTAAGTTAGATAATCAATTAACCTCGCAATTATGGCATTATCGTCTTGGCCATATAAGCAATGAATGCATGTCAAAACTACAGAGGCTTGACATTTTGGAGTCTTATGAATCAGATTCATTAGACATATGTGTTTCATGCTTAAAAGGAAAGATGACTAAACTACCTTTCGGAGGAAAGGGTGAACGAGCAGTTGAGGTATTGGGCCTTATACATACTGATGTATGCAGACCAAAGTCAACTCAAACCATAGGAGGTTATAGCTACTTCGTTACCTTTATTGATGATTATTCACGATATGGGTATTTGTATCTGTTAAGATACAAGTCTGAAGTCTTTGAAAGGTTTAAAGATTTTAGAAAGGAAATAGAGAAACAACTTGTTAAAAGTATTAAAGTACTTCAATCGAATCGAGGTGGTGAATACTTAAGCCAAGAGTTTCAAGATTATCTAAGAGACAATGGCATCTTGTCCCAAAGGACTCCACCTTACATGCCACAACATAATGGTGTGGCTGAAAGGCGAAGTTGAACCTTGTTGGACATGGTTAGGTCATTGATGCAACATGCAAGTCTTCCAAAAACCTTTTGGAGTTATGCACTCGAGACCATTGTTTACTTGTTAAATAGAGTCCCGATTAAGGCAATCTCTACTACTCCATATGAGATGTGGAAAAGTAAAAAACCTCATTTATCTTATTTGAAGATATGAGGTTATCATGCTTATGTGAAGAGGACAGTACTAGACATGTTGGAGGCTAAGTCTGATAAGTGTCTATTTATTGGTTACCCTAAGGAAATGAGGGATTACCAATTCTATCATCCCTTGGAACAAAAGGTATTTGTTTCAAGGCATACTGTATTCCTAGAGAAGGAGTTTCTCTTATAGGAAAATAGTGGGAGTGAGGTTGAACTAAGTGTAGTTCAAGAGGCTCCGGTAGACACAGAAGAGATGCCTAGTCAAGAACCACAGCTGATTACTTATTCGGATGAGGTAATAGCTGAACCTAATAATACACCACCTCCTCATAGATCTAGTATGACACGTAGTATTCCTGAGAGATATGGATTTTTCATAAGTGAATCTAATGACGTGTTGCTCATAGATGATGAGGAACCTACTAGTTACGAAGAGACACTGAATAGTTCAGACAAGGATAGATGGCTAATAGCCATGAAATTGGAAATGGATTCCATGTATGAAAACCAGGTTTGGAATTTGGTAGACCCACCCGAAGGCATAACGCCTATAGGGTGCAAGTGGGTTTTCAAGAAGAAAACCGACATGGATGGTAATATTATTACCTATAAAGCTAGATTAGTGGCAAACGACTATCGTCAAAGACAAGGTGTTGACTATGATAAAACTTTTTCATCAGTAGCTATGCTTAAATCCATTCGGATACTCCTAGCCATGGTGGCTCATTTTGATTATGAGATATGACAAATGGATGTGAAAATAACTTTTCTTAATGGAAACCTATCTGAGGATGTATATATAATACAACTTGAGGGTTTCACATCCATTAACAAGAACATATGCAAGCTTCAACGTTCCATTTATGGATTGAAGCAAGCATCCAGGAGTTAGAATATCTGTTTTGATGAGGCAATCAAATAGTTTGATTTCTCACAAAATCCTGAAGAGACTTGTGTGTATAAGAAGGTTAGTGGGAGTGCAGTCGTGTTCTTAATATTATATGTCGATGACATATTAATTATAGGAAATGATATTCCTATTTTGCAAACAATCAAGGTCTCATTGTCCAAAATGTTCTCCATGAAAGACATGGGAGAAGCAACCTATATTTTGGGGATTAAGATCTATAGAGATAGATCGAATTGGTTGCTTAGTCTTTCGCAGTCTACATACATAGACAAATTGCTAAAACGGTTTAGCATGGAAGAATCCAAGAAAGGTTTTATTCCCATGAGACATGGGATTCACCTTTCAAAGTCTATGTGCCCGTTCACTGAAGACGAGAGGATTCGCATGAGTCAGATCTCATATGCGTCAGCTATAGGATCGATCATGTATGCTATGTTATGTACGAGGTGTTGGGTTTCCGGCACCGCGGCGAGTGTGTGTTCGAACATGTTTCGTAAACATGTGCACAGCGGAAGAAATAAAATAATAAATCTAATTTATTACAACACACACATCACACGCATGCATAGTACAACATGTGTGGACATAATCGCAATTTCAAATTTTGCAATAAAAGGAAACTTAAACTACGTATACCTGACGTATCATGTGTAGCGGAAAAGGCATCAACCGGAATGATTCTCGCTAGAATCGTCTCTATCCGTATCCACGCCGAGTATCTTCGGGATGACTTCACTAAGTCACGAGCCTCATCTTCGTACGGGTTACTAGCCTCGTGTTGAAGACGACGTGATCGAGAGAAGATCACGATCCGAATCAAAATTCGGATCCAAAACGAGTCCTCAAAAACTCGCTTCTCCGGAGAGGTATTCGTCAACCGTTTGACGAATCCTTCGTCCTCCACCTATGAGGATTACCGGAGATCGAATCCCCAGTAAGGAAGGCGCTATCAGAGCTCCAAACATTGTCCAAACGATGCTCCGACAAGAGGGAAACAAGCTGTCCAGAAAACTGGACAGCTTTGGTGGAGGAATAGGGGCCGGCCAAAAGAAAGGTGGAAGCTCACCTTATTACCGAACCCAAAGGAGATCACCGGAGGGTCGCCGGAGGATCCCCGGCCAAAGCTTGGATGCCGGCAACAATTTGGATGGCGGCACAAGGGATGGGCGGCAACAATTAGGTTAAGGGAATTTGGATTAGGGCTTAACAAACCCTTAAGCCCTCTTTTATAGAGAACAAATTCTCTTAATGGTTATCGGATCATAACCATAAGGCCCGTTAACCCGCTCCATTAATTTAAGTTAAAATAAACCAAACCATGATGGTTTATTTTAAGTTAAAATGAACCGAACCAACTTTGATTCATTCGTTTAAAACAAACCAAACCCTTTGGTTTATTCTCCTCCGTTGGATTAGAAACAAACCATTTTGGTTCGTCCATCATGTCTTCATAAGACACGGCCCATCCACGCTTCCATTGCGACTGAAACGATTTCATGCTCGCCTTCTTGTTTGGTCCAACCAAACCTAGTTTCTCTTGGTCTGAGAGTCTCATTCTCAAGCTCGATTTTAAATCCTTCGGATTATGCTCGTTGTGCGTGTGACCAAATAGGTTCTCGGTTTATGTTGGCCATCTATAATTAACCATTAATTATAGAACGATCATGAGTGACACCTAGTAGTACATCATGATCCCCAATTAACCGAAAAGATCAACGGTTGATCCAGAACTATTTCTGAAACCCTTCAACAGCTCGAATGAATCGTACCCCATTCCCTTCACTCATCTTATACCCACTTGGTTCAAGACATGGTATATAGTGTCAGTCCCCACTAGGATGACTATGTCACACCTAGCCCAAGTATCATTTCCTCGTCCTACAGATTTTAGTTATTGCACATGTATCGAAGAGTACCTTACTCTAAACATGTAATGCTTTGGCCAAAGACTTTAGTAACAATCCGACGAGAGGTCATGGGTATACATCTCCTCGCAAGGAGTGGTGAATCCTTTATAGGCTATTCAAACACCTTTGATCACTTCGACTTATACCCAATCATCCCGAGTCCACATCTCCTCAGAGATGTTTGCTTAAGATGTCAAAGCATAAGTCATCATGATCAAGATGACTTGAATACCGCAAGTAAAAGGAACATCACACTTAAGCTGCAGTAAGAACTTCATTGACATATCTATATATGCAGAGAACCATATGAAGTCTTACGACTGGTCACTCCAATGAACTAGTTACCATAACTGGCATCCACAATTAACTCCGGACATCACAATGTCTCCAGCCAGTGAAAATCAGCTGCTTGGATACACCAAGGAGTATACCTCGTGCTAGTCTCGACAGAATCAATGGTGTCCAAATCCATCAATTCATCGACTACGGATAATTCTGATACATCACAATTACACATGTAGAGATACTCACTAGTTGTGATCCAATCACAAATTCTCTCATGCTATGAATCGTATCGTGGACATTCAGTAAATGAGTTTAAGATCTAATCAAATACATGAAAACATGTATACTCAAATAGTGAATCTTCATTTATCATATAAATGGTTCAAACATAAGGTGATTGTCTTAGGACATCTCTCATTTATTACTAACAAACTCCCACTTTGCCTAATGCCAATCGCTACGGTATCCAATACCATAAGCTCTAACATGACCCTCAAACTTACTTTGAGGTAATGCCTTAGTCAAAGGATTCGCTAAGTTCCTTTCAGTGGGGATTTTCTCAATTTGTATTTCCTTCCTACTGATGATCTCTTTGATTAGATGATAGCGGTGAAGCACATGTTTGGATCATTAATGAGACCACATCAAGTTCAGAGATGAACTTCTTGATCCAAACCGCTTCCTTTGCTGCTTCCAAAGCTACAATGTATTCTGCCTTAGTGGCAGAATCCGCTATAGTGTCAAGCTTGGAACCTTTCCAACTTATTGCGCCTCCATTCCAGGTGAATACATACCCAGACTGAGACCTGGAATCATCCTTGTCTGTTTGGAAGCTGGCATCTGTATACCCACGTATCACCATGTCCCCTTCTCCATATATTAGGAACACATCCTTAGTTCTTCTTAAGTACTTAAGGATCGTCTTAACATCCACCCAATGATCCATTCCTGGATCAGACTGGTATCTACTCGTGACACTCAGAGCATACGATACATCGAGCCTCGTACATAACATAGCATACATGATAGATCCTATTGTGGATGCATAGGAAATCTTACTCATGCAAATCCTCTCGTCTTCTGTGCGCAGACACATAGACTTCGAAAGGTGTATCCCATGCCTGATGGGTAGGAAGCCTTTCTTGGATTCAGACATGCTAAAACTCTTTATCACTCGGTCTATATATGTAGACTGCGAAAGACCAAGCAACCGTTTCGATCTATCTCTATAGATCTTAATCCTGAGGATGTAGGTTGCTTCTCCCAGGTCTTTCATGGAGAATGTCTTGGATAACCAAATCTTAACTGACTGTAAGACTGAAACATCGTCTCCTATAAGTAATATGTCATCGACATACAATACTAGGAACACGACTGCACTCCCACTAACCTTCTTGTACACACAAGGTTCGTCTGGAGTTTGTGAGAAATCAAACTTTTTTATTGTCTCATTAAAATGGATATTCCATCTCCTGGATGCTTGCTTCAATCCATATATGGACCGTCGCAATTTGCATACCTTGGTTTTATCAATCGATGTGAAACCCTCAGGCTGTATCATATACACATCCTTAAGCAGGTTTCCATTAAGGAAAGTTATTTTTACATCCATCTGCCTTATCTCATAATCATAATGAGCCGCTATGGCCAGGAGCATCCGAATGGATTTAAGCATAGCTACAGGCGAATAGGTTTCGTCATAATCAACACCTTGTTTTTGACGATATCCTTTTGCCACTAATCTAGCCTTATAGGTAATCACATTACCATCCATGTCGGTTTTCTTCTTGAAAATCCACTTGCACCCTATAGGCTTGATGCCTTCAGGTGGGTCCAAACTTGGTTTTCATACATGGAATCCATTTCCAACTTCATGGCATCAAGCCACTTATCCCTTTCTAAACTTGTCAGCACTTCTTCATAACTGGTAGGCTCCTCATCATCAATGAGTAACACGTTGTTCGATTCACTTACGAGAAATCCATATCTCTCAGGAATGTTGCATGTTCTACCAGATCTACGAAGATGTGGTGTTACAATAGGTCCAGCCGATTGCTCATCACTATGAGTTATCGGCTGTTGTGCTTCACCAGGATCTCATCAATGTCTATTTGAGTTTCTTGAGCCTCCTCAAGCTCGACGACACTCCCACTATTTTCTTGCAAGAGAAACTCTTTCTCTAGAAACACAGCATGCCTTGAAACAAACACCTTTTGTTTCACAGGATGATAGAATTGGTAACCCCTTGTTTCCTTAGGGTATCCAATAAATAGACATTTATCAGACTTAGCATCCAATTTGTCTGATATAGTCCTCTTCACATAAGCAGAACAACCCCATATCTTCAAGTAACATACATGAGGTTTCTTACTATTCCATATCTCATATGGAGTAGTAGAGACTACCTTGGTTGACATTCTGTTTAACAAGTAAACAGTTGTCTAAAGTGCATAGCCCCAAAAGGACTTGGGAAGATTCGCATGATTCATCATTGACTTGACCAAGTCCAACAATGTCCGATTACGCCTCTCAGATACACCATTATGCTGTGGTGTATATGACGGAGTCCATTGAGACAATATACCATTGTCTCTTAGATAATCAAGAAACTCTTGACTTAAGTATTCACCACCTCGATCCGATCGAAGAATTTTAATACTCTTGTCATATTGTTTCTCTACTTCATTTCTGAATTCTTTGAACCTTTTATAGGCATCAGACTTGTGTTTCATCAAGAACACATACCCAAACCGTGAGTGATCATCGGTGAAGGTAATGAAGTAGTTATAGCCTCCTAAAGCTTGAGTTGACATAGGTCCACATACATCAGTATGTATTAGACCTAGTAACTCTCCCACTCGTTCACCTTTTTCTGTAAAAGGTAACTTAGTCATCTTGCCTTTTAAGCATGATTCGCATGTATCGTATGAATCCAATTCAAACGATTCCAGAATTCCACATCGGTGTAATACGGACATGCATTTCTTGCTTACATGGCCAAGACGACAATGCCACATATAGGAGTCTATTTGATTATCCTTTCGAGCACGCTTGTTCCTCGCTTCGATATTGAAAATGTCACTGGATACGTCCAACGTATAAATACCATTGCTCAAAGTTCCAGTTCCATAAAGTATGCCATTCAAAGTTATATAACAACAATTGTTACTAAATGTCAAATGGTAACCATTTCTATTTAAGCAGGAAATAGAAACAATATTCTTTATTAGAGAATGAACACAATAGCAATTGTCCAGTTCCAAGACAAGTCCTGCAGGGAGTTTCAACAAATACGTTCCGATGGCGAGTGCAGCAACCTTTGCTCCATTCCCAACACGTAAATTTGACTCTCCCTTGACGAGTATTCTTCTATTCCTTAGCCCATGTATGTCATTACATATATATGAGCCACACCCAGTATCCAATACCCAAGTGTTTGAGGAAATAGAATGACAATCAATAACGAAGATATATGAAAAAGATGGAGCATCTTATGCCTTATTCTTCTTCACGGACTCAAGATAAATCTTGTAATTTCTTCGCCAATGGCCCTACTTGCCATAATGATGGCAAGTGCCCTTTTGAGCTGGTTCTGCCTTTTTAGCCTTTTTCTTCTTCCCCTTCTGTTGTTCATTTGACTCCCTCTTAGAACCTTTCTTCGAGGAATCAACTAACAATACCATCCCCTGCTCATGCTTCTCAGAAGGCTCCACAGTCTTCAGCATGTTGAGCAGTACCACAGATGAACCTTCTTGCATCTCAGAGGTGAAGAGAAGCTTGGAGACTTCGAACCTTTCAAATCTCACTTGCTTATCAAACAACTCATAAAGATGAAGGACTATGATATGAACATCCATATGCCCATGCTGCTTCCGTAGCTTGGGTTCCATCATGGCTATCATGATGCAACTCATTTGTTCAGAATCACTCACATGTTTCTGATAGGCCAACAATTGGTCCAAAGTTGCATCGTCACTAGGACGGGCGGGAAGAGGCGCTTCGAGGACATTTGCAAGCTTTTCAACCTTGAGAATAATTCTCAAGTTTCTAAGCCAGTCCAAGAAGTTCGGCCCAGTCAATTTATTCGAATCCAAAATGGAACGCAAATTCAAAGACATCATGATCAATCTTAGAAATACAAAATGAGCATATATGAGAAAGATGATTTTAAAATACATCATTATACATTCATAAATCCCATTCATTTTTTGAATTTCAAAAACCCCAAAATCACTTCGGGAGATCGTAGGTTCATCTCCGAATTGGCTGATATCCATCATAGATATGAACAACCTTGGTGAGAGTCCAACAAGTCATTCATAACTACGATGGTAGGTATCAAATATACCGATTGCATATCACGTATATGCAACTATCACAATGTGCTATCAACTAATTGAATGTTCACACATACATCGGGTTGTTAACACATTAACAAGTATGCATCATATGCATAGCACCCAACTTCACCTCCCTTTACATTGACCTTGGAGAGAGTCCAACAAGCCGATGCTCCAGGTTAAAGCCAACCCATTAATCAAGAAATAGTTTTAATATGGTTAGAGCACATTCAACCAATTAGCCCGGCTTAGAGAGAGTCCAACAACCAAAGCTAACAATTGACCTCTGACTCTTACCATATTAGTATTAAACTATTCCATGGTTGGAACAGGTTCGGGTTCGAGCCGGGCTTGGAGAGAGTCCAACAACCCGAACAAGAAACGGAACTCTGGTTCTAACCATATTAATGGAAGGTGTAAGCTTTAATATTGAGTTAGGGTTTTTATGTCTCATCCTCTTTGCATGCAAATAACTATTATCTACATGGCATGACATACATGACATACATCTACATGTCACGACATGCATGGCAAAATGATATGCATCTAATGCAATTACATGACATACAATTATGTCATGTACAATATTTCCTTATATGTCATAACTATTTATGGAAATAAAATATGTTTAAGATTTGATTCTCCAAATCAAATCATGATTAAATTAGGAAACAAATTTCCAAATCTAATCACATATTTTATTTGTGGAAATAGTTGATTAAAGAAAGTCAATTTAGGAAACCAATTTCCTAAATCATCAAAACTACTTATGGAAATAAAATATTTTTAAGATTTGATTTCCCAAATCAAATCATGATTAAATTAGAAAACAAATTTCCAAAATCTAATCAAATATTTTATTTATGGAAAATATCAATTTCCATAAATACTTCCAACTTTCCAAAAGTGGAAGATTTCCATAAATACTTCTAGACTTTCCAAAATTGAAAAATTTCCATAAATACTTCTAACTTTCCAAAAGTAAAAAATTTCCAGAAGTATCATTATGACTATCGCAAAATAATTTTATGATTATGTCGAAACACAACCTGGGCTCTGATACCACTGTTGGGTTTCCGGCACCGCAGCGAGTGTGTGTTCGAACATGTTTCGTAAACATGTGCACTGCGGAAGGAATAAAATAATAAATCTAATTTATTACAACACACACATCACACGTATGCATAGTTCAACATGTGTAGACATAATTGCAATTTCAAATTTTGCAATAAAAGGAAACTTAAACTACGTATACCTGACGTATCACGTGTAGCGGGAAAGGTATCAACCGGAATGATTCTCGCTAGAATCGTCTCTATCCGTATCCACACCGAGTATCTTCGGGATGACTTCACTAAGTCACGAGCCTCATCTTCGTACGGGTTACTAGCCTCGTGTTGAAGACGACGTGATCGGGAGAAGATCACGATCCGAATCAAAATTCGGATCCAAAACGAGTCCTCAAAAACTCGCTTCTCCGGAGAGGTATTCATCAACCGTTTGACGAATCCTTCGTCCTCCACCTATGAGGATTACCGGAGATCGAATCCCCGGTAAGGAAGGCACTGTCGGAGCTCCAAACGTTGTCCAAACGATGCTCCGACAAGAGGGAAACAAGCTGTCCAGAAAACTGGACAGCTTTGGTGGAGGAATAGGGGTCGGCCAAAAGAAAGGTGGAAGCTCACCTTATTACCGAACCCAAAGGAGATCACTGGAGGATCGCCGGAGGATCCCCGGCCGAAGCTTGGATGCCGGCAACAATTTGGACGGCGGCACAAGGGATGGGCGGCGGCAATGGGCTGTTGGCGCCGACTTCTCCAAGGAGAGGAGGGGGGCGGCAACAATTAGGTTAAGGGAATTTGGATTAGGGCTTAACAAACCCTTAAGCCCTCTTTTATAGAGAACAAATTCTCTTAATGGTTATCGGATCATAACCATAAGGCCCGTTAACCTGCTCCATTAATTTAAGTTAAAATAAACCAAACCATGATGGTTTATTTTAAGTTAAAACGAACCGAACCAACTTTGGTTCATTCGTTTAAAACAAACCAAACCCTTTGGTTTATTCTCCTCCGTTGGATTAGAACCGAACCATTTTGGTTCGTCCATCATGTCTTCATAAGACACGGCCCATCCACGCTTCCATTGCGACTGAAACGATTTCATACTCGCTTCTTGTTTGGTCCAACCAAACCTAGTTTCTCTCGGTCTGAGAATCTCATTCTCAAGCTCGTTTTAAATCCTTCGGATTACGCTCGTTGTGCATGTGACCAAATAGGTTCTCGGTTTATGTTGGTCGTCTATAATTAACCATTAATTATAGAACGATCATGAGTGACACCTAGTAGTACATCATGATCCCCAATTAATCGAAAAGATCAACGGTTGATCCAGAACTATTTCTGAAACCCTTCAGCAGCTCGAATGAATCGTGCCCCATTCCCTTCACTCATCTTATACCCACTTTGTTCAGGACATGGTCTATAGTGGCAGTCCCCACTAGGCTGACTACGTCACACCTAGCCCAAGTATAATTTCCTCATCCTACGGATTCTAGTTACTGCACATGTATCAAAGAGTACCTTACTCTAAACATGTAATGCTTTGGCCAAAGACTTTAGTAACAATCCGACGAGAGGCCATGGGTATACATCTCCTCGCAAGGAGTGGTGAATCCTTTATAGGCTATTCAAACACCTTCGATCACTTCGACTTATACCCAATCATCCCGGGTCCACATCTCCTCAGAGATGCTTGCTTAAGATGTCAAAGCATAAGTCTTCATGATCAAGATGACTTGAATACCGCAAGTCAAAGGAACATCACACTTAAGCTACAGTAAGAACTTCATTAACATATCTATATATGAAGAGAACCATATGAAATCTTACGGCTGGTCACTCCAATGAACTAGTTACCATAACTAGCATCCACGATTAACTCCGGACATCACAATGTCTCCAGCCAGTAGGAATCAGCTGCTTGGATACACCAAGGAGTATACCTCGTGCTAGTCTCGACAGAATCAATGGTGTCCAAATCCATCAATTCATCGACTAGGGATAATTTCGATACATCACAATTACACATGTAGAGATACTCACTAGTTGTGATCCAATCATAAATTCTCTCATGCTATGAATCGTATCATGGACATTCAGTAAATGAGTTTAAGATCTAATCAAATACATGAAAACATATATACTCAAATAGTGAATCTTCATTTATCATATAAATGGTTCAAACATAAGGCGATTGCCTTAAGACATCTCTCATATATTACTAACACGAGGCCTGATGTATCGTACGCTTTGAGCATTATGATTAGATACCAGTCAGGTCTTGGTATGGACTATTGGGTGGTTGTCAAGACAATCCTTAAGCACTTGAGAAGGACTAAGAATTTGTTCTTGGTATATAGAGGAGGTGATATGGTAGTAACCAAGTATACTGATGCCAACTTCCAGACAAATAAGAATGATTCCAAATCTCAGTCTGGATACATATTCATCTTGAATGGAGGTGCGGTGAGTTGGAAAAGTTCCAAACAAGATACCGTTGTTGATTCTACTATGGAGGTCGAGTACATTGCATCTTCTGAAGCAGCAAAGGAAGCAGTTTGGATCAAGAAGTTCATTACAGAACTTGGAGTAGTTTCAAGCTTTGTTGAAGCATTACAAGTTTATTGCGACAACAATGGCACCAATGCACAGGCGAAGGAACCAAGGTATCATTTGTTGGGTTTTCGGCACCGCGGCGAGTGTGTGTTCGAATATGTTTCGTAAATATGTGCACAACAGAAGAATTAAAAGGAAATAAATCTAATTTATTACAACACACACATCACACGCATGCATAGTACAATATGTGTATACATAATCGCAGTTTTAAATTTTACAATAAAAGGAAATTATACTAGTTATACCTGATGTATCACGTGCAGCGAGAATGACATCAACCGGAGCAACTCTCGAAAGAATTGCTTCTATCCGTATCCACGCCAAGTACCGTCGATATAGCTTCGCCAAGCTACAAGTCTCGTCTTCGTAGGTGTCACTAGCCTCGTGTCGAAGATGATGTGATCGAGAGAAGATCACAATCCGAATCAAAATTCGGATTCAAAACCGAGTCCCCAAAACTCACTTCTCTAGAGAGGTATTCGTTAACCGATTGACGAATCCTTGGTCCTCCACCTATGAGGATTACTGAGGATCCAATCCCCGACAAAGGAGTCAATATCGGAGCTCGAAATGTCCTCCAAATGATGCTCCGACAAGAAGAAAACAAGCTATCCAAAAATTGGACATCTTGGTGGAAGACTTTGCGCCGACCAAAGGGAGAGGGTCGGCTGGTCCTTGGTCACCAGAGCCAAGGAGGGTCACCGGAGGATGGCCGGCAATAGTTGGAGGTCGGTGACAGTAGGTGGCACCGTCCAGGAAGGAGGGCGGCAGCAAGGTTGGGCGGCAACCTTGTTGGGCAGAGAGGAGAGGAGAAGGGCTTGGGTGGCTAGGTTTCCGATACACAAGTTATCCATGAAAAACCCTTAAGCCATGTTTTATAGATAACACATTCTCCTAATGGTTATTGGTTCATAACCAAAACCTGTTAACCCGCTCCAATAACTTAAGTTAAAATAAACCAAACCGCGTTGGTCTATTTTTAGTTAAAACGAATCGAACCAACTTTGGTTCATTCGTTTAAAATAAACCAAACCACTTTGGTTTATTTTCCACCATTGGATTAGAACCAAACCAATTTGGTTCATCCATCATGTCTTCATAAGACTCGGGCCATCCATGCTTCCGTTGCGACTAAAAAGATTTCATGCTCGCTCCTTGTTTGGTCCAACCAAACCTAGTTTCTCTCGATTTGAGAATCTCATTCTCAAGCTCGTTTTAAATCCTTTGGATTATGCTCGTTGTGTGTGTGACAAAATAGGTTCCCAATTTATGTTGGTCATCTATAATTAACCATTAATTATAGAACGATCATGAGTGGCACCTAGTAGTACATCATGATCCCCAATTAACCGGAAAATCAACAGTTGATTCCAGAACCATTTCTGAAACCCTTCCGTAGCTTCAATGAATCGTGCCCCGTTCCCTTCACTCATCTTATACCCACTTGGTTCAGGACATGGTCTATAGTGTCAGTCCCCACTAAGCTGACTACGTCACACCTAGCCCAAGTATCATTTCCTCATCCTACGGATTCTAGTTACTACACATGTATCCAAGAGTACCTTACTCTAAAAATGTAATGCTTTGGCCAAATACTTTAGTAACAATCCAACGAGAGGACATGGGTATACATCTCCTCTCAAGGAGTGGTGAATCCTTTATAGGCTATTCAAACACCTTGGGCCACTTCAACTTATACCCAATCATCCCTGGTCCACATCTCCTCGGAGATGCTTGCTTAAGATGTCAAAGCATAAGTCTTCATGACCAAGATGACTTGAATACCGCAAGTCAAAGGAACATCGTGTAGGATCGAGTAAACCGAGAGAGGGGGGTGAATCTCGGTATTTTATAAATTTTTTCTAAACAGAATATGCAGGGGAAATTAAATAAGTTAGACACAGCAATTTACTTGGTTCACAACCCGAACTGGGTTGCTACTCCAAGGCTCATAGCTCTACCACGAGCTACCTCGATGGACAATTCACTAAATACCCTCCGATTCGAGAACTCTCGACTTCGGAGGGTTTTGCTTTTTCACAAATAATAGAGATGGGTAACAGACTACCCACTCTTGAATTTAAGTACAATAGCGAAAAAATAAATAAACAAATACAAGATGTATATCGACACTAAGTAGATGGTAGAAGTACACTCGGAGTGTCGGAAGATCGCCTTGTTGTGAGAGTTTTAGCTTTGGTGGACGAGAATGGATTTCGACAGCACTTCGATGTAAAAGTTGATTATTCTGAGATCTGGTCGAGCACAAGTTTTATAAACTATTTCCAGTTGACTGGAATGCCTTCTAGTCGACTCTATATCATCCCGTCGATATGGAATTCGTGGTCTTTCAGTCGACTGAATCCTCTTCAGTCGACTCCATGTCACTCGGCTCCGCATCGAGAAATTTCCCTCTTCAGTCAACTCAAACTCTTCAGTTGACTCAAGCCCTTTCCATCTGTGTAGCACGTTCTCCAATCGATCAACAGCTGATCCTGCCAAATAGGTATCCAGTCGACTGATACATCTCCAGTCGACTGAACTTCAGTCGACTAGAATCCATTTAGTCGACTGATCCCTACAAAATAGGCTTAGCACAAAATATATAACATGAATTATGATAGCAGTAGTAATACTGCTCGATCTCGACTACTAAGTCCCACACGGACTTTTCGTTGGATCGATGCCTAGCATTGTCCCCCTATAGAACACTCGGCCTCACCTCTTCACTCGAGGCTTACCTGCTGACTACTTGCCGGACTTACCATTCTTGACATCCGATCTGACCCACCAGGGCTTCCACCAACTATCCGGTCTGCCTGACCCAGCTGGACTTTTTGTCGATTGTCCGGTCTCTTGACCCAATCGGTCTTCATGCCAAATGTCCGGTCCACTTGACCCATCTGGACTTCATGCCTAGTGTCCGGTCCTCCTGATCTGTCAAGATTCATGCTTAGTATCTGGTCAACTCAACTTACTAGGACTTCTTGTTAAGCCTGCATACTTAACACTTATATTAGATCACACGTGAATCCTAACTCTTAACTGTGGTTCAGACATCAAAACTAAGGAGTGATGTTTACTGCATCAACAATCTCCCCCTTTTTAATGTATGACAACACATCAGTTAAAGTTAGAAGAATCAAATACCAATCTTCATAATTTGAATTGTGTAAGAAATGACTTTAAAACTTTTGTCATGCATAAATTTAACCATGTATGAAATGCATTCATCCTTATCAAATTTTTATATCCTTTTAAATTTATATCTTATCTATAATTTTATGTCTCTTCTATCTTCTCTCCCCCTTTGGCATACATCAAAATAAGGGTTAAGTTAAAGATACAAACATAATGTATTGGAGAGTTATTATTGTTGGTGCAATCGACCTAGGTTGACTCGAGTTTGACTCGAGCAGTACCTTGATAGTATTTTGATGATAGACAAAACTCGTGACATGGGATTGTCATGGGAAAGTCCAACATGGGGTTGGCATGGAAAATCCAAGCATGGAGCTTGGTGTGGAAGTCCAAGGGGGAAGCCTTGGCATGGGAAAGTCCAAAGCATTGCGAAGTCGTGCGCTTGGTGCTTGGCATGGTAAATCCAAAGCATTGCGAAGCCGTGCGCTTGGTGCTTGGTGAGAAATGCATTGTGAAGCCATGCGCTTGGTGCAATTGGGAAGTCTTGAGAACTTGGCAAGTTCACTAGGCTCGGGTCCTTGAGTCGGTGAAGGATGGCATTGCGAAGTCGTGCGCTTGGTGCATCCGAGGGACCGCCGGACGGGGAGCGAATGGAGTGAGCCCAAGGGAAGCATACTTCTAGGGTATGAGATGCGAAGGATAGCGTTGCGAAGTCGTGCGCTTGGCGCATCTGAGGGACGTAGGCCGAGGGAAGAGAGCTTCGGTGGGCAACTCCATGAGGGATAAGGTGGACTTGGCCAAGTGGCTAAGACTGAGTGTCGGAGGCTCAAACATCGTGATGTTTGAGGTTTTAGCCGACATCAGTCGACTGGCATAGGTGCCAGTCGACTGCTCTAGGTCATATGGGTTCGACCAGTGTTCGACTGAACCAAGTCTGGCTGATCGATCGCCAGGAGAAGCGATCGGTATTGGGAGGATCGATCGGCCGAGGGATGCGATCGATGACACTGCCACGCGCAGAATGGAGTCGAGCTTCGCCCGACTCGGTGATGGATGATCAGTCGACTGATGTGTGATCCGTTGGAACTTAACCAACGTGGATCTGGCCGTTGTGAGACAACAGCTACGGGACCAGTCGACTGATGGTCACGATCAGTCGACTGATGTGCGCGAAAACAGCTTGATGCAGGTTATAAATGGAGCTCGAGTTGGAGGATTTCGCTAAGGTTTGTGTGGAGCTATTGGAGGGGAATTGCTGCTGCATTCCAGTCCTTCAAGAGCCAATCAAAGAAAGCAACAAGCAAAGTGATCAAAGCAATCAGTGAAAATTTTCTTGTATATTATATTTGTGTATTTTCTTGTATTTCTATATTACTGTTGTAATTGCTTGTGAGAGGTTTCTCCACCTCCGACGTGTAGTCGAGAAGGAGTTTGAGTATTGCCGTGTGCATCTCTAGAGCTCGTTGAGCTCGCCCCGTGGAGTAGGAACCCTAAGGTTCCGAACCACGTATATGCTTGCGTATTTGGTGTGCTTGTATTGTTGTTAGTATTATTGTTATTTCTATTGTTATTCCATTGCGTATATTAATGACAATTGTAGACGAGCACACGAGAACGAACGAATTATGACATCCAACGAACGAGGGCTATTCGCCCCCCTCTAGCCGGCCAATCGATCTCCCAACAAGTGGTATCAGAGCCGAGGTCGCTCTTCAAGGACTAACCGCCGCGAGAGCACTACAAGATGGCCGGCTACAACCTTCAACCACCAAAATTCGAAGGAGACTTTCTATGGTGGAGAAGAAAAATGGAGGTATACTTAGAACCTATTTTGATTCTATGTTAATTATAGAAAACAGTTTTGAAATGCTTAGGGATAAAAACAACAAGCCAATTGAGAAGTCAAAATGGACCCAAGACCAAATCAAAGACTTCAAGATAAATCTCAAGGTAATCAAGTTGATTAGTGATTTGTTACCTAACACTATTTGGTCTAGATTGGGTGATTATAGGGATGCAAGAGAATTATGGAATAAGATAACGAAATTCCAAGAAAATTCCCAACTGGCACAAGTAGAGGAAGATGTCGTGGAAGAAAGCCCATCCACATTTGAAGATGTTGATGATTTGGTGGAGACCTCCACCTCTAGTATTGAGGGGGAGGAAAGGGTTTCTACTCCAGAGAAAGGTCAAGATGAAGCTTCTACCTCCGGAAGAAGTGAAGAGGCCTCCACCACCTCCCTAGGTAACTCAAGTGTCGAATTTTTAAATAAAAATCACATAATATGCTTTGAGTGTAGGGAGAAAGGGCACTACAAGAGTAAATGCCCTAAATTGGCTAAGGAAAAGACATCCGCACCAAAAGTCAACCCAAAGTCAAAGGATGCCGGTGTTCCCAAAATTAAAAGCAAAGAGCACATTGTGTGCTTCAAATGCAACCAACGGGGACATTACCAAAGCCAATGCCCTAGGGGGAGGAAGAAAGGGCAAGAAGGCGCAACTAATGTAGGGGGAGGTTCTAAAGCTAACCCTAAGGTAAATTTACTTAATGCATCTTTAATTCCTAGAGTTAAAAAGCATGCTAAAAATTATTTTAGCTCTCTTGCTATTATCAATGAAAAGCATGCTAGGAGAAATAATAAAGTTTATTGCTTAGGTGCCAAGCATGTTCATATCTCTAAGGACAAACCTAAGTCTCATAATTCTAGAAATATCTTGCCTAGGGAGTCAATTAGGAGAGTAGAAGAAAATTTGGGTATTAATCCCAAAAAGTCTAGGCACATGCCTATGAAAAAGAGGCCTTCCCAAAAACCTAATGAAAATTCAAAAATGGGAAAAATTAGAGCTAGAGAACCAAGTCTTGAGGTCAAGACTTGAGAGAATGGAGAAAGCCCTTAGAATCATAGAAAATTCAATTCTAGGGTCAAATGCCCAAAAGTCAAGACCTAAGGTTCAAAAACGGTCTAAGGGCAAGGAAGGTTTGGGTCACAAACCTAAGCCCAAGAAGACTTATCATAATGTTCCATTTAATTATGGAACATCATCTAGGTCTAGACAAACCAAGGCTAATAGGGAAGTCATCCCTAAGTCTAGCCATGATATGTGTTTAGTGGCTAACACCTCAAAGAAATCAAATGTAGCCACTAAGAAGGTCAATGGAGGAGTCACCTCTAGAGTTGACCCAAGTAAGACCCATTTGACTAAGGCTTCAAAGCCAAAAAGGGTCATTAGAAAGATATCTAGGGAAGTTATCCCTAGGGAATACCTTGTTAACCCAAGGAGCTCCAATAGGTATTGGGTTCCTAAGAGCGTGATTGATTCACGCTAAATGGGTTAGGGTGTGTCAACCCTAAGTGGATGGGTGGTTAACCTAGCCATTGTGAGTTGACACATTAGGGTGTGCCAATATGGTTTGAGAAGTTTAAAATGATGAAATTGGCACAATTAGGTCATAGAAGTCATGGTGTGCCATTTTGGGTTTTTGGCACACTAGGGAGATGAATGGCATTAAGGCAAAATGAATTTAATCCCCAGAAATGGCAAATTGATTTTCACACTTAGGTATTCTATACCTTAGTATATTTTTCTTGCCATGCTTTATTTGCCTTGCCATGTCATGACATCATTTTCATTTTTATCTATAAAATGTCATGATCATGTTTAGAATTCTTTTTAGATGTCATGTATGCTTAGTTTTCATTCACATGCCATGACATCATGATATTGGCATATGTTTTTATCTAAATCATATTTATGACATAATCATATCATGCATAGTTTAAAATGAAGTTAAGGACTATGGCACAATTTGAAGGGAATCAAATTAATGTTGCCTAGAAATATGCATGAGAACATAAACAAAATAAAACCCACATCTCACAAAAATTTGACTTGTATGTGTTTTACACATCTAGATATTGGTGAGATGTTTAGGAAAAAGAAAATAAAGGTTTGAAAAACATTTTGAAAACATTTTGAAAAACCTTGGTGTAGCCTATCTTTTGATAGCTATCACCATTGAATGAGATGATACAAAGAGGGCTCTTTATTGAAGCTTTTCTTAAATTTTGAACTTTGTATCAATCTCCTAGTTTAATGGGTAAAATAATTTTCTAATGTTTTTTACCCATAGTGTTTAGGATAAGTATTATACGTATGCATTTTCAAGATTTTTAAAATTACGTATATTTACTTATGGATGAAAATCAATTGAAAAGCGCAAAATGCGATTATCGATTGACTTCTATGTAATGGAAGTCGATGATGGTAAGTCGATCGATCGGTATCGTGAGTCAGTCAGCCGCAGCCGATTTCGGGTAAACTTGATAGTTAGGCCCATGTTTAGCCACGTTTTGGTCCACTAACCACTCCTAACCCTAGGATATGCTTGGGAGAGCATTAGAGAGGGTGGAAATCCATTGGACATGGATTAGGAGTTGGGTTGAGGGTGAGTATCAATTTTAAGGTGGATAAGAGTTCATTGTTGAACTTTACCTTAATTTTGATTTGGTTAATGATCCTATTGGCTTAGGGACTCTCTAAGGACATTGTTGGAGCAATGGTCAAGGGGGAGCAAGCCTCTAGGGGGAGGTATCCATCTTGGGAAGATGGATGTGTATTTCCTCATGGGAGGAAAATTGGGTTGCCTCTCTTTAAGTGATATGGGATCACTAGAAAGATTGTAGGCATGTGTTCCTCCAAGGGAGAGATATAAGATCTCATTGGGATATGAGACATTCATACCCTTGGGGAGGACCTTTTTGATGTAATGTCAAAAAGGGGGAGAAGTTACCAAGTTACCAATTAGGGTTCGTTGGAATTCTCATTGGGATATGAGAATTGCCAATATGGGAGAATTGGTAGACTTGAGATGGTAGTTTTGTCAATCATCAAAAAGGGGGAGATTGTTGGTGCAATCGGCCCAGGTTGACTCGAGTTTGACTCGAGCAGTACCTTGATAGTATTTTGATGATAGACAAAACTCATGACATGGGATTGTCATGGGAAAGTCCAACATGGGGTTGGCATGGAAAATCCAAGCATGGAGCTTGGTGTGGAAGTCCAAGGGGGAAGCCTTGTCATGGGAAAGTCCAAAGCATTGCGAAGTCGTGCGCTTGGTGCTTGGCATGGTAAATCCAAAGCATTGCGAAGCCGTGCGCTTGGTGCTTGGTGAGAAATGCATTGCGAAGTCATGCGCTTGGTGCATTTGGGAAGTCTTGGGAACTTGGCAAGTTCACTAGGCTCGGGTCCTTGAGTCGGTGAAGGATGGCATTGCGAAGTCGTGCGCTTGGTGCATCCGAGGGACCGCCGGACGGGGAGCGAATGGAGTGAGCCCAAGGGAAGCATACTTCTAATGTATGAGACGTGAAGGATGGCGTTGCGAAGCCATGCGCTTGGCGCATCAGAGGGACGTAGGCCGAGGAAAGAGAGCTTCGGTGGGGAACTCCATGAGGGATAAGGTGGACTTGGCCAAGTGGCTAAGACTGAGTGTCGGAGGTTCAAACATCGTGATGTTTGAGGTTTTAGCCGACATCAGTCGACTGGCATAGGTGCCAGTCGACTACTCTAGGTCATATGGGTTCGACCAGTGTTCGACTGAACCAAGTCTGTGTTAGTAATATATGAGAGATGTCCTAAGGCAATCGCCTTATGTGTGAACCATTTATATGATAAATGAAGATTCACTTTTTGAGTATACATGTTTCATGTATTTGATGGATCTTAAACTCATTTACTGAATGTCCACGATACGATTCACAGCATGAGAGAATTTGTGATTGGATCACAACTAGTGAGTATCTCTACATTTGTAATTGTGATGTATCGGAATTATCCCTAGTCAATGAATTGATAGAGCTGGACACCATCAATTCTGTCAAGACTAGCACGAGGTATACTCCTTGGTGTATCCAAGCAGCTGATTCTCACTGGCTGGAGACATTGTGATGTCCAGAGTTAATCGTGGATGCTAGTTATGGTAACTAGTTCATTGGAGTGACCAGCCGTAAGACTTCATATGGTTCTCTGCATATATAGATATGTCAATGAAGTTCTTACTGTGGCTTAAGTGCGATGTTCCTTTGACTTGCGGAATTCAAGTCATCTTGATCATGGAGACTTATGCTTTGACATCTTAAGCAAACATCTCTAAGGAGATGTGGACCCGGGATGATTGGGTATAAGTCGAAGTGATCGAAGGTGTTTGAATAGCCTATAAAAGATTCACCACTCCTTGCGAGGAGATGTATACCCATGGCCTCTCGTCGGATTGTTACTAAAGTCTTTGGCCAAAGCATTACATGTTTAGAGTAAGGTACTCTTCGATACATGTGGAGTAACTAGAATCCATAGGACGAGGAAATGATACTTGGGCTAGGTGTGGCGTGAAGTCGACCTAGTGAGGGCCCGACACAATAGACCATGTCACGAACCAAGTGGGTATAAGATGAGTGAAGGAATGGGGCACGATTCATTCGAGCTCTTGAAGGGTTTGAAATAGTTACGGATCAATGTTGATCTTTTGGTTAATTGGGGATCATGATGTACTACTAGGTGCCACTCATGATCGTTCTATAATTAATGGTTAATTATAGACGGCCAACATAAACCGAGAACCTATTTGGTCACACGCACAACGAGTGTAATCCAAAGGATTTAAAACGAGCTTGAGAATGGGATTCTCATACCGAGAGAAACAAGGTTTGGTTGGACCAAACATGAAGCGAGCATGAAATCGTTTCAGTCGCAATGGAAGCATGGATGGGCCGTGTCTTATGAAGACATAATGGATTGACCAAAATGGTTTGGTTCTAATCAAATGGAGGAGAATAAATCAAAGGGTTTGGTTTATTTTAAACGAATGAACCAAAGGTTGGTTCGGTTCGTTTTAACTTAAAATAAACCATCATGGTTTGGTTTATTTTAACTTATCTTAATGGAGCGGGTTAACGGGCCTAATGGTTATGATCCAATAACCATTAAGAGAATTAGTTCTCTATAAAAGAGGGCTTAATGGATAATTATGCCCTAATAAAAACCCTAGCTTGGCCGCCCAACCCCTCTTCCTCTTGTTGGCGTCAACTCCATTGCCGCCCAACCCTTGAGCCACCGTCCAGCTCTTTGCCGGCATCCAAGCTTCAGCCGGTGAACCCTCCGGCGACCCTCCGGTGATCTTCCTAGGCCTCGGTGAAAAGGTGAGCACTTGACTTCCTTGTTTTGGCCGGTGCCTACTCCTCCACCAAGCTGTCCAGTTTTCTGGACAGCTTCTTCTCCTCTCGTTGGAGCGTCGTTTGGACGACGGTTAGAGCTCTGACAGTGGCTAACTTATCGGGGATTCGATCTCCGGTAATCCTCTGAGGTGGAGGATGAAGGATTCGTCAATTGGTTGACGAATACCTCTCCGGAGAAGCAAGTTTTGAGAACTCGTATTAGGATCCGAATTTGGATTCGGATCGTGATCATCTCTCGATCACGTCGTCTTCAACACGAGGCTAGTAACCCGCACGAAGACGAAGCTCGTGGCTTAGCGAAGTCATCCCGAGGAACTCGGCGTGAATCTGAGATAGAGCGATTCTAGCGAGGATCGTTCGGTTGATGCCGTTCCGCTACCGCGTCATCTGAAGGTATAACGTAGATAAATTTCCTTTTATTGCAAATTTAAATTTATGGTTATGTCTACACTTGTTGTAATATGCATGTGTGTTGTAATAAATATAGATTTATTATTTTATTGCTTCATTTGTGTTCATGTTTCTAAGCGTGATCGAACACACACCGCCGTGATGCGGAAACCTTGATGGTATCGAGCCCAGTTGTGTTTCGACATAATCGTAAAAATGGTTTGTGCGATAGTCATAATGTATTTCTGGAAATTTTCTAATTTTGGAAATTTAGAAGTATTTATGGAAATTTTTCAATTTTGGAAAGTCTAGAAGTATTTATTGAAATCTTCCACTTTTGGAAAGTTGGAAGTATTTATGGAAATTGATATTTTCCATAAATAAAATATTTGATTAGATTCTGGAAATTTGTTTCCTAATTTAATCATGATTTGATTTGGGAAATCAAATCTTTAAATATTTTATTTCCATAAGTAGTTTTAATGATTTAGGAAATTGGTTTCCTAAATAGATTTTCCTTAATCAAATAATTCCATGAATAAAATATGTGATTAGATTTGGAAATTTGTTTCCTAATTTAATTATGATTTGATTTGGAGAATCAAATCTTAAACATATTTTATTTCCATAAATAGTTATGACATATAAGGAAACATATACATGACATAATTGTATGCCATGTAATTGCATTAGATCCAAAACATTATGCCATGCGTGTCGTGACATGTAGATGTATGTCATGTATGTCATGCCATGTAGATAATAGTTATTTGCATGCAAAGAGGATGAGACATAAAACCCTTAAACAATATTAAAGCCTACACCTTCCATTAATATGGTTAGAACCAGAGTTCCGTTTCTTGTTTGGGTTGTTGGACTCTCTCCAAGCCCGACTCGAACCCGAACATGTTCAAACCATGGAATAGTTTAATACTAATATGGTAAGAGTCAGAGGTCAATCGTTAGCTTTGGTTGTTGGACTCTCTCCAAGCTGGGCTAATTGGTTGAATGCACTCTAACCATATTAAAACTGGTTCCCGATTAATGGGTTGGCTTTAACCTAGAGCATCGGCTTGTTGGACTCTCTCCAAGGTCGATGTAAAGGGGGGTGAAGTTGGGTGCTATGCATATGATGCATACTTGTTAATGTGTTAACAACCCGATGTATGTGTGAACATTCAATTAGTTGATAGCACATTGTGATAGTTGCATATACGTGATATGCAATCGGTATAGATGATACCTACCGTCGTAGTTATGAATGGCTTGTTGGACTCTCTCCAAGGTTGTTCATAACTATGATGGATATCAGCCCATTCGGAGATGGACCTACGATCTCCCGAAGTGATTTTGGGGTTTTTGAAATTCAAAAAATGAATGGGATTTATAAATGTATATTGATGCATTTTAAAAATCATCTTTCTCATATATGCTCGTTTTGTATTTCTAAAATTGATCATGTTGTCTTTTAATTTGCGTTCCATTTTAGATTCGAATAAATTGACTGGGCCGAACTTCTTGGACTAGCTTAGAAACTTGAGAATTGTTCTCAAGGTGGAAAAGCTTGTGTATGTCCTCGAAGCACCTCTTCCCGCCCATCCTAGTGACAATGCAACTCTGGACCAATTGTTGGCCTATCAGAAACATGTGAGTAATTCTGAACAAATGAGTTGCATCATGCTAGCCATAATGGAACCCAAGCTACGAGAATAGCATGAGCATATGGATGCTCATATTGTAGTCCTTCATCTTTATGAGTTGGTTGATGAGCAAGTGAGATTCGAAAGGTTCGAAGTCTTCAAGCTCCTCTTCACCTCTGAGATGTAAGAAGGTTCATCGTAGTCTTGCTCGACATCTTTGAAATGGAGCCTTCTGAGAAGCATGAGCAGGGGACGGTGTTGTTAGTTGATTCCTCAAAGAAAGGTTCTAAGAGGGAGTCAAAGGAACAACAGAAGGGGAAGAAGAAAAAGGCTAAGAAGGTAGAACTAGCACAAAAGAAAACTTGCCATCATTATGGCAAGGAGAGCCATTTGCGAAGAACGTGCAAGATTTATCTTGAGTCCGTGAAGAAGGATAAGGCATCGGATGCCCCATCTTCTTCAGAAATCTTCTTTATTGATTGTCATTCTATTTCCTCAGACACTTGGGTATTTGATACTGGGTGTGGCTCACATATATGTAATGACATACATGGGCTAAGGAATAGAAGAAGACTCGTCAAGGGAGAGTCAAATTTACGTGTTGGGAATGGAGCAAGGTTCTTTTGTCGCCATCGAGCGTATTTGTTGGAACTCCCTGTAGGACTTGTCTTAGAACTGGACAATTGCTTTTATGTTCCTTCGTTGATAAAGAACATCATTTCTATTTCTTGTTTAAATAGAAATGGGTACCATTTGACTTTTAGTAACAATTGTTGTTACATAACTTTGAATGAAGTTCTTTAAGGGACTGGAACTTTAAGCAATGGTGTTTATACGTTGGACGTATCCAGTGATATTTTCAATATCGAAGCGAGCAACAAGCGTGCTCGAAAAGATAATCAATTAGACTCCTACATGTGGTATTGTCGTCTTGGCCATGTAAGCAAGAAATGCATGTCCGAATTACACCGATGTGGAATTCTGGAATCGTTTGAATAGGATTCATACGATACATGCGAATCATGCTTAAAAGGCAAGATGACTAAGTTACCTTTCTTTGGAAAGGTGAGCAGTGAGAGAGTTACTAGGTCTAATACATACTGATGTATGTGGACCTATGTCAACTCAAGCTTTAGGAGGCTATAGCTACTTCATTACCTTCACCGATGATCACTTACGGTTTGGGTATGTGTTCTTGATGAAACACAAGTCTGAAGCCTTTGAAAGGTTCAAAGAATTCAGAAATGAAGTAGAGAAACAACATGATAAGAGTATTAAAATACTTCGATCGGATCGAGGTAGTGAATACTTAAGTCAAGAGTTTCTTGATTATCTAAGAGACAATGGCATATTGTCTCAATGGACTCCGCCATATACACCACAGCATAATGGTGTATCTGAGAGGCGTAACCGGACCTTGTTGGACATGGTCAGGTCAATGATGAATCATGCGACTCTTCCCAAGTCCTTTTGGGGCTATGCACTTCAGACAGCTGTTTACTTGTTAAACAGAATGTCTACCAAGGTAGTCTCAACTACTCCATATGAGATATGGAATAGTAAGAAACCTCATGTATCTTACTTGAAGATATGAGGTTGTCCTACTTATGTGAAGAGGACAGTATCAGATAAATTGGATGCTAAGTCTGATAAATGTCTATTTATTGGATACCCTAAGGAAACAAGGGGTTACCAATTCTATCATCCTGTGGAACAAAAGGTGTTTGTTTCAAGGCATGCTGTGTTTCTAGAGAAAGAGTTTCTCTTGCAAGAAAACAGTGGGAGTGTCGTCGAGCTTGAGGAGGCTCGAGAGACTCAAATAGACATTGATGAGATACCTGGTGAAGCACAACAGCCGACAACTCATAGTGATGAGTAATCGGCTGGACCTATTGTAACACCACATCTTCGTAGATCTGGTAGAATACGCAATATTCCTGAGAGATATGGATTTCTCGTAAGTGAATCGAACGACGTGTTACTCATTGATGATGAGGAGCCTACCAGTTATGAAGAAGTGCTGACAAGTTCAGAAAGGGATAAGTGGCTTGGTGCCATGAAGTCGGAAATGGATTCCATGTATGAAAACCAAGTTTGGAACTTGGTTGACCCACCTGAATGGATAAAGCCTATAGGGTGCAAGTGGGTTTTCAAGAAGAAAACCGACATGGATGGTAATGTGATTACCTATAAGGCTAGATTGGTGGCGAAAGGATATCGTCAAAAACAATGTGTTGATTATGACGAAACCTATTCGCCTGTAGCTATGCTTAAATCCATTCGGATGCTCCTGGCCATAGCGGCTCATTATGATTATGAGATATGGCAGATGGATGTGAAAACAGCTTTCCTTAATGGAAACCTGCTCGAGGACATGTATATGATACAGCCTGAAGGTTTCACATCGGTTGATAAAACCAAGGTATGCAAATTGCGACGGTCCATTTATGGATTGAAGCAAGCATCCAGGAGCTGGAATATCCGTTTTGATGAGACAATCAAAAAGTTTGATTTCTCACAAAATCCAGACGAACCTTGTGTGTACAAGAAGGTTAGTGGGAGTGCAGTCGTGTTCCTAGTGTTGTATGTCGATGACATATTACTTATAGGAAACGATGTCTCAATCTTACAGTCAGTGAAGGTTTGGTTATCCAAGACTTTCTCCATGAAAGACCTGGGAGAAGCAACCTACATCCTCGGGATTAAGATCTATAGAGATAGATCGAAACGGTTGCTTGGTCTTTCGCAGTCTACATATATAGACCGAGTGCTAAAGAGGTTTAGCATGTCGGAATCCAAGATAGGTTTCTTACCCATCAGGCATGGGGTACACCTTTCGAAGTCTATGATTCCGCGCACAGAAGACGAGAGGATTTACATGAGTAAGACTCCCTATGCATCCGCAATAGGATCTATCATGTATGCTATGTTATGTACGAGGCCCGATGTGTCGTATGCTCTGAGTGTCACGAGCAGATACCAGTCCGATCCAGGAATGGATCATTGGGTGGCTGTTAAGACAATCCTTAAGTACTTGAGAAGAACTAAGGATGTTTTCCTAATATATGGAGAAGGGGACATGGTGATACGCGGGTATACGGATGCCAGCTTCCAGACAGACAAGGATGATTCCAGGTCTCAGTCTGGATACGTGTTCACCTTGAATGGGGGCGCAGTGAGTTGGAAAAGTTCCAAACAAGAGACTGTAGCGGATTCTACCACTGAGGCAGAATACATTGCAGCTTCGGAAGCAGCAAAGGAAGCGGTTTGGATCAAGAAGTTCATTCATGAACTTGGTGTGATTCCGGCCATTGTTGAAGCAATACCGGTCTACTGCGACAACAATGGAGCAATTGCACAGGCGAAAGAGCCAAGGTCTCATCAACGATCCAAACATGTGCTTCGCCGCTATCATCTTATCAGAGAGATCATCAGTTGGAACGAAATATAAATCGAGAAAATTCCCACTGAAAGGAACTTAGCGGATCCTTTGACTAAAGCATTACCTCAAAATAAGTTTGAGGGTCATGTTATAGCTTATGGTATTGAATACCGTAGCGATTGGCATTAGGCCAAGTGGGAGTCTGTTAGTAATATATGAGAGATGTCCTAAGGCAATCGCCTTATGTATGAACCATTTATATGATAAATGAAGATTCACTATTTGAGTATACATGTTTCATGTATTTGATTGGATCTTAAACTCATTTACTGAATGTCCACGATACGATTCACAGCATGAGAGAATTTGTGATTGGATCACAACTAGTGAGTATCTCTACATGTGTAATTGTGATGTATCGGAATTATCCCTAGTCAATGAATTGATGGAGTTGGACACCATCAATTCTGTCGAGACTAGCACGAGGTATACTCCTTGGTGTATCCAAGCAGCTGATTCTCACTGGCTGGAGACATTGTGATGTCCGGAGTTAATCGTGGATACTAGTTATGGTAACTAGTTCATTGGAGTGACCAGCCGTAAGACTTCATATGGTTCTCTGCATATATAGATATGTCAATGAAGTTCTTACTGTAGCTTAAGTGCGATGTTCCTTTGACTTGCAGTATTCAAGTCATCTTGATCATGGAGACTTATGCTTTGACATCTTAAGCAAGCATCTCTAAGGAGATGTGGACCCGGGATGATTGGGTATAAGTCGAAGTGATTGAAGGTGTTTGAATAGTCTATAAAGGATTCACCACTCCTTGCGAGGAGATGTATACCCATGGCCTCTTGTCGGATTGTTACTAAAGTCTTTGGCCAAAGCATTACATGTTTAGAGTAAGGTACTCTTCGATACATGTGGAGTAACTAGAATTCGTAGGACGAGGAAATGATACTTGGGCTAGGTGTGACGTAGTCAGCCTAGTGGGGACTGACACAATAGACCATGTCCTGAACCAAGTGGGTAAAAGATGAGTGAAGGGAATGGGGCACGATTCATTCGAGCTACTGAAGGGTTTCAGAAATAGTTCTGGATCAACCGTTGATCTTTTCGGTTAATTGGGGATCATGATGTACTACTAGGTGCCACTCATGATCGTTCTATAATTAATGGTTAATTATAGACGACCAACATAAACCGAGAACCTATTTGGTCACACGCACAACGAGTGTAATCCAAAGGATTTAAAACGAGCTTGAGAATGGGATTCTCAGACCGAGAGAAACAAGGTTTGGTTGGACCAAACATGAAGCGAGCATGAAATCGTTTCAGTCGCAATGGAAGCGTGGATGGGCCGTGTCTTATGAAGACATAATGGATGGACCAAAATGGTTTGGTTCTAATCAAATGGAGGAGAATAAACCAAAGGGTTTGGTTTATTTTAAACGAATGAACCAAAGGTTGGTTCGGTTCGTTTTAACTTAAAATAAACCATGATGGTTTGGTTTATTTTAACTTATCTTAATGGAGCGGGTTAACGGGCCTAATGGTTATGATCCAATAACCATTAAGAGAATTAGTTCTCTATAAAAGAGGGCTTAATGGATAATTATGCCCTAATAAAAACCCTAGTTTGGCCGCCCAACCCCTCTTCCTCTTGTTGGCGTCAACTCCATTGCCGCCCAACCCTTGAGCCGCCGTCCATCTCTTTGCCGGCGTCCAAGCTTCAGCCGGTGAACCCTCCGGCAACCCTCCGGTGATCTTCCTAGGCCTCGGTGAAAAGGTGAGCACTTGGCTTCCTTGTTTTGGCCGGTGCCTACTCCTCCACCAAGCTGTCCAGTTTTCTGGACAGCTTCTTCTCCTCTCGTCAGAGCGTCGTTTGGACGACGGTTAGAGCTCCGACAGCGGCTAACTTACCGGGGATTCGATCTTTGGTAATCCTCTGAGGTGGAGGACGAAGGATTCGTCAATTGTTTGACGAATACCTCTCCGGAGAAGCAAATTTTGAGAACTCGTATTAGGATCCGAATTTGGATTCGGATCGTGATCATCTCTCGATCACGTCGTCTTCAACACGAGGCTAGTAACCCGCACGAAGACGAAGCTCGTGGCTTAGTGAAGTCATCCCGAGGAACTCGGCGTGGATACGGATAGAGACGATTCTAGCGAGGATCGTTCCGGTTGATGCCGTTCCCGCTACACGTCATACGAAAGGTATAACGTAGATAAATTTCCTTTTATTGCAAATTTAAATTTACGGTTATGTCTACACTTGTTGTAATATGCATGCGTGTGTTGTAATAAATATAGATTTATTATTTTTATTGCTTCCGCTGTGTTCATGTTTACGAAACGTGATCGAACACACACACGCCCTTGTGATCTGAAACCCAACATGTGATCGACGACTACCGAGGAGGCGATCATTGTTGGGAGGATCGATCGGCCGAGGGATGCGGTCGGTCGATGACCATGCGCACGCAGAATGGAGTCGAGCTCGCCGACTGATCGATGGATGGATGATCGATCGGTGATGGGTGCCATCAGTCGACTGATGTGTGATCCGTTGGAACTTAACCAACGTGGATCTGGCCGTTGTGAGACAACGGCTACAGGACGATCAGTCGACTGATGGTCACGATCAGTCGACTGATGTGCGCGAAAACAGCTTGATGCAGGTTATAAATGGAGCTCGAGTTGGAGGATTTCGCTAAGGTTTGTGTGGAGCTATTGGAGGGGAATTGCTGCTGCATTCCAGTCCTTCAATAGCCAATCAAAGCAAGCAACAAGCAAAGTGATCAAAGCAATCGGTGAAAATTTTCTTGTATATTGTATTTGTGTATTTGCTTGTATTTCTATATTACTGTTGTAATTGCTTGTGAGAGGTTTCTCCACCTCCGACGTGTAGTCGAGAAGGAGTTTGAGTATTGCCGTGTGCATCTCTAGAGCTCGTTGAGCTCGCCCCGTGGAGTAGGAACCCTAAGGTTCCGAACCACATATATGCTTGCGTATTTGGTGTGCTTGTATTGTTGTTAGTATTATTGTTATTTCTATTGTTATTCCGCTGCGTATATTAACGACAATTGTAAGGCGAGCACCTGCGAGCAACAATTACGACATCCAACGAACGAGGGCTATTCACCCCCCTCTAGCCAGCCAATCGATCTCCCAACAAGTGGTATCAGAGCCGAGGTCGCTCTTCAAGGACTAACCGCCGCGAGAGCACTACAAGATGGCCGACTACAACCTTCAACCACCAAAATTCGAAGGAGACTTTCTATGGTAGAGAAGAAAAATGGAGGTATACTTAGAAACCGATTTTGATTCTATGTTAATTATAGAAAACGGTTTTGAAATGCCTAGGGATAAAAACAACAAGCCAATTGAGAAGTCAAAATGGACCCAAGACCAAATCAAAGACTTCAAGACAAATCTCAAGGTAATCAAGTTGATTAGTGATTTGTTACCTAACACTATTTGGTCTAGATTGGGTGATTATAGGGATGCAAGGGAATTATGGAATAAGATAACGAAATTCCAAGAAAATTCCCAACTGGCACAAGTAGAGGAAGATGCCATGGAAGAAAGCCCATCCACATTTGAAGATGTTGATAATTTGGTGGAGACCTCCACCTCTAGTATTGAGGGGGAGGAAAGGGTTTCTACTCCGGAGAAAGGTCAAGATGAAGCTTCTACCTCTGGAAGAAGTGAAGAGGCCTCCACCACCTCCCTAGGTAACTCAAGTGTCGTATTTTTAAATAAAAATCACATAATATGCTTTGAGTGTAGGGAGAAAGGGCACTACAAGAATAAATGCCCTAAATTGGCTAAGGAAAAGACATCCGCACCAAAAGTCAACCCAAAGTCAAAGGATGTCGGTGTTCCCAAAATTAAAAGCAAAGAGCACATTGTGTGCTTCAAATGCAACCAACGGGAACATTACCGAAGCCAATGCCCTAGGGGGAGGAAGAAAGGGCAAGAAGGCGCAACTAATGTAGGGGGAGCTTCTAAAGCTAACCCTAAGGTAAATTTACTTAATGCACCTTTAATTCCTAGAGTTAAAAAGCATGCTAAGAATTATTTTAGCTCTTTTGCTATTATCAATGAAAAGCATGCTAGGAGAAATAATAAAGTTTATTGCTTAGGTGCCAAGCATGTTCATATCTCTAAGGACAAACCTAGGACTCATAATTCTAGAAATATCTTGCCTAGGGAGTCAATTAGGAGAGTAGAAGAAAATTTGGGTATTAATCCCAAAAAGTCTAGGCACATGCCTAAGAAGAAGAGGCCTTCCCAAAAACCTAATGAAAATTCAAAAATGGGAAAATTAGAGCTAGAGAACCAAGTCTTGAGGTCAAGACTTGAGAGAATGGAGAAAGCCCTTAGAATCATAGAAAATTCAATTCTAGGGTCAAATGCCCAAAAGTCAAGACCTAAGGTTCAAAAACGGTCTAAGGGCAAGGAAGGTTTGGGTCACAAACCTAAGCCCAAGAAGACTTATCATAATGTTCCATTTAATTATGGAACATCATCTAGGTCTAGACAAACCAAGGCTAATAGGGAAGCCATTCCTAAGTCTAGCCATGGTATGTGTTTTGTGGCTAACACCTCAAAGAAATCAAATGTAGCCACTAAGAAGGTCAATGGAGGAGTCACCTCTAGAGTTGACCCAAGTAAGAACCATTTGACTAAGGCTTCAAAGCCAAAAAGGGTCATTAGAAAGATATCTAAGGAAGTTATCCCTAGGGAATACCTTGTTAACCCAAGGAGCTCCAATAGGTATTGGGTTCCTAAGAGCGTGATTGATTCACGCTAAATGGGTTAGGGTGTGTCAACCCTAAGTGGATGGGTGGTTAACCTAGCCATTGTGAGTTGACACATTAGGGTGTGCCAATATGGTTTGAGAAGTTTAAAATGATTAAATTGGCACAATTAGGTCATAGAAGTCATGGTGTGCCATTTTGGGTTTTTGGCACACTAGGGAGATGAATGGCATTAAGGCAAAATGAATTTAATCCCCAGAAATGGCAAATTGATTTTCACACTTAGGTATTCTATACCTTAGTATATTTTTCTTGCCATGCTTTATTTGCCTTGCCATGTCATGACATCATTTTCATTTTTATCTATAAAATGTCATGATCATGTTTAGAATTCTTTTTAGATGTCATGTATGCTTAGTTTTCATTCACATGCCATGACATCATGATATTGGCATATGTTTTTATCTAAATCATATTTATGCCATAATCATATCATGCATAGTTTAAAATGAAGTTAAGGACTATGGCACAATTTGAAGGGATTCAAATTAATATTGCCTAGAAATATGCATGAGAACATAAACAAAATAAAACCCACATCTCACAAAAATTTGACTTGTATGTGGTTTACACATCTAGATATTGGTGAGATGTTTAGGAAAAAGAAAATAAAGGTTTGAAAAACATTTTGAAAACATTTTGAAAAACCTTGGTGTAGCCTATCTTTTGATAGCTATCACCATTGAATGAGATGATACAAAGAGGGCTCTTTATTGAAGCTTTTCTTAAATTTTGAACTTTGTATCAATCTCCTAGTTTAATGGGTAAAATAATTTTCTAATATTTTTCACCCATAGTGTTTAGGATAAGTATTATACGTATGCATTTTCAAGATTTTTAAAATTACGTATATTTACTTATGGATTTTGAAAATCCAATTTACAAATTGAAAATCTAGATTATCGGTCGATCGCCTATAATGGCGATCGATGATGTAAGTCCAATGATCGGTATCGATGGAGTCGACTGGCACAGGCTGATTTCGAGTAAACTTGATAGTTAGGCCTATGTTTAGCCACGTTTTCGTCCCCTAACCACTCCTAACCCTAGGATATGCTTGGGAGAGCATTAGAGAGGGTGGAAATCCATTGGACATGGATTAGGAGTTGGGTTGAGGGTGAGTATAAATTTTAAGGTGGATAAGAGTTCATTGTTGAACTTTACCTTAATTTTGATTTGGTTAATGATCCTATTGGCTTAGGGACTCTCCAAGGACATTGTTGGAGCAATGGTCAAGGGGGAGCAAGCCTCTTGGGGGAGGTATCCATCTTGGGAAGATGGATGTGTATTTCCTCATGGGAGGAAAATTGGGTTGCCTCTCTTTAAGTGATATGGGATCACTAGAAAGATTCTAGGCATGTGTTCCTCCAAGAGAGAGATATAAGATCTCATTGGGATATGAGACATTCATACCCTTGGGGAGGACCTTTTTGATGTAATGTCAAAAAGGGGGAGAAGTTACCAAGTTACCAATTAGGGTTCGTTGGAATTCTCATTGGGATATGAGAATTGCCAATATGGGAGAATTGGTAGACTTGATATGGTAGTTTTGTCAATCATCAAAAAGGGGGAGATTGTTAGTGCAATCGGCCCAGGTTGACTCGAGCAGTACCTTGATAGTATTTTGATGATAGACAAAACTCATGACATGGGATTGTCATGGGAAAGTCCAACATGGGGTTGGTATGGAAAATCCAAGCATGGAGCTTGGTGTGGAAGTCCAAGGGGGAAGCCTTGGCATGGGAAAGTCCAAAGCATTGCAAAGCCGTGCGCTTGGTGCTTGGCATGGTAAATCCAAAGCATTGTGAAGCCGTGCGCTTGGTGCTTGGTGAGAAATGCATTGTGAAGCCGTGCGCTTGGTGCACTTGGGAAGTCTTGAGAACTTGGCAAGTTCACTAGGCTCGGGTCCTTGAGTCGGTGAAGGATGGCATTGCGAAGTCGTGCGCTTGGTGCATCCGAGGGACCGTCGGACGGGGAGCGAATGGAGTGAGCCCAAGGGAAGCATACTTCTAGGGTATGAGACGCGAAGGATGGCGTTGCGAAGCCGTGTGCTTGGCGCATTCGAGGGACGTAGGCCGAGGAAAGAGAGCTTCGGTGGGAAACTCCATGAGGGATAAGGTGGACTTGGCCAAGTGGCTAAGACTGAGTGTCGGAGGCTCAAACATCGTGATGTTTGAGGTTTTAGCCGACATTAGTCGACTGACATAGGTGCCAGTCGACTGCTCTAGGTCGTATGGGTTCGACCAGTGTTGTTCAGAACGTCGGCTAATCGATCGAGGGAGCGGTCATCTTGGGAGAATCGATCGGCTAGAGGATGCCGATCGATGACACTGCAGACGCGAGAATGAGTCGAGCTTCGCCGACTCGGTGATGGATGATCAGTTGACTGATGGGTGTCATCAGTCGACTGATGTGTGATCCGTTGGAACTTAACCAACGTGGATCTGGCCGTTGTGAGACAACGGCTACGGGACCAGTCGACTGATGGTCACGATCAGTCGACTGATGTGCGCGAAAATAGCTTGATGCAGGTTATAAATGGAGCTCGAGTTGGAGGATTTCGCTAAGGTTTGTGTGGAGCTATTGGAGGGGAATTGCTGCTGCATTCCAGTCCTTCAAGAGCCAATCAAAGCAAGCAACAAGCAAAGTGATCAAAGCAATCGGTGAAAATTTTCTTGTATATTGTATTTGTGTATTTGCTTGTATTTCTATATTACTGTTGTAATTGCTTGTGAGAGGTTTCTCCACCTCCGACGTGTAGTCGAGAAGGAGTTTGAGTATTGCCGTGTGCATCTCTAGAGCTCGTTGAGCTCGCCCCGTGGAGTAGGAACCCTAAGGTTCCGAACCACGTATATGCTTGCGTATTTGGTGTGCTTGTATTGTTGTTAGTATTATTGTTATTTCTATTGTTATTCCGCTGCGTATATTAACGACAATTGTAGACGAGCACACGAGAATGAACGAATTACGACATCCAACGAACGAGGGCTATTCACCCCCCTCTAGCCGGCCAATCGATCTCCCAACAACTATGATATTTTATCAACACCATTTTCAAAACTGCCCTTGAACAAGTTTAAAAATTTTCACAACTCTCCTTGAATAATTCAAAATTTTCAATACTCCCCCTAAATAATTCAAAAGTTTCAAAAGTTCTCAATACTCCCCCTGAATAATTCAAAAAAAATAATTTTAAATTTCAAAATTTTTCAAAACTCCCTCTGAGCAATTCAATATTTTTAAATTTTCTAATTTTTCAAAACTCCCCTTGAATAATTTAAAATTTTCAAGTTTTTCAAAATTTTAAAAGTTCTCTTGAATAATTTAAAATTTTCAAATTTTTCAAAAATTTTCAAAACCTCTTCTCTGAATTATTCAAACACTTCAAAAATTTTCAAACATATCTAAAATTTAAATTTTCAAAATTTTCAAAAAATCTAAACATTTTCAAAAAATATTCAAAACTCCACTTTAATAATTCAAATTTTCAAAAATTTTAATTTTTTAAAGTTTCGATGCAAAAAGCGATAGGGATTAAGACCAAGCATGAATTCCTAAAGATTAAAATTAAATTTTAAAAATACACATCTAAAAATTATCCTTAAAGAAAATGTCCAACTCTTTTCTAGCTCAAATGATAAAGAGTTAATCATCAAGGTTTGAATTAGAGTCAGTCACCGAAGTGATCAATTTTCTTTTGTAAACCCCATTTTGGTTCATTTCAATACACTGGATCTATATCTTGAACCAGGGATGCAGTCCTAACGTCTCACGCCCATCTACGTGGCTCAATACATAAACAGGTAATCCTAGGTGTTTGTGAGATGCAAAGGCTACTTAGTTCTATAGGATCATGAAATCTAGATTGACCTAATCTAGATTAATTTTCATAAAAAAATTAAAAATAAAAGTAATATAATATTACTTTTAAAAAAAACTTCGAAATGATAAGCATGAAAAAATAATATTCCTAATCTACCAAGTATAAACCACACAAGATTTTATTATAAAAAAAAATTATTAAGTTTCAGTATCATGACAATCCTAATTAGCGGATGGGGGATGAGAAGAACCCATTCCCCAAGACCTAAGAAGATCCATCATCTGTCAATGATCTTCTCTCTGCTCCTGCATAATCTGCATCATCTCAAGATGCTGCCGTTGCATCATATCCTCCAACCTAGATAATCTCTCTGCTACGGTCGGAGCTGCTGGAATCCCAAGAAATGGTGATAAACTATCAAATCCTGGGGCTTCCTAATGCTCGGACTCAGAGTGGTGGTCGGGATCGATATCTGGCTCATGCTCCTGCTCTAGATCAGGCTGGGGTTGAGGCTGAGGTCCATCTCTCTTCCATACAAGGATATTATTGTCATCTAAACCTACTTTTGCTAAACCAAACTGCCTAGACCCTATCATGTCGTACTCAGAAAGATGTTTGATGTTACCTGTGGTAACATCAAATCCTAATGCGGCTAAAAGAGATGTAATGACATGGCAGTAAGGCAAGTGTGCCTTCCTGCTAGTGACTGATCTGGAATGATAAATGATAGAATGCAACATATGTAGGCTAATATCTAAATCTAACCTATGACTAAGTGCATAAAGTAAGAATGAATGAAAAGGGTGCATCATGGCGATGTCCCTAGTGGTGAGCGGTAAAATACAATTTACTATGACTCGATACAGGGTATAGTCCTGTACTCGGAGTTTAGTAGAACTAAAGATACTCACAGACGGAGTTCTTTCTTCACCAAAGGGGTCACCATACAGTAACTCCGTGGATGGAAAACATGCAATAGGGCATGTCGAATGCAATAGGCCTAAATGCTCTCTCAACATGTTAGGGGTAAAAACAAAGTCCTTACCTTTTACCCTAGTCGAGTATGAGAGGTCATCAATCTTGCTAAAGTTATTAAAAAATTTCGCATGTATGTCTATGTTAATGGGATTTTTACAATAGACTAGTTTCTCTAATCCATAGTGTGTAATGACCTCCATACTTAGTGTGCATGCATTACTAAAGTATGATCTACTAATGTATCTAGTGGGCATAGGAAGGTATGTAATGCTCTCAAATCTAATCCTATGTCCCTCAGTAGGGAACCTAATATCCATGCATGGAGTTTGTGACTCAACATCAACAGCTCTTCTTTTACCCCTAATTAAATTACAAATATTAAATATTTATTAAATATAATTGAAATTTAAGTTTAAAAACTATTACCTTGGCATTTTGAATGATATTAAAAGGAGATGACGACCTAAGTGCTTCGGAGGATTGGAATTAGGGTTTTTTCTATGGAATTTCGACTGTTTTGAATGGGTTTGGCGTGCCTCGGCATTGTTCTTATAAACTGGAGTCAACTGAACACATTCCAGTTGCCTGAATTTGAGTCGACTGAAGATGTTTCAGTCGCCTGTTATAATTATTATCATTTACTTCGCTACCTTAACTTTTATCTACTGGGTCATTTCAGTCGACTAAAGTTGTGTTTTACCTTCCCGATGCTCGGAGGTAACTTATTTTGATTCAGTCGACTCTTATTGAGTCGACTGAACATAATTAAATCGACTGAGTTCGAGTATGATCGATTTACTTCAAAACTTAAGGTTTAATTATCCTTATTTGATTAAGTTAATTATTTAAATTTTGTAGATTAACTAATTTGGTAATTAAATTTGTTTAAGTATAGTATATAATTTGTTTAGTTTGTTAAGTTTAGTTCAATTAAGGTAAGTTGTTGAAATACATTTGGTTTAAGTGTATTAGGTTTAATTGAGCTTTATTAAAATCTAAATCATCTCACCCAAGCTAGGTTTTCAATACACTTATTCCTACGAGTTTTGTGAGATGAGAATTTCTTTTATCTTAATTAAATTTAATGAGCAATTTTAAAGTGTTTAAACTTGTGTTAGATTCAAGCTTGGTTAGAGCTAGTCAAGTAGGTTTTTCTAGTATTGACTTCCAGGTTGTCGCGAGGAACATGGTCTTCTTGGTTATCGGAGAAATGACCACTTCCTAGACAAAGTCAATAAAGGAATCAAGTACTTGATTCACTTTAGATTAAGCCTTGGTCTAACTAGTTAAAGACTTAGTGAGTTAGCTTCGGTCAGTTCCACTTGACTTAGTGCACCAGGTCGTGGCGAGGCACATGGCCTTCTTGATTATCGGAGCAATGACCACTTCCTAGACATGCACTTCGAAGAGTTTCTCCAACTTACTATCAGTTCACTTGTCTTAGTACTAGGTTGTTCAAGTTTAAGCTACTTTGTTTCCTATCTAGTCCTTTCTACATTAAGCAAGTAGAGTAAACTAAGACATTCAAGTGTTTAACTAAAACATTGAAGGTTAACTAAAGCAAGCAAGTGTTAGACTAAAACAATGAAAGTTAACTAAAACATGCAAGTGTTTAACTAAACAAGGAAACAAGCAATGTGTTAGCTCCCCCTAAATGGTAGCTAGTTTGACTTTTGTTCACTAAGTGAACTTGACACTTGGGAACCCAAAATTGATTTGGTCCAACTTGGTTGACTAAGCTAGACTTAGGAACCCATGCTTGGACTCGATTCTTAGTATTTCGGCTAAGTAATGACATGTAAGATTTATAGGTGGACTTAGCCTTATACTCGAGTCCAGATTTGTTGTACACAGCTCGCTGAGATCCAAGCATCATATTGAGATACTTGGAACCTGAAGTGAACTTTTTCAAAGATCCAGTTAGATCTTCTACTTGCCTTTTTAGGACTGAATTCTCTTCCTCAAGCTTTACAACTTGAGTTGAGTCTCTATCCTTAAATTGGCAAGTCGAAGTCTTCGAGTTGACTTGCTCCTTAAGTACTTGGACTTCCTTAAGTAGCGAGTCGACTCGATTTTTGGACTTAGCTAACTTCCTACCTGAGCATTCAATAATGTTATACAATTTATCTTCTACGGGAGAAGTTACTTCGTCAGAACCTTCAGAAACAGATGCAGATCCGTGGCTTCTCTCGGACTCGGAATCGGACTCATATTCGGAACTTGACTCGGCTCCGAATCTTGATTCAGCCATAAATGTGACGAAGCTTCTCTTCGTCTCTTCCGTGTCCGACTACTCTGATGATGACTCATCCCATGTAGCCTTAAGAGCCTTCTTCTTCTTCTCCTTTTTTGGTTTTTCTTCCTTTTTTAAATTTGTGCACTCCGACTTGTAATGTCCTTTTCCATTGCATTCATAGCAAGTCACTTTCGATCGAGGTCTAGACTTGTTGTCGGCCACCTTTTTGGCGTCTTTCTTCGTAAACCTCTTCTTTAAGTTGAACATTTTTCTTACCATATTTACAATCTCCTCTTCTCCATTTGTTTCCGACTCCGACTCATCTTCGGACTCAGCCTTCACTTTTCTTTCCTTTTTATTGAACCTGCCATCAAAGCTATACCATTCTCGGTTTGACCCGAGTTAGCTTGTTCGTGTAGTTCAAGTTCACAAAATAGTTCATCTAACCTAATTGTGGAGAGATCCCTAGATATCTTATAGGCATCGACAATCGATGTCCATAAGGCATTTCTCGGGAATGCCTTAAGGGTATACCTAATTAAGTCTCTATTCTCTATTTGGTGTCCTATTAGATGTAATCCATTTAATAAATCTTTAATCATAGTATGAAGTTGACTAGCATTTTCGTTTTCATTCATTTTACAATTAAATAATTTATTTAAAAGTATGTCCCGTTTGACTATCCTAGTGTCATTTGTACCCTCATGCAATTCAATTAATTTCTCCCATAATTCTTTAGAATTTTCAAATGGACCTACCCTATTTAGTTCTTCTTTAGTAAGTCCGCATTGCAACGTGTTAAGTGTCTTGTAATTGACTTGAGTTCTCTTCCTAATATCCGAGGTTCATTTCTCTGGTTCTAACAACTCCCCTAAGTCGTATACTGGAGCTGTGAACCCTTTCCTAATTGAAAAATAGACCTCTAGGTCGGTCTTCAAATAGCACTCCATTCGTCTTTTCCAGTAAGAAAAGTCCTCTCCGTTAAAGAGAGAAGAGTGAACGGTGTTGTATCCCTCTAAGTGTGACATCATTAATAAAAAATTTTCTAAGGACAAAAATTAATTTAACTGAAATAAAACTAGTATGCAGAAAATCCTAATATGTAGAAAACTATTTTAATTAATTTAAATATGCTGAATATTAATTTAATATACAAAAAATTATTTTAATGAATTTTAAAATGCAGAAAATTATTTTAGTAAATTTTAAAATGTTGAATATTAATTTAATATGTTGAAAATTATTTTAATGAATTTTAAAATGTAGAAAATTATTTTAGTAAATTTTAAAATGCAAAAAATAATTTTAGTAAATTTTAAAATGCAAAAAATTATTTTAGTAAATTTTAAAATGGAGAAAATTAATTTAATATGCAAAAAAATATTTTAATGAATTTTAAAATACAGAAAATTATTTTAAAATGCAAAAATTTATTTTTATGAATTTTAAAATGAAGAACATTATTTTAAAATGCAAAAAATTATTTTAAAATGATAAAAATTATTCTAATGCAATAAAAATTATTCTAAAGCAATAAAAATTATTCTAGAGCAATAAAAATTATTCTAGAGCAATAAAAATTATTATAAAGCAATAAAAATTATTCTAGAGCAATAAAAAATTATTCTATAGCCATAAAAATTATTCTAAAGCAATAAAAATTATTCTAATGCAATAAAAATTATTCTAGAGCAATAAAAATAATTTAAAACTAATCTAAGGCTCACGATCGTGGTTTCACCAACTCGGAGCACTCCTTGCTCTGATACCAATTGTAGGATCGAGTAAACCGAGAGAGGGGGGTGAATCTCAGTATTTTATAAATTTTTTATAAATAGAATATGCAGCGGAAATTAAATAAGTTAGACACAGCAATTTACTTGGTTCACAACCCGAATCGAGTTGCTACTCTAAGGCCCGTAGATCTACCACAAGCTACCTCGATGGACAATTCACTAAATACCCAGCGATTCGAGAACTCTCGACTTCGGAGGGTTTCACTTTTTTACAGATAATAGAGATGGGTAACACACTATCCACTCTTGAATTTAAGTACAATAGCGAAAAAATAAATAAACAAATACAAGACGTATACTGACACTAAGTAGATGGTAGAAGTACACTCGGAGTGTCGGAAGATCGCCTTGTTGTGAGAGTTTTAGCTTTGATGGATGAGAATAGATTTCGACAGCACTTCGAGGTAAAAGTTGATTATTCTGAGATCTAGTCGAGCACAAGTTTTATAAATTGTTTCCAGTCGACTCCACATCAGTCCGTCGATATGGAATTCGTGGTCTTCCAGTCGACTGAATCCTCTTCAGTCGACTCCACGTCACTCGGCTCCTCATCGACAAATTTCCCTCTTCAGTCGACTGAAGCCCTTTTCATCTACGTTGCACAATCTCTGATCGATCAACAGTTGATCCTGCCAAATAGGTATCCAGTCGACTGATACATCTCCAATCGACTAGAATCCAGTCAGTCGACTGATCTCTACAAAACAGGCTTAGCACAAAATATATAACATGAATTATGATAGTAGTAGTAATACTGCTCAATCTCGACTACTAAGTCCCACGCGGACTTTTCGTCGGATTGACGCCTAGTTTTGTCCCCCTATAGAGGACTCGGCCTCACCTCTTCACTCGAGGCTTACCTTCTGACTACCTGTCGGACTTACCATTCTTGATATCCGATCTGACCCACCAGGGCTTCCACCAGCTGTCCGATCTGCCTGACCCAGCTGGACTTTTTGCCGATTGTCCGGTCTCCTGACCTAATCGGTCTTCATGCCAAATGTCCGATTCACTTGACCCATCTTGACTTCATGCCTGGTGTCCGGTCCTCCTGATCTATCAAGATTCATGTCTAGTATCCGGTCAACTCGACCTACTAGGACTTCCTGTTAAGTACCACGCCCCGAGAGCATACCGAGCCGAAAATCAAACGGACGGCACCTCCCCTGTACGTGGCAACATTTCGGGTTAATACAAGGCCCGTAGGCCCACAATAACAACACATATAAAAATATACCAAACCACCACGATATATATATATATCAACACAACAACTACACACAGCGGAAACGATACAACAACAACACATCCTACACATGCATACCGGTATGACTAACACCATAACATAAAGAAAACCTCAACAAAACCCGCACCAACATGTGCGTACATCACATAATAAATAACATCACGAAAACTCCGAATGCAAAACAAGACATACGGAAAATCCAAAACAGACACCGGAGCCACGGAGGTGAGATGAGACGATGTCAGTCGGCGGTGCTCCAATGCCATCACGAAGTCTTCTACCTGTTACCTGGGTGACATAAAACCCAGGGTCCGCGGGGGTGGTGAGTAAAACTCAGCAGGTAATAGAAAACATGTATATATGTCATATCACATGTATTTTCAACAACTTACTCTAGAGGTACAACAGGTATATCAACATAGTATATAAATACAAGCATATACCGTCTAACCAAATAAACAACATAAAAATGCAGACATACCTGAAGTCTGCTACGCTACTCTGATCCAACCTGAACATATATCCAACACATATATATATATATATATATATATATATATATATATATATATATATATATAACAGGAAGAGTAGATCAACTCACAATATACTCTAGCTACAGGTCAAGATATCTAATGGTCTGTCCAACACATATACCAGTACCTGACACAACCGTATAACATATGCAGGAAGCACGCATGAATATAATGTACAATCAAATGCAACAAGCATAATACAATCAAGTGCAACATCACAATAAGCATATATATATAGACTGTATCTATATATATATTAATCTCAACCATCCATATATATATATACATACATATATGTATCTATATATGGTAATATGCAAAGTGCCATAAGATACGACAATGCAACATGCATGGTCATGCCTGCTCACCCCTACTCGCTACCACGACCCTAGTGTGGCCTAGGTGGCACGACATGACAACTGTCCCAACTCACACCAACCACTGCTATAGAGTGGCCGAGTGGGCAGTATGATCAAGTAGCATATGAGCGTAAAGAGCTCGCTATACAACGGGGGTCCCTGCTGCTGGCCACTCCGACTAACACTACCAATGAGTGGTCGAGTACCACGCACCCAAGCTAACTGCACGTAACTCCAACTACCACCGTCTATAGTGGTAGAGTGCGGCACAACAGATGCTCTGCCCTCACACCAGTTACTCCTCGGGGAGTGCTCTGGGAGGTAAGATGACTGACGAATCTCTCAACCCCAAGGGAGACTATGTCATCAGAATGCATGCAAATGACATGTGTATGCTGTCACACGTACAGCCATCTACCACAGACTCTCTGTTCAGCAAAGAGTCCTACCCATCTAATCAATACACTCTCTATCCTGTAGAGAGTCGTACACAACAGATCGATGGACTCTCTATCATGTAGAGAGTCGTACTCGACTGATCCTGACTCTCTCTCCAATAGAGAGTCGTACTCAACTGATCAACGCACTCTCTATCCAATAGAGAGTTATACTCAACTAATCATACCAAGTTGGGACCACCGGTCCGCAATGACACACTAATCACCCTTCACTTAACCATTACACAACTCATGGTTGGTAACAGTATGCAACATACAGGTATTGGAAATAAATCCTACATTTAGGGCATTACTTACCCATAGATGACCTTTTTCCAATTTATAAATTGGGTCATCTCCCGTACTAACATTTACACCCTACTAAACATCTAGGTCAATTTACATCACATCTATAACTCCTAAATCATGATAGGGTATATGTGATATCAACAATTGAGCATAAATATATCCAACGATAAGTTCAAGCATACGATAAAGAGAGCAGGGTCAAGGTAATATGAACACCTAACATGCTCATATCAATGACTAAATCTGAATGCAATACATCTACCCGGACCAGGTAGGAAATTACCCACCTGTTAAATAGCTCATGCTAGATATCCACGCATGAAAACATCTATCACCAATCAAGGTCCTGCAAAAGAACACATAGAACATAAGTAAGTTCTATTTTATATCGAATGATTGAATCGAATCTTACATCAATCATTATATCCAACTAGTTCAACATTCTCCAACCTTAATCAGCTTAAATTCACTGTATCATTCATGAGTCAACTCTAACATCAACTATAAAGGTATCACATCCTACTTCATAACAATACCAAAATCAAAGCTTACCTTACAATTGTTGCAATCAACCACCATCTCTTGATCCTCATCAGATATGAATCCCATAATCAAATTAGGAAACCAATTCCAACTCTGATATGCCAATCCTACAAAGATTCTGCTATATCACCAATCCCCTCTAAAATTGCTATTTATATCCCCAATTCATAGGACAGAAATCTAAACAAGCTTACCATGAACTAACGGTGGTTTGATTCACAAACACGCTCGAACCACCAATAGCTGCATCGCTGGTGTGCTTTCCAGTTTAATTTTGATCATCATAATAGCTCCACAGCCACTCCTTTTGTCTTACTAGACTCTATCCTCTTCTTCTCGAGTCTGCAAGCTTTTCCAAGATTCACACACCGAACTTAACATATGCCAATAGGAAAAATTTATCCCACTTACCTGTAATTGAAACTTCATCGTCGGTACTCTCCCAATTGCCCTGTTCGCTGGGAAGTACTGCCCATAACACAAGATCACCAACTGTTGCATCACATCTTGGCCCCAAATCCCTCAGCAGCCACCCCTCTTTCCCCTATTCCTTGTTGCCGACACCAACACCAAGCTAAGCTTGCGTGAATAGATTCGGCGACAACTGTGAGCAGGAGGGGCAACGACCGACTGAGCTCGAGCTCATGTGGCGGCGGAGCAAATCTGCGACAGCGGCGAGTAGGGAAGGTTGCCGACCGGGAAGAGGAGAAAGGCTCGCAATTGAGGCAAATCACCCGGTGTTGAGGTCGTCGGAGAGCAGGTCGCAGATGAGGGGGCAAAAGTCGTCGTTGAGCGAAAAGGGCGAACTGGGCATGGCCGGCGCGCGGGGAGAAGACGGCTATGGACGGTGAGCGCGTGACGTGCAGGGGCGGCGACGCAGTGGTGCAAGGAAGAAGGCGGCACCGGCGGCAGTGAAGAGGTCGCTCGAACGACAGCAGCGAAGGGGAGGGGAAGGAGAAGAATCGCAACTGTGGAGATTTGGGAAGAAATGCGCGGAAATGCTCGGGTGGCGACAATGAAGGCTGGATGGCGCATAATTTGTGCGGTGTTATGTTAACGGATCGGGTTGAGAATTGGTAGGGTTTAAATCCAATAAGCCATTAACCCTAGAATCAATTAAATCTAGGCTATATTAAACTATTAAAATTTCTTAAGCTAGGTCATATGTAATTAACTCCAAGCCATACATATTTTTTTTTTCGCCGTATCTTACATTCTCCCCCACTTAATAAAATTTGGTCCCCAAATTTCGTACTTAAATGTAAGAACCAATTCAAGAGATTTCTTGAATTACTACATGCCTCAAGTGAACAAATGAGGATATCAAGCTCGGATAGTATCTTCCAGCTCCCAAGTAGCCTCCTTATCGATATGATGTTGTCATCCAACCTTTACGAGTCGGATGATTTTTGTCTCCCTACTGTCGCTCCTTGCGACCCAAATCATTTCACCCTTTTCTAAGGTGAAACACGCAGAAATACTTGTTCCCCAACTGAGAACTCCAAAGGCCTTCGCCCCCGGTCTGCGTAACTCTTCTGTTGATCCTGTGCCTCGGATAACCATCATCCGATGACGCGCACTAACTCCGCATCATGTTTGGTACTTTGTGGCTCCAAATAGCTGTCATTCCCCGACTTCCTCCCAGTACACTGGAGATCTACAGGGTCTACCGTATTGGCCTCAGAAGAAGTCATATAAATGGATGAGGGATAACTATTTTTATAGTCAAATTCCACTAAAGGAGTGTGGTCCTCCCAACTACCTCCATAATCCATGACACAAGATCTTAATAGATCCTCCAGAGTCTGAATGTTACGCTCAGACTGTCCATCTGTCTACGGATGAAACGTTGCACTAAGCCGAAGCTCTGTTCCCATAGTCTGGTGCAGACTCTGCAAAAAATCACGAGGTAAATCGCGGGTCTCTATCAGATATAATACCCAAAGGCACGCCCTGCAATCTGGTAATCCCTCGACAGCACAACTTTGTCAGACGATCCAACGGGTACGACCCATGAATAGGCAGAAAGTAAGCTGATTTGGTTAGTCGATCCACAATCACCCAAATCGCATAACGTCCTTTACGAGTTCTAGACAATCTCCAATGCAGTCTATCGTACTGAGCTCCCACTTTCATCTCGGTACACTACCTTACTGATCACTAGTATTCCACCTTTACTAGTTGACACACCCAATATCAACCTACGAAATCAACCATGTTCTACATGTCGTTCCACCGGTATAAATGTCTCAAATCTTGGTACATCCGAGTACCACCAAGGTATATATAGCCCATCTCGAATGATGTGCTTTATGTAGCAACTCTTCCTTAAACACTGCAACTCTGGAACCCTCTACCCTTATCAGAGACGGGGAATTATTTTCTCAAAAGAGAAATCCATCAACCATCCAAGATACACTTCACCACACACTCTGTAAGTGCATGGAAGACTATAGCAACCAATCTCTCAAGTTGCAACTATTCGCGTTCCAGCAACTCTATAGTAGCTACCGAGTAGCTAGTTAAATTCAATGAGCACTTCTGCTTCATACATCCAAAAATCCAGATAATAACTACTAAAGTCACGTCATGTATATGACAGACTATCTCGTAGTTTCTTAACTGACGCAGACATAAGATATGCCTCATTCAACTGCATCGGAATCGTTCCAATCCCTGAAATGACGCATCTGCGTACATCATCCTTTTTATCCACTTCGGAAGGATTAACTAATACTGGCGTAAAAAGTTAACCGCTATCTAGGTCCTATAAACTGGTTTCACCAGCTTCCGACTAAATGATTTCCAACATCACCTTTGTCAAACAAGTCTGTGGTATAGTAATGCTAAGACATTCTATCCACATCTACAGTACTAACCAAAACATACAAGGAAAACCACCATCTATGGTGATCGAGTGCGCAACTTCAACTACCACAATCAACAGTGGCCAAGTTATGCAACTCCAACAACTACAAAAGGATCCTATTGTGTTCAGGATACACGATTCTCCAATCCAGTGATGACTAAATTATTAATTAGTCTAGCAACTTAATCAAAACTCATACAATTCATACCAAATATGAAATTATCGTATCTACACATCTGCATCCTCTTTACTCTAGGCTGATGATATATCAACCGTCACAACGACAATGATAATTGTATGACACCATGTCACTACAATATCAGTACTCCAGTCGTAAACCAACCATAGAGTATACACAGGTGTCTTTGGCTGATCTCAATAGATCATCTATCCCCAACAAAGGATATTCTTCACAACAACCACTGTATTCCATCATCGTTAATCGATGCATACTTTCAAAGGTCCATCTCTCTTTCAACAAAGAGTTCTGGATCTTCTCAAGGAGAAATACTGGGATAGATAGTTATCCCCTCCAACATCTCCTATAACCGCAACTCACGTTCTTCCAATTCTTTTATAGTGTTTAACAACACTGATACCAACAAAAATATCACTTGATATGTGATCTTCGATACTGGACTATTTTCGCAATCATTTCGATCGCCGACTCCACTTGCCTAAGCAATGGCAAGCCTTGGAGTTCATCCAGAATTACATCCGAAGGCTCTCAGATTATACGCACATCCGAGAGACATATCGTACCATACTTCCAACAATTTGACCATCCGTAAGGATATGTCTACAGTAAAAGTATGTATATCAAAGTCTAAGGACATCCCTCGACTTCTTAATTATTGATCCACATCTCACCAGACGGTAGAGATACCACCGACCCACAAGTCGATGTATAGGACCTTCTAATCCACACTAGGAATGTTCTAGACAAAGATACATGTAACTACAAGCATCTCCCAAAATATTAACTCAGAGGGTAAACTAGAGTAATACCCTGGACGATCAAATATATGTCGATCCGATCCAAAGGCTCCCCGCAGGTCTCCGCCTTTCTCTGAAGAGAACAAGATCAGATCCAACAGTCCACGACAATTCGGTCGCATTTCTGCGACGAATGCCTCGGGGATTTTCTTCCTAGATCACCTGATCCCATCCCTAAATCCTACGAGTTGCAACTGTAGAATACAAAATGGATACAACCATCGTCGTATACTCTCTCCTCTATACTAATCAAATCATATCTGGGGATAACTATTGAATCTTCTAAGATGTCTTCTGCTGATGCTGCTCCTATGCTGATCTTTGCTGAAGGGGAGTATCAAAAAACTCCAACCACGCCTGAGGTAGTAGGTTGTTGCTGATGAAATAATCCAATCTTCGGTGCTGATATCTACTGTCGAGACAATGCATCTTCCTTCTGGAACACCATCGATAGTCTTCAACTGTGTCTTCAAAGTATACTTCCTCCACTGTACTGGTTGCTCACAATAGCAACAACTGAACTGATCCAACGGATAATCTGACTTCGCATCTGCACTGCATGCACACAATCCCTTCGAAGCCTTTGTTCTGATTGTGCTGATATCCACAAGAACATCTTGATGATCTGCGGTTGGTCTTCCATAATCGGATAGTAGCTCAAAGCCTATGACTCCGATCTTGCTCCTTTTATCCAATAGTCGGAGACTTCTGACTCTAATAAGTTGGCCTGCAATATATGATTATCGGTCTCCAACTCTTAAACACTTGTATGGAGTCATTTCTAAACTCCTGTCTCAATCCAACGTCTTCCGGCATGATCTGCTAGAAGATTCCGACATCCTAATCCAACTATAAGCCAATAACTCTGGGCGGCTTAAATCATCCATTCATCTCCTTGAGCTATTAGGTGGTCGTAACCTCTGCAAGTCTCACGACTCTGCACAGTAGAATATTACTGACCGATCACCCTTTCTTGAAGCTCAAGAATTCCTTACAATGCGTCACTAAAAGTGACACGGGGAAATACTCTCTTTCAACATCACTAAACCATGATCAAGTGATATATTATTTCCCGAAGATTATTTTCTGCATTTATCACCAAATACCGGCTTGACCCCGATAATGGTATAGAAATAACTCTACTTTCTCGGTATAACATGAGTTAAGTACTTAAAAGTACTCTCAAAGTTATACAACTCAGTACGAACAACTCAGGGATAAAATCCCTATGAAACTCCATAACCTAGCCTTCCGCTATCTGCATCAACAATAGTCTACAAGTCTATTCATTACCCACAGGTAATGATCCGACTAGCACAGTTAGTGGAAATCTCTAAGACTGTAGTCTCTGATTTCCATAATAAATGTGATGACTTGGCCCCTATTTTCTGACTCGGTATCAGTCGGCTCTCAGAGGTAAATCACCTCCTCGACACAGGTTAAAGACTCACAGACTCAACAGGTCATTCCCGTGGTCAACTCATACCACGATTACGAATAATAACCAACACACTACAGGTTATTCCCTGGTATAAGCATCTAAATGCATAGCCAACATAACCAAGAGTATAAACCCTAAAGGTCACTCCAGTTGGTCGTCTCAGTGGACGACCCCTACAACAAGTCTGCTCAGGTGTCATAATCTTTGACGATATACACCTGTTGAACAAATTTAGATAAGTAACTATCTGAACTACAAGTTATCAGAAATACTCACTTCGTGCTGCCTGGAGTTGATGCCGCTGTCAATCCCATCTCACAAAAACCAAATCCAAAAAATATACCGACTCCCGAGAATCCAAGACTCAAAACAAAAATCATTGTATGGCATCACAGAACCTTCGGCTCTGATACCACTAAAGTTGTCACGCCCCGAGAGCATACCGAGCCGAAAATCAAATGGACGGCACCTCCCCTGTACGTGGAAAAATTTCGGGTTAATACAAGGCCCGTAGGCCCACAATAACAACACATATAAAAATATACCAAACCACCACGATATATATATATATCAACACAACAACTACACACAGTGGAAACGATACAACAACAACACATCCTACACATGCATACCGGTATGACTAACACCATAACATAAAGAAAACCTCGACAAAACCCGCACCAACATGTGCGTACATCACATAATACATAACATCACGAAAACTCCGAATGCAAAACAAGACATATGGAAAATCCAAAACAGACACGGGAGCCACGGAGGTGAGATGAGATGATGTCAGCCGGCGGTGCTCTAATGCCATCACGAAGTCTTCTACCTGTTACCTGGGTGACAGAAAACTCAGGGTCTGCGGGGGTGGTGAGTAAAACTCAGTAGGTAATAGAAAACATGTATATATGTCATATCACATGTATTTTCAACAACATACTCTAGAGGTATATCAGCATAGTATATAAATACAAGCATATACCATCTAACCAAATAAACAACATAAAAATGCAGACATACCTGAAGTCTGCTACGCTACTCTGATCCAACCTGAACATATATCCAACATATATATATATATAACAGGAAGAGTAGATCAACTCACAATATACTCTAGCTACAGGTCAAGGTATCTAATGGTCTGTCCAACACATATACCAGTACCTGACACAACCGTATAACATATGCAGGAAGCATGCATGAATATGATGTACAATCAAATGCAACAAGCATAATACAATCAAGTGCAACATCACAATAAGCATATATATATAGACTGTATCTATATATATATTAATCTCAACCATCCATATATATATATACATACATATATGTATCTATATATGGTAATATGCAAAGTGCCATAAGATACGGCAATGCAACATGCATGGTCATGCCTGCTCACCCCTACTCGCTACCACGACCCCAGTGTGGCCTAGGTGGCACGACATGACAACTGTCCCAACTCACACCAACCACTGCTATAGAGTGGCCGAGTGGGCAGTATGATCAAGTAGCATATGAGCGTAAAGAGCTCGCTACACAACGGGGGTCCCTGCTGCTGGCCACTCCGACTAACACTACCAATGAGTGGTCGAGTACCACGCACCCAGGACAACTGCACGCAACTCCAACTACCACCGTCTATAGTGGTAGAGTGCGGCACAACAGATGCTCTGCCCTCACACCAGTTACTCCTCGGGGAGTGCTCTGGGAGGCAAGATGACTGACGACTCTCTCAACCCCAAGGGAGACTATGTCATCAGAATGCATGCAAATGACATGTGTATGCTGTCACACGTACAACCATCTACCACAGACTCTCTGTTCAGCAAAGAGTCGTACCCATCTAATCAATACACTCTCTATCCTGTAGAGAGTCGTACACAACAGATCGACGGACTCTCTATCCTGTAGAGAGTCGTACTCGACTGATCCTGACTCTCTCTCCAATAGAGAGTCGTACTCAACTGATCGACGCACTCTCTATCCAATAGAGAGTCGTACTCGACTAATCATACCAAGCTGGGACCACCGGTCCGCAGTGACATACTAATCACCCTTCACTTAACCATTACACAACTCATGGTTGGTAACAGTATGCAACATACGAGTATTGGAAATAAATCCTACATTTAGGGCATTACTTACCCATAGATGACCTTTTTCCAATTTATAAATTGGGTCATCCCCCGTACTAACATTTACACCCTACTAAACATCTAGGTCAATTTACATCACATCTATAACTCCTAAATCATGATAGGGTATATGTGATATCAACAATTGAGCATAAATATATCCAACGATAAGTTCAAGCATACGATAAAGAGAGCAGGGTCAAGGTAATATGAACACCTAACATGCTCATATCAATAACTAAATCTGAATGCAATACATCTACCCAGACCAGGTAGGAAATTACCCACCTGTTAAATAGCTCATGCTAGATATCCACGCATGAAAACATCTATCACCAATCAAGGTCCTGCAAAAGAACACATAGAACATAAGTAAGTTCTATTTTATATCGAATGATTGAATCGAATCTTACATCAATCATTATATCCAACTAGTTCAACATTCTCCAACCTTAATCAGTTTAAATTCATTGTATCATTCATGAGTCAACTCTAACATCAACTATAAAGGTATCACATCCTACTTCATAACAATACCAAAATCAAAGCTTACCTTACAATTGTTGCAATCAACCACCATCTCTTGATCCTCATCAGATCTGAATCCCATAATCAAATTAGGAAACCAATTCCAACTCTGATCTGCCAATCCTACAAAGATTCTGCTATATCACCAATCCCCTCTAAAATAGCTATTTATATCCCCAATTCATAGGACAGAAATCTAAACAAGCTTACCATGAACCAACGGTGGTTTGATTCACAAACACGCTCGAACCACCAATAGCTGCATCGCTGGTGTGCTTTCCAGTTTAATTTTGATCATCATAATAGCTCCACAGCCACTCCTATTGTCTTACTAGACTCTATCCTCTTCTTCTCAAGTCTGTAAGCTTTTCCAAGATTCACACACCGAACTTAACATATGCCAATAGGAAAAATTGATCCCACTTACCTGTAATTGAAACTTCACCGTCGGTACTCTCCCAATTTCCCTATTCACTGGGAAGTACTGCCCCGTAACACAAGATCACCAATTGTTGCATCACATCTCGGCCCCAAATCCCTCAGCAGCCACCCCTCTTTCCCCTATTCCTTGTTGCCGACGCCAACACCGAGCTAAGCTTGCGTGAATAGATTCGACGACAACTGTGAGCAGGAGGGGAAACGACCGACTGAGCTCGAGCTCATGTGGCGGCGGAGCAAATCTGCGGCAGTGGCGAGTAGGGAAGGCTGCCGACCAGGAAGAGGAGAAAGGCTCGCAATTGAGGCAAATCACCCGGTGTTGAGGTCATCGGAGAGCAGGTCGTGGATAAGAGCGAAGCTATCGGCTGGCCGAAAAGGGTGAATTAGGCCCAGGCATGTGTAGGAGAAAGCGGCTATGGGCGGCGGCTGTGCGAAGCGATGACACAGTGGCGCAAGGAAGAAGGCGGCACCGGCGCCAGTGAAGAGGTCGTTCGAACGACGGCAACAAAGGGGAGGGGAAGGAGAAGAATCGCGACTGTGGAGATTTGGGAAGAAATGCGCGGAAACGCTTGGGTGGCGACAATGAAGGCTGGACGATGCAGAATTTGTGCGGTGTTATGTTAACGGATCAGGTTGAGAATGGGTAGGGTTTAAATCCAATAAGCCATTAACCCTAGAATCAATTAAATCTAGGTTATATTAAACTATTAAAATTTCTTAAGCTAGGTCATATGTAATTAACTCCTATCCATACATTTTTTTTTTCGCCGTATCTTACATTAAGCCTGCACACTTAACACTTATATTAGATCACACGTGAATCCTAACTCTTAACTGTGGTTCATACATCAAAACTAAGGAGTGATGCTTACTGCATCAACACATCGCACTTAAGTTGTAGTAAGTGAACGCCCGTAAAATTCCTAGCAATTTTACAAGAATTTTTGGCTTGATGATCATGGGCTTTATGTGGGCCTTTTCAAAAATAAAAGAAAATAAGCCAAAAAGGGGTGCAAGGCCTAGGAATTTAACCCCAAACCTCTAGAGATAGCCAAGCCCTATAGATGCACCCACTAACCAGAAGCCCAATAGGATTATATCATTAGAGGAATAGGGGAAATTATGGTTAAGTGTAAGGGAGATTAAGGGACTCTTTAGGTGAATAAATAGGGGGGGATGAGGAGGCATGAGTGAGCAACTTCACTTTCTCCACTTCTCTTCTTCTTCTCACCGAAATCCTAAAGCTCTCCATTTCCTCTCCATTTCCACTCTTGGCTGAAACTCATCCAAGCAAGAAGCAAGGGCTAGGTTTTGTTTTCCTTAGGTTATCTTCACACTACAAGCAAAGCGAAGGATGTAAGTATCCCTCACCTGCATACGAGTAGCTTCGATTGATGTTTGTAAAAGAAACCTATATGTTATATCCGGCCAAGCTAGGTTTTGGTTTATCAATGAAGTTGTATGCTATGTTTAGGAAGTAGATGATGATGTTAAGATGGAAAAAGGGATTAGGTTAAAAGCTAACCCTAATAGCCACTAAAGCCTATTCGGCCAAGCCATGATTTTAGGTTTCAATGAAGGTCCATGCTATGTGTTTTTTGTAACTATATGATGATGCTAGGATTTAAAATGGATTAGGTTAAAGGTTAACCCTAAAGACCTACATGGACCATTCGGCCACCCCTAGATCTTGATGATTCAATGAAGTTTAATCCATGTTTTGTAGGATAATGATGTTGTTATTATGTTAAATGAATTAGGTTAAAGGTTAACCCTAAAAACCCTACATGGAGCATTCGGCCAACCTATGTTTTGGGTGACTAAATGGAGTTTTAATTCTTGTTTTATATGCAAATGAAGTTGTTGTTATGTTAAATGAATTAGGTTAAAAGATAACCCTAGAAAACCCTATGGATCATTCGGCCAACCTATGTTTTGGGTGATTAAATGAAGTCTAATTCTTGTTTTATATGCAAATAAAGTTGTTGTGTTATGTTAAATGAATTAGGTTAAAAGATAACCCTAGAAAACCCTATGGATCATTCGGCCACCATGAATTTTGGGTGACTAAATGAAGTCTAGTTCATGTTCTAGGTGCAAATGAAGTTGTGGTTGTGTTAAATGAATTAGGATGAAGGATAGCCCTAGAAACCCCTATGGACCATTTGGCCATCATGCATTTTTTGGGGATTAGATGAAGTTTTAATACAAGTCTTATGTGCATATGAAGTTGTTGTTAAGTTAAATGAATAGGTTAACATGTGTTTTATGTTGGGTGAATTCATGTTGACTTGTGACATTAAATAATGCTAGATGAAGATAACATGCCTTAGGTTAGTGTTTACTTACTTTTGATGCCATGCCTTTTTGCCATGTCTATGTGTATGCGATATTTAAAATATGTTATGAAATGGAAGAAGATAAGATTATGAAATGAAACAAACGATATGTTCACGACATGAATATGACATGATGATGAAATGAAGAATGATATGTTATGAAATGAAGAATGGTATGTTTACGAAATGAAAGATGATATGTTCATGAAGGGAAGCATGATGTGTTATGAAATGAAGCATGCTATGTTTGCAAAATGAAATAAGCTATGTTATAAAATAAGCATATAAGTATTTTACCTTACATGGCTTGTACCAAGACCCTACGAGGTCCAAGAAGGGATGGGCTCCTAAGATGCCCTAGGTCGATGGAATAAGACTCGGGCCTAGGATGGGCTTCTATGTATGATTGCCCCTAGGTCGATGGAATAAGACTCAGGCCTAGTACGGGATGGGCTCCAAGATGCCCTAGGTCGATGGAGTAAGACTCGGGCCTAGGATGGGCTTCTACTCTATGACGATTGCCCTAGGTCGACGGACTAAGATCGGGCCTAATAACCTATTAGGTTCGAGACTTGCTACCTCGGGCCTATTTAGGGATGCGCGCTATGATAATGAAGAAGTGGTACAATGCCGGGCCCAAATATGTTGAGATTTATATTTACGTACCTATAATATATGTTTTCAAAAGCATCTTGCATGATTAGATTGTTATGTTCACATGCCATGTTGATATGTTACATATGAAGTATGTTATGTTTGATATGCCATGTTTATGTCACTATGCTACATATGATGTATGTTATGTTTGATATGCCATGTTTATGCCACTATGTTACATATGAAGTATGTTATGTTTGATATGCCATGTTATGCCACTATGTTACATATGATGTATGTTACGTTTGATATGCCATGTTATGTCACTATGTTACATATGATGTATGTTATGTTTGATAGGTCATACATATATGTTGTATGTTATGTTGATTTGCTACGTTACGTATGTTATATGTTATGTTTAATTAAGTCCTAAATGTACATGATATGATGCTATGTTATAGATGATACATGTTATGCTGCCATGTTATGGATGAGACATGTTATGTTTACTCACGTTACTTATGCTACATGTTAAGTTGATTACGCCATGTATGTTACATGTTATATGGCTTATATGATATGAATGTTACATGCCATGATTAATGTCGATATATGGTTTTTGTGAGTAGGACTGGATCTTACTAAGCCTATGTGCTTATAGTTTATCTTTCCCTCGTACTGCAGATAAGGGTAAGGGATGGATAAACTAAAGGGAGCAGCAGGAGGGGCCAAATGTGTGTGGCAGTGGCATGGTGGAGAAGATCCGTTAGGTTTATATATATATGTTTACCTATGATGATGATGTTTATGGATGTCCTTACTTATGTCTCCGTATGACAACGATGGTTATGAACCTGAACTAAGCACTAGGTATCTATATATGTTATGATGCATGCTCTATGTTAATAAGAAGAAGTAAAGAAGAAGTAAGAAGAAGTATCTATACATGTTATGATGCATGCCCTATGCTAAGAAGAAGAAGTATATATATATATATATATATATATATATATATATATATATATATATGTCAATGCATGTTTATGTTTAAAGAAGAAAAAAAATATAGGTCTAAAGTCTTCTGCTGTAAGAATTAAGAAGTATGTATAAAGTCTTCCGCTGTATGTAATGTATGTATGTACGGTCGCATCACGCGCCGCCCCTCCGGGTTTTGGGTCCGAAAAGGGCGGGCATGACAGTAAGAACTTCATTGACATATCCATAAATGCAATACCTCGTGCTAGTCTCAACAACATTTATCGTGTCCAAATCCATCAATTCATCGACTAGGGATAATTCCAATACATCACAATTATACATGTAGAGATACTCACTAGTTGTAATCCAATCACAAATTCTCTCATGCTGTAAATCATATTGTGGACATTCAGTAAATGAGTTTAAGATCCAAACAAATACATGAAAACATGTTTACTCAAATAGTGAATCTTCATTTATCAAATAAATGGTACAACCATAAGGCGATTGCCTTAGGACACCTCTCATATATTACTAACAAACTCCCACTTGGCCTAATGTCAATCGCCATGGTATCCAATACCATAAGCTCTAACATGACCCTCAAATTTACTTTGAGGTAAGGCCTTAGTTAAAGGATCCGCTAAGTTCCTTTCAGTGGGAATCTTCTCGATTTGTATTTCCTTCCTACTAATGATCTCTTTGATCAGATGATAGCGGCGAAGAATATGTTTGGATCATTGATGAGACCACATCAAGTTTCGAGACGAACTTCTTGATCCAAACCGCTTCCTTTGTTGCTTCCAAAGCTGCAATGTATTCTATTAGGGATCGTTTGGAAGCTAGAGGGGGGGTGAATAGCGTTTTTCGGTTTCTACAAAAATGATTAGCGGAAGCAAACACAAATAATATATATAAAAACAATAACAATGCAAACAAGGCCTTTTACGTGGTTCGGAGATATCGCTCCTACTCCACGACGATCCTTAAGGTGGATCAATCCAAGCAAATCCACTAAGAGGCTTTCTTTACAACACAACTCCTCTTCTTTACAAAGAATGAAGATCTAAGCTTAGAGAGAAGAGGAGGAGATTTAAATCACTTAGAAAGCTAGAGAATTCGTGGAGGCTTTTGAGAAGGATTAGAGAATAAGCATTAACCCCAAAAACCTCCACCAACCCTCTTTTTATAGAGAGAAGGCTGATTTTTTCGTTGGAGCATGATCAGTCGACTGATGTACAACATCAGTCGACTGTTGGCGTGGTTAACGACTTCTGAATAGCCGGATTCATGGGATTCAGAGTTGTTTCATCCAATGGTACTTTCATCAGTCGACTGATCTCTCCATCGATCGGTGATGGAGCGATCGATCAGTGATCGCGCCGGCGATCGAGTGCGACTCCATTACACGTGCTCGTATTTCGTTTATCGATCGGCCGCCCCTTGTTGGCGATCGATGCAACATCGATCGCCTTAATGAGCGGTCGTGATGGTCGGTTTAATCGACGCGATCGAACACGACGTCAAGTGTGAGTAATTCACACTTGATTTCACCCCCTAGACCTAGACTTAACCTCCTAGCTCTTCCTTATGCCTTGCGCCTCCAGGATCCCTCCGAGTCCGCGACTTGTTCATCCTTTGTGCTTTGCTTCCAAGAGCTTCTTTGGTTTTGTCATGTCTAGAGTTTTCCTTTGCCAAAGCGTTCTTGGACTTTACGCCGCCTAGTCTACATGCTTGGACTTACGTTGCCAATACTTGCTTTTGGACTCCCTTTGCCAAGGTCCGTTTGGACTTAATGCTGCCAAGACAACATGCTTGGTCTTATGCCGCCAAACCTTTACCTTGGACTTTTCTTTCACCAAGTCTTCATACTTTGATTTCTCTGTCACTTAAACATCATCACAATTTAGATCACAAATTGTTGCCTAACTTAGATGATTATCCAAACATCAAAACATATAAATGCTTAGGGCATTGTTGCACCAACAATCTCCCCCTTTTTGATGTTTGGCAATTATTTAAGTTAGGTCTTTTAAAGATACACATATTATCACATCATATATCCAATTCCAATTCTAACTTAAACATTTCTTCTCCCCCTTTAACATACATCAAAAAGAGAAGAAAGATAAAATCATATATTTCATGAAAAGACTGAGTGTTTAACAATCTTGAACTAAGGCATAGATTTAAAATTTTAACTCCCCCTTAATCCAAGATATAGATTATGATGAATAAAATACATGTGGAGCTAAAGTCATCAAACAATTTGAAAGTTTAAATCCTAACTTTGCACCAACAATGTAAATTTTGGAGGAGAAAGATATATTTTGTGAAACTCCCCCTAAAACACGGCATTAATCAGCCATACACGTTGTTTATACTCAATACAATCATGCTATTGCTTTAGGATATCAACAATACACTAAACCTCAGAAAATGAGGCTAATTTTCTGAAAACACAGTGTATCGATCAGTGGTTTCGAACCGATCATACTACTGTAATATAATCGACCTTTTAGGTCAAATTGAAGTCGTCGAAATTCTAGAGACCTCGAAAAATCATGAAAATTTGTGTACACATTTCTGAAATCATACTTTATCAAGGAAAAATATTTTAAAAATATATATATATTCCAGATTTCAATATTGATACAATTTTGGAAACTAGCAAAAGGTTCTAAAATTTTGCAAACTTTGTATCACTTTTGTGTTTCACTTGAAAACTGTTTTTCAAAGTATGATAAACATAGTTTAAAATATATTTTATTTGACATTTCCAATCATGTTCTTGGAGCTATATGCACATCAATTGTGTATAAGCCTTCCCAATGATTGGTCCAATTAAGAATTAATGTCTCTAGATGACACTTTGGTCCATAGTAATGCATCATAACAAGCATGATGAACCAAGTGCATCTTCCTAACATCTCACATGTTGTCTAGGTGGCTCAATAAAAAAATCATGGTTTCTTAGGTATTTTGTGAGATGCTTAAAGGTATAAATTCTAGTATTTCTATAGGATCATGCAAACCTACACCTTCACTCAACCAAGCACATTCCAAGTTCTCTCCTAAGTGATGAAAATTCTACTTGGGAGGCAGCAGTAAATATATCGGCTAGGTTGGACTTGGATTCAATATAATTAAGCTCAATGTCCCCCTTAGCCACATGGTCTCTAATGAAGTGATGCTTCACTTCAATGTGCTTGGTCCTAGAGTGATGCACCGGATTTTTGGTCAAGTTAATGGTGCTCACATTATCACAAAATACTTTCATGTTGGAGTAAGATAGCTCATAATCTTCTAGGGTATGTTTCATCCATAAGAGTTGAGCTACACAACCACCCATAGCCACATATTCGGCCTCGATGGTGGATAAAGCAACACAAGGTTGCTTCCTACTACTCCAACTCACTAGGGAGGACCCAAGGAATTGGCATCCACCACTAGTACTCTTCCGATCCAATTTGCAACCGGCATAATCGGAATCGGGGTACCCAATTAAATCAAAAGACCTAGTCCTAGGGTACCATAGTCCTACATTTAGTGTGCCCTTGACATATCTTAAAATTCTTTTAACGGCAACTAAATGAGATTCCTTAGCACATGATTGATACCTAGCACACATACCAACCGCAAATAATATGTCGGGTCTACTAGCGGTTAAATACAAGAGGCTACCAATCATGCTCCTATAAAGGGTAAGATCTATTTGTTTTCCTTCACTATTACTATCTATTTTAGTATTGGTTGTCATTGGAGTTGACACTACCTTAGCATTTTCCAAACCAAATTTCTTAATCATTTCCTTACCATATTTGGTTTGATAAATGTAAATTCCTTCACTAGTTTGTTTAACTTGCAAACCTAGGAAGAAATTTAATTCTCCAACTAGACTCATCTCAAACTCTTTTTCCATATTTTGAATAAAGTCTTGAAGAAGTTCATTATTTGTTGACCCAAAGATAATGTCATCAATATACACTTGGGCTACAAAGATGTCCTTAGATGTTGACTTTATAAAGAGAGTTTGATCTATACTACCCCTTTTGAAATCCTTAGAGATTAGGAAAGTTGACAATCTTTCATACGAAGCCCGGGGAGCTTGTTTCAAACCATATAAGGCTTTCCTAAGCTTGTATACATGGTTTGGGTAGTCCGTATTTTCAAACCCGGGAGGTTGTTCTACATACACCTCTTCCTTAATAAACCCATTTAGGAATGCCGATTTGACATCCATTTGATGGAGTTTGAAACCCATATAGGAGGCATATGCTAAAAGTATTCTAATGGACTCTAATCTAACAACCGGGGCATATGTTTCATCATAATCAAGTCCTTCAACTTGATTAAAACCCCTTGCAACTAATCGTGCTTTATTTCTAGTGATATTCCCTTGGTCATCTAGTTTGTTCCTAAAGACCCATCTTGTAGTAATAATAGTGTTTTCACTTGGTCTAGGAACTAACTCCCACACTTGACTCCTTTCAAATTGAGCCAATTCATCTTGCATTGCTAAGATCCAATCCGGATCAAGTAATGCATCTTTAATTGTTTTGGGCTCAATTTGAGAGATTAGAGTTATATGACTAGTAGGATCCCTATGGAATGACCTAGTTCTAACTCCTTAAGATAATTCACCAACAATTTGGTCTAATGGGTGACTTTGATGAACTCTTATGGTTCTAGGAGGTGTATCAAGTTGAGTTTGATCATGATTAACCTCAATCCTATGTTCATCATCGGAATCATCCCTTACTCCCCCTTGATTCAATCCTTCCCCTTGATTATTACCCCCTAAGTTTAAATCTTGAAATTGTTTGGTAATTTCTTGATTTTCATTATTTATGTCATCATCAATAGGGGATTTCCTAGGGTATGTATTTGAAGTTTCATCAAATTGAACATTTGAAGATTCTTCAATCTTTTGAGTCCTTTTATTGTAAACTCTATATCCTACACTAGTGGATGAGTATCCAACTAGGATTCCCTCATCCACTTTGGACTCAAATTTACTTAGGTTGTCTTTGGTATTTAAGATATATACTTTACATCCAAAGACCTTAAAATAATGAATTGTTGGAATTGTACCATTCCACAATTCAAATGGAGTTTTTCCTAAAAACCTATGAATCAATACCCTATTTTGGATATAGCAAGTGGTATTAACCGCTTCCGCCCACAAGTAGCTAGGTAAGGAATATGCATTAAGCATTGTCCTTGCCGCTTCTTGTAGGGCACGATTTTTCCTTTCCACAACCCCATTTTGTTGGGGTGTTCTAGGACAAGAAAATTCATGCTTGTACCCTTATTCTAAGCAAAAAGTTGAAAAGTTAGAATTCTCAAACTCTCCACCATGATCACTACGGATCCGGTTGATTTTGAGTTTTCTTTCATTTTCTACTCTTTTGCTAAATCCTATGATTATTTCTAAGGTTTCATCTTTATTTTTTAAGAAAAACACCCAAGTAAACCTAGAAAAATCATCTACTATTACCAAGCAATATTTACTACCAATTATAGATGGGGTACTATGGCAATCAAATAAATCCATATGTAGTAATTCTAATGGTAAAGCGGTACTAAGTAAATTTTTACCTTTGTGTGATGTTTTTGATTGTTTCCCTTCTTGGCAAGCATCACACATCTTGTCCTTGAGAAATTTGACTCTAGGCAATCCTTTGACTAGCTTCAATTTTGCTATTTTAGCTATATTCTTCATGTTTATGTGTCCTAGCCTCCTATGTCAAAGCCAACTTTCTTCCTCTTTTGCAATAAGACACTTAGTGGAAGGATTAGTAGCATAGGATAAATCAACATAATATATATTTGATTTCCTAAAGCCTACTAACATGCAATCATTTATAGTTTTGTGTCTTATAAAGCATTTTGAGGAATCAAATTTAACATCAAAGTTTGCATCACATAATTGTCTTACACTAAGTAAATTAAATTTCATATTTTTAACTAATAGAACTTTATGAATGGCAAGATTGGGAGATACCTCAATGGTACCCTTTCCTAGAATTTTAAGTTTGCCACTATTACCAAACGACACTTTTCCTTGGCTAGTGTGGTTGATAGTGGAGAATTTTCTCTCATCCCCGATCATATGCTTTGAGCACCCACTATCAACTATCCACAAGCTTGGTTCTTCTACCTATATCACATAAAAAATACAATCCTTAGGTACCCAAATCTTAGGACCACTAGCATCAATTATAAATTTCTTAGGTACCCATGCCTTTCTCCCCTTGCTTTTAATCATTGATTTTCTACTAACTAGGGATGCAAATGCTACCTCTTTCTCCTTAGGTCTATATCCTAATCCGGCCTTATTGTAAATTTCCCTTTGATCCTTAATAATCATATCTAGATATTTAGAACCATTAGTGAACTTTTCTAGGCATGCTCTTAATTTACCTATTTCTTTTCTTAACTCATCATTTTCATCCCTAAGAGTACAATCATCATTATCACTAGATGGTTTATCACATGATGCATCTAGACTCTTAAGTGATTTGATTTCAAATTTTAGATCCTTAACCCTAATTTTTGATCTATTTAAAGAATTTTGTAAACATGCAATAGTCTTATAAAGTAAATCTACTTTGGGTGAGTTATTTACCTCATCATCATCACTTGATGATGATTCATCACTTGAAGAAGAAGAGGACTCCCCGCTTGAGCTCCCGGCTTCTTCCTCTAGTGCCATAAGGGCTAGGTTCCGAGTTGTATGGCAAACTTCTTCATCATCGGAAGACTCCTTCATGCTTAGAGTATCCCATGTTTGTGCCACCATCGCCTCCTTCTTCTTCTTTTCCTTCTTCTTCTTTTCCTTCTCCTCCTTTTTCTTTTGTTCCGGGCAATTTGGCTTTATATGCCCTTTCTTGTTGCAACCAAAGCAAGTCACGTTAGAGATAGAATTTGAATTGTTTGAAGATTTATCTCTTGAGGATTGAAACATCCTCTTCACATCTTTCTTGGTGAGCCTCCTTGACTTCCCACCAAACTTCTTGACGTAGTGTGCCACCTCACTTGCCGATAGCTCATCCTCACTACTTGATGAGTCTTCCTCGGATTCGGATGAGGAAGACACCTCCTTCTTTTCCTTTTTCTTCTTCTCCTTCTTTCCTACAAATAGAGTTATACCCTTCTCTTTGGATGAAGTGTTAGCTTGTTCATGCAATTGAAATTCACAAAATAGCTCATCTAATTTAACTAATGAAAGATCCCTAGAGACCTTATAGGCATCTACCATTGAGGCCCATAAGGTGGTCCTAGGGAAAGCTTGTAATACATACCTTACAAGGTCTCGGTTGTCGACCTTTTCACCTATAACGTGTAATCCGTTGACTACTTCCTTGAAGCGCCCGTGCATTTGGCTCACGGTTTCGTTTGTCTTCATAGTGAAGCTTTGGAGTTGGCCAATCAAAAGATCCCTCTTGGCCCTTCTTGTCTCTTTGGATCCTTCATTGAGTTCGATGAGCTTCTCCCAAAGCTCTTTTGCGGAGTTGAAGGGCCCGACCTTAGAGAGTTGCTCCTTGGATAGACCACATTGAAGTGTGGTCGTTGCTTTTGCATTTGCTTGTGCTTTCTTGGCCATCTCTCTTGTCCAATCTTTTGTCGGTAGTGGTGCTCCGAATTCGTCGACTGGCTTATCAAAACCATCTACAACACTAAACCAATTCTCAATATCGTTCATTAAATAATACTGTAGGGTGTTCGCTTTCGGAGGCTCATTGGCTCCCATGTCCCCGGATTAAAATTTTCACTAATGAAAGAATTAATCCGGATGGGATGAGCTTCCTTAGCACAACCTATTCGTCGTCGTGCTAACAACTTGAGTGGTCGCTTGAACAAACTAGTTGTTCAAGCAACACAACTCTTCTAGTTGGTTAGCCGCGGAAGAGACGACGGATGGATCGCCGGTTTTTGTGTTTGTCTTCGGGGTCCATGATTATACAATATATATCCATTCATACACATGCACAATCAAAATATTAAAGAACAATTCAGATCTGTAAATAAAGTTAAAAACAACTTTATACCTTACGATCTTCTATCGTATGTCCTATCCTTCTCGTGGACGACGTGTGGACGAAGATCCTCCATGAGTAGAAGCCTTCTAGATCGAGTTCTCCTCTTCCTTGTCCGCTGCGAACAAAGAGAAAAACCACAAATACCTTTCCTATCTAGAACCGGCCACCAAGCTAGGAAGTTTGATGCAACCGCCGGCCAAGGAATGAGTGGATGATGCGCCGGCCACCAAATGAATGGAAACCGCCGGCCACCTTGGAGAGATTGGAGGAAGATGATCTTGCCGGCCACCAATGGGAGGAGAACCGCCGGAAAAGGAAGAAGAGAGTGGCTAATGTGAAGGGCGCCGGCCAAGGAATGCTTGAAGGAGGTGGGCGCCGGCAATAATTTTGGATGAAGATGGTTGCCGCCCAACCTTGCTCCCAACCCTAGCCGCCCAACTCTTTACAAACCCTAATCCCAATTTGAATTTGTTAGTAATATATGAGAGATGTCCTAAGGCAATCGCCTTATGTATGAACCATTTATATGATAAATGAAGATTCACTATTTGAGTATACATATTTTATGTATTTGATTGGATCTTAAACTCATTTACTGAATGTCCACGATACGATTCACAGCATGAGAGAATTTGTGATTGGATCACAACTAGTGAGTATCTCTACATGTGTAATTGTGATGTATCGGAATTATCCCTAGTCAATGAATTGATGGATTTGGACACCATCAATTCTGTCGAGACTAGCACGAGGTATACTCCTTGGTGTATCCAAGCAGCTGATTCTCACTGGCTGGAGACATAGTGATGTCCGGAGTTAATCGTGGATGCTAGTTATGGTAACTAGTTCATTGGAATGACCAACCGTAAGACTTCATATGGTTCTCTGCATATATAGATATGTCAATGAAGTTCTTACTGTGGCTTAAGTGCGATGTTCCTTTGACTTGCGGTATTAAAGTCATCTTGATCATGGAGACTTATGCTTTGACATCTTAAGCAAACATCTCTAAGGAGATGTGGACCCGGGATGATTGGGTATAAGTCGAAGTGATCGAAGGTGTTTGAATAGCCTATAAAGGATTCACCACTCCTTGCGAGGAGATGTATACCCATGGCCTCTCGTCGGATTGTTACTAAAGTCTTTGGCCAAAGCAATACATGTTTAGAGTAAGGTACTCTTCAATACATGTGGAGTAACTAGAATCCGTAGGACGAGGAAATGATACTTGGGCTAGGTGTGATGTAGTCAGCCTAGTGGGGACTGACACAATAGACCATGTCCTGAACCAAGTGGGTATAAGATGAGTGAAGGGAATGGGGCACGATTCATTCGAGCTACTGAAGGGTTTCAGAAATAGTTCTGGATCAACCGTTGATCTTTTCGGTTAATTGGGGATCATGATGTACTACTAGGTGCCACTCATGATCGTTCTATAATTAATGGTTAATTATAGACGGCCAACATAAACCGAGAACCTATTTGGTCACACGCATAACGAGTGTAATCCAAAGGATTTAAAACGAGCTTGAGAATGGGATTCTCAGACCGAGAGAAACTATGTTTGGTTGGACCAAACATAAAGCGAGCATGAAATTGTTTCAGTCGCAATGGAAGCGTGGATGGGCAGTGTCTTATGAAGACATAATGGATGGACCAAAATGGTTTGGTTCTAATCCAATGGATAAGAATAAACCAAAGGGTTTGGTTTATTTTAAACGAATGAACCAAAAGTTGGTTCGGTTCGTTTTAACTTAAAATAAACCATCATGGTTTGGTTTATTTTAACTTATCTTAATGGAGCGGGTTAACGGGCTTTATGGATATGATCCATTAACCATTAAGAGAATTAGTTCTCTATAAAATAGGGATTAAACCCTAACCCTAAACCTAATCCAATTAGTGGCCGCCCAACCCATCCTCCTTGTTGTTGGCGTCAACAACAAGGGCTGCCGCCCAACTTCATTGAGTGGCTGCCATCTCCTTGCCGGCGTCCAAGCTTCGGCCGGTGGACCTCCGGCGACCCTCCGGTGATCTCCCTTGGGTTCGGTGTAAAGGTGAGGCTCCATCTCTTCTTTAGCCGGCGCCTATTTCCTCCACCAAAGCTGTCCAGTTTTTCTGGACAGCTTCTTCTCCTCTCGTCGGAGCGTCGTTTGGACGACGGTTAGTGCTCCGACAGCGGATAACATACCGGGGATTTGATCTCCGGTAATCCTCTGAGGTGGAGGACGAAGGATTCGTCAATCGGTTGACGAATACCTCTCCGGAGAAGCAAGTCTTGAGGACTTGTCTTTAGGTCCGAATTTGGATTCGGACCGTGATCATCTCTCGATCACGTCGTCTTCAACACGAGGCTAGTAACCCGTACGAAGACGAAGCTCGTGGCTTGGCGAAGTCATCCCGAGGAGCTCGGCGTGGATACGGATAGAGACGATTCTTACGAGAATCGTTCCGGTTGATGCCGTTCCCGCTACACGTCATACGGAAGGTATAACGTAGTTTAATTTCCTTTTATTGCAATTTTAATTTACGGTTATGTCTACACTTGTTGTAATAGCATGCGTGTGTTGTGTGTGTTGTAATAAATAGAAGTATTTATTATTTTTTATTGCTTCCGCTGTGCTCATGTTTACGAAACATGATCGAACACACACACGCCGCGGTGCCGGAAACCCAACAGTGGTATCAGAGCCCAGGTTGTGTTTCGACATAATCGTAAAATTGGTTTTGCGATAGTCATAATGTATTTCTGGAAGTTTTCTAAATTTTGGAAATTTAGAAGTATTTATGGAAATTTTTCAATTTTGGAAAGTCTAGAAGTATTTATGGAAATCTTCCACTTTTGGAAAGTTGGAAGTATTTATGGAAATTTATATTTTCCATAAATAAAATATTTGATTAGATTCTGGAAATTTGTTTCCTAATTTAATCTTGATTTGATTTGGGAAATCAAATCTTTAAAATATTTTATTTCCATAAGTAGTTTTGAAGATTTAGGAAATCGGTTTCCTAAATAGATTTTCCTTAATCAAATAATTCCATGAATAAAATATGTGATTAGATTTGGAAATTTGTTTCCTAATTTAATTATGATTTGATTTGGAGAATCAAATCTTAAACATATTTTATTTCCATAAATAGTTATGACATATAAGGAAATATTGTACATGACATAATTGTATGACATGTAATTGCATTAGATGCATAACATAATGCCATGCGTGTCGTGACATGTAGATGTATGCCATGTATGCCATGCCATGTAGATAATAGTTATTTGCATGCAAAGAGGATGAGACATAAAACCTTTAAACAATATTAAAGCCTACACCTTCCATTAATATGGTTTGAACCAGAGTTCCGTTTCTTGTTTGGGTTGTTGGACTCTCTCCAAGCCCGGCTCGAACCCGAACATGTTCAAACCATGGAATAGTTTAATACTAATATGGTAAGAGTCAGAGGTCAATCGTTAGCTTTGGTTGTTGGACTCTCTCCAAGCTGGGCTAATTGGTTGAATGCGCTCTAACCATATTAAAACTATTCTTGATTAATGGGTTGGCTTTAACCTGGAGCATCGGCTTGTTGGACTCTCTCCAAGGTCGATGTTAAGGGAGGTGAAGTTGGGTGCTATGCATAAGATGCATACTTGTTAATGTGTTAACAACCCAATGTATGTGTGAACATTCAATTAGTTGATAGCACATTGTGATAGTTGCATATACGTGATATGCAATCGGTATAGATGATACCTACCGTCGTAGCTATGAATGGCTTGTTGGACTCTCTCCAAGGTTATTCATAACTATGATGGATATCAACCCATTCGGAGATGAACCTACAATCTCCCGAAGTGATTTTGAGGTTTTTGAAATTCGAAAAATGAATGGGATTTATAAATGTATATTGATGCATTTTAAATCGTTTTCTCATATATGCTCGTTTTGTATTTCTAGGTCAATAAATTGATCATGACGTCTTTGAATTTGCGCACTATTTTGGATTCGAACAAACTGACGGGGCCTAACTTCCTGGACTGGCTTAGAAACCTGAGAATTGTTCTCAAGGCGGAAAAGCTTGCATATGTCCTTGAAGAGCCTCTTCCTGACCGTCCTAAGGACGATGCAACTCCAGACCAAATGTTGGTCTATCAGAAGCATGTGGCAGATTCTGAGCTGGCGAGTTGCATCATGCTAGCGGCGATGGTACCTGAGCTGCAGAAGCAGCATGAGCATATGGATGCTAACACTATGGTCTTCCATCTTCATGAGTTGTTCGATGAGTAAGCGAGATCCGAAAGGTTCGAGGTCTCTAGGCTCCTCTTCACCACGAAGATGCAAGAAGGTTGAGTACGCTTGTGCTAAAGATGAACGGGTACATCGAGCGACTAGCTACTCTCGGTTTTGTGATGGATCATGAGTTAAGTATTGACTTAATTCTGCATTGTTTGCCCAAGAGTTTCTCGCAATTTGTGATGAACTATCGGATGAACAAATTGGAATCCACCATTCCCGAGCTCCTCAATATGCTGAAGACTGTGGAGCCTTCTGTGAAGCATGAGGAGAAGGCGGTTCTGTTAGTTGATTCCTCAAAGAAAGGTTCTAAGAGGAAGGCAAAAGAATAGAAGAAAGGAAAGAAAAAGGCAAAGAAGGCGGAACAGTATAAAAGGGCACTTGCCATCAGCAGTGGCAAGGAAGGCCATGGCGAAGAAAGCTGCAAGATTTATCTTGAGTCCATGAAGAAGAAGAAGGCATCCGATGCCCCATCCTCTTCGTATCTTCGTTATTGATTGTCATTCTATTTCCTTAGACACTTGGGTATTGGATCGGTGTGGCTCACATATATGTAATGACATCTGAGGGCTAAGGAATAGAAGAAGACTTGTCGGAGGGAGTCAAATTTGCGAGTTGGCAATGGAGCAAAGGTTCTGCGGATCGCCATCGGAACTTATTTCTTTGAAGCTCCTAGTGGACTAGTCTTGGGCTGGACAATTGCTATTATGTTCCTTCTCTAATAAAGAACATTGTTTCTATTTCTGCTTAAATAGAAATGGTTTCCATTTAACGTTTAGTAACAATTGTTGTTATATAACTTTGAATGGCGTACTTTATGGGCTGGAACTTTGAGTAATGGCATTTATCGTTGGGCGTATCCATGACATCTTCAATATCGAAGCGAGCAACACGCGTGCTCGAAAGGATAATCACATAGACTCTATATGTGGCATTGTCGTCTTGGCCATATAAGCAAGAAAGCATGTCAGAATTACACCGATGTGGAATTCGGAATCGTTGAATTAGATTCATACGATACATGCGAATCATGCTTAAAAGGCAAGATGACTAAGTTACCTTTACGGGAAAAGGTGAGCAGTGGGAGAGTTACTAGGTTTAGTACATCTTGATGTGTGTGGACCTATGTCAACTCAAGCATTAGGAGGCTATAGCTACTTCATTACCTTCACCATGATCACTCACGGTTTGGGTATGTGTTCTTGATGAAACACAAGTCTGAAGCCTTTGAAAGGTTCAAAGAATTCAGAAATGAAGTAGAGAAACAACATGACAAAATTAAAATACTTGATCGGATCGAGGTGGTGAATACTTAAGTCAGAGTTTCTTGATTATCTAAGAGACAATGGCATATTGTCTCAATGGACTCCGCCCTATACACCACAGCATAATGGTGTATCCGAGAGGCGTCTTAGGACCTTGTTGGACATGGTCAGTCAATGATGAATCATGCGACTCTTCCCAAGTCCTTTTGGGGTTATGCACTTGAGCATTTTACTTGTTAAGCAGAATGCCTACCAAGGTAGTCTCAACTACTCCATATGAGATATGGAATGGTAAGAAACCTCATGTATCTTACTTGAAGATATGGGGTTGTCTCGCTTATGTGAAGCGTATCAGACGACAAACCGATGCTAAGTCGATAAATGTCTATTTATTGGATACCCTAAGGAAACAAGGGGTTACCAATTCTATCATCTGTGGAACAAAAGGTGTTTGTTTCAAGGCATCTTTGTGTTTCTAGAAAGAGTTTCTCTTGCAAGAAAACAAAGGAGTGTCGCCGAGCTTGAGGAAACTCGAGATACTCAAATAGACATTGATGAGATACACGGTGAAGCCGGTAGATAACTCGAGTGATGAGCAATCGGTGGACCTCTGTAACACCACATCTTCGTAGATCCGGTAGAACACGCAACATTCTGAGAGATATGGATTTCTCATAAGTGAATCGAGCGACGTGTTACTCATTGATGATGAGGAGCCTACGGTTATGAAGAAGTCTTGACAAGTTCGAGAAAGGGATAAATGGCTTGATGCCATGAAGTGGAAATGGATTCCATGTATGAAAACCAAGTTTGGAACTTGGTTGACCCACTGAAGGCATAAAGCCTATAGGGTGCAAGTGGGTTTTCAAGAAGAAAACCGACATGGATGGTAATGTGATTACCTATAAGGCTAGATTGGTGGCGAAAGGATATCGTCAAAAGCAAGGTGTTGATTATGACGAAACATATTCGCCTGTAGCTATGCTTAAATCCATTCGGATGCTCCTGGCCATAGCGGCTCATTATGATTATGAGATATGGCAGATGGATGTGAAAACAGCTTTCCTTAATGGAAACACCTCGAGGGCGTGTATATGATACACTGAGGTTTCACATCGGTTGATAAAACCAAGGTATGCAAATTGCGGCGATCCATTTATGGATTGAAGCAAGCATCCAGAGTGGAATATCCGTTTTGATGAGGCGATCAAAAGTTTGATTTCTCACAAAATCGACGAACCTTGTGTGTACAAGAAGGTTAGTGGGAGTGCGATCGTGTTCCTAGTATTGTATGTCGATGACATATTACTTATAGGAAGCGATGTGTCAATCTTATCGGTGAAGGTTTGGTTATCCAAGACATTCTCCATGAAAGACACAGGAGAAGCAACCTACATCCTTGGGATTAAGATCTATAGAGATAGATCGAAGCGGTTGCTTGGTCTTTCGCGATCTACATATAGGCCAAGTGCTAAGAGGTTTAGCATGTCGGAATCCAAGAAAGGTTATCGCCGTCGGGCATGGGGTACACCTTTCAAAGTCTATGTGTCCGCGCCGAAGGCGAGAGGATTTGCATGAGTAAGATTCCTATGCATCCGCATATAGGATCTATCATGTATGCTATGTTATGTCGAGGCCCGATGTATCGTATGCTCGAGTGTCACGAGCGGATACGGTCGATCCAGAATGGATCATTGGGCTATTAAGGCGATCCTTAAGTACTTAAGAAGAACTAAGGATGTGTTCCTAATATATGGAGAAGGGACATGGTGATACGCGGGTATCTGGATGCGGCTTCCAGACGGACAAGGATGATTCCGTGTCTCGATGCGGATACGTGTTCACCTTGAATGGGGCGCGATGAGTTGGAAAAGTTCCAAACAAGAGGCATGAGCGGATTCTACCGCGAGGCGAGAATATATTGCGGCCGGGCGGCAAAGAAGCGGTTTGGATCAAGAAGTTCGTTCATGAACTTGGTGTGATTCCGCCATTGTTGAAGCAATAGGTCTCACTGCGACAACAATGGAGCAATTGCCAGCAAAAGAGCCAAGGTCTCATCAACGATCCAAACATGTGCTTCGCCGCTATCATCTTATCAGAGAGATCATCAGTAGGAACGAAATACAAATCGAGAAAATTCCCACTGAAAGGAACTTAGCGGATCCCTTGACTAAAGCATTACCTCAAAGCAAGTTTGAGGGTCATGTTAGAGACTATGGTATTGGATACCGTAGCGATTGGCATTAGGCCAAGTGGGAGTCTGTTAGTAATATATGAGAGATGTCCTAAGGCAATCGCCTTATGTATGAACCATTTATATGATAAATGAAGATTCACTATTTGAGTATACATATTTTATGTATTTGATTGGATCTTAAACTCATTTACTGAATGTCCACGATACGATTCACAGCATGAGAGAATTTGTGATTGGATCACAACTAGTGAGTATCTCTACATGTGTAATTGTGATGTATAGGAATTATCCCTAGTCAATGAATTGATGGATTTGGACACCATCAATTCTGTCGAGACTAGCACGAGGTATACTCCTTGGTGTATCCAAGCAGCTGATTCTCACTGGCTGGAGACATAGTGATGTCCGGAGTTAATCGTGGATGCTAGTTATGGTAACTAGTTCATTGGAATGACCAACCGTAAGACTTCATATGGTTCTCTGCATATATAGATATGTCAATGAAGTTCTTACTGTGGCTTAAGTGCGATGTTCCTTTGACTTGCGGTATTCAAGTCATCTTGATCATGGAGACTTATGCTTTGACATCTTAAGCAAACATCTCTAAGGAGATGTGGACCGGATGATTGGGTATAAGTCGAGTGATCGAAGGTGTTTGAATAGCCTATAAAGGATTCACCACTCCTTGCGAGGAGATGTATACCCATGGCCTCTCGTCGGATTGTTACTAAAGTCTTTGGCCAAAGCATTACATGTTTAGAGTAAGGTACTCTTCAATACATGTGGAGTAACTAGAATCCGTAGGATGAGGAAATGATACTTGGGCTAGGTGTGACGTAGTCAGCCTAGTGGGGACTGACACTATAGACCATGTCCTGAACCAAGTGGGTATAAGATGAGTGAAGGGAATGGGGCACGAATCATTCGATCTGCTGAAGGGTTTCAGAAATAGTTCTGGATCAACCGTTGATCTTTTCGGTTAATTGGGGATCATGATGTACTACTAGGTGCCACTCATGATCATTCTATAATTAATGGTTAATTATAGATGGCCATCATAAACCGAGAACCTATTTGGTCACACGCACAACGAGCGTAATCCAAAGGATTTAAAACGAGCTTGAGAATGGGATTCTCAGACCGAGAGAAACTATGTTTGGTTGGACCAAACATAAAGCGAGCATGAAATTGTTTCAGTCGCAATGGAAGCGTGGATGGGCGGTGTCTTATGAAGACATAATGGATGGACCAACATGGATTGGTTCTAATCCAATGGATAAGAATAAACCAAAGGGTTTGGTTTATTTTAAGCGAATGAACCAAAAGTTGGTTCGGTTCGTTTTAACTTAAAATAAACCATCATGGTTTGGTTTATTTTAACTTATCTTAATGGAGCGGGTTAACGGGCTTTATGGATATGATCCATTAACCATTAAGAGAATTAGTTCTCTATAAAATAGGGATTAAACCTAACCCTAAACCTAATCCAATTAGTGGCCAACCCATCCTCCTTGTTGTTGGCGTCAACAACAAGGGCTGCCGCCCAACTTCATTGAGTGGCTGCCATCTCCTTGCCGGCGTCAAGCCGGCCGGTGGACCTCCGGCGACCCTCCGTGATCTCCCTTGGGTTCGGTGTAAAGGTGAGGCTCCATCTCTTCTTTAGCGGCGCCTATTTCCTCCACCAAAGCTGTCCAGTTTTTCTGGACAGCTTCTTCTCCTCGTCGGGCGTCGTTTGGGCGGCGGTTAGTGCTCGACAGCGGATAACATACGGGATTTGATCTCCGGTAATCCTCTGAGGTGGAGGACGAAGGATTCGTCAATCGGTTGACGAATACCTCTCCGGAGAAGCAAGTCTTGAGGACTTGTCTTTAGGTCCGAATTTGGATTCGGACCGTGATCATCTCTCGATCACGTCGTCTTCAACACGAGGCTAGTAACCCGTACGAAGACGAAGCTCGTGGCTTGGCGAAGTCATCCCGAGGAGCTCGGCGTGGATACGGATAGAGACGATTCTTACGAGAATCGTTCCGGTTGATGCCGTTCCCGCTACACGTCATACGGAAGGTATAACGTAGTTTAATTTCCTTTTATTGCAATTTTAATTTACGGTTATGTCTACACTTGTTGTAATAGCATGCGTGTGTTGTGTGTGTTGTAATAAATAGAAGTATTTATTATTTTTTATTGCTTCCGCTGTGCTCATGTTTACGAAACATGATCGAACACACACACGCCGCGGTGCCGGAAACCCAACAGAATTATCTTGATAAATCTTGCCGCCCAACCCTAAGAATCTATTTATAGAATAGGGCTTAAGCTTCCTTTAATCTCCACCGTCGGATCTAGGGATTTAATCTCTACCGTCGGATCTAGGATTTTATCCCAACCGTCGGATCTAGAGTTTAATCCCAACCGTCGGATCTAGGATTTCATCCCAATCGTCGGATCTAAGGTTTCATCCCAACCGTCAGATCTAGGGTTTTATCCCAACCGTCGGATCTAGGGATTTAATCCCAACCGTTGATTCTAGGATTTCATCCTAACCATCGGATCTAGGGATTTAATCCCAACCGTTGGTTCTAGAGTTTCATCCAACCATCAGATCTAGGGATTTAATCCCAACCGTTGGTTCTAGGTTTTGTTTTACATTCTTGGATCTAGACTTCGCAAGGATTGTATTAGGCTACGATAGGGACCATAAGGAGGAGTTGGGTCTTGGCCACCCGATGGATCGGAACCACACAAACTTGATCCATCAATGATGTTCCATTCCACTAGAGGATCATCATTGAACTACCTCACCAACCCCCATAAATCAATATGGGCTCCATATATTATTTGTACATAAATCTCCCCGTGTTTAAGATATCGAATGTCCGTCAATTAATTGATTCACTGACCATCAATTAATTAACATCTAATTCCTTGAGTAGTACCACTCAACCTTATCATCATGTTGACTAAGTCAACCAGCTGGGTTTACATGATGAACCTTATGAGCTCCTCAAGGGGACATCATCAACCTAATGTATAGGACACGGTTTCCTTCTATAATCAACGGCACACCATGTAAATAATATTATTTCCCAACTTACCGGGCATATTGATTTAATCCATCTAAATCTCACCCTCTGGTAAATCAAAGAAATAAATACTAAGTACATGTGCCCGTTATTATATCGGGATTAAGAGCATGTACAACATAATATCCGAGGTCCGATTCAATTATGTAGTCAGTACTATATTGAATCACCTCTATGTCGGTCCTACTCAATACACCTAAGTGTACTAGTGTAACTCTATGTTCAAGACAAAACAATACCAAGCTACACTACAACCATGCCAATGGTTTGTCCAAAACCATCTTGGTTGTGAGCCTTTACTTATATTTTACAAGGGACTGATAACATGATCTTCTGTGCCACACCAAGCACCATGTTATCTACAATGTAAAATATTAGCCAATATGCACACATATATAATGAGTATATGAAATGCAAACAATGATCATGTGATTCTTATTTCAAAATAAAATGTTCATACAAAAAGAGCTAGGCTTTCAGTATACATTCCAACAATCTCCCACTTATACTAAAAGACTATGCCGTCATCACTCTGCCATACATCTGATCCCCATGTCCTCCACATGCCTATCGAACGCTTTCGCTGGAAGGGCCTTAGTGAATGGATCTGCCAGGTTATCCTCTGATGCAATCTTGGCGACAACAACTTCTCCTCGCTTTACGATCTCTCGTATAAGGTGATACTTGCGCTCTATGTGTTTACTCGCCTTATGGGCTCGTGGTTCCTTCGAGTTTGCAACTGCACCACTGTTATCACAATAAATTGTGATAGTTCTGGGCAAACCAGGAATCACATCCAAGTCCATCAAGAAGTTCCTGAGCCATACAGCTTCCTTGGCTGCCTCAGAGGCTGCCACATACTCAGCTTCCATGGTAGAGTCCGCCACGCATTTCTGCTTGACACTCCTCCATACTATGGCTCCACCTCCAAAAGTAAACACAAACCCCGAGGTAGACTTACTCTTGTCCCTATCTGATTGGAAATCCGAATCCGTGTAACCCACAGGGACTAATTGATCTGCCCGGTAAACCAAAGATATAATCCCTAGTCCTTCTCGTGTACTTCAATATATGCTTTACCGCGATCCCAATGTCCCCGTCAGATTACTCTGATATTTGCTAACCATGCCCACGGCAAAGCAGATATCCGGTCTCGTACATAGCATAGCATACATAAGGCTTCCTACTGCCGAAGCATAAGGAACCGCCTTCATGTCCTCTATCTCCTTTGATGTTTTGGGACACATCTCTTTAGATAAAGGAACTCCATGCCTAAAAGGTAGAAAACCTTTCTTGGAGTTTTGCATGCTAAAACGAGCAAGGATAGTGTCAATGTATGAAGCTTGAGACAAGCACAACATCCTTTTCTTGCGATCCCTTATAACTTTGATCCCAAGGATGTGTCCCACTTCTCCCAAGTCCTTCATATCAAACTGTTTGGACAACCATACCCTTACGTCTGATAACACTTTGATATTGTTGCCAACTAACAAAATGTCATCTACGTATAGTACAAGAAACACCACTACGTTTCCGTCACATCTCTTGTATACACAAGGCTCATCCGGACTTTGAATAAATCCATATGATTGGATTACCTCATCAAAGCGGATGTTCCAAGATCTAGAAGCTTGCTTCAATCCATAAATGGACCGATTAAGCTTACATACAAGATGCTCTTTGCCTTTAGCAATGAATCCCTCTGGTTGCCGCATGTAGATGTTCTCCTCAAGACTTCGATTAAGGAAAGCTGTCTTGACATCCATCTGCCAAATCTCATAATCCATATGGCGGCTATAGATAAGAGAATCCGGATAGACTTAAGCATAGCTACGTGAAAAAGGTCTCCTCATAATCGATACCCTCTTTCTGAGTATACCCTTTCGCAACAAGCCTAGCTTTGAAGGTCTCAACCTTCCCGTCTACTCCTCTCTTTCTCTTGTAGATCCACTTGCATCCAATGGTTTTTACACCATCGGGTGGGTCTACTAGCTCCCAGACCTGATTAGAATCCATAGATTCTATCTCTGAATTCATCGCTCTTTGCCAAGATACTGCATCTCTATCTTGGATTGCCTCGTCATATGTCCAGGGATCAGGTTCATGTTCACCAGGGACTAAGTCCGAAGACTCTCCCAAAAACATGAATCTGTCGGGTTGTCTAACAACCCTCCCACTATGACGAGGTGCCTCCTGTGTATGCTCTGTGACACGCGGTGCAGTGACTTGTGGTGTCTCCTCTTGTACCGGTGGTACTGAAGTCGGGACTTCCCCTATCAACTCCTCAAGAATAATCCTACTCGTGGGCTTGTGGTTCATCACATAGTCCTCCTCTAGAAATCTGGCATTCGTACTCACGATCACCTTCTGATCTCTAGTACTATAGAATAAACCACCCTTCGTTCCCTTAGGGTAGCCAACAAACAAGCGCACTTCTGTACGAGATTCCAACTTACCAGCATCTCCCTTCAGCACATGTGCTGGACTACCCCAAATACGAATATGTCTTAGACTAGGCTTTCGCCTAGTCCATAACTCTGTGGGAGTAGAGGGTACTGACTTAGATGGAACCAAGTTCAGAATGTGTGCTGCTGTTTCCAGAGCAAACCCCCAGAACGAATCAGGTAACTCAGAATAACTCATCATCGATCTGACCATCTCCATAAGAGTCCTATTCCTTCGCTCCGCCACACCATTCTCAGGGTGTGCGGTGACAATTGGGATTGAATCCCAGCCTCTGATAAGTAACTCCTAAACTCTCCCAAGAGGTACTCGCCACCACGATCAGATCGTAATGTCTTGATACTTTTACCTTGACGGTTCTCCACATCAGCCTTGAATTCTTTGAACTTGTCAAAGCATTCAGACTTGCGGCGCATCAAGTAAATGTATTCATACCTTGAATAATCGTCTATAAAAGAGACGAAGTATTCAAAGCCACCTCTTGCCTGGATAGACATAGGACCACACAAATCAGAATGAACCAATTCTAACACATCTTTGGCTCTATACCCCTTGGCCTTGAAAGGCCTCTTGGTCATTTTACCTTCCAAGCAAGATTCGCAGGTTGGGAGATCCTCCACCACTAATGAACCCAAAGGTCCATCAGCTATCAACCTTTGAATTCTACTAAGGTTAATATGACCAAGCCTTAGGTGCCAAAGATATGTTTGGTTCATTTGCGAAGGTTCTTTTCTCTTATTAGATTTAGAAGATGAGCTATTTACTTCTATTTGCATCGTGGGAGTTTTTGGTTCAAGAGTATATAAATTGCCAACCAATGTACCAGAACAGATAATCTCCCTATTCCTTTTTATAACCACCTTGTCATTAAAAGAAACAGAATATCCATCCATAAACATTTTAGAAACTGAAATTAAATTCTTTCTAAAAGTAGGTACATAAAGACAATTTCTTAAAACCAAAAATTTATTCCTATCAAAAGATAAATAAATGTCTCCCACTGCAATAGCCGCCACCTTTGAAGCATTGCCCATGAAGACGGTAATCTCTCCCTCATCTAGTCATCGGGTTTCCTGGAACCCCTGCAAAGTATTGCAGACATGATCAGTGGCTCCTGTATCTACACACCAGGCACTGGTAGATAACACCTCTAAACATGTTTCAACAACTAAACAAGAAGATATACCTTTGTTCTTTTGGCGAGGACAGTCCGCCTTCCAATGTCTAGTCTGCTTGCAAGTGAAGCACTTGCCTTTCGGCTTCTTCACTCCTGCCTGAGGTCCTGCTGCCACCTTCTTCGCTCCTCCTTGCTTCTTCTTCTTCTTACCTTTCGGTTTAGAAGAAGAAACCTTCTGAGCGACCATGGCTTGAGAACTCTGACGAAAAAGCCCCTCTGCCGCCTGGAGTTCTGTCAGAAGCTCCGCCAACGAATACAACCTCTTGTTCATGTTGTAGTTGAGGCGGAACTGCTCAAAACTCCTAGGCAAAGACTGGAGAATGATATCGACCTGGGTTTCCCCATCGATCTCAGCTCCGAGGACTTCCATCTCATTAAGATGAGCCATCATCTTGAGAACATGATCCCTAATGGGTGTTCCCTCGACCATGGTGGTTGTCATCAAGTTTCTCATTGCCTCCTGCCTAGCCGCCCTACTCTGATGTCCGAAAAGTTCCTTGAGATTGAACATCATGTCATAAGCTGTGGCTATGGCCTGATGCTGATGTTGCAGCACATTTGACATAGATGCCAAAATGTAACACCGCGCCATCTCATCTGCCTTAACCCATTTCTTATAACGTTCTATCTCCTTTTCATCAGAGTCATCTAAGGGCTTAGGAGGACAGACCTCGAAGAGTATAAATTTGTACTCTTCCACAGTTAAGACAATGTCCAGGTTTCTTTTCCGATCAATGTAGTTTGGACCAGTAAGTTTGTTTTCTTTTAAAATCACAGCAAGTGGGTTGAAAGCCATTTGAAAATCCTAAAAATCACAATGATCAAAAATATTAGATTTCAAAAATTATTGATTCCTCAAAACAATAAAATTCAGAAATCAACCAACACCTCAAAACACCGAGAATATCGCATGCCACGATAGTGTGGACGTATACGAATTCTACATTTGTAAGAGGAGGTTTTACCCATTAATTTTATTATCTTGTCAACCTTACTTTTTGACAAATAAAATTAATAGTTGGTTCCTCTTTAGCCCTACAAATAAAAGCAGTGACTCCGATGGGGAGGATACTTTTATTTGCATCTAAGTGTGCACCATTACACGATACTAAGGGAATTATTTCGGATTATGTGTCTTACCGATGGGGAAGTACATACGCTCCTAAATAATTTCCTATAACCATTATTTGACCTAGTGATCCGCAAACAAACCCATCCGATGGGGAGGAAGGCACTCAAAGCCAACGCGCAAGTTTGTTGCATCACACGTCAAATTGTAATGGAGGCCGCGGGAATTAATTAAAATATCCCTCTCCCACTTAGTAAATTGCAATTGAGGAATTTTAAAACACACACAACATGCATATAAAACAAATAAGCAATAAATATGGAAAAAACAGAATTTTTTCCAACTATTATGGCATTGTCCTCCAATATGCATCCCGTCGTGTCGCCACCTCGTCCGCTCCATCTTTTCCCGTGCGCAAGTCACCAAAGAGTTCCGAGCCGAGATAAATCATTTTATTTACATCCATCGATCCTATACTCCACGAAGGAGTGTACAAATAATCTAGATCGAAAGTAAACTAAAATGATCGGTTAAATAATGTCGTATTTAATTACAAAAATTAAATACTAATCTAGCCTCGTCAATCCCGAGGATTCAAATAATAAATTTTTACACACATCCATTCACATACACACACATGGCCATAATAGTCGGATCTTATGCCTGCAACCAAAGAGTTAAACTACGCATATCCTACTATTATCCGGCACATATAATATATGAAAAATGCATAAAAAATTAACCGAATCCAAAACACACAAAACCGGAAACCATGGCTCTGATACCAATTGTAGGGTGTTCGCTTTCGGAGGCTCATTGGCTCCCATGTCCCCGGATTAAAATTTTCACTAATGAAAGAATTAATCCGGATGGGATGAGCTTCCTTAGCACAACCTATTCGTCGTCGTGCTAACAACTTGAGTGGTCGCTTGAACAAACTAGTTGTTCAAGCAACACAACTCTTCTAGTTGGTTAGCCGCGGAAGAGACGACGGATGGATCGCCGGTTTTTGTGTTTGTCTTCGGGGTCCATGATTATACAATATATATCCATTCATACACATGCACAATCAAAATATTAAAGAACATATTCAGATCTGTAAATAAAGTTAAAAACAACTTTATACCTTACGATCTTCTATCGTATGTCCTATCCTTCTCGTGGACGACGTGTGGACAAAGATCCTCCACGAGTAGAAGCCTTCTAGATCGAGTTCTCCTCTTCCTTGTCTGCTGCGAACAAAGAGAAAAACCACAAATACCTTTCCTATCTAGAACCGGCCACCAAGCTAGGAAGTTTGATGCAACCGCCGGCCAAGGAATGAGTGGATGATGCGCCGGCCACCAAATGAATGGAAACCGCCGGCCACCTTGGAGAGATTGGAGGAAGATGATCTTGCCGGCCACCAATGGGAGGAGAACCGCCGGCAAAGGAAGAAGAGAGTGGCTAATGTGAAGGGCGCCGGCCAAGGAATGCTTGAAGGAGGTGGGCGCCGGCAACAATTTTGGATGAAGATGGTTGCCGCCCAACCTTGCTCCCAACCCTAACCGCCCAACTCTTTACAAACCCTAATCCCAATTTGAATTATCTTGATAAATCTTGCCGCCCAACCCTAAGCATCTATTTATAGAATAGGGCTTAAGCTTCCTTTAATCTCCACCTTCGGATCTAGGGATTTAATCTCTACCGTCGGATCTAGGGTTTTATCCCAACCGTCGGATCTAGAGTTTAATCCCAACCGTCGGATCTAGGATTTCATCCCAATCGTCGGATCTAAGGTTTCATCCCAACCGTCGGATCTAGGGTTTTATCCCAACCGTCGGATCTAGGGATTTAATCCCAACCGTCGATTCTAGGATTTCATCCTAACCATCGGATCTAGGGATTTAATCCCAACCGTTGGTTCTAGAGTTTCATCCAACCATCAGATCTAGGGATTTAATCCCAACCGTTGGTTCTAGGTTTTGTTTTACATTCTTGGATCTAGACTTCGCAAGGATTGTATTAGGCTACGATAGGGACCATAAGGAGGAGTTGGGTCTTGGCCACCCGATGGATCGGAACCACACAAACTTGATCCATCAATGATGTTCCATTCCACTAGAGGATCATCATTGAACTACCTCACCAACCCCCATAAATCAATATGGGCTCCATATATTATTTGTACATAAATCTCCCCGTGTTTAAGATATCGAATGTCCGTCAATTAATTGATTCACTGACCATCAATTAATTAACATCTAATTCCTTGAGTAGTACCACTCAACCTTATCATCATGTTGACTAAGTCAACCAGCTGGGTTTACATGATGAACCTTATGAGCTCCTCAAGGGGACATCATCAACCTAATGTATAGGACACGATTTCCTTCTATAATCAACGACACACCATGTAAATAATATTATTTCCCAACTTACCGGGCATATTGATTTAATCCATCTAAATCTCACCCTCTGGTAAATCAAAGAAATAAATACTAAGTACATGTGCACGTTATTATATCGGGATTAAGAGCATGTACAACATAATATCCGAGGTCCGATTCAATTATGTAGTCAGTACTATATTGAATCACCTCTATGTCGGTCCTACTCAATACACCTAAGTGTACTAGTGTAACTCTATGTTCAAGACAAAACAATACCAAGCTACACTACAACCATGCCAATGGTTTGTCCAAAACCATCTTGGTTGTGAGCCTTTACTTATATTTTACAAGGGACTGATAACATGATCTTCTATGCCACACCAAGCACCATGTTATCTACAATGTAAAATATTAGACAATATGCACACATATATAATGAATATATGAAATGCAAACAATGATCATGTGATTCTTATTTCAAAATAAAATGTTCATACAAAAAGAGCTAGGCTTTCAGTATACATTCCAACAAATACTCCATCCTACCTTTCCAATATCCGAAATCGTTGCCGTCGAAGAACGGAGGACTCGTCATGCTATACCCCTCTTGAAATGCCATCTTTGCTCCGGTTGTTTGCTAGATCTTCCGATGCGATTCGGGCTCTGATACCACTTGTTAGGGATCGTTTGGAAGCTAGAGGGGGGGGGGGGTGAATAGCATTTTTCGATTTCTACAAAAATGATTAGCGGAAGCAAACACAAATAATATATATAAAAACAATAACAATGCAAACAAGGCCTTTTACGTGGTTCGGAGATATCGCTCCTACTCCACGGCGATCCTTAAGGTGGATCAATCCAAGCAAATCCACTAAGAAGCTTTCTTTACAACACAACTCCTCTTCTTTACAAAGAATGAAGATCTAAGCTTAGAGAGAAGAGGAGGAGATTTAAATCACTTAGAAAGCTAGAGAATTCGTGGAGGCTTTTGAGAAGGATTAGAGAATAAGCATTAACCCCAAAAACCTCCACCAGCCCTCTTTTTATAGAGAGAAGGTTGATTTTCCCGTAGGAGCACGATCAGTCGACTGATGTACAACATCAGTCGACTGCTGGCATGGTTAACGGCTTCTGAATAATCGGATTCACTGGATTCAGAGTCGTTTCATCCAACGGTACTTTCATCAGTCGACTGATCTCTCCATCAGTCGACTGATGGAGCGATCAGTCGAGTGATCGCCGGCCGCAGTCGAGTGCGACTCCATTCTGTGCTCGTATTTACGTTTATCGATCGATCGCCATCGCTGGCGGCCGATCGATTGCAACATCAATCGACCGCCTTTGGTCGGCGTCGTGATGGTCGTGGTTTAATCTCGACGATCGAACACACGACGGTCGGTGATACATCGTATCAGTCGACTGATATTCATCAAGTGTGAGTAATTCACACTTGATTTCACCCCCTAGACCTAGACTTAACCTCCTAGCTCTTCCTTAAGCCTTGCGCCTCCAGGATCCCTCCGAGTCCGTGACTTGTTCATCCTTTGCGCTTTGCTTCCAAGAGCTTCTTTGGTTTTGTCATGTCTAGAGTTTTCCTTTGCCAAAGCGTTCTTGGACTTTACACCGCCAAGTCTACATGCTTGGACTTACGTTGCCAATACTTGCTTTTGGACTCCCTTTGCCAAGGTCCGTTTGGACTTAATGCTGCCAAGACAACATGCTTGGTCTTATGCCGCCAAACCTTTACCTTGGACTTTTCTTTCACCAAGTCTTCATACTTTGATTTCCCTGTCACTTAAACAACATCACAATTTAGATCACAAATTGTTGCCTAACTTAGATGATTATCCAAACATCAAAACATATAAATGCTTGGGGCATTGTTGCACCAACATATTCTGCCTCAGTGGCAAAATCCTCTATAGTGTCTTGCTTGGAACCTTTCTAACTTATTGCGCCTCCATTCAAGGTAAATATGTAACCAGACTGAGACCTAGAATCATCCTTGTCTATCTGGAAGCTGGCATCCGTATACCCGCATATTACCATATCTCCTTCTCCATATATTAGGAATACATCCTTAGTTCTTCTTAAGTACTTAAGGATTGTCTTAACAGCCGCCCAATGATCCATTCCTGGATCAGACTGATATCTACTCATGATACTCAGAGCATACAATACATCAGGCCCATACATGATAGATCCTATTACAGATGCATAGGGGATCTTACTCATGCAAATTTTCTCGTCTTCTGTGCGCGGACACATAGACTTCGAAAGGTGTATCCCATGCATGATGGGAAGAAAACCTTTCTTGGATTCTGACATGCTAAACCTCTTTAGCACTCGGTCTATATATGTAGATTGTGAAAAACCAAGCTACCGATTCGATCTATCCCTATAGATCTTAATCCCGAGGATATAGGTTGCTTCTCCCAAGTCTCTCATAGAGAATGTCTTGGACAACCAAATTTTAACTGACTGTAAGACAGAAACATCGTTTCCTATAAGTAATATGTCATCGACATACAATACTAGGAACACGACTGTACTCCCACTAACCTTCTTGTACACACAAGGTTCGCCTAGATTTTGTGAGAAATCAAACTTTTTGATTGTCTCATCAAAACAGATATTCTATCTCCTGGATACTTGCTTTAACCCATATATAGACCATCGCAGTTTGCATACCTTGGTTTTATCAACCGATGTGAAACCCTCAGGTTGTATCATATACACGTCCTCGAGTAGGTTTCCATTAAGGAAAGTTATTTTCACATCCATCTGTCATATCTCATAATCATAATGAGCCGCTATGGCCAGGAGCATCGGAATGGATTTAAGCATAGCAATAGGTGAATAGGTCTGGTCATAATCAACACCTTCCTTTTGACGATATCCTTTCGCCACCAGTCTAGCCTTATAGGTAATTACATTACCATCCATGTCGATTTTCTTCTTGAAAACCCACTTGCACCCCATAGGCTTTATGCCTTTAGGTGGGTCAACCAAGTTCCAAACTTGATTTTCATACATGGAATCCATTTCCGACTTCATGGCGTTAAGTCATTTATACCTTTCTGAACTGTTCAGAACTTCTTCATAACTGGTAGGCTCCTCATCATCAATGAGTAATACATCGTTCGATTCACTTATGAGAAATCCATATCTCTCAGGAATGTTGTGTGTTCTACCAGATCTACGAAGATGCAGTGTCACAATAGGTCCAGCTGATGGCTCATCACTATGAATTATCGGTTGTGGTGCTTCACCAGGTATCTCATCAATATCTATTGGAGTCTCTTGAACCTTTTCAAGCTCAAGGGCACTTCCACTATTTTCTTGCAAGAGAAACTCTTTCTCTAGAAACACAACATACCTTGAAACAAACACCTTTTGTTCCACATGATGATAGAATTGGTAACCCCTCGTTTTCTTAGGGTATCCAATAAATAGACATTTATCAGACTTAGCATTCAGTTTGTCTGATACAGTCCGCTTCACATAAGCAGGACAACCCCATATCTTCAAGTAAGATACATGAGATTTCTTACTATTCCATATCTCATATGGAGTAGTAGAGACTACCTTGGTTGGCGTTCTGTTTAGCAAGTAAACAGCATAGCCACAAAAGGACTTGGGAAGATTCACATGATTCATCATCAACCTGACCATGTCCAACAAGGTTCGATTATGCCTCTCAGATACACCATTATGCTGTGGTGTATACGGTGGAGTCCATTGAGACAATATACCATTGTCCCTTAGATAATCCAGAAACACTTGACTCAAGTATTCACCACCTCGATCCGATTGAAGTATTTTAATACTCTTGCCAAGTTGTTTCTCTACTTCATTTCTGAATTCTTTGAACCTTTCAAAGGCTTCAGACTTATGTTTCATCAAGAACACATACCCAAACCGTGAGTGATCATTGGTGAAGGTAATGAAGTAGTTATAGCCTCCTAGAGCTTGAGTTGACATAGGTCCGTATACATTAGTATGTATTAGACCAAGCAACTCTCCCACTGGTTCACCTTTTTCCCGTAAAAGGTAACTTAGTCATCTTGCCTTTTAAGCATGATTCACATGTATCATATGAATCTAATTCAAACGATTCCAAAATTCCACATTGGTGTAATTCGGACATGCGTTTCTTACTCACATGGCCAAGACGACAATGTCACATGTAGGAGTCTAATTAATTATCTTTTCGAGCATGCTTGTTGCTCTCTTCGATATTGAGAATGTCACTGGATATGTCCAACGTATAAATATCATTACTTAAAGTTCCAGTCCCATAAAGAACGTCATTCAAAGTTATGTAACAACAATTGTTACTAAAAGTTAAATGGTACCCATTTATATTTAAACAAGAAATAGAAATGATATTCTTTATCATCGAAGGAACATAAAAGCAATTATCCAGTTCTAAGATAAGTCCTGTAGGGAGTTTCAACAAATACGTTTCGATGGTGAGTGCAGCAAACTTTGCTCCATTCCCAGCAAGAAAATTTGACTCTCCCTTGACGAGTCTTCTTCTATTTCTTAACCCATGTATGTCATTACATATATGTGTGTCACACCCAATATCCAATACCCAAGTGTCTGAGGAAATAGAATGACAATCAATAACAAAGATATCTGAAGAAGATGGTGCATCTGATGCCTTATTCTTCTTCACGAACTCAAGATAAATCTTGCAGTTTCTTCGCCAATGGCCCTCCTTGCCATAATGATGGCAAGTGCCCTTTTGAGCTGGTTCTGCCTTTTTAGCCTTTTTCTTCTTCCCCTTTTACTGTTCCTTTGACTTCCTCTTAGAATCTTTCTTTGAGGAATCAACTAACAACACCGTCCCCTGCTCATGCTTCACAGAAGGCTCCACAATCTTCAGCATGTTGAGCAATACCACAGGTGAACCTTCTTGCATCTCAAAGGTGAAGAGCTTGGAGACTTTGAACCTTTCGAATCTCACTTGCTTATCAAATAACTCATAAAGATGAAGGACTATGGTATGAGCATCCATATGCTCATGCTGCTTCCACAACTCGGGTACCATCGTGGCTAGCATGATGCAACTCACTAGTTCAGAATCACTCACATGTTTCTGATAGGCCAACAATTGGTCTAGAGTTGCGTCATCACTAGGACGAGCTGGAAGAAGCTCTTCAAGGACATACGCAAGCTTTTCCACCTTGAGAACAATTGTCAAGTTTCTAAGCCAGTCCAAGAAGTTCGCCCAGTCAATTTATTTGAATTCAAAATAGAGCGTAAATTCAAAGACATCATGGTCAAGCAATTAATCTAGAAATACAAATCGAGCATATATGAGAAAGATGGAAAAATGCATCAATATACATTTACAAATCCCATTCATTTTTTGGATTTTAAAATCCCAAAATCACTTCGGGAGATCGTAGGTCCATCTCCGAATGGGCTGATATCCAACATAGATATGAACAACCTTGGAGAGAGTCCAACAAGCCATTCATAGGTACAATGGTAGGTATCAAGTATACCGATTGCATATCACATATATGCAACTATCATAATGTGCTATCAACTAATTGAATGTTCACACATACATCAGGTTGTTAACTCATTAACAAGTATGCATCATATGCATAACACCCAACTTCACCTCCCTTCACATCGACCTTGGAGAGAGTCCAACAAGTCATTCATAGCTACAATGGTAGGTATCAAGTATACCGATTTCATATCACATATATGCAACTATCACAATGTGCTATCAACTAATTGAATGTTCACACATACATCGGGTTGTTAACTCATTATCAAGTATGCATCATATGCATAACACCCAACTTCACCTCCCTTCACATCGACCTTGAAGAGAGTCCAACAAGTCGATGCTCCAGGTTAAAGTCAACCCATTAATCAAGAAATAGCTTTAATATTGTTAGAGCGCATTCAACCAATTAGTTTGGCTTGGAGAGAGTCCAACAACCAAAGCTAACAATTGACCTCTGACTCTTACCATATTAGTATTAAACTATTCCATGGTTTGAACATGTTCAGGTTCGAGTCAGGCTTGGAGAGAGTCCAACAACCCAAACAAGAAACAGAACTCTGGTTTTAACCATATTAATGGAAGGTGTAGGCTTTAATATTGTGTAAGGGTTTTAATGTCTCATCCTTTTTGCATGCAAATAACTATTATCCACATGGCATGACATACATCTACATGTCACGACACACATGGCATAATGATATGCATCTAATGCAATTACATGGCATATTATTATGGTATGAATAAAATTTCCTTATATGTCATAACTATTTATGAAAATAAAATATGTTTGAGATTTGATTCCCCAAATCAAAATTATGATTAAATTAGGAAACAAATTTCCAAATCTAATCACATATTTTATTTACAGAAAGTCTTAATTAAGGAAAGTCAAATTTAATTTAGGAAATAAATTTCCTAAATTTCCAAAACTATTTATGAAAATAAAATATGTTTTAGATTTTATTCCCAAATCAAATCATGATTAAATTAACAAATTTTCAAATCTAATCACATATTTTATTTATGGAAAGTGTTAATTTTCATAAATACTTCTAAACTTTCCAAAAGTATAAGATTTCCATAAACACTTCTAAACTTTTCAAAATTAGAAAATTTCCATAAATACTTCTAAATTTTCCAAAAGTAGAAAATTTCCATAAATACAATTATGAGTATCAAAAAATAATTTTATGATTATGTCGAAACACAACTTGGCTCTGATACTATTGTTGGGTTTCTGGCACCGCGGCGAGTGTGTGTTCGAACATGTTTCGTAAACATGTGCACAACGGAAGAATTAAAAGGCAATAAATCTAATTTATTAAAACACACACATCATACGAATGCATAGTACAACATGTTAGACATAATCATAGTTTCAAGTTTTGCAATAAAAGGAAATTATACTAGTTATACCTGACGTATCACGTGCAGCGGGAATGACATCAACCGGAGCAACTCTCGCTAGAATTGCCTCTATCCGTATTCACGCCGAGTACTATCGGGATAGCTTCACCAAGCTACAAGCCTCGTCTTCGTAGGAGTCACTAGTCTCGTGTCGAAGACGATGTGATCGAGAGAAGATCACAATCCGAATCAAAATTCGGATTCAAAACCGAGTCTCCAAAACTCGCTTCTCTGGAGAGGTATTCGTCAACCGATTGATGAATCCTTAGTCCTCCACCTATGAGGATTATCAGAGATCCAATCCCTGGCAAAGGAGTCACTGTCAGAGCTCCAAACGTTGTCCAAATGATGCTCCGACAAGAAGAAAACAAGCTGTCCAAAAACTGGACAGCTTGGTGGAGGACTTTGCGTCGGCCAAAGGGAGAGGGACGGCTGGTCCTTGGTCACCGGAGCCAAGGAGGGTCGCCGGAGGATGGCCGGCAGCAGCTGGAGGCCGGCGGCAGTAGGTGGTAGCGTCCAGCAAGGAGGGCGGCAGCAAGGTTGGGCGACAACCTTGTTGGGCGGAGAAGGGCTTGGGTGGCTAGGGTTTCCAACACACAAGTTATCCACGAAAAACCCTTAAGCCATGTTTTATAGAGAACACATTCTCCTAACGGTTATTGGTTCATAACCAAAACCCGTTTACCCTCTCCAATAACTTAAGTTAAAATAAACCAAACTGCGTTGGTCTATTTTAAGTTAAAACGAACCGAACCAACTTTGGTTCATTCATTTAAAACAAACCAAACCACCTTGGTTTATTTTCCACCATTAGATTAGAACCAAACCAATTTGGTTCATCCATCATGTCTTCATAAGACTCGGTCCATCCATGATTTCGTTGCGACTGAAACGATTTCATGCTCACTCCTTGTTTGGTCCAACCAAACCTAGTTTCTCTCAATCTGAGAATCTCATTCTTAAGCTCGTTTTAAATCCTTCAGATTACGCTCATTGTGTGTGTGACCAAATAGGCTCCCGATTTATGTTGGTCGTCTATAATTAACCATTAATTATAGAACGATCATGAGTGGCACCTAGTAGTATATCATGATCCCCAATTAACCGGAAAATCAACGGTTGATTCCAGAACCATTTCTGAACCCCTTTAGCAGTTTCAATGAATCATGCCCCGTTCCCTTCACTCATCTTATAGGCACTTGGTTCAGGACATGGTCTATAGTGTTAGTCCCCACTAGGCTGACTACGTCACACCTAGCCCAAGTATCATTTCCTTGTCCTACGGATTCTAGTTACTACACATGTATCTAAGAGTATCTTACTCTAAACATGTAATGCTTTGGCCAAAGACTTTAGTAACAATCCGACGAGAGGCCATGGGTATACATCTCCTCGCAAGGAGTGGTGAATCCTTTATAGGCTATTCAAACACCTTCGGCTACTTCGACTTATACCCAATCATCCTGGGTTCACATCTTCTCAGAGATGCTTGCTTAAGATGTCAAAGCATAAGCCTTCATGACCAAGATGACTTGAATACCGCAAGTCAAAGGAACATCGCACTTAAGCTGCAGTAAGAACTTCATTGACATATCCATATGTGCAGAGAACCATATGAAGTCTTACAGTTGGTCACTCCAATGAACTAGTTACCATAACTAGCATCCACGGTTAACTCTGGACATCACAATGTCTCCAGCCAGTGAGAATCAACTGCTTGGATACACCAAAGAGTATACCTCGTGCTAGTTTCGACAGAATTGATGGTGTCCAAATCCATCAATTCATCGACTAGGGATAATTCCAATACATCACAATTACACATGTAGAGATACTCACTAGTTGTGATCCAATCACAAATTCTCTCATGTTGTGAATTGTATTATGGATATTCAGTAAATGAGTTTAAGATCCAATCAAATACATGAAAATATGTATACTCAAATAGTAAATCTTCATTTATCAAATAAATGGTACAACCATAAGGCGATTTCCTTAGGACACCTCTCATATATTACTAACATCATCAGCGATCCAAACACATACTACACCGTTACCATCTGATCAGAGAGATAATAGGTAGAAGAGATTTACAAATAGAGAAAGTTTCCACTGATAGGAATCTAGCAGATCCCTTGACAAAGCCTCTTCCCCAAGAAAAGTTCTAGAGGCATATAGAAGCCTATGGTATTAGATACCAAGGAGATTGGTTGTAGGCCAAGTAAGAGTTTGATGTAATTGAGAGGTGTCCTAAGGCAATCTCCTTAGAAGTTATTAATAAAATTCACTATTTAAGTGTACATTATCTATGTATTTGATTGGATCTTAAACTCATGTACTGAAGTCCACAATACGATGCATAGCATGAGAGAAATTGTGATTGGATCACAATTAGTGGGTATCTCATCATGTGTAAATATGCAAGTATTGAAACTATCCCTAGTCGATGAATTGATGAGATTGGACATCATCAATTCTGTGAGACTAGCACATGTTATGCTCCTTGGTTTATCCAAGCATTCTATACTCACTGAATGGAAGCATAGGGATGCTGAGAGTGAACATGTGGATGCTAGTTATGGTAACTAGTTCATTGGAGTGACCTGTTATGAGACTTCATATGGTTCTATATGTCGTTGAAGATCTCATTGCAGCTTGAGTGCGAGCTTCCTTAGACTTGAGGTATTCAAGTCACCTTGAGCATAACACCTTGTACTTTGACTTCTTCATAGCCATCTACATAGTAGGTGTAACTCCAGGATGATTGGGTATAAGCCAAAGTGATCGAAGGTGTTTGAATAGCCCACGGAGGATTTGAAGGGTTTTGCCCCGGAAGCTCTCATACCAATTTAATGGTTTTAACTTATCGAGTCCGTGAGGGGAAACTTCGCTTCCCACTTCACCTCGGTAGCTTGTCCATGGCGATCCCTTCGATGTCCCCGGATTAAAAAAATTTAATCCTAGACAAAAGGGATTGCCCAAACCACCAAGTCATCATTGTGCTATTCATTTAGAGAGGTCACTTCAACAAACTAGTTGTTCAAGCGACCATCCTCTATTCTACAAGTAGCCGCGGAATAGACGATGTCCGGATCGTCGGTTTTTGTGTTTATGCTCGGGATCCAAGTATTTTTTATCCATTTATAGATTTATAACATGCTTATAATGTAAAAACAAAAACAAGCAACAAACAAAAGAAGAAAGTAGAATAGGTATTGGTATGAACGATGAATTGTCGTGATACCGTTCCCAAATTATTTACCGAACCCCCTAACTACACTAATGCAGTATAGGACTAACTCGGGTCATCTCCCAACGAACCTAATGGCTGGACGTTTGTTTTTAAACAGAAGTAAACACTGGGGGTTTTTACAATTATCAGAACAATTAAACATGCAAAAAGTAAACCTAACTACCAATTATTAATTCCCGAGAAGTGATCCTAATGCAAGAATGATCCAACCTTACACCGCACTGTCACTCTACGATGCGATGGTCAAACAATTCTGGTAAACAAACTAACATGGAAATTAAAGCTGCAGAAAGCAAATCTGACTACCGACAATAAGTAACAACTACCCTAATACGCAAAAGTAAGTAATCACGCACTGCACTATCACTATACGGTACAATGATCACGAAATAAAGGTGAACAATTCAACCAAGAACCACATCATTACTATAGTTGATCAAACAAATAACAAAATCGCAATAACGAAAGCAATTCAATTGTGCACCATAATCGTCACTATACTAAGAATCGTCGAATGTAAATGAAATCTAATCTAATAATGAAAGCACTCTAACCAGGCACCGCACTGTCACTATACGATGCATGGATTGGACAATTTTAATGGCTGGGGTTAGTATATCAACAACAAGAAATTAAACTAACCTACAAATGCATGACGAACAAAATTAAACAACTAAGCAACAACGAAACCTACAAACATAGCAAAACAAACTATCCAATTAAATGGACTAAATCCAAACATAAGCAATCGGTAACCCCACGATGGCGACAATAAACCGAACATCCCCTCCGTCGATGGATTATGGATGCGGTCCTAATCCCGACACCACGGAAAAGAGCTGAATGCGGAGGGATGTGAACACTGCTCCGGCGGCTGTGGATGGCGGAGCTCCTAGTCCCGGTAGCTAGTGGATGGAATGTCGAAGTGGTGCGGCCTAATCCCGGTCGCCGGAAGGAATGGAATCGCCGGAACAGTGGTGGAAAATCTCTTCACCGGCGGATGAGCCGAAATCCGCTAATCCGGCGTGATGATGGCGGAGATGAAGCGGCCTAATCTCGGTCGTCGGAAAGGAATGGAATCGCCGATGATGGAGCTGGACTCGTCGGAATCCCTCGCTCGCCCCGCTTGTGATCAGCTATCTGAATCACTTCATCTAGTCTTCCGCCGAGGCTCGGATGGGATCATTGTCGGCTGTCGGAGGAAAGGTCGCCGGAAGGGATCGCGGATCACCGCCGATCAGGGGGGGGAAAAAACACTACGCACGCGGTGAAAATGGGGATATAAAAATGTTGCTTTGCTCGAGTTAAGTTTGCTCGTCGGGAGATGTTGAAGGACTCCTCTTAGCCCGGCCATTGCGTGGCTAATACTCCATGCGATCCGCAGCGTATTTACTGCCTGCGAAGAGGAGCGCCTTGCGCTCTCGCGAGAAGATGACCTTCTAAGGTGTTGAAGTCTTGAAAGCCTAGCGGTCGCCGATTGGAGTTCATACGGAAAGTTAGGTTTTATTAAATGAAAAACATCAGCCGTCCGATCTGAGCCTCATCTGATCCCAGCCGTCCATACAAGCTAGGGTTTGATCGATCCACTATCTGCTTAATTAAGCTGCTCCATCCAATGGCTGAAATCAGTCTGATTTGAAATGGATGGATCTGATCCGTCTGAAGGGATAATCAAGATCCAACGGTCCGGATGAACGGCCAAGACGTGTAGATCTTAATGTACGGGCCGGATCACTCCAGATCCAGATGGATGACTATGAATCAATCACTTTCCTCGGACGGTTCATAATGCTCAGATCTGAACCCTTGATTTCATTTGTCTTCTGATCTGGATGAAGGGCTCAGATTAAATCATCTTAAAATGTCCATTATGACCCAGATGAAGCCATATTTGATCCACTGTGAGTCTAGTCTGGTGGCTCATCTCGATCTCTTACAAACAAAGATAAAATTTGCATATAAGTCCAAAAATTAGGAGAATTTACAATAAGGTCCAAAAATATATCCAACTCATAAAACATGTAAATAACCAATAATAAATCACTCGAGAGGATAAAAACAGTGATATTAAGGACCAAAATAATACAACAAAATGGCAGTTATCAATTCCCCCACACTTATTTTTGCGCATCCCGAGCAATAACGAAAATAAAGAAACACTAACTCCCTAACTCATTCTCCTAGCAATACCTAGATCAATAATTCAGAGACAGAAAAAATAAGTTACTTAGGATCACCAAATCGATCCGGATCCTAGGTAGTCAAAAGATCCGACTCCTACAACAATCAACATGTATGATAATTTACAGTCAAATCAAATAGACTAAACCTGATACAAAACCTCCCAAAATGGATACATGCACTGATGCTCACATAATAAATGTAGGAGTGGGGCGCCCTCAAAACAACATGCAATTTTGTACTACCATATGCTTGCTTATCATCTACTTCTCTACTGCTATCAATACATCTCATGCATGAATCAAAAGGATTTATCAAGAATCGAAACAAGATCAAAAGTAGACTGCAGATAAAGTATGCAAAGAGTAGTACAAGACAAAGGTACAAATGAATAGGAAACAAGAGAAGAATTGGAGAAATAAACCTGATGAGTTGCTCTGTGAAATGCTCAGTAACCAACAATATGGGAAGAGGCTAGGACAATTGGAAACTTTAGAATTGGATTCAGGATCAAATGGCTCTATCCAACACATTGCAATTCCATTTGTCTGCATTACAATCGCACAATTTTTTTTTTTACAAAAGAAATATCAATGGCGCCATTTTTTTTTCTCTTTCTTTTTTTTTCTTTTTTTTTGTGTGCAGAAAATCAAGTACTAATCATAGGCAAATATATCTTATGACTAATGACCTCTGAAAACTATTTCTTCCATATCATGTTTCCAACAAAAATAATATAGCTCCTCCCCCACACTTAAAAATTTTGTCCGTCTCGGACAATACAACCCATCAAACTATTCCTCCAATATCGAAAATAATAGATATGCAAAAGACAATCCACAAAGATACAAAGACAATGGATAGCAAATGAAAAGATAAGACAAGTAAGACATGGAAGATGGAAGTATCAAGTGGATTAGACAATCAAACCAAGTCAGGAAAAGAGTCAAAGAATGAAATCCTTCATCATATTCATGCAAGTAAATGTTACTGCAGTTTTGAAAAAACTCAAAGAAAGTTCTAGAGTAACAAGAATCACATGTGTTATCACACAAAAGTGGGTAGATGATAAGAATGGCTTGCAACCTCACTAGGTGAATCAAAATCAAGCTTAGACTATCAATAAAAAGTTCACCATCATAACAAGTGACTGCATGCAAGTGAAGTCTCTTATCATACACAAAAATCCATAAGTTGATGATCAAACTTAACTAATTTTTACCACCTTTGAAATGATACTAAGGCATGCATAGAGATTTGACTCAACAACAGACAAACAAACCTAGGTAAACAGGCAAACAAACACACAACCCATACAAATTATTCCGAATCATGAAAGGAAGAAAATAAATGCATTAAATAAAAGAACACACTCCCCTTTCAAGTTGGAGAAGAAGCATCATCATGTCTGACCCCACCGTAATCTCTAGTATAGACTTGATCTCTCTGCTTAAAATGACTTGCGTCTATTGCCAAAGTGAGACCCTTGATCACTAATGATCGCCCTGGGTACTCCAAATCTGCAAAATATGTGAGACCTAACAAAATCCACAACTAGAGAATTATCAGTCCTGGTGGGGATGACCTCCACCCATTTAGAAACATAATCATATGCCAACAGAATATATGGAAATCCAAAAGATACAGGAAAAGGACTCATACAATCAATACCCCAAATATCGAAAATCTCACAGAATAACAAAAGTTGTTGAGGCATTTCATTTCTACGTCCTATGTTCCTTGTTCGTTGACATCGCTCACAAGACTTGTAGAATTTAGAGGCATCATGAAATAAGGTGGGCCAATACAAATCAGACTCTAAAACTTTCCTAGCAGTTCTTTGGGGTCCAAAATACCCCCCACAAGCTAGAGAATAACAAAAAGTAAATACATATGGAATGAAACTCATAATCAAGTGCACATCATCTAATAATCTGATCATTACAAAATTTTCAATGATAAAGATCATCGCATACATAATACTTGGCATCACTTTTCAATTTCTGGACTTGTGCATGAGTAAAATGTGAAGGTACAACACGACAACTAAATAAATAGCAAGATCTGCATACCATGGTGTCTTACCCTACAGGTGAAAAATTGCTCATCTGGAAAAGAATTTGCTATGGGGGTGGGCTCGATCTCCATCACAATCCTAGTCAAGCTGAAATACCACCTCCTTTTGCAACAAGTTGGTCAAGGGTAGGGCAAACTAAAGTCTCTGATAAAATGTCTGTAGAAACCTGCATAATCTAGAAAAGCACAAACTTCCCGCATAGAAGCGGGGTAAGATAAAGAAGATATAACATGAATTGTAGCAGGATCTACTTCAATAACATACACAGAGATAATATAACCTAAAACTATCCCATGCTCGACCATGAAATGACATTTCTCACAAACATCTGATGGAAGTGATCCTTGGGGCATTGCCTGAAGAGCGCTAGTCCCTACACAATCCATATCCCTGTCTACATAAAAAGAGGGCCCACAGATAGGTCCTAACAACAAATCATTATCAGCATCAGAATCAACAGAATCAATAAAATCACAACAAAATATAGAAGGTGCAGAGATATCCAAATGAAAAATAGACTAAGAAATAAAGTTCATGCAGTCTAACTCATCAACTATAACCACGCTAAGAATATAATGATCCTCCATCGGGTACCTCATAGCGTCCAAAATACTGAACCGAACTACAGTATCTCCTACCTCCATAGAAAGAGTACAACTTCTCGTGAAACAAAACCTCGGCATACTTGGGAATCTGCTTCCCTAGCCCTTTTCTTCAACAACCCCCTTCCTAGGCTGGGCCTCTGAGGGAAGAGAAAAACTGCTGCAAAATGCAAGTAGATTATCGCCTAAAGACCTAGTCATCCACACAAACAAATACAATGAGAAACAAATATAGATAATAAGAAAAGAAATAATAACAAAAGAAAAAGAAAACAAACAAACAAACTACAGTTTAAAGACAAACGAACCCATTAGAGTTCCCCGGCAACGGCGCCAAAATTTGGTACGAATGTTGAATTGTCGTGATACCGTTCCCAAATTATTTACCGAACCCCCTAACTACACTAATGCAGTATAGGACTGACTCGGGTCATCTCCCAACGAATCTAATGGCTGGACGTTTATTTTTAAACAGAAGTAAACACTGGGGGTTTTTACAATTATCAGAACAATTAAACATGCAAAAAGTAAACCTAACTACCAATTATTAATTCCCGGGAAGTGATCCTAATGCAAGAACGATCCAACCTTACACCGCACTGTCACTCTACGATGCAATGGTCAAACAATTCTGGTAAACAAACTAACATGGAAATTAAAGCTGCAGAAAGCAAATCTGACTACCGACAATAAGTAACAACCACCCTAATACGCAAAAGTAAGTAATCACGCACTGCACTGTCACTATACGGTACAATGATCACGAAATAAAGGTGAACAATTCAACCAAGAACCACACTGTCACTATACGGTACAGTGATCAAACAGTCACTGAAAACTGCAATAAACGAAAGCAATTCGACCAGGCACCATACTGTCACTATACGGCAACTGGTCGAATGTAAATGAAATCTAATCTAATAATAAAAGCACTCTAACCAGGCACCGCACTGTCACTATACGATGCATGGATTGGACAATTTTAATGGCTGGGGTTAGTATATCAGCAACAAGAAATTAAACTAACCTACAAATGCATGACGAACAAAATTAAACAACTAAGCAACAAGGAAACCTACAAACATAGCAAAACAAACTATCCAATTAAATGGACTAAATCCAAACATAAGCAATCGGTAACCCCACGATGGCGACAATAAACCGAACATCCCCTCCGTCGATGGATTATGGATGCGGTCCTAATCCCGACACCACGGAAAAGAGCTGAATGCGGAGGGATGTGAACACTGCTCCGGCGGCTGTGGATGGCGGAGCTCCTAGTCCCGGTAGCTAGTGGATGGAATGTCGAAGCGGTGCGGCCTAATCCCGATCGCCGGAAGGAATGGAATCGCTGGAACAGTGGTGGAAAATCTCTTCACCGGCGGATTACAAGCTGAAACTACCTAATCCTGGCAGTTGATGATGGCGGAGATGAAGCGTGTTGGTGCAGTGAGGCACCGAAATCGAACCTGTGTTTTGATTATAGCAAAGACACAAAAGTTAAGTCTATTTTGTTTTCTCACGAGCTGAATCGAGTGTGCAGAAGATTGATATAGCTGGAGCTGAAGGCTAGCGACACCCGGAGGAAGACGTGGTGGTCGGGCGATACTCGAGTTACTTCGGAGGGAGCCGAAGGAATCGAGTGGAAGGCCGGAAGCAAAAGCGACACGTAAGTATCGAGGTAAGCTCGTGTGTGCGAGAGTAAGTAAGGTCGTATCCTCTTTACGGGGATGATCTTAAGCATAGATCCGACCAAAGACATCTTATAGATGGTCTAGGTCGAGATCAGATGGTCGACGACCATCGAAATTATGTTTTTATTGAGCTAACTTGCCCGCAAGCTTGGAGGACTCATTGCGTGTATCGGTCATTGAAGGTTATCAATCGACTGATGCTGCCATCAGTCGACTGATGATGGCCATCAGTCGACTGATGGTCAATGATCAGATTCGAGGAGTCAAGGCTTTGTTGGGTTTCCGGCACCGCGGCGTGTGTGTGTTCGATCATGTTTCGTAAACATGAACACAGCGGAAGCAATTAAAAATAATAAATCTATATTTATTACAACACACACAACACACGCATGCTATTACAACAAGTGTAGACATAACCGTAAATTAAAATTTGCAATACAAGGAAATTAAACTACGTTATACCTTTCGTATGACGTGTAGCGGGAACGACATCAACCGGAACGATCCTCGTAAGAATCGTCTCTATCCGTATCCACGCCGAGCTCCTCAGGATGACTTCGCTAAGTCACGAGCTTCGTCTTCGTACGGGTTACTAGCCTCGTGTTGAAGACGACGTGATCGAGAGATGATCACGATCCGAATCCAAATTCGGATCCAAAACGAGTTCTCAAAACTTCGCTTCTCCGGAGAGGTGTTCGTCAACCGTTTGGCGAATCCTTCGTCCTCCACCTCAGAGGATTACCGAGATCAAATCCCGGTATGTTAGCCGCTGTCGGATCACTAACCGTCGTCCCAAACGACGCTCGACGAGAGGGGAGGAAAAGCTGTCCAACTGGACAGCTTGAGTGGAAAGAGTAAGCGCCGGCCAAAACAGGAAAGAAAGCTCACCTTGATGCCAAACCTATAGGAGGATCACGGAAGGGTCGCGGAGGTTCACCGGCTGGAGCTTGGGCGGCCAGGGTCTTGGGCAGAAGTGGCACAAGCAGGTGGCGGCAACAAGGTTAGGCGGCCGAGGTTGAAGGAGTGGGATTAGTTAGGGTTTAACAATCCCTTAAGCCCACTTTTATAGAGAACTAATTCTCTTAATGGTTAATGGATCATATCCATAAAGCCCGTTAACCGCTCCATTAAGATAAGTTAAAATAAACCAAACCATGATGGTTTATTTTAAGTTAAAAACGAACCAACTTTTGGTTCATTCGTTTAAAATAAACCAAACCCTTTGGTTTATTCTTATCCATTGGATTAGAACCAAACCATTTTGGTCCATCCATTACGTCTTCATAAGACCGACCCATCACGCTTCCATTGCGTGAAAGCGATTTCATGCTCGCTTTATGTTTGGTCGACCAAACCTAGTTTCTCTCGATGCGAGAATCCCATTCTCAAGCTCGTTTTAAATCCTTTGGATTACACTCGTTGTGCGTGTGACCAAATAGGTTCTCGGTTTATGTTGGCCGTCTATAATTAACCATTAATTATAGAGCGATCATGAGTGGCACCTAGTAGTACATCATGATCCCCAATTAGCAGAAAAGATCAGCGGTTGATCGAACTATTTACGAAACCCTTGATGCTTCGAATGAATCGTGCCCCATTCCCTTCACTCATCTTATACCCACTTGGTTCGGGACATGGTCTATTGTGCCGGTCCCCACTAGTAACTCGTCACACCTAGCCCAAGTATCATTTCCTCGTCCTCACAGTTCTAGTTACTCCACATGTATCGAAGAGTACCTTACTCTAAACATGTAATGCTTTGGCCAAAGACTTTAGTAACAATCCGACGAGAGGCCATGGGTATACATCTCCTCGCAAGGAGTGGTGAATCCTTTATAGGATATTCAAACACCTTCGATCACTTCGACTTATACCCAATCATCCCGGGTCCACATCTCCTTAGAGATGTTTGCTTAAGATGTCAAAGCATAAGTCTCCATGATCAAGATGACTTGAATACAAGTCGAAGAACATCGCACTTAAGCCGCGATAAGAACTTCATTGACATATCTATATATGCGAGAGAACCATATGAAGTCTTACGGTGGTCACTGATGAACTAGTTACCATAACTAGCATCCACGATTAACTCGGACATCACTATGTCTCGGCCCGGTGAGAATCGGTGCTTGGATACACCAAGGAGTATACCTGCGTGCTAGTCTCCAGCGAATTGATGGTGTCGATTCATCAATTCATCGACTAGGGATAATTAGATACATCACAATTACACATGTAGAGATACTCACTAGTTGTGATCCAATCACAAATTCTCTCATCTTTGTGAATCGTATCGTGGACATTGATAAATGAGTTTAAGATCCAATCAAATACATAAAACATGTATACTCAAATAGTGAATCTTCATTTATCATATAAATGGTTCATACATAAGGCGATTGCCTTAGGACATCTCTCATATATTACTAACAGGCTTATCACTCCACCTCAAAGCGGTTTGGTGTCCATTTATGATTGGTTGAAGACCCACTCGAAAAGGGGCTCAAAGGCTATAAAAGGAGGGCCAAACCTAGGGTTTCATCAACAATTCTAAGTGCTCAAAAGCCTCCATTACGCTGCAACTCTACGACAACGAAGTCCTTCCATTCCGACGTCTAGGTTTAACTTTCTTTATTATTGTACGTCGGTCTTAGTTTTTGTTATCAGTTTGTCATTTATATTTCCGGAGCTTTTATCGTATACGAGGAGAGGCGGCGCGTGACGCGACCGTATACGATAAAAGCTCCGAAAATATAGGGTCATGTGTCCGGTGACCCCACCATCTGGTTTATAGACTATCTCTTCAATAGCTTCCCTTAATCGGTTTCGTGACACATCACGACGGGTCATGGTAGTCATCGTCCGTGCCATCTGAAATTGAAATAAATGAAGTCAAGATAAAATCACTCAACCCGCATTTAAACCTTTAATTCAATTCTGTGATGAACATAGACCTTACACAATTAATTACTTAAAAAGATCAAATTTTTCGTAATAAAATTCGTTTATTTATTTATTTATTTGTTTATATATATATATATATATATATATATATATATATATATATATATATATATATATATATATATATATATATATATATATATATATATATATATATATATATATATATATATATATATATATATATATATATATATATATGTATATATAGATATTTTATTATTATTATTATTTTTTTTTTTTATTTTTTTTTTTAAACTAAGGCTAGCATAAGGTTGTTTTAAGCTTAAGGCATCATAGCTTAAGGCATCACTCATGTTCTCCTACATAATTTAAGCTTAAGGTATTTTATACCATACATGAACAATCATAAGGGTATCATACATATTTTCGTGCATGTTTAAGCTAGAAGCATTTCCTATCATACATGAATCAAGCATAAGGGAAAGGCATTTTATAAATAAGCTAGAGGCATTTTATATTATACATGAACTAAATAATCTAAGGATATTTCATATCATGCATGATCAAAATTAACAAAATTTAGAGTATAGACATAGAATTCTTACTTGGAGCAGCAGGATTTGGAGCTTGATGTGTGTGTAGTGGAAAGGCAGATCCGCTCTGATACCAAACTCACACGCGCCCTTAGGGACCCTAAATGTCGAGAGGCGGCGTGACGCTGACTGCATATACATTTCATACAGCGGAAGACTTTATATATATACTTCTTATTTCTTACAGCGGAAGACTTAAGACCTAAATACCTTTTTTTTTTTCTTTTAAACATAAATATGCATTAACACTTCTTCTTAACATAGAGTATGTTTCATAGCATAGCATGCATAGATACTTCTTCTTACTTCTTCTTTACTTCTTCTTATCAACATAAAGCATGCATCATATATATATATAGATACTTAAGGCTTAGTAGGTTCATAACATCATCGTCATAGGGAGACATAAGTAAAGACATCCATAGACATCATCATTATAGATAATACATGTATAAGTAGACTTAACGGATCTTCTCCACCATGCCACTACCACACACATTGACCCCTCCTGCTGTTCCCTTTAGTTTATCCATCCCTTACCCTTATCTACAGTACGAGGGAAAGATAAACTATAAGCACATAGGCTTAGTAAGATCCTGTCCTACTCACAAAAACCATACATCATCATTAATCATGACTTGTAATCAACATATAATCAATATATCATGTAACATACATGGCATCATCAACTTAACTTGTAGCTTAAGTAACATAAACATAACATACATGGCATCATATGTAACTTAGTAACCTAACATCATAGCGTGCCATCGAACATAACATGTAACTTATACATCATGACATATCACCTAACATAACAGGTAACTTAAACATTATGGCATATCATCTAGCATAACAGGTAACTTAAACATTATGGCATATCATCTAACATAACATGTAACGTAAACAATCATGGCATATCATCTAACATAACATGTAACTTAAACAGTAACATGCAAACATATGCAAGATGCTTTTGAAAACATATATGTTAGGTACGTAAATATAGATCTCAACATATTTGGGCCCGGCATTGTACCACTTCTTCATTATCATAGCGCGCATCCCTAAATAGGCCCGAGGTAGCAAGTCTCGAACCTAATAGGTTCCTAGGCCCGAGTCTTATTCCATCGACCTAGGGGCAATCGTCATAGCGTAGAAGCCCATCCTAGGCCCGAGTCTTACTCCATCGACCTAAGGCATCTTGGAGCCCATCCCGTACTAGGCCCGAATCTTATTCCATCGACCTAGGGGCAATCATACATAGAAGCCCATCCTAGGCCCGAGTCTTATTCCATCGACCTAGGGCATCTTAGGAGCCCATCCCTTCTTGGACCTTGTTAAGGTCTTTGTACAAGCCATGCAGAAAGTAAAATACTTATATGCTTATTTTACAACATAGCTTATTTCTTTAACATAGCATAGCATACTTCATTTCATAACACATCATGCTTCATTTCATTCACATAGCATAGCATACTTCATTTCATAACAACATAGCTTATTTCATTAACATAGCATAGCATACTTCATTTCATACACATCATGCTTCGTTTCATTCACATAGCATAGCATACTTCATTTCATAACAACATAGCTTATTTCATTAACATAGCATAGCATACTTCATTTCATACACATCATGCTTCATTTCATTAACATAGCATAGCATACTTCATTTCATAACAACATAGCTTATTTCATTAACATAGCATAGCATACTTCATTTCATACACATCATGCTTCATTTCATTAACATAGCGTAGCATACTTCATTTCATAACAACATAGCTTATTTCATTAACATAGCATAGCATACTTCATGGTATGAACTTCATTGTAACCTAAAGAGATCAAAGGTGGCCGAATGGCCCTTATAGGCTTTTTAGGGTTTAGACTTTTAACCTAATTCAAGTAACATACATAGGCATACAAATTCCATAAATTTCATGGTATGAACTTCATTGTGACCTAAAGAGATCAAGGGTGGCCGAATGGCCCTTATAGGCTTTTTAGGGTTTAGACTTTTAACCTAATTCAAGTACATACATAGGCATACAAATTCCATAAATTTAATGGTATGAACTTCATTGTGACCTAAAGAGATCAAGGGTGGCCGAATGGCCCTTATAGGCTTTTTAGGGTTTAGACTTTTAACCTAATTCAAGTAACATACATAGGCATACAAATTCCATAAATTTCATGGTATGAACTTCATTGTGACCTAAAGGACCAAAGGTGGCCGAATGGCCCTTATAGGCTTTTTAGGGTTTAGATCTTTATCCTCAACCCCCTAACATGTTAACATATTTACAAGTAAAACAAGCTATAAAACTTCAATGAAACACCAAGATCCATATTGGCCGAATGGTTCTTAGGGTTCATTAGGGTTAGCTTTTGTCCTAATCCACATTAACCCCTAACATCATCATCTAGTTACAAAAACATGGCATGGAACTTCATTGAAACCCTAAAAGTAGGGTTTGGCCGAATAGGTCTTTAGGGTTCATTAGGGTTAGCTTTTGTCCTAATCCACTTTAACCCCTAACATCATCATCTAGTTACAAAAACATGGCATGGAACTTCATTGAAACCCTAAAGTAGGGTTTGGCCGAATAGGTCTTTAGGGTTCATTAGGGTTAGCTTTTGTCCTAATCCCCTTTTAACATACTTATAACATCATATGCATACCAACATGGATTAAACTTCATTAGGACATCAATATAAGGGGGGTGGCCGAATGGCCTATGTAGACTTTTAGGGTTAGATCTTTATCCTAAACCCCCTAACATGTTAACATCATTATTTACAAGTAAAACAAGCTATAAAACTTCACTAAAACACCAAAATCCATATTGGCCGAATATAACAATATAGGTTTCTCTTTTTTTTTGTTTTTCAAAAATAGAAATCGGAACTACTCGTATGCAGGTGAGGGATACTTACATCCTTCGCTTTGCTTGTAGTGTGAAGAAGATGACCTAACACAAACCCTAGCCCTTGCTTCTTGCTTGGAGGAGTTTCGGCCAAAGGTGGAGAAGGGCTAGAATTTTGGTGAGGAGAAGAAGAAAAAGAGTGGAAGTGACCAAATCCAACCTTCCTCTTCTTTATAAAGGGGAGGAAGAGAAGGTCCTCTTTTCTTTTCCATGCCTCTTCATTTACTCCTAGTCCCACTTATCTATAGTTTCCCCCTCTTCCTTAATCATGTAATCCTATTGGTCTTCTGGTTAGTGGGTGCATCTATTAGGCTTGGCTATCTCTAGAGGTTTGGGGTTCAATTCCTAGGCCTTGCACCCCTTTTTGGCTTATTTTCTTTTATTTTTGAAAAGGCCCACATAAAGCCCATGATCATCAAGCCAAAAATTCTTGTAAAATTGCTAGGAATTTTACCGCTATATCCTTCATACCTTTAAAAAGTTTAGTCCTCGAAACTTAGAACAATTCTGGTATACGCCTCATGTCCTCCTCGCGTTCCTGTGTAGCTTCCTCTGCAGTTGATTCGCCGCCAGGACCTTTACTAAGGGCACCTCTTTGTTCCTTAGCCTCTTGATTCCTCGGTCTAGTATTTGGATAGGCCGACTTTCAATACTCAGGTCCTCTTGAACTTGTACTGTTTGTGGCTCGATCACTTGGTCCGTACTGGAAATGCATTTCTTGAGCACAGAGACATGGAACACGTTGTGAATAGCCGACATCTCTTGAGGCAGCTCTAGCTTGTAGGCTACATTGCCGATCCTCTGCGATATCGGATACGGTCCCACGTAACGTGGACTCAGTTTACCCTTCCTTCCGAACCTCATTACTCCCTTCATGGGAGCCACTTTGAGGAATACTAGGTCCCCAACCTCGAATTCTAATGGTCTACGCCTCTTATCCGCATAGCTCTTTTGTCGGCTTTGGGCAGTTTCAATCCTCTGGCGGATGTTCCGTATAGCTCTGGTGGTGTCGTCGATGAAATCCGTCTGGAGTCCCATCCTCTTCTTTTCACCACCCTCGTACCAGCATATGGGAGATCTACATTTCCTCCCGTATAGAGCCTCGTAAGGTGCCATTCCGATAGTAGCTTGGTAGCTATTATTGTAGGCGAATTCTGCCAAACATAAGTATCGACACCAGCTACCTTTGAAATCCAGGGCGCAGGCTCTTAACATATCTTCCAGTACTTGATTTACTCTTTGCGTCATTGTCTGCGGGGATGGAAGGCAAGATCTTGAACAATAGCTTTAAGCAAGGCCTTCTGAACGCATTCCCAGAAATGGGAGATAAAGCGACCATCTCTGTCAGAAATGATGGTCTTAGGAATTCCATGTAGTCTGATAATTTCCCTAGCATATAACTGAGCCAGTTGCTCCGTCGAATAGGTCATCTTGATTGCTAAGAAATGGGCGGACTTAGTCAATCTGTCTACAATCACCCATATAGCATCGTAACCGTTTGTCGTCTTGGGCAATCCTGAGATGAAATCCATAGAAATGTCCTCCCATTTCCATTCTAGAATCTGGATCGGCTGCGGTGTTCCTCCAGGTCTTAGGTGCTCATCCTTAACCCTTTGGCAGGTCAGGCAAGTCCTGACATACTGAGCCACATCTCTTTTCATTCCGAACCACCAGAACTTTCGTTTAAGGTCTTGGTACATCTTGGTGGTTCCAGGATGCATCGCATAGGGAGTTTTGTGAGCTTCCTCAAATATCTCCTCCCGCAATTCTGGATTGTCGGGAATACACAAGCGATCCCTGAGGTAGAGTACTCCATTATCAGAGATCCGAAACCCGTCGTCCTTTCCCTCTAGGACCTCTTGCTTGATCCTCTGAAGGCTTGGGTCACGGGCTTGCTTTTCTAGTATATCATCGAACAGCGTTGGTGCTATCGTCAGGATCGAGAGCTGTCCGGAGATGATTTCCACCCCGTAACGCTTAATCTTTTTTTTTTTGTTGTATGTTCCAGTCTACCCAGCATTGTTCAACTATATCATACACATCCCATGCAATGAACTCATCATCAATTTCAAAAAGAGAAACGACTTGTCGTCTCTTATTCACATCTCTTATTCATCTTTTCCAATCATAAGGAGAAACGTTAACAGATAACATTCCTTATTTCCAAATTAAACCACAGCAACTATTTGAGAAGATAGTTCATTATGACTCCCACTAGGACAAACCCTAGTGCGATCGTAATTATTTTTCGTCCCATCTTCCTTGGCCTCACCAGGGTGGTCTTTGGTTGGCCAATAAGTTGACTGTTTGCAGATCCTTCTCCCTTCCTCCCGAGGCCAGCTACCACCGGATCCTCTACCACAGGCTTCTCTTGAACCCTGTGCTCCAGCAGTTCCCAGCACAACTCCGCATAGGTTATCCGCCCTTCATAACGGCCCCACACGTGGTGTGCAACTACCATGAACTCATTTGGCAGGGAGCGGACCAAGGCCCATATCTTATAGTTATCCAGTAACGGAAACTCCTGCCGCTCGAGTCTACTAAAAAGACCATCGAGCCTTCTCATGTGTCCTGACCCCACCATCGGTTTATAGACTATCTCTTCAATAGCTTCCCTTAATCGGTTCGTGACACATCACGACGGGTCATAAGTCATCGTCAGTGCCATCCGAAATTGAAATAAATGAAGTCAAGATAAAACCGACGCATTTAAAGCTTAATTCACTTCAGATGAACATAGACCTTACACAGTTAATTACGAAAAAAATCAAATTTGTGTAACAAAATTGTTTATTTATTTATTTATTTGTTTATATATATATATATATATATATATATATAGATATATATATATATATATATATATATATATATAGATATATACATATATAGATATATATATATATAGATATATATATATGTATATATAGATATTTTATTATTATTATTATTATTATTATTATTATTTTTTTTTAAACTAAGGCTAGCATAAGGTTGTTTTAAGCTTAAGGCATCATAGCTTAAGGCATCACTCATGTTCTCCTACATAATTTAAGCTTAAGGTATTTTATACCATACATGAACAATCATAAGGGTATCATACATATTTTCGTGCATGTTTAAGCTAGAAGCATTTCCTATCATACATGAATCAAGCATAAGGGAAAGGCATTTTATAAATAAGCTAGAGGCATTTTATATTATACATGAACTAAATAATCTAAGGATATTTCATATCATGCATGATCAAAATTAACAAAATTTAGAGTATAGACATAGAATTCTTACTTGAGCCAGGATTTGGAGCTTGATGTGTAGTGGAAAGGCAGATCCGCTCGATACCAACACATCACGCCCGCCCTTCCGGGACCCTAAATGTCTGAGAGGCGTGTGACGTGTGTGACCGTACATACATTTCATACAGCGGAAGACTTTATATATATACTTCTTATTTCTTACAGCGGAAGACTTAAGACCTAAATACCTTTTTTTTTTTTCTTTTAAACATAAATATGCATTAACACTTCTTCTTAACATAGAGTATGTTTCATAGCATAGCATGCATAGATACTTCTTCTTACTTCTTCTTTACTTCTTCTTATCAACATAAAGCATGCATCATATATATATATATAGATACTTAAGGCTTAGTAGGTTCATAACATCATCGTCATAGGGAGACATAAGTAAAGACATCCATAGACATCATCATTATAGATAATACATGTATAAGTAGACTTAACGGATCTTCTCCACCATGCCACTACCACACACATTGACCCCTCCTGCTGTTCCCTTTAGTTTATCCATCCCTTACCCTTATCTGCAGTACGAGGGAAAGATAAACTATAAGCACATAGGCTTAGTAAGATCCTGTCCTACTCACAAAAACCATACATCATCATTAATCATGACTTGTAATCAACATATAATCAATATATCATGTAACATACATGGCATCATCAACTTAACTTGTAGCTTAAGTAACATAAACATAACATACATGGCATCATATGTAACTTAGTAACCTAACATCATAGCGTGCCATCGAACATAACATGTAACTTATACATCATGACATATCACCTAACATAACAGGTAACTTAAACATTATGGCATATCATCTAGCATAACAGGTAACTTAAACATTATGGCATATCATCTAACATAACATGTAACGTAAACAATCATGGCATATCATCTAACATAACATGTAACTTAAACATTAACATGCAAACATATGCAAGATGCTTTTGAAAACATATATGTTAGGTACGTAAATATAGATCTCAACATATTTGGGCCCGGCATTGTACCACTTCTTCATTATCATAGCGCGCATACCTAAATAGGCCCGAGGTAGCAAGTCTCGAACCTAATAGGTTCCTAGGCCCGAGTCTTATTCCATCGACCTAGGGGCAATCGTCATAGCGTAGAAGCCCATCCTAGGCCCGAGTCTTACTCCATCGACCTAAGGCATCTTGGAGCCCATCCCGTACTAGGCCCGAATCTTATTCCATCGACCTAGGGGCAATCATACATAGAAGCCCATCCTAGGCCCGAGTCTTATTCCATCGACCTAGGGCATCTTAGGAGCCCATCCCTTCTTTGGACCTTGTTAAGGTCTTGGTACAAGCCATGCAGAAAGTAAAATACTTATATGCTTATTTTACAACATAGCTTATTTCTTTAACATAGCATAGCATACTTCATTTCATAACACATCATGCTTCATTTCATTCACATAGCATAGCATACTTCATTTCATAACAACATAGCTTATTTCATTAACATAGCATAGCATACTTCATTTCATACACATCATGCTTCGTTTCATTCACATAGCATAGCATACTTCATTTCATAACAACATAGCTTATTTCATTAACATAGCATAGCATACTTCATTTCATACACATCATGCTTCATTTCATTAACATAGCATAGCATACTTCATTTCATAACAACATAGCTTATTTCATTAACATAGCATAGCATACTTCATTTCATACACATCATGCTTCATTTCATTAACATAGCGTAGCATACTTCATTTCATAACAACATAGCTTATTTCATTAACATAGCATAGCATACTTCATGGTATGAACTTCATTGTAACCTAAAGAGATCAAAGGTGGCCGAATGGCCCTTATAGGCTTTTTAGGGTTTAGACTTTTAACCTAATTCAAGTAACATACATAGGCATACAAATTCCATAAATTTCATGGTATGAACTTCATTGTGACCTAAAGAGATCAAGGGTGGCCGAATGGCCCTTATAGGCTTTTTAGGGTTTAGACTTTTAACCTAATTCAAGTACATACATAGGCATACAAATTCCATAAATTTCATGGTATGAACTTCATTGTGACCTAAAGAGATCAAGGGTGGCCGAATGGCCCTTATAGGCTTTTTAGGGTTTAGACTTTTAACCTAATTCAAGTAACATACATAGGCATACAAATTCCATAAATTTCATGGTATGAACTTCATTGTGACCTAAAGGACCAAAGGTGGCCGAATGGCCCTTATAGGCTTTTTAGGGTTTAGATCTTTATCCTCAACCCCCTAACATGTTAACATATTTACAAGTAAAACAAGCAATAAAACTTCAATGAAACACCAAGATCCATATTGGCCGAATGGTTCTTAGGGTTCATTAGGGTTAGCTTTTGTCCTAATCCACTTTAACCCCTAACATCATCATCTAGTTACAAAAACATGGCATGGAACTTCATTGAAACCCTAAAAGGTGGGTTTGGCCGAATAGGTCTTTAGGGTTCATTAGGGTTAGCTTTTGTCCTAATCCACTTTAACCCCTAACATCATCATCTAGTTACAAAAACATGGCATGGAACTTCATTGAAACCCTAAAGTAGGGTTTGGCCGAATAGGTCTTTAGGGTTCATTAGGGTTAGCTTTTGTCCTAATCCCCTTTTAACATACTTATAACATCATATGCATACCAACATGGATTAAACTTCATTAGGACATCAATATAAGGGGGGTGGCCGAATGGCCTATGTAGACTTTTAGGGTTAGATCTTTATCCTAAACCCCCTAACATGTTAACATCATTATTTACAAGTAAAACAAGCTATAAAACTTCACTAAAACACCAAAATCCATATTGGCCGAATATAACAATATAGGTTTCTCTTTTTTTTTGTTTTTCAAAAATAGAAATCGGAACTACTCGTATGCAGGTGAGGGATACTTACATCCTTCGCTTTGCTTGTAGTGTGAAGAAGATGACCTAACACAAACCCTAGCCCTTGCTTCTTGCTTGGAGGAGTTTCGGCCAAAGGTGGAGAAGGGCTAGAATTTTGGTGAGGAGAAGAAGAAAAAGAGTGGAAGTGACCAAATCCAACCTTCCCTCTTCTTTATAAAGGGGGGGAGGAAGAGAAGTTCCTCTTTTCTTTTCCATGCCTCTTCATTTACTCCTAGTCCCACTTATCTATAGGTTCCCCCTCTTCCTTAATCATGTAATCCTATTGGTCTTCTGGTTAGTGGGTGCATCTATTAGGCTTGGCTATCTCTAGAGGTTTGGGGTTCAATTCCTAGGCCTTGCACCCCTTTTTGGCTTATTTTCTTTTATTTTTGAAAAGGCCCACATAAAGCCCATGATCATCAAGCCAAAAATTTTTGTAAAATTGCTAGGAATTTTACGGGCGTTACACTGTGAGTCTAGTCTGGTGGCTCATCTCGATCTCCTACAAACAAAGATAAAATTTGCATATAAGTCCAAAAATTAGGAGAATTTACAATAAGGTCCAAAAATATATCCAACTAATAAAACATGTAAATAACCAACAATAAATCACTCGAGAGGATAAAAACAGTGATATTAAGGACCAAAATAATACAACAAAATGGCAGTTATCAGGTATACCTCTCGATCTTCTAATGTATGACCTTCCTCCTTTTAGACGTCGTGTGGGCGACGATCCACCAAAAGTCGAAGCTCCTAGATCGCAAATCTTCCTTCCTTGCTCTTCCAAAGCAAGAGGAAGAATAGAAACAAGGTTTTTCTCCTCACTAGAAACAACCAACAAGAAACCAAAGCTTTCCTTGCCGCTGGCCAACTAGATGAAGAAGAAGATGGTGGAAAACAACCAAGACACCAATGGAAACCCTATATCTTCTTTCCACCACCTAAGGAGAGGGAGAAGGGAGCTTTTGGGCGCCGGCCAAGGGCTAGGAAGGGCCTGGAAACCTGCTGGTCGTTGGCCACAAGACAAGGAAGAAGAAAGGAAACCTTGCCTTATTTGGTGCCGCCCTAGCCTCCAAACCCTAACCCTAATCCTAATCCTATCTCAAATAGGATTCCCTTCTCTTGCCGCCCAAGCCTTGCTCTCTTCAATAATAGTTCATGCCAACCCCTTGACACCCTTTTATAGAGTTAGGGATAAGTCATGAATTAATCTCCTCCATTGGTTCTAGGGATTTAATCTCAACCGTCGGATCTAGAGATTTAATCTCAACCGTCGGATCTTAGAGATTTAATCTCTACCAATGGATCTTAGACTTTTGTTTCTATCCATTGGATCTAAGCATCATGAGGTGTTAATAGGCTACATTAGGGACCATGAGGAGGAGTTGGCTCTTGGCCACCCATGGATCAAGCCCACATAAAGTCCAATCCACTAATGATGATCCAATCCACTAAAGGTTCATCATTGATCTACCTCACCAACCCCCATATGATAATATGGGCTCCATATATTATTTGTACATTTTCTCCCTGTGTTTAAGATCTCGAATTTCCATCGATTAATTAATTTACTGACCATTAATTAATCAACATCTAACTCCTTGAGTAGTACCACTCAACCTTTTCATCATGCTGGACCAAGTCCACCTGCAGGGTTTACATGATGAACCTTATGAGCTCCTCAAGGGGACATCATCATCCTAATATATAGGACACGGTTTCCTCCTATAATCAACGGCACACTATATAAATAATATCATCTCCTAACTTACTGAGCCTATCGATTTAATCTATAAATCTCGCCCATTGGTAAATCAAAGAGATGAGTACTAAGTATATGTGTCCGTTATTATATTGGGATTAAGAGCATGTACTAAATAATATCTAAGGTCCGATTCGATTATGTAGTCAGCAATAAATCGAATCACCTCTAAGTCGGTCCTGCTCAATACACACAAAGTGCACTAGTGTGATTCTATGGTCAAGACAAACCAACACCAAATCACACTACAATCATTCCGATGGTTTGTCCAAAGTCATCTCGGTTGTGAGCCTTTACTTATACTTTTCAAGGGGTCGATAACATGATCTCTTGTGTGACACCACATACCATGTTATCTACAATGTAAAGTATTAGACAATATTGCATAACCATAAAAATATGCAAACAATGATCATGTGATTCTTATTCTAAAATAAAGATGTTCATACAAAAGATAGACTTTTCAGTATACATCCCTATAATCTCCTACTTATACTAAAAGACTATGTTGTCCTCAAAGTGCCATACATCTGATCCCCATTCCCTCCACATGCCTATCAAAAGCTCTCGCCGGAAGGGCCTTAGTGAAAGGATCTGCCAGGTTATCCTCCGATGCAATCTTGGCCATAGCAACTTCTCCTCTCTTTACGATTTCTCGTATCAGGTGGTACTTGCGCTCTATGTGTTTACTAGCCTTATGGGCTCGTGGTTCCTTCGAGTTTGCAACTGCACCACTATTATCACAATAAATTGTCATAGTTCTGGGCAAACCAGGAATCACATCCAAGCCCATCAGGAAGTTCCTGAGCCATACAGCTTCTTTGGCCACCTCAGAGGCCGCCACATACTCAGCTTCCATGGTGGAGTCCACCATGCATTTCTGCTTGACACTCCTCCATACAATGGCTCCACCTCCCAAAGTAAACACAAAACCTGAGGTAGACTTACTGTTATCCCTATCAGATTGGAAGTCAGAATCTGTGTAACCCACAGGGAGTAATTGGTCTGCCCGGTAAACTAGCATATAATCCCTAGTCCTTCTCAGGTACTTCAATATATGCTTTACCGTAGTCCAATGTCCCTGTCCTGGATTACTCTGATATCTACTGACCATGCCCACGGTAAAGCAGATATCTGGTCTCATACAGAGCATCGCATACATGAGGCTTCCTACTATCGAAGCATAAGGAACCGCCTTCATCTCCTCTATCTCCTCAGATGATCTAGGACACATCTCCTTAGATAAAGGAACTCCATGCCTGAAAGGTAGAAAACCCTTCTTGGAGTTCTGCATGCTAAAACGCTCCATAATCGTGTCTATGTATGAAGCTTGGGATAAGCACAACATCCTTTTCCTGTGATCCCTTATAACCTTGATCCCAAGGATGTGTCCCACCTCTCCCAAGTCCTTCATATCAAACTGTTTGGACAACCATACCCTTACGTCCAATAACACCTTGATATTGTTGCCAATCAACAAAATGTCATCAACGTATAGTACAAGAAATACCACTACATTTCTGTCACATCTCTTGTATACACAAGACTCATCCAGACTTTGAATAAATCCATAAGACTGGATCACCTCATCAAAGCGGATGTTCCAAGACCTCGAAGCTTGCTTCAATCCATAAATGGACCAATTAAGCTTACATACAAGATGCTCTTTGCCCTTAGCAATGAATCCCTCCGGTTGCTTCATGTAGATGTTTTCCTCAAGACTTCCATTAAGGAAAGCTGTCTTGACATCCATCTGCCACACCTCATAATCCATATGAGCTGCTATGCATAAGAGAATTCGGATAGACTTAAGCATGACTACCGGCGAAAAGGTCTCCCCATAATCGATACCCTCTTTCTGAGTATACCCCTTCACAACAAACCTCGCTTTGAAGGTCTCAACCTTTCCATCTATTCCTCTCTTTCTCTTGTAGATCCACTTGCATCCAATGGTCTTTACACCATCGGGTGGTTCTACTAGCTCCCAGACCTAATTTAAATCTATAGATTCAATCTCAACATTCATTGCACTTTGCCAAGATACTGCATCTTTATCTTGGATTGCCTCATCATATGTCCAGGGATTAGGTTCATGTTCGCTAGGGACCAAATCAGAAGATTCTCCCAAGAACATGAATCTATCAGGCTGTCTTACAACCCTCCCACTACGATGAGGTATCACCTGTGTATCCTCTGTGACACGCGGTGCAGTGACATGTGGTATATCCTCTTGTACCGGTGGTACTAAAGAAGTGACTTCCCCTTTTAACTCCTCCAGAACAATTTTACTATTGGGCTTGTGGCTCATCACATAGTCTTCCTCTAGAAATCTGGCGTTCGTGCTAACGATCACCCTCTGATCTCTAGGACTATAAAACAATCCACCCTTCATTCCCTTGGAATAGCCAACGAACATGCATACTTCTGTACGAGGTTCCAACTTACCAGCATCTGCCTTCAGCACATGTGCTAGACTCCCCATATCCGAATATGTCTTAGACTAGGCTTTCACCCAGTCCACAACTCTGTGGGAGTAGAAGGCACTGATTTAGATGGAACCAAGTTCAGAATGTACACCGCCATATCTAGAGCATATCCCCAGAATGAATCTGGCAAGTCAGAATAACTCATCATCGATCTAACCATCTCCATAAGAGTCATATTCCTTCGCTCTGCTACACCATTCTGCTGGGGTGTGTCAGGTGCAGTCAATTGGGATTGAATCCCAGCCTCTAATAAGTAGCTCCTAAACTCTCCCAAGAGGTACTCACCACCACGATCAGATCGTAGTGTCTTGATACTTTTACCTTGACGTTTCTCCACATCAGCCTTGAATTCTTTGAACTTGTCAAAGCATTCAGACTTGCGGTGCATCAGGTAAATGTATCCATATCTTGAGTAATCACCTATAAAAGAGACGAAATACTCAAAACCACCTCTAGCCTGGATAGACATAGGACCAGACAAATTAGAATGAACCAATTCTAACACATCTTTGGCTCTATACCTCTTGGCCTTATAAGGCCTCTTGGTCATCTTACCCTCCAAGCAAGATTCACAGGTTGGGAGATCCTCCACCACTAATGAACCCAAAGGTCCATCAGCTATCAACCTTTGAATTCTGCTTAGGTTAATGTGACCAAGCCTAAGATGCCAAAGATATGTTTGGTTCATCTTCGAATATTCTTTTCTCTTATTAGAATTAGAAGATGAGTTATTAACTTCAATTTGCATCGTGGGAGGTTTTGGTTCAAGTGTGTACAAATTTCCTATCAATGCACCCGAACAGATAATGTCCCTATTCCTTCTTATGACAACTATGTCATTAAAAGAAATAGAATATCCATCCATAAATAATTTAGAAACTGAAACTAAGTTATTTCTAAATAAAGGTACATAAAAGGAATTTTCCAGAACCTAAGTTTTATTTTTCTCAAGAGATAAATAAAACTTTTCCCACTGCAATAGCTGCCACCTTCATGGCATTGTCCAAGTAAATGGTAATCTCCCCTTTAGCTAGTCGTCGGGTTTCCTGGAACCCCTACAAAGTATTGTAGACATGATTAGTGGCTCTCATATCTACACACCAAGTGCCGGTAGATAACACTGCTAATCATGTTTCAACGACTAGTCCAAAGGATATATCTTTGTTCTGCTTTGGATTGGGACAGTCCTTCTTCCAATGTCCATCTTGCTTGTAAGTGAAGTACTTGCCTTTCAGCTTCTTCACTCCTCCCTGAGATCCTCCCACCACCTTTGCTCTACCTTATTTCTCCTTCTTCTTGCCATTCAATTTAGAAGTAGAAACCTTTTGAGCAACCATGGCTTGAGGACACTCTTCGAAGAGTGCATACTTGTACTCCTTAGCAGATAAGACAATATCTAGATTCTTTTCCAATCAACATTATTTGGGTACAGTAAGTTTATTTCCTTTAGTATCATAGTAAGTGGACTGAAAGTCATTTTTGAAAATCCTAAGAATCACATAGATCATTACTGTAGATTTCAAAAATTATTGATTCCTCAAACAATAAAATTTAAAATCAACCAACACCTCAAACACCGAGAATATCGTATGCCACGATAGTGTGGACGTATACGAATTCTATATTTGTAAGAGGAGGTTTTATCCATTAATTTTACTATCTTGTCAACCTAACTTTTTGACAAGTAAAATTAATAGTTGGTTTCTCTTCGGCCCTACAAATAAAAGCAGTGACTCCGATGGGAAGGATACTTATATTTGTATCTAAGTGTTCACCATTACTCGGTACTAAGGTAATTATCTCGGGTTATGTGCCTTACGATGGGCAAGTACACACGCTCCTTAATAATTTCCTATAACCATATTCGACCTTGTGATCCGCAAACAAACTCATCCGATGGGGAGGAAGGCACTCAGAGCCGACGCACAAGTTTGCTTGCATCATATGTCAAATCGTAATGGAGGCCGTGGGAATTTATAAAAATATCCCTCTCCCACTTAGTAATTTGAAATTGAGGAATTTTCCTAGCCTATGACATGCATATCAAACAAAAAGCAATAAATATGAAAAATAAATTATTTTCCAACTATTATGGCTTTTGTCTTCAATATGACTCCCATCACATCGCCATCTCCTCCGCTCCTCCTACGCCGTGTACGAGCCATCCGGAGATCCGAGTCGAGACTAAAACCTATTTTATTTTACATCCATCGATCCTATACTCCACAAGGGAGTGTACATGAAATCTAGATCGAAAGTAAAATAAAATAAAGAGCGGCTAAACAATGTCATATTTAATTTACAAAAACTAAATACTAGCCTCGTCAACCCCGAGGATTCAACAAAATAAATATTTACACACATACAATCACACACACACATATGGTCATAATAGTCGGATCTTATGCCTGCAACCAAAGAGTTAAACTACGCATATCCTACTATTATCCGACACATATAATATATGAAAAAGTGCATAAAAATTAACCGAATCCTAAACACACAAAATCGGAAACCTTGGCTCTGATACCAATTGGCAGTGCCTATAAGATCCACATATCTCCACAATGGTATGATATTATCCACTTTGGGCTCAAGCCCTCATGGTTTTATTTTTGGACTTTACCTAAAAGGTCTCATTTCAATGGAGATATTTTTTTCATCTTATAACCACATGATCTTTACCATGTCTTACTAATGTGGGACTTTGATTGTATTCCCAATACTCCAATAGGATTCACCACTCCTGATAAAGGAGATGTATACCCTAGGCCTCTTGTCAAGATTGTTACTCAGAAGTCTCTGTCCAGAGCAAGCATGTTAATTGGTCTTCTTGGGAACATGTAGGAGTAACTTGAATCCATAGGATAAGAAAATTAACTTGGGCTAGGTGTGACTGTTGGGATGTATACTGAAAGCCTAGCTCTTTTGTATGAACATCTTTATTTTGAAATAAGAATCACATGATCATTGTTTGCACGTTATATTTATATGTGTGCATATTGTCTAATATTTTACATTGTAGATAACATGGTGTCTGGGTGCGGCACAGAAGATCATGTTATCAGTCCCTTGTAGAATATAAGTAGAGGCTCACAACCAAGATGGTTTTGGACAAACCATTGGCATGGTTGTAGTATAGCTTGGTATTGTTTTATCTTGAACATAGAGTTACACTAGTACACTCAGGTGTATTGAGCAGGACCGACATAGAGGTGATTCAATTTATTACTGACTGCATAATTGAATCGGACCTCGGATATTATGTTGTACATGCTCTTAATCCCGATATAATAACTGGCACATGTACTTAATATTTATTTCTTTGATTTACCAGAGGGTGAGATTTCTATGGATTAAATCAATATGCCCGGTAAGTTGGGAAATGATATTATTTACATGGTGTGTCGTTGATTATAGGAGGAATCCGTGTCCTATGTATTAGGTTGATAATGTCCCCTTGAGGAGCTCATAAGGTTCATCATGTAAACCCTGCAGGTTGACTTAGTCAACATGATGATAAGGTTGAGTGGTACTACTCGAGGAGTTAGATGTTAATTAATTGATGGTCAGTAAATCAATTAATTGACGGACATTCGATATCTTAAACACGGGGAGATAGATGTACAAATAATATATGGAGCCCATATTAATTTATGGGGGTTGGTGAGGTAGTTCGATGATGATCCTCTAGTGGAATGGAACATCATTGATGGATCAAGTTTGTGTGGTTCCGATCCATCGGGTGGCCAAGACCCAACTCCTCCTCATGGTCCCTATCGTAGCCTAATATAAACCTCATGAAGTCTAGATCAAATAATGGAAAACAAATCTCTAGATCCGACGGTTGGGATTAAATTCCTAGAACCGACAGTGGAGATTAAATCTCTAGATCCGACGGTTGGGATTAAATTCCTAGAACCGACGGTAGAGATTAAATCTCTAGATCCGATGGTTGGGATTAAAACCCTAGAACTGACGGTTGAGATTAAATCTCTAGATCCGACGGTTGAGATTAAAACCCTAGAACCGACGGTGGAGATTAAACCAAGGCCTAAACCCTAACTCTATAAAAGGGTGGCTATGGGTTGGGCGGCAACAAGTTTTAGAGGTTGGATGATGGATGCTAAGGAGATTAGTGTTTAGCCTCCAATTGCTTGGGCGGCAAGCAACCCTAGGAGGAAACCCTAATTAGGGTTTGGCTCTTTGGGTCAGGCTGGCCAAGGTGAGGAAGAAGAGTGGGCGGCAACCTATGGAGGAGCTTGTCTTCTTCCATGGAGGTGGCTAGCTCCTAGATCTCTTCTCTCCACCATGCTTGGGCGGCAAGGAACCCTATGGAGGAAACCCTAATTTGATTAGGGTTTTGGCTCCTTTGCATGGGCGGCCATGGATGGGAATGAAGGTTGGGCGGCCACTTGTGGAGGAGTTTGTCTTCTTCCTTGGAGGTGGCTAGCTCCTAGATATCTTCTCTCCACCATGGTTGGGCGGCAAGAAAGCCTAAGGAGAAACCCTAATTAGGGTTTCCTCCTTAGGTTGGGCGGCTAGGGATTGCAAGGAAGTTGGGCGGCAACTATAGGAGAGGTCTTCTTCTTCCTAGGGTGTGGCCGACTCCTTCCTCTATTCCCTCCACCGTGGTCGGGGCCCAACATATTCCTTTTCTCCTATTCACTCCATCTTGGCCGGCGGCACCAAAACTAGGGTTTGTCCCTAGTTCGGTTCCTTGGTTGTTTCCATATTATTCTCTCTATTCTTGGGGCCGGCAGCATCAATCCTTTGTGGATTAGTGGTTGGCTCAAGCAAGAAGGGAAAGAGAGTTCTTCATTCTTTGGATTGAAGAAGATCTAGGAAGCTTCAACTTGTGGAGGATCTTCGCCCACACGAAGTCTACAAGGAGGTTAGGACATACGATAGAAGATCAAGAGGTATAAAAGTTTCACAACTTTTATTATTGTTCTTTTCATGTTCTTATTTGATATGCTAGCTTATGTTCATTATGTTAGTATATGTTGATTATACTAGTTTGTATTTGCATGTATTTGTATAATCATGGACCCCGATAAGAAACACAAAAACCGACGATCCGTCCGTCGTCTCTTCCGCGGCTAACCGACTAGAAGAGTTGTGTTGCTTGAACAACTAGTTTGTTCAAGCGATCGCTCAAGTCGTTAGCACGACGACGAATTGGTTGTGCTTAGGAAACTCATCCCATCCGGATTAGTTTTCATTAGTGAAAATTTTAATCCGGGGACATGGGAGCCTATGAGAATTCCGAGGTATAGCACATTGCCAATAGTGACGTAGTCAATCTAGTGGGGACGAACACAGAGACCATGTCCTGAACCAAGTGGATATTGTTGGGTTTCCGGCACCGCAGCGAGTGTGTGTTCGAATATGTTTCGTAAACATGTGCACAACGGAAGGAATAAAATAATAAATCTAATTTATTACAACACACACATCACACGCATGCATAGTACAACATGTGTAGACATAACCGTAAATTTAAATTTTGCAATAAAAAGAAATTTACACTACGTATACCTGACGTATCACGTGTAGCGGGAAAGGCATCAACCGGAACGATTCTAGCTAGAATCGTCTCTATCCGTATCCACGCCAAGTATCTTCGGGATGACTTCACAAAGTCACAAGCCTCGTCTTTGTATGGGTTACTAGCCTCGTGTTGTAGACGATGTGATCGAGAGAAGATCACAATCCGAATCAAAATTCGGATCCAAAACGAGTCCTCAAAAACTCGCTTCTCCGGAGAGGTATTCGTCAACCGTTTGACGAATCCTTCGTCCTCCACCTATGAGGATTACCGGAGATCAAATCCCAGGCAAGTCTACTGCTGTCGGAGCTCCAAACATAGCCAAACGATGCTCGGACGAGAAGGAAATAAGCTGTCCAGAAAACTGGACAGCTTTGGTGGAGGAATAGGGGTCGGCCAAAAGGGAAGGTTGAATCTCACCTTATTGCCGAACCCAAAGGAGATCACCGGAGCTTCTCCGGCAGCAGCTCGACGCTGGCAAGAGGGAAGGACAACACCTTCTGGATGCCAGCAAGGTAGCTAGGTGGTGGTGGGCGGCGGCACTAGGGTTTGCGCCGACTTCACCAAGGAGAGCAGGGGGCGGCAACTATTAGGGTTGCAAGGCTTTTGATTAGAGTTTAACAAAAACCCTTAATCCCTATTTTATAGAGAACAAATTCTCTTAATGGTTATCGGATCATAACCAAAGGCCCGTTAACCCGCTCCATTAATTTAAGTTAAAATAAACCAAACCATGATGGTTTATTTTAAGTTAAAACGAACCAAACCAACTTTGGTTCATTCGTTTAAAAACAAACCAAACCCTTTGGTTTATTCTCCTCCATTGGATTAGAACCAAACCAATTTAGTTCATCCATCATGTCTTCATAAGACACAGCCCATCCACGCTTCCATTGCAACTGAAATGATTTCATGCTTGCTCTATGTTTGGTCTAACCAAACCTAGTTTTTCTTGGTCTGAGAATCTCATTCTCAAGCTATTTTTAAATCCTTCGGATTACGCTCGTTGTGCGTGTGACCAAATGGGTTCTCGGTTTATGTTGGTCGTCTATAATTAACCATTAATTATAGAACGATCATGAGTGGCACCTAGTAGTACATCATGATCCCAAATTAACCGAAAAGATCAACGGTTGATCCAGAACTACTTCTGAAACCCTTCAGCAGCTCGAATGAATCGTACCCCATTCCCTTCACTCATCTTATACCCACTTGGTTTTAGGACATGGTCTATAGTGTCAGTCCCCACTAGGCTGACTACGTCACACCTAGCCCAAATATCATTTTCTCATCCTACAGATTCTAGTTACTGCACATGTATCGAAGAGTACCTTACTCTAATCATGTAATGCTTTGGCCAAAGACTTTAGTAACAATCCGACGAGAGGCCATGGGTATACATCTCCTCGCAAGGAGTGGTGAATCCTTTATAGGTTATTCAAACACCTTCGATCACTTCGACTTATACCCAATCATCCCGGGTCCACATCTCCTTAGAGATGTTTGCTTAAGATGTCAAAGCATAAGTCTTTATGATCAAGATGACTTGAATACCGCAAGTCAAAGGAACATCACACTTAAGCTACAGTAAGAACTTCATTGACATATCTATATATGCAGAGAACCATATGAAGTCTTACGGCTGGTCACTCCAATGAACTAGTTACCATAACTAGCATCCACGATTAACTCCGGACATCACAATGTCTCCAGCCAGTGAGAATCATCTGCTTGGATACACCAAAGAGTATACCTCGTGCTAGTCTCGACAGAATCAATGGTGTCCAAATCCATCAATTCATCGACTAGGGATAATTCCGATACATCACAATTACATATGTAGAGATACTCACTAGTTGTGATCCAATCACAAATTCTCTCATGCTGTGAATCGTTGTTAGTGAAAGCCCTAGAGCCAATCATGTGATGATTGTTGTATGGACTTTATTGTATCATATTCCTATTTATAAAGGCATGGTTATTATATTTACTTGTATTGGTTCCAAATAACTAAATATAATAATGTCCTTGAGTAGTAGGTTCTTATCTATATCAATTGATTGGTTGAATCGATAATGAGATGATATAGAGAACACTACTCTTAATCATTCCTAGTCGAGTATTAACATTCAGGGACAATGTTAATGCGTAGAGACTAGCATGTAGGTCAACATGATGACTTGATCTCACAAGTCATGGATATGAGATATCAAGTTGACACATGGGTATGCATTGGAGAATATATATTGAATGACTCGCCATGAGAAAGTATCATGGATCGTTATATGAGTGTCATATACTTTCTCATGTGGCTATTAGTATGACTATTAGTCCTTAGACCTGAAGTCACCATGGTTCCCTACATAAGGAGTTGCATACTTTGGCTTCGTCAAACGTCACCCATAAATGGGTGGACTATAAAGGCGATTACTGGGTATGTAACAAATTGTGCAGAGGGATGTGAGTGATGTAGATGGGATCTATCCCTCCTATATGACGGGAGTGACATCGATATTCTTGATAGAGTGAGACCACGAAGTGCATGGCATGCCCAAATGAGTCAATATGAGATATTGAGCTCATTTGATTAGAGTGAGTCTACTTGGAGTTCAAGATTTAGATTGTACCGAGGATGACACGGTCTATGCCTCGATTGGTCAATCTAGATGTCAAGGATAGAGGGACATTGTCACATATTGTGAGAGTCATGATTAGTAGTCACAAAGGTGATGTTGGAGCTCAACATTCTTGTAACTTGGGTAGCAATGATGTGTTGCTAGATACTGCTCATTGCTTATGTTCCTAAATCGGTTTAGGGACATTGCCAAGGTTACAAGAACCTATAGGGTCACACACATAAGAGCAATTAGATGGAGATTAGGTTCATATGATGAACCATGAGGATTAGGTTCATGGGATGAACCAAATTGGATTAAGAGTAATCCAAATTAGACTAATTGAGTTAGACTCAAGTTGATTCAAGTGTTGAATGAGTCTAATTTATATTTGATTCATCAAATCAATTTAAATTAATGAATAGAGATTCATTAAATTAAATTGACTTGACTCAAGTGGTTAGATTTGATCAACCATGAGAGATAAGAGGTCAAGTTTGACTTGACTTGAGAGGGAAGATGAAAGGTCAAGTTTGACTTGACCAAATATCATGTCATGATGATGACTTGGCATGGCCGGCCAATGATGATGCTCCACATCATCATTGACTTTGTCAATTGGTGCCACATCATGAAGGAGACCAAGGGTCATGGGAGTTACATGCATGCATGTAACCCCCCTCTCCATAATGTGGCCGGCCACTTTAGGGGTTATGATGGTGAAATTCATTTGGTGAGTTACACACAACTTCATCTTCAACCTTGGATCAACTTCCCTCAAGCTCTCTCCCTCTCCCAACCTCCTTGGCCGAACCATCCATAGAGTGCTAGCACACTCAAGGGTGTGTTTTCTCCACCTATTGCTTGTGTGGATACCAATAGAGGGGTGTGCACTTGATACTCTCGAGTTCCGGCGAACCTTTTGATGAGTGGGATTTGCGAAGGGCGTTGCTACGAGGGTAACATCCTTATCATGTAGATCTAAGGTAGATCTAGGGTTTTATATAAACACATACATGTTTTGTTTTTTAATACATCTTCACACGGATCCGTGGCCGGGGCTTCCGAGGTTTCCACAACTCAAAAAGCGGTTTTTGCGGCTCGAAAAAACCCAACAATCGTATCGTGGACATTCAATAAATGAGTTTAAGATCTAATCAAATACATGAAAACATGTATACTCAAATAGTGAATCTTCATTTATCATATAAATGGTTCAAACATAAGGCGATTGCCTTAGGACATCTCTCATATATTACTAACAGGTATAGGATGAGAGAAAGGAACAAGGCACAAACAACTGGAGCTGCTAAAGGGTTCAAAAAATGCTCTGAAGTCAATTTAGACTTTCCGATCAATTGGGGGTCATGATGTACTGCAAGGTTCCACCCATGATCTATTCATAATTAAGGGGTTAATTATGAATGACCAACATAACCAGAAATCTATTGGGTCACAAGCACTACTGATGATCTCGAGATGTAAAACAAGTCTGAGAATGAGATTCTCGTTGAGAGAGGATATGTCTGGTTAGACCAAACCAAGGGGGTGAAAAAAGAAGGCTATGGAACCTTTTATGGCTTTGTTGGACTTAGCATGGCGATATTGCACTTAAATGAAGTCAAATGGACCATACAAAGCCTCACACGGCCGTGCCTAACTTGGTGTGGGTCGTGCCTAGCTTTGGCCATAAATTGGCAAAGTCTGGGCTACGCCCAGAGAGACACACAACCAGGCCATGTGAATCCACACAGCCAGGCCATGTGAATCCACACAGCCAGGCCATGTGAATCCACACAGCCAGGCCATGTGAATCCACACGATCGTGTCACGTCTCCGCCGATTTTGGAGATTTTCTCTTATGGAAATATCTTGGGTTGTTCTTACCTTAATTATGGGATAATTATGGTAAGATATGTTCTGTTCAAGCCTCATAAGATGACCTAATCAAGAGATCTATAAAAGGATCCCTTGATAAACTTTTGAAAAGGTTTTGGTTTTAGGTTTCTCCCTTGGTAGTCACTTTTGCTCCTTCCTCTCTCCTCTTCTATTGTCTCCGCCAGTTAGCTAGCACCAATCGGAGACAAAGACTTGCTGCTCTAGGAGTTGTCTTAGGTGATCCTGGCATGGATAATGATAGAGGCAAGGACCGTTGGTCTTGCTTGTGGTTTCGACGGATTCAAAAGAATCCCGAAGGTATAACTTCTCCTTCTTCTTGTGTGTTTTTCATGCGATTATGCCAAAGCAAGTTTTCTTGGCCCCCAAGGGATGTCTGGGATGCAATAAAAATTATTTTTATTCGCTTTATTCCTCTGTGTATGATTCCGGAATCTCCAACATAAGGTTGGACTCAGATTTAGATCAATCACAACGAACAAATCATATATGTCAATTGTAAATTGAAAAAGACAAAAAGTCCAAGCATGGGTCCCTAAGACCTTTTTGAATTCTCAATTATGATCCACCAAGTTTTGGGTTCCCAAAGACCAAATCCACTACGTGGAAAGATCGCATCGATTTAATGGTCCAGGGGGAACTAGTACTAAACTTGTTTGCTTTACCTCTTGATTTAGCTTTGCATGCTTAGCTACTTTTTGTTTTAATTTTTGGAACGGCTAGATAATATCAATAGTTAGTCAACCTTGATAACATAGTATCAGGACGCGGCAAGATGATAGTACATTAGGGAAATGAGGTCTTATATGTTCGAGTTAGATAAGGCATTTCTAGCTTGGTACACTCGGCTAAGTCGAACTAGCTGTAGCTACCTTGCCACATCCTAAACTAGTTAGACCAGGAAATAACCTTAAGTAACTTAAGTGAACATTTTCTTGAAATTGTCTTTGTCTAAGGAAGTGGTCGTTGTTCCGATCAAAGAAGGCCTCTGTGCCTCACCATGACCTGGAAGCTATTTTCTCGAAAAGTTTACTTAACGAGCTAAGGGTTAAATCCAAATCTAACCCAAGGTTGATTATCTTCAAATCACTAAACTTAATCAAGTAAAATTGAAGTCATCTCACAAAACATATAAGGCTAACTTGTTTGATCATGTAGAAAGGGTGAGATGATTCCTAGGATTAAAAATTTTCAACCAAATCTTAAAAAAACTGTTGTTTATGCTAATTTTTTCAAAAGAAAGACAACGCTTTTCACTAAAAGTATTGTTAAACTACAAACAATAACACTTTTTATAAAAAGCATTATCTTCTAAGTGTTGTGTATTACTTTTTTGTTGTAGTGAAATTCCGATATCCAATTCAACTACTATATGTGTAGGATCAATGGATGTTGGACAGTGGGTGCTACCGACACATGACCAGAGACCGACTAAAATTTTTGAAGCTCAGATTCAATCACTAAGGATCGGTAGCATTCGGAAACAACGGGAAGCTCAAAATCATCAGTTCAAGTGATATTGAGCTAAACTTGAACTTTATAATTCGTAATTTACTTTTAGTTGAACATTTTGACTTTAATCTTCTTAGTGTTAGTCAATTGTGTGACCACAACTATAGGGTCATCTTCTTACAAAATGAATGGCTAATTAAAATAGTGATACCTCAAAAACTATACTTAAGGGAACTAGAAATAGTAACATTTATACAATTAATTTACCCAACTCATTAACCAAGTGTCTATTGACACAGCAAGAGGAATCCTGGTTATGGCAGGGAAGAGTCGGTCACTCTCACCCAAGACTCGTACATAAAATGAGTCAGAGTGGTTTAGTCAGAGGTCTACCGAACCTTAATAACTTGGAAGGTAAAATTTGTAATGCTTGTCAACAAGGTAAACAAACTAGGACCTCACATCAACTAACTAACCAAGAAAGAACTGAGAGTGTACTTGAGCTCCTACATTTAGACCTCTTTGATTCTCATGGAGCCAAGTCACTAAACGGAAGTCAATATTGTCTAGTTATAGTCGATGACTACTCTAGGTTCACATGGGTTAGGTTTTTAAAATATAAAGTTGAAACCTTAGATCTACTCACCAATTTATGCAAATTAATCGAAAATGAAAAGAATCATAAGGTAAAAAAGATTAGAAGTGATCATGGTGGTGAATTCGAAAACCATAGGTTCACCGACTTTTGTAACCAAAATGGGTACCACCATGAGTTCTCCTGCCCTAGGACCACTCAACAAAACGGTATAGTCAAACATAAGAATAGATTCTTACAAGAAGCCGTTAGAACCATGTTAAATGAGTACAACCTACCTAATAGGTTTTGGGCAAAAGCAGTCAATACGACATGCTATGTTCAAAATAGGATTCTACTAGTTAGAAGACACCTTAAAACATCATACGAAATCTATTATGAAAAACTACCCAACATTAAGTACTTTAGGGTTATTGGATGTAGGGTACATATATTAAACACTAGGGATTATTTAGGAAAGTTCACCTCTAAAACAACTACCGGAATATTTCTAGGATACTCAACCACTAGTAAAGCATATAGAGTGTATAACAATGAAACCCTAAAAATCGAAGAAACAATCAACATAGTATTTGATGAAGAAAACATAACTACAAAACCCGGATTAAAATTGATTAATAAACCTAACTCTTGACCTGAACCTAACTCTAGACCCGAATCTAACTCACAAAATGAATCTAGTGTAGATCCTAACCCAAATCAATCAAGGTTACAAACAAATCATCCTATTGATCAAGTAATAGGTGATCCCAATTTAGGGGTTTGAACTAGAGCATCCTATAGAAACCTTAGCCAAATTTTACTCATCTCAAAAATCAAACCCAAAATAATGATGAAACATATGCACACATAGCTAGACTTGAATCAATTAGAATGTTATTAGCCTACGCTGCACATCGAGGATTCAAACTATTTCAAATGGATGTTAAGTAAGCGTTTTTGAATGGATTTATTAAGAAAGAGGTGTATATTAGCCAACCACCTAGATTTGAGAGTCTAGACAAACCTGACCATGTTTTCAAAGTTAGAAAAGCCTTATATGGACTAAAACAAGCTCCTAGAGCTTGGTATGAAAGGCTTTCAATTTACCTTAAGTCTAAGGGATTTAATCAAGGTTTAGTTGACCCAACCCTTTTTGTAAAATTCATAGGAAAAGAAATATTCATTTCCCAAATTTATGTAGACGACATAATTTTTGGAATGACTAATACATCATTATTAAATGAGTTCATTTCACTAATGGAAAGTGAATTCAAAATGAACTTAGTAGGAGAACTTAATTTTTTTTCTTAGGCTTACAAATAAAATAAACTAGGGAAGGAATTTACTTACACTAATGTAAATATGCTAAAGAACTAATTAATAGGTTTCAAATGCAAGACGCTAAGGAAATTAATACACCAATGGCTACCAATGTTAACATAGGGGAAGACTTAGAAGGAAAATCGATAGATTTAAACTACTATAGGAGCGCGATAGATAGTCTTTTATACTTAACTGTGAGTCGACCAGACATACTTTTTGCAGAAACTATGTGCATGAAATTTCACTCTTGCGCTAAAGAATCGCACCTAACGCTAGTCAAATGAGTCTTTAGGTATCTAAAAGGAACACTAAATGTAGGAATTTGGTACCCTAGATCGAGCGAGTTTGAACTAATCGGCTACTCTGCTTCGAATTATGCCAGTAGCAAACTCGATAGGAAGAGCACAAGTGGGTGTTGCCAACTCCTAGGCTCGAGTCTAGTTAGCTGGTGTAGTAGAAAGCAATATTGTGTTGCCCTATCTACCACCGAAGCTGAGTATGTTGCAATGGGTGAGTGTGTAGCTCAACTCCTTTGGATGAAGCACACTCTCCAAGACTTCCAATTAAACTTTAATAACACCAAAATCTTAATTGACAACATTCGTTCTATTAACCTAACTAAGAACCCAATTTATCACTCTAGGACTAAACACATAGAAGTCAAACATCATTTTATTCGAGAACACATAGCAAATGGAACAATACAACTCAAATATGTTGAGTATAAATCGAACCTAGCAGACATTTTCAGTAAACCTTTACCCGAAGCAGAATTTAGTTTGCTCAGACGAAGATTAGGAATGTGCGTAATAGAGTAGGACTCAACTCTTTTTTTTTTACTCCATCTTTATTTTTCATGCTATATGGAACTAGCTTAGGGTTCACCTTATAAATTATGCACCTATAGATTTAAGGAGCCAACACATCTCACAACACATAGGATCATTGTGTTTGTGTACTGAGCTACATAGATGGGCATGAGATGTTAGGACCTTACTCCTGATTACAGATGTAGATCTAGTGCATCAATATGAATCATGTGTTGGATCGATGCGGTTCGCTAGAGGGGGGGGTGAATAGCGATAAAAACTTTTTCTCGTTTCTTTTGTTAAAACTCGAGAGAAAATTAATTGCAACGGAAATGTAAAGTAAATAGAGACAAATAGGTTTTACTTGGTTCGTAGCCTTCGGCTACTACTCCAAGGCCCTAATGGTCCTTGACCACGCACGGAGGGCAAATACTAAACGAACTCCTTCTCGATGGAGATAGGAGTTAAACGAATACAAAAACTCAAGAAAGACTCAAGGTAGAGGGACACTCCCCCTCTCCTTGATATGATTTAAAGCTCGAAATAAAAACAACTTATACAAATTTAAAGATTATACCGACGACTTCAAAGATTGGAGGTTGAAGCTCTAGTCGTCGTCTCGGCAGCGCTTCGTCGTAGGGATGTCGGAGAGTCGGAGCGTATCGGAAGCACTTGGAAGCTTTTGAATTGATGAAAAACCCTAGGTTTGACCCTCCTTTTATAGCCTTTAAGCCCCTCATCGAATGGGTCTTTAGCCAATCACAAATGGGCACAAAACCCCTTGAAAAATGGTGATAACTCTTGACTACTCGAGGCTGATCCTTTGACCAGCAGTCGACTGATGGCCATCACCAGTCGACTGATGGCAGCATCAGTCGAGTGCTAGCCGTAGTCACTCGACTGATGGACGACAGTCGAGTCCTTCAGGTTGGCAGTCGACTGATGCTGGCTGCAAGGCAAAGTTAGCTTAAGGAAAACATTATTTCGATGGTCGTCGACCATCCGATCTCGACCTAGACCATCTATAAGAAGTCTTTGGTCGGATCTACGCTTAAGATCATCCCCGTAAAGAGGATACGACCTTACTTATGCTCGCACACACGAGCTTACCTCAGTACTTACGTGTTGCTTCCGACCTTCCACTCAATTCCTTCGGCTCCCTCCGAAGTCTCTTGAGTGTCGCCCGACCACCGCGGCTTCCTCCGGGTGTCGCTAGCCTTCAGCTCCAGCGTTGAGACTTTTCTGCACACTTGATTTAGCTCATGAGATAACAATATATGCTTAACTTTGTATCGTTTGCTATAATCAAAACTTAGGTTCGACTTAGGTGCCTACTGCACCAACAATCTCTCCCTTTTTGATTTATGGCAAACCCACATACAAAGTTAAGTAAATAGCAAGCATGAAGAGTAATAATGTGCATGAGAAACAAAAAATATGAAGATTAAGTTGGAGTAGTAAGGATTTTCTTCAAGTACTCCCCCTTGACCGAGGGTGAGTCTTGAAGAAAGACCTTAATCCTCCCCCTTGAGGGTTGCTTTAAGTAATTAACATTACTTAAAGTTGGCCTTAGTAAAACGTTTTAGTTAAGCCCTTTCTCCCCCTTAAGTAAAACATTAACGACATAAAGTTTAAAAAATAAGTTTAAGTAAAACGTAGACAGCACAAATAAGTTTAAGTTAAGAGTTCTTTGGCCTTTTGGTAAAGGTTAACTAAGTTTTAACTTTTGCACAAATAAGTTTAAGTTAAGAATTCTTTGGCCTTTTGGTAAAAGTTAACTAAGTTTTAACTTTTGGTTTAAATATGAAGCAAGAGTTAAGTTATCAAAAAAAATTTGACCCCTTAACTTTGGCCTTTTTCTCCCCCTTTTGTCGTATATCTAAAAGAGTAAGGGGTGTGTGGAAAACAAAATAAGTGTTAAATTTAAAGTCCAAGCATGTTCCCCATTTTTTAAAAAAAAATAATATACTGAAAATAAGCTCATCTATAAAATGTTCGACTCATATTTGACTTGATTGATATGTAAGATCAACCAGTCCTGGTCAGAGTCGGTTGGTATGTATGATTATACTCCGTGGTTCATAGCGATGCACTAGCTCTACATCTGGAACCAGGAGTAAGGTCCTAACATCTCACGCCCATCTACGTGGCTAAGTACACAAACACATTAGTCCTATGTGTTGTGAGATGTACTGGCTCCTTAAATCTATAGGTGCATGATATTTAAGGTATGTCCTATGCTAGTTCCATAAAAATGAAATTAAAGAAATAGTAGTAAGAACATATAATTTGCATGTACCTATTCTATTACGCACATGCCCAATTTTCGTCTTAATAGACTAAATTCGACTTTGGGTAGAGGTTTAGTAAATAGGTCTGCTAAGTTAGACTTTGATTCGACGTATTCGAGTTGTATTGCTCCGTTGGCCACATGTTCTCGAATGAAATGGTGTTTGACCTCTATATGTTTGGTCATAGAGTGACATATCGGATTCTTTATAAGATTAATTGAACTAATGTTATCTACATGAAGTTTAGTATTCGTAAAGTCTAACTTAAAGTCGCGGAGGGTGTGCTTCATCCAAAGAAGTTGCGTGACACACTCACCCATCGCGATGTATTCGGCTTCGGTGGTAGATAAAGCAACACAGTGTTGCTTCCTACTGCACCAACTCACTAGACTCGAGCCGAGAAGTTGACAACAACCACTCGTACTTTTTCTATCGAGCTTACTACCGGCATAATCCGAATCGGAGTAGCCGATTAGTTCGAACTCCGTAGATCTAGGGTACCAAATACCAACGTTAAGTGTACCCTTAAGATATCTAAGGATACGCTTAACTAGGGTTAGGTGAGACTCCTTAGCACAGGTTTGAAACCTGGCGTACATACTTACTGCGAATAGAATGTCAGGTCGACTCGCAGTTAAGTATAGGAGACTTCCTATTGCGCTCCTATAGTACTTTAAGTCAATGGACTTACTTTCTAGGTCTTCTCCTATGTTAACATTTATCGCCATTGGGGTGTTTATTACCTTAGTGTCTTGCATTTCAAATCTTTTATTTAACTCCTTAGTGTATTTTTGTTGATATAGTTATATACCATCCTTATTTTGTTTAATTTGTAGACCTAAAAAGAAACTTAACTCGCCTACCAAGTTCATTTCAAACTCACTTTCCATGAGCGAAACGAACTCGTTTAGTAAGGCTGAGTTAGAGGTTCCAAAAATTATATCGTCTACGTAAATTTGAGCTATGAATATTTCTTTACCTAAGGTTTTTACAAAGAGAGTTGGGTCAACTAAGCCTTGGTTAAACCCTTTTGACTTAAGATGGATTGAAAGTCTCTCGTACCAAGCTCGAGGAGCTTGTTTAAGTCCATAGAGAGCCTTCTTAAGTTTTAGAACATGGTCGGGTTTATCTAGATTTTCGAATCCGGGGGGTTGGCTAACATAAACTTCTTCTTTAATGTATCCATTTAGGAATGCCGACTTAACATCCATTTGAAACAGCTTAAATCCTCGATGTGCGACATAAGCTAGCAACATTCGAATGGATTCGAGTCTAGCTACTGGGGCATAGGTTTCGTCGTAATCTAAGCCTTCGACTTGGCTAAACCCTTTGGCGACTAACCTAGCCTTGTTTCTAACTACTTCACCTTTATCATCAAGCTTATTTCGAAACACCCACCTTGTTCCAATTATCGTTTTGTCTTTAGGTGGTGGTACTAATTCCCACACTTCATTCCTAGTAAATTGGGCTAGCTCTTCTTGCATTGCAATAATCCAATCGGGATCAAGAAGAGCTTGTTCAATTGATTTGGGTTCTATCTTTGAAATTAAGGAAATTTGACTAAGGTTCCTATAGGATGCTCTAGTTCGAACTCCTAGATTAGGATCTCCTATCACTTGATCGATAGGGTGGTTAGTTTGAATCCTAGATTGGGTTGGGTTTGTGTCACCTAATGCTTGATCAATGGGGTGACTTAGTTGAACACTAGTTTGGTTGGAGTCATCTATCACTTGATCAATAGAGTGACTTGGTTGACTTAGGTTAGGATTAACACTAGACCTGATCTCGGGATCAGAGTTAGGTCTAGTATGAATCGGCTCGCTAATTGGGGTTGCCGGGGGTTTTGTAGGTTCGTGTCCTTCATCGAACACTACATTAATGGTTTCCTCGACTCTAAGGGTGTCGTGGTTATATACTCTATAAGCTCTACTTGTAGTCGAGTATCCTAGAAAGATTCCGGTCGTGGTTTTGGATGTAAATTTCCCTAGGTAATCCTTAGTGTTTAGGATATGTACCTTACACCCAAATACCCTAAAGTACTTGATGTTAGGTATTTTATCGTGATAAATCTCGTATGAGGTCTTAAGGTGCCTTTTTACCATAAGGATCCTATTTTGGACATAGCATGTCGTACTCACCTTCGCCAAACCTATCGGGTAGGTCGTATTCGTTCAACATGGTCCTAGCGGCTTCTTGTAGAGTTCGGTTTTTCCGCTCCACTAGGCCATTTTGTTGAGGGGTCCTAGGGCAAGAGAATTCATGGTGGTATTCGTTTAGGTTACAGAAGTCGGTGAACCTTTGATTTTCGAATTCACCACCATGATCGCTTCTAAGTCTTTTAACCTTAAGGTCTTTTTTATTCTCGATTAATTTGAATAGATTGATTAATTGATCTAGGGTATCATTTTTATGTTTGATGAACCTAACCCAGGTAAACCTGGAGTAGTCGTCAATTATGACTAAGCAATATTGACTTCTATTGAGTGACTTGGCTCCATGTGAATCGAATAGATCCATATGTAGGAGCTCAAGTACACTTGAGGTTCGTTCTTGGTTAGTTAACTTGTGTTGTATCCTAGGTTGTTTTCCTTGTTGACAAGCATTACAGATTTTATTAACCAAGTTGTTGAGGTTGGGTAAGCCTCTGACTAAGCCACTCTGACTCATCTTGTGGACGAGTCTTGGGTGCGAGTGACCGAGTCGTCGATGCCACAACCATGATTCCTCTTCCTGTGTCATAAGACATTTGGCTGAGGATTTGATTAAGTTAATTGTATAAATGTTATTTGTCCTAGTTCCTTTGAGTATTGTTTTAGTTGTTTTATTTGTTTTAATTACACATTCATTTTCTAAAAATACGACCTTATAGTTATTGTCACATAATTGGCTTACACTAAGCAGGTTATATTCGAAATTCTCTACAAGTAATATATTTTTAATAATAAAATTCGAGTTAAGCTCGATATCACCTGATCCGATGATTTTGAGCTTGCCGTTATTCCCAAAAGCTACCGATCCTTGTCGTTTGAATCGAAGCTTTGTGAATTTGAGTTGATCCCCGGTCATGTGTCGAGAGCAACCGCTGTCCAACATCCATTGATCCTACACACAAGGTGGTTGGATTGGATGTTAGATTTTTTTTTTTTTTAAATTGGTTGTAAGTTGTTAAACCTAGGTCATCTCACCTGTGTCTATATGATCAAGCATGTTATACTTATGTGTTTTTTGTGAGATGATTTCCAATTGATTAAGTGGATTTAGGTTCAAGTAATTTTATGTTAGATTTGAATTTAACCCTAGGCTTGTCATGTTTACCTTTTCAAGATCATGGCTTCCAGGTCATGGCGAGGCACAGGGGCCTTCTTTTATCGGATCATCGACCACTTCCTTAGACAAAGCCAAGTTCAAGAAAATGACGACTTGACTCACCTAAGATTATTTCCTAGTCTAACTGGTTATTTTTGAAAAGAGGCTCCCCGAGGCTCAATCTTTTCGAAGAATTTTAGTTGGTTATGTTCTTGAAAAGAGGCTCCCTGAGGCTCAATCTTTTCGAAGAATTTTAGTTGGTTGTGTTTTTGAAAAGAGGCTCCCTGAGGCTCAATCTTTTCGAAGAATTTTAGTTGGTTGTGTTTTTGAAAAGGCTCCCCGAGGCTCAATCTTTTCGAAGTTGATAATGTTCATGTTCTAAGTGAGTTCACAAGTTTTAAAGTACAAACTTTCTAAGTTAAAGCATGCAATTTCTAAGTTAAAGCACAAACATTCTAAGTTTAAAACATGCAATTTCTAAGTTAAAGCACAAACATGTTTTGTACTGGCTCCCCCTAGACCGTTGAATCGGTTCGGTCTATCCACATAGTGGATTTGGTCCTTGGGAATCCAGTACGGGTTGGATCCTAGAGTTGAAATCAAAAGGTTCTTAGGGACCCATGCTTGGACATGTTTCCTATGTCGACTTACAATCGACATATACGACCTATTAGTCATGTTTGAGTTAAACCCTAGTTCAGCCTTGTTGTACACGGCCCTTTGAGATCCAAGTAGGAGGTCAAGTCCTTTGGATCCCGAAGTGAACCTTTCCAACGTGTTCCTAAGATCTTCGACTTGACTTTTCAAGAGAGAGTTCTCAACTTCGAGCTTTTCAACTCGAGTTGAGTCCTTCTCTTGAACTCGACTAGTCGAAGAGGTTAGGGAGACCTCGTGTTTGAGGAGTTTAACCTCCTCAACAAGGGTCTCGACCTTGGACTCGGATTTAACTAATTTCCTAGACAAAAACCTAACCGTATTTTGTAAAGTATTAAATAAAGTTTGACTGAATTTAAGGGTATCTTTTGAACCGGATGCGTATCCGTGGCTTGACTTGAAGGTAGCTTCGTAGTCTGAGTCATCCTCAGGTTCTGACTCAAGTTCGGTCTCCGTGTCTGACTCAATTGATTTCGCCATGAAGACGTGGTCTTCGTCTTCTTCGGATGACGCTTCTTCCCATGTCGCGTTGAGGGCCTTCTTGTGCTTAGGTGCTTGGTGGTTGAGCTTGGGGCACTCCGACTTGATATGTCCAAACCTGTTGCACCCATAACACCTAATATTATAACTTTTAGGCTTACCTTGGTTGGGTCGAGTCGTGGTTCTCTTTCATCCCTTGGCTATCCTTCGAGCTAGGTTCATTAGTTCGGCAGTCAACTCCGGGTCAACTTCTTCTTCGGACTCGTCTTCCTCCTCGGTTGGTGGTGGCTTGCTTGCGATTTTCTTCTTCTTTGATCCTGCAAACAAGGCTATACCCCTCGGGCCCGAGTTAGGGCTCATGAAGTTCAAAATCCAAAAAGAGTTCATCTAACCTAATTTTAGAAAGGTCCTTGGAGACCTTATAGGCATCGACCATGGATGCCCATAAGGTAGTCCTCGGAAAAGAGTTTAGGACATACCTTATAAGGTCGCGGTTTTCGACCTTTTGCCCGATTGCGTGTAGGTTGTTGACGATGTCCTGGACTCGGGCATGAAGTTGTGTCGCGGACTCGTGTTCCTGCATTTTTAGGTTATATAGTTTATTGAAAAGAAGATCACGCTTACATACCTTGGCTTCGTCGGTCCCTTCGTGTAGCTCCACTAGTTTTGTCCAAAGATCTTTTGCGCTTATGAAGGGGCCGACGCGATTTAGCTCCTCCTTGGATAGGCCGCATTGAAGGATTTGTGTTGCGCTTGCTTTGTCGACTTGTTTTTTTGTTGCAATGGTCCATTGGTCATAATCCAAGGAGTCACCCACTTCATTAGTCGGAAGTGTGAAACCCGTTTGGATTATGATCCACATCTCGATTTGGGTTTTAAGAAAGCATTCCATCCGACCCTTCCAATAACGGAAGTCATCTCCGTTGTAAAACGGAGGTCGGACGGTGCTAAACCCTTCGAGATGGGCCATTAGAACAAAGAACACAAGGAGACGAAGGGAAAAAAACTAGCAATGACAAAAACACACAAAAAGTACCAAGACTCGCGTCTTGGATTAGAAAAGGGAGTAAATTTAACAAAGCAAAATAAATCTGAAATAAATAGAAATAAAAGAAAAATAAATCTGTGACAAATGGCTAGACTGGTGGTTTCACCAAATCTTAGCAACCCCCGGCTCTGATACCAATTGTTGGATCGATGCGGTTCGCTAGAGGGGGGGGGGTGAATAGCGATAAAAACTTTTTCTCGTTTCTTTCGTTAAAACTCGAGAGAAAATTAATTGCAGCGGAAATGTAAAGTAAATAGAGACAAATAGGTTTTACTTGGTGTGAGCCTTCGGCTACTACTCCAAGGCCCTAATGGTCCTTGACCACGCACGGAGGGCAAATACTAAACGAACTCCTTCTCGATGGAGATAGGAGTTAAACGATTACAAAAACTCAAGAAAGACTCAAGGTAGAGGACACTCTCTCCTTGATATGATTTAAAGCTCAAATAAAAACAACTTATACAAATTTAAAGATTATACCGACGACTTCAAAGATTGGAGGTTGTAGCTCTAGTTGTCGTCTCAGCTTTCATCGTAGGGATGCTCTGGAGAGTTGGAGCGATCGGAAGCACTTGGAAGCTTTTGAATTGATGAAAAACCCTAGGTTTGGCCCTCCTTTATAGCCTTTAAGCCCCTCATCGAATGGGTCTTTAGCCAATCACAAATGGGCACAAACCCTTGAAAAATGCTTCGTTCGGTTACGTATTGCTAATTTATGATTCTTTGTAGTGAGTGCTAGCCATAGTCACTCGATGATGGCAGCTTGAGTCCTTGAGTTGGCGGTGTTGATCTTGGTCGCGAGGCAAAGTTAGCTTAAGGAAAACATTATTTCGATGGTCGTCGACCGTCCGATCTCGACCTAGACCATCTATAAGAAGTCTTTGGTCGGATCTACGCTTAAGATCATCCCCGTAAAGAGGATACGACCTTACTTACGCTCGCACACACGAGCTTACCTCAGTACTTACGTGTTGCTTCCGGCCTTCCACTCAATTCCTTCGGCTCCCTCCGAAGTCTCTTGAGTGTCGCCCGACCACCGCGGCTTCCTCCGGGTGTCGCTAGCCTTCAGCTCCAGCGTTGAGACTTTTCTGTACACTTGATTTATCTCATGAGATAACAATATATGCTTAACTTTGTATCGTTTGCTATAATCAAAACTTAGGTTCGACTTAGGTGCCTACTGCACCAACATCATGAAGTATAATTATTCAAAATAACCAACTATACTCAGGACTTATTGATCATTTCATATCAATTAAGTCAAAAAGAGTTGAACATGCTATTAGTTGAGTTTATATTGAAACTACTATTTTCAAAATTTAAAAGGAACATGCTTGGACTTAGAATGTTAATCGCTTATTTATAAAGTTAAATGATTCTAAAGTAATTTTCAACCCCCCAAATATTTTTGATTTTTTGCAAAAGGGGGAGAAGAAAGGCCAAAGTTAAGGGATCAAAAGTTTATTTTTGAAAACTCACCTAAGGTCAAGTGGGAGGTAACCTCAAGGGGGAGGATTTGAAAAAGAGTTTACTCATGCTTATTCTATACTCATTTCATACTTATTTCATACTCATACTAAGTTAGTCATACTTATTTCTTACACTTACTTATTTACTACAAGCTTCAAAGGTTATTACTACTTCATTTCATGCTTAAATTCCCTTAACTTTGAATAGGTTTTCCATAGATCAAAAAGGGGGAGATTGTTGGTGCAGTAGCACCAGATAATCGAACTTAGATTTTGATTATGGAAAAGGTTCAAAGTTAAGCTCTTATTGTTATATCATGAGTTGTGTTAAGTGTGCAGAAAGTGGTTAAGCTAAGTTGAAGGTCAGCGACACCCGGAGAATCTCGGGACAAGAAACCGTGGTGGTCGGGCGACACCGAGAGAACCTCGTGGAGTCAAGGAACCTAGGTGAAAGACCGGAAGCTAAGTGATAGGTCAGAAGGACCGGAGGTAAGAATGATTGCAGAGTAATGGTGAGGTTGTGTCCTTTGTACGGGGACAAACTTAGGCGGCGATCCGATTAAGACTTCCCGGGGAAGGTCTAGGTCGAGATCGGACAGTAAAGAACCGTCAAAGTATCCATTATTTGTATTTCTGTGCTAACTCTTTATTGCAGGGAAGTAACCAAGTGGCGGTTATCACGCTATTAGCGATCGATTCTTTGCCCGACATCGATCATTGAGAAGGTCATATGTCGACTGCTATTCAAACTGCCTAGCTCGATGATGGTCAAGATAAGATGCCCTTATCTTGGGGTGAGGTGGCTCTTTTGTAGGGGATCGATTGGCCGGCTAGAGGGGGGTGAATAACCCTCGTTCGTTAGATGTCATATTTTGCTCGTCTTCGTCGCGTGCTTGTCTACGATTGTTGTTAGCGCAGTAGAATACTAATACAAATATGAATACTAACAACAAATACAATCAAATGCAAATACTCACGATATACGTGGTTCGGAACCGAATGGTTCCTACTCCACGGGCGAGCTCCTCGAGCTCTAGTTATGCACACGACACTAACTAAACTCCTTCTCGACTACACGTCGGAGGTGGAGAAACCTCTCACAAGCTATTACAACAAGTAATATGAAATACAAGAAGAAATACAAAGACAATACAAAAGAGAACTTTTACACAATTGCTTTGATCGCTTTCTTGTTGCTTGCTTTGATTGGCTCTTGAAGGACTGGAATGCAGCAGCAATTCCCCTCCAATAGCTCCACAAAAACCATGGCAAAAACCTCCATCTCAAGCTCCTTTTATAACCTGCATCGAGATGTTTTCGCGCCTAGCAGTCGACTGCCCCTGTAGCCGTTGTCTCACAACGGCCAGATCCACATCGGACAAGTTCCAACGGATCACCTACCAGTCGACTGATGATGCCCATCAGTCGACTGGTGACCTAGAAGTCGACGCCCGATCGGCCTACGAGCATTCAGGCTCACGACACCCATCACCGATCAGCCATCCCTCGGCGATCGATGTCTACGCCAATCACTGCCGACGTCGAATGATCATCCATGGCTGATCGCCAAGCACAAAACCCTAGCCTTACACCAGTCGAACCCTAGTCGACTTGGACCAGTCGAACCGACACCTATGCCAGTCGACTGATGTCGGGCAAAACCTCAAACACCAAGTTGTTTGAGCATCCGACCGTCAGGTAAACCCTCAAACATCAAGTTTGAGCCTCCGACACTCAGTCTTAGCCACTTGGCCAAGTCCACCTTATCTCTCATGGAGTTCCCCACCGAAGCTCTCTTCCCTCGGCCTACGTCCCTCGGATGCGCCAAGCGCCAACCGGTCATCCTTCAAGGCTCTCATACCCTAGAAGTATGCTTTCCTTTGGGCTCACTCCATTCGCTCCCCGTCCGGTGGTCCCTCGGATGCACCAAGCGCACGGCTTCGCAATGACATCCTTCACCGACTCAAGGACCCGAGCCTAGTGAACTTGCCAAGTTCTCAAGACTTCCCAAATGCACCAAGCGCACGGCTTCACAATGCATTTCTCACCAAGCACCAAGCATACAGCTTCGCAATGCTTTGGATTTCCCATGCCAAGCACCAAGCGCACGGCTTCGCAATGCTTTGGACTTTCCACACCAAGCTCCATGCTTGGATTTTCCATGCCAACCCCATGTTAGAATTTCCCATGTCATGAGTTTTGTCTATCATCAAAATACTATCAAGGTACTGCTCGAGTCAAACTCGAGTCAACCTGGGCCGATTGCACCAACAATCTCCCCCTTTTTGATGATTGACAAAACTACCATCTCAAGTCTACCAATTCTCCCATATTAGCAATTCTCATATCGCAAATGAGAATTCCAAACCTAATTGGTAACTTGGTAACATCTCCCCCTTTTTTACATTACATCAAAAAGGTCCTCCCCAAGGGTATGAATGTCTCATATCCCAATGAGATCTTATATCTCTCCCTTGGAGGAACACATGCCTACCATCTTTCTAGTGATCCCATATCACTTAAAGAGAGGCAACCCAATTTTCCTCCCATGAGGAAATACACATCCATCTTCCCATGATGGATACCTCCCCCTAGAGGCTTGCTCCCCCTTGACCATTGCACCAACAATGTCCTTGGAGAGTCCCTAAGCCAATAGGAACATTAACTAAATCAAAATTAAGGCAAAGTTCAACAATGAACTCTCTTCCACCTTAAAGTTGATACTCTCCCTAAAACCCTTCTCCTAATCCATGTCCGATGGATTTCCACCCTTTCTAATGCTCTCCCAAGCATATCCTAGGGTTAGGAGTGGTTAGGAGACCAAAACACAGCTGAACATGGGCCTAACCAACAAGGTTTACCCGAAATCAAGATTGTCAATGATCTGTAAAACCAATGACCGACCTCCCTAGCAATGATCGATAACTACAAATATAGTTTTTTGAATTTTAGAAATGACTTTCCGAAATTCATAAGTAAATATACATAAGTAGATAAATCTTGAAATTTGGTATGTATACTACTTTTCACAAACATTATGGGTGAAAAATATTAGAAAATTATTTTACCCATTAAACTAGGAGATTGATACAAAGTTCAAAATTTTAGAAAAGCTTCAATAAAGAGTCTTCTTTGTATCATCTCATTCAATGGTGATAGCTATCAAAAGATAGGCTTCACCAAGGTTTTTCAAAATGTTTTCAAAATGTTTTTCAAACCTTTATTTTCTTTTTCCTAAACATCTCACCAATATCTAGATGTGTAAAACACATACAAGTCAAATTTTTGTGATATGTGGGTTTTGTTTTGTTTATGTTCTCATGCATATTTCTAGGCAACATTAATTTGATTCCCTTCAAATTGTGCCATAGTCCTTGACTTCATTTTAAACTATGCATGATATGATTATGGCATAAATATGATTTAGATAAAAACATGTGCCAATATCATGATGTCATGGCATGTTAATGAAAACTAAGCATACATGACATCTAAAAAGAATTCTAAACATGATCATGACATTTTATAGATAAAAATGAAAATGATGTCATGACATGGCAAGGCAAATAAAGCATGGCAAGAAAAACATACTAAGGTATAAAATACCTAAGTGTTAAAATCAATTTTCCATTTCTGGGGATTAAATTCATTTTGCCTTAATGCCATTCATCTCCCTAGTGTGCCAAAAACCCAAAATGGCACACCATGACTTCTATGACCTAATTGTGCCAATTTAATCATTTTTAACTTCTCAAACCATATTGGCACACCCTAATGTGTCAACTCACAATGGCTAGGTTAACCACCCATCCATTTAGGGTTGACACACCCTAACCCGTTTAGCGTGAATCAATCACGCTTTTAGGAACCCAATATCTATTGGAGCTCCTTGGGTTAACAAGGTATTCTCTAGGGATAACTTCCCTAGATACCTTCCTAATGACCCTTTTTGGCTTTGAAGCCTTAGTCTTTTGGGTCTTGCTTGGGTCAACTCTAGAGGTGACTCCTCCATTGACCTTCTTAGTAGCTACATTTGATTTCTTTGATGTGTTAGCCACTAAACACATACCATGGCTAGACTTAGGGATGGCTTCCCTATTAGCCTTGGTTTGTCTAGACCTAGAAATAGTTCCATAATTAAATGGAACATTATAATAAGTCTTCTTGGGCTTAGGTTTGTGACCCAAACCTTCCTTGCCCTTAGACCGTTTTTGAATCTTAGGTCTTGACTTTTGGGCATTTGACCCTAAAATTGAATTTTCTATGATTCTAAGGGCTTTCTCCATTCTCTCAAGTCTTGACCTCAAGACTTGGTTCTCTAGCTCTAATTTTCCCATTTTTGAATTTTCATTAGGTTTAGGGGAAATGTTCTTCTTTTTAGGCATATACCTAGATTTCTTGGGATTAACACCCAAGTTTTTTTCAATTCTCCTAATTGACTCCCTAGGTAATATAGGTCTAGTGATTTGGGTCCTAGGTTTGTCCTTAGTTATATGAACATGCTTGGCACCTAAGCAACAAACCTTATTATTTTTCCTAGCATGCTTTTCATTGATAATAGCAAGAGAGCTAAAATAATTCTTGGCATGCTTTTTAGCTCTAGGAATTAAAGGTGCATTAAATAAGTTTACCTTAGGGTTAGCTTTAGGAGCTCCCCCTACATGAGTTGCACCTTCTTGCCCTTTCTTCCTCCCCCTAGGGCATTGGCTTCGGTAGTGTCCCTTTTGATTGCATTTGAAAAACACAATGTGCTCTTTGCTCTTGATTTTGGGAACACCGGCATCATTTGACTTTGGGTTGACTTTTGGTGTCGATGCCTTCTTCTTAGCCAATTTTGGGCATTTACTTTTGTAATGCCCTTTCTCCCTACACTCAAAACAAATAATATAATCTTTACGATTAATTATAATACATGAGTCACCTAGGGAGTTGGTGGAAGCCTCTTGGTCATTTCTTCTGGAGGTAGATGCTTCATTTTGGCTTGGCTCCGGAGTGGAAATCCTTTCCTCCCCCTCAACGCTAGAGGCGGAGGTCTCCACCAAATCATCCACATCTTCAAAAGTGGATGGTGATTCTTCTTCGGAATTCTCCTCTACTTGTGCCGATTGGGAACTTTCTTGGAATTTCATTACTTTATCCCATAATTCTTTTGCATCCCTAAAATTTCCCAACCTAGACCAAATGTTGTTAGGAATCAAATCACTAAGCAATTCGATTACCTTGTGATTTGTCTCAAAGTCTTTGATTTGGTCTTGGGTCCACCTTGACTTCTCAATTTGCCTATTTCTTTCATCCCTAGGCAATTCGAAACCGTTTTCTAAGATTAGCATAAAATCAAAATCGGTTTCTAGGTATACCTCCATTTTTCTTCTCCACCATAGTAAATCTCCTTCAAATTTTGGTGGTTGGAGGTTGTAGCCGGCCATCTTGTAGTGCTCTCACGGCGGTTAGTCCTTGAAGAGCGACCTCGGCTCTGATACCACTTGTAGGGGATCGATTGGCCGGCTAGAAGGGGGTGAATAGCCCTTGTTCGTTGGATGCCGTATTTTGCTCGTCTTCGTCGCGTGCTTGTCTACGATTGTTGTTAGCGCAGCGGAATACTAATACAAATATAAATACTAACAACAAATACAATCACATGCAAATACACACGATATATGTGGTTCGGAACCGAATGGTTCCTACTCCACGGGCGAGCTCCTCGAGCTCTAGTTATGCACACAGCACTAACTAAACTCCTTCTCGACTACACGTCGGAGGTGGAGAAACCTCTCACAAGCTATTACAACAAGTAATATGAAATACAAGAAGAAATACAAAGACAATACAAAAGAGAACTTTTACACAATTGCTTTGATCGCTTTATTGTTGCTTGCTTTGATTGGCTCTTGAAGGACTGGAATGCAGCAGCAATTCCCCTCCAATAGCTCCACAAAAACCATGGCAAAAACCTCCATCTCGAGCTCCTTTTATAACCTGCATCGAGCTGTTTTCGCGCTAGCGATCGACGCCAAAAGGCCCGATCGCCGTCAGAGCCGCTGTCTCAAACGGCGGCGGATCCACGCGGACAAGTTCCAACGGATCACCTACAGACGATCGATGATGCCCATCACCGATCGGTGACCTAGTAGTCGACGCTACGGCTATGGAGTGTTCTGTACTCACGACACTCATCACCGACCGCCATCCCTCGCCGATCATCGACGCGTCGATCCGATCACGATCCATGGCAATGCCGCCAAGCACAAAACCCTAGTCTTACACCAGTCAAACCCTAGTCGACTTGGACCAGTCGAACCGGCACCTATGCCAGTCGACTGATGTCGGGCAAAACCTCAAACACCAAGTTGTTTGAGCATCCGACCATCGGGTAAACCCTCAAACATCAAGTTTGAGCCTCCGACACTCAGTCTTAGCCACTTGGCCAAGTCCACCTTATCCCTCATGGAGTTCCCCACCGAAGCTCTCTTCCCTCGGCCTACGTCCCTCGGATGCGCCAAGCGCACGGCTTTGAAATGCCATCCTTCGCGTCTCATACCCTAGAAGTATGCTTCCCTTTGGGCTCACTCCATTCGCTCCCCGTCCGGCGGTCCCTCGGATGCACCAAGCGCACGGCTTCGCAATGCCATCCTTCACCGACTCAAGGACCCGAGCCTAGTGAACTTGCCAAGTTCTCAAGACTTCCCAAATGCACCAAGCGCACGGCTTCGCAATGCATTTCTCACCAAGCACCAAGCGTACGGCTTCGCAATGCTTTGGATTTCCCATGCCAAGCACCAAGCGCACGGCTTCGCAATGCTTTGGACTTTCCACACCAAGCTCCATGCTTGGATTTTCCATGCCAACCCCATGTTGGACTTTCCCATGACAATCCCATGTCATGAGTTTTGTCTATCATCAAAATACTATCATGGTACTGCTCGAGTCAAACTCGAGTCAACCTGGGCCGATTGCACCAACATCTTTGTGTTGGGTTTCATGCACCGCGGCGTGTGTGTGTTCGATCATGTTTCGTAAACATGAACACAGCGGAAGCAATAAAAATAATAAATACTCCTATTTATTACAACACACACAACACACGCATGCTTATTACAACAAGTGTAGACATAACCGTAAATTAAAATTTGCAATAAAAGAAAATTATCTACGTTATACCTTCTGTATGACGTGTAGCGGGAACGGCATCAACCGGAATGATCCTCGTAAGAATCGTCTCTATCCGTATCCACGCCGAGCTCCTCGGGATGACTTCGCTAAGTCACGAGCTTCGTCTTCGTATGGGTTACTAGCCTCGTGTTGAAGACGACGTGATCGAGAGATGATCACGATCCGAATCCAAATTCGGATCCTAAAACGAGTTCTCAAAACTCGCTTCTCCGGAGAGGTATTCGTCAACCGTTTGACGAATCCTTCGTCCCCCACCTCAGAGGATTACCGAAGATCAAATCCCCGGTAAGTTAGCCGCTGTCGGAGCTCTAACCGTCGTCCAAACGACGCTCCGACAACAAAGAAACAAGCTGTCCAGAAAAACTGGACAGCTTTTGGTGGAGGAATAGAGGCCGGCTAAGGAAAGATGGAAGCTCACCTTATCACCGAACCCAAAGGAGATCGCCGGAGGGTCGCCAGAGGTTCTCCGGCTGAAGCTTGGACGCCGGTAAAGACTTGGACGGCTGCACACAAGCTGGGCGGTGGTAGCTTTAGGTGTTGGCGCCGAATAGGAGAGGGAGGGGGTTTGGGCGGCCAAAACTTGATTAGGGTTTTTGGATTAGGGTTTAAGCCCTATTTTATAGAGAACTAATTCTCTTAATGGTTAATGGATCATATCCATAAAGCCCGTTAACCCGCTCCATTAAGATAAGTTAAAATAAACCAAACCATGATGGTTTATTTTAAGTTAAAATGAACCGAACCAACCTTTGGTTCATTCGTTTAATATAAACCAAACCCTTTGGTTTATTCTCATCCATTGGATTAGAACCAAACCATTTTGGTCCATCCATTATGTCTTCATAAGACACGGCCCATCCACGCTTCCATTGCATCAAACAATTTCATGCTCGCTTTATGTTTGGTCCAACCAAACATAGTTTCTCTCGGTCTGAGAATCCCATTCTCAAGCTCGTTTTAAATCCTTTGGATTACACTCGTTGTGCGTGTGACCAAATAGGTTCTCGGTTTATGTTGGCCATCTATAATTAACCATTAATTATAGAACGATCATGAGTGGCACCTAGTAGTACATCATGATCCCCAATTAATCGAAAAGATCAACGGTTGATCCAGAACTATTTCTGAAACCCTTCAGCAGCTCAAATGAATCGTGCCCCATTCCCTTCACTCATCTTATACCCACTTGGTTCAGGACATGGTCTATAGTGTCAATCCCCACTAGGCTGACTACGTCACACCTAGCCCAAGTATCATTTCCTCGTCCTACGGATTCTAGTTACTCCACATGTATCGAAGAGTACCTTACTCTAAACATGTAATGCTTTGGCCAAAGACTTTAGTAACAATCCGACGAGAGGCCATGGGTATACATCTCCTCGCAAGGAGTGGTGAATCCTTTATAGGCTATTCAAACACCTTCGATCACGACTTATACCCAATCATCCGGGTCCACATCTCCTTAGAGATGTTTGCTTAAGATGTCAAAGCATAAGTCTCCATGATCAAGATGACTTGAATACCGCAAGTCAAAGGAACATCGCACTTAAGCCACGAAGAACTTCATTGACATATCTATATATGCAGAGAACCATATGAAGTCTTACTACTGGTCACTCCAATGAACTAGTTACCATAACTAGCATCCACGATTAACTCGGACATCACTATGTCTCCGGCCCGGTGAGAATCACCGCTTGGATACACCAAGGAGTATACCTCGTGCTAGTCTCGAGAATTGATGGTGTCCAAATCCATCAATTCATCGACTAGGATAATTCGATACATCACAATTACACATGTAGAGATACTCACTAGTTGTGATCCAATCACAAATTCTCTCATGCCGTGAATCGTATCGTGGGCATTGATAAATGAGTTTAAGATCCAATCAAATACATAAAACATGTATACTCAAATAGTGAATCTTCATTTATCATATAAATGGTTCATACATAAGGCGATTGCCTTAGGACATCTCTCATATATTACTAGACTCCCACTTGGCCTAATGCCAATCGCCACGGTATCCAATACCATAAGCTCGAACATGACCCTCAAACTTATTTTGAGGTAATGCCTTAGTCAAGGATCCACTAAGTTCCTTTCGGTGGGAATTTTCTCGATTTGTATTTCGTTCCTCATGATGATCTCTCGATAAGATGATAGTGCAAGCACATGTTTGGATCGTTGATGAGACCTTGGCTCTTTCGCTGTGCAATTGCTCCATTGTTGTCGCATGAGACCGGTATTGCTTCAACAATGGCGGAATCACACCAAGTTCATGAACGAACTTCTTGATCCAAACCGCTTCCGCTCTTGTCGCTCGCCGCAATGTATTCTACCTCGGTGGTAGAATCCGCCATGCCTCTCTTGTTTGGCACTTTTCCAACTCATCGCGCTCATTCAAGGTGAACACGATCCGCATCGAGACTGGAATCATCCTTGTCTGTCTCGAAGTCGCATCCGTATACCCGCCAGTATCACCATGTCCCCTTCTCCATATATTAGGAACACATCCTTAGTTCTTCTCAAGTACTTAAGGATCGCCTTAACACCGCCCAATGATACATTCTGGATCGAATCGGGTATCCGCCGTGACACTCAGAGCATACGATACATCGGGCCTCGTACATAACATAGCATACATGATAGATCCTATTGCGGATGCATAGGGAATCTTACTCATGCAAATTGTCTCGTTTTACGTACACATATAGACTTGAAAGGTGTACCCCATGCCGATGGGCGGATAACCTTTCTTGGATTCCGATGCTAAACCTCTTTAGCACTTTTCGGCCTATATATGTAGACGAAAGACCAAGCAACTGCTTCGATCTATCTCTATAGATCTTAATCCCAAGGATGTAGGTTGCTTCTCCTGTGTCTTTCATGGAGAATGTCTTGATAACCAAACCTTAATCGATCAGAAGATTGACACATCGTTTCCTATAAGTAATATGTCATCGACATACAATACTAGGAACACGACTGCACTCCCACTAACCTTCTTGTACACACAAGGTTCATCTGGATTTTGCGAGAAATCAAACTTTTTGATCGTCTCATCAAAACGGATATTCCAGCTCCTGGATGCTTGCTTCAATCCATAAATGGACCGTCGCAATTTGCATACCTTGGTTTTATCAACCGATGTGAAACCCTCAGGCTGTATCATATACACGTCCTCGAGCAGGTTTCCATTAAGGAAAGCTGTTTTCACATCCATCTGCCATATCTCATAATCATAATGAGCTGCTATGGCCAGGAGCATCCGAATGGATTTAAGCATAGCTACAGGCGAATAGATTTCATCATAATCAACACCTTGCTTTTGACGATATTCTTTCGCCACCAATCTAGCCTTATAGGTAATCACATTACCATCCATGTCGGTTTTCTTCTTGAAAACCCACTTGCACCCTATAGGCTTTATGCCTTCAGGTGGGTCAACCAAGTTCCAAACTTGGTTTTCGTACATGGAATCCATTTCCGACTTCATGGCACCAAGCCACTTATCCCTTTCTGAACTTGTCAGCACTTCTTCATAACTGGTAGGCTCCTCATCATCAATGAGTAACACGTCGTTCGATTCACTTACGAGAAATCCATATCTCTCAGGAATATTGCGTGTTCTACCAGATCTACGAAGATGTGGTGTTAAAATAGGTCCAGCCGATTGCTCATCACTATGAGTTGTCAGCTGTTGTTCTTCACCAGGTATCTCATCAATGTCTATTTGAGTCTCTCGAGCCTCCTCAAGCTCGACGACACTCCCACTGTTTTCTTGCAAGAGAAACTCTTTCTCTAGAAACACAGCATGCCTTGAAACAAACACCTTTTGTTCCACAGGATAATAGAATTGGTAACCCCTTGTTTCCTTAGGGTATCCAATAAATAGACATTTATCAGACTTAGCATCCAGTTTATCTGATACAGTCCGCTTCACATAAGCAGGACAACCCCATATCTTCAAGTAAGATACATGAGGATTCTTACCATTCCATATCTCATATGGAGTAGTTGAGACTACCTTGGTAGGCATTCTGTTTAACAAGTAAACAGCTGTCTGAAGTGCATAACCCCAAAAGGACTTGGGAAGAGTCGCATGATTCATCATTGACCTGACCATGTCCAACAAGGTCCGGTTACGCCTCTCAGATACACCATTATGCTGTGGTGTATAGGGCGGAGTCCATTGAGACAATATGCCATTGTCTCTTAGATAATCAAGAAACTCTTGACTTAAGTATTCACCACCTCGATCCGATCGAAGTATTTTAATACTTTTGTTATGTTGTTTCTCTACTTCGTTTCTGAATTCTTTGAACCTTTCAAAGGCTTCAGACTTGTGTTTCATCAGGAACACATACCCAAACCGTGAGTGATCATCGGTTAAGGTAATGAAGTAGCTATAGCCTTCTAAAACTTGAGTTGACATAGGTCCACATACATCAGTATGTACTAGACCTAGTAACTCTCCCACTCATTCACCTTTTCTAGTAAAAGGTAACTTAGTCATCTTGCCTTTTAAGCATGATTCGCATGTATCGTATGAATCCAATTCAAACGATTCCAGAATTCCACATCGGTGTAATTCGGACATGCGTTTCTTGCTTACATGGCCAAGATGACAATACCACATGTAGGAGTCTAATTGATTATCTTTTCGAACACGCTTGTTGCTCGCTTCGATATTGAAAACATCACTAGATATGTCCAACGTATAAACACCATTGCTTAAAGTTCCAGTCCCATAAAGAACTCCATTCAAAGTTCTGTAACAACAATTTTTACTAAAAGTCAAATGGTACCCATTTCTATTTAAACAAAAAATAGAAATGATGTTCTTTATCAACGAAGAAACATAAAAGCAATTGTCCAGTTCTAAGACAAGTCCTACAGGGAGTTCCAACAAATACGTTCCGATGGCGAGTGCAGCAACCGTTGCTCCATTCCCAACACGTAAATTTAACTCTCCCTTGACGAGTCTTCTTCTATTCCTTAGCCCATGTATGTCATTACATATATGTGAGTCACACCCAGTATCAAATACCCAAGTGTCTGAGGAAATAGAATGACAATCAATAAAGAAGATTTCTGAAGAAGATGGGGCATCCGATGCCTTATCCTTCTTCACGGACTCAAGATAAATCTTGCACTTTCTTCGCAAATGGCCCTACTTGCCATAATGATGGCAAGTGCCCTTTTGAGCTGGTTCTGCCTTTTTAGCCTTTTTTTCTTCTTCCCCTTCTGTTGTTCCTTTGACTTCCTCTTAGAACCTTTCTTCGAGGAATCAACTAACAACACCGTCCCCTGCTCATGCTTCTCAGAAGGCTCCACAGTCTTCAGCATGTTGAGCAGTACCACAGATGAACCTTCTTGCATCTCAGAGGTGAAGAGGAGCTTGGAGACTTCGAACCTTTCGAATCTCACTTGCTTATCAAACAACTCATAAAGATGAAGGACTACGATATGAGCATCCATATGCTCATGCTGCTTTCGTAGCTTGGGTTCCATCGCGGCTAGCATGATGCAACTTGTCGCCTGTAATCGGCCACATGTTTCGATAGACCAACAATTGGTCCGAGTTGCATCGCTACTAGGATGGGCGGGAAGAGGCGCTGAGGACATATGCAAGCTTTTCCGCCTTGAGAACAATTCTCGTGTTTCTAAGCGATCCGAAGTTAGGCCCGGTACTTGTTTATTGAATCCAAAATAGTGCGCAAATTCAAAGACGTCATGATCAATTTATTGACCTAGAAATACAAAACGAGCATATATGAGAAAATGATTTTAAAAATGCATCAATATACATTTATAAATCCCATTCATTTTTCGAATTTCAAAAACCCCAAAATCACTTTGGGAGATTGTAGGTCCATCTCCGAATGGGCTGATATCCATCATAGTTATGAACAACCTTGGAGAGAGTCCAACAAGCCATTCATAACTACGACGGTAGGTATCATCTATACCGATTGCATATCCCGTATATGCAACTATCACAATGTGCTATCAACTAATTGAATGTTCACACATATATCGGGTTGTTAACACATTAACAAGTATGCATCATATGCATAGCACCCAACTTCACCTCCCTTTACATCGACCTTGGAGAGAGTCCAACAAGTCGATGCTCCAGGTTAAAGTCAACCCATTAATCAGGACATAGTTTTAATATGGTTAGAGCGCATTCAACCAATTAGCCCAGCTTGGAGCGAGTCCAACAACCAAAGCTAACGATTGACCTCTGACTCTTACCATATTAGTATTAAACTATTCCATGGTTTGAATATATTCAGGTTCGAGCCGGGCTTGGAGAGAGTCCAACAACCCAAACAAGAAACAGAACTCTGGTTCTAACCATATTAATGGAAGGTGTAGGCTTTAATATTGATTAAGGGTTTTTATGTCTCATCCTCTTTGCATGCAAATAACTATTATCTACATGGAATGGCATACATGGCATACATCTACATGTCACGACACGCATGACATAATGTTATGCATCTAATGCAATTACATGGCATACAATTATGTCATGTATATAATTTCCTTATATGTCATAACTATTTATGGAAATAAAATATGTTTAAGATTTGATTCTCCAAATCAAATCATAATTAAATTAGGAAACAAATTTCCAAATCTAATCACATATTTTATTCATAGAATTATTTGATTAAGGAAAATCTATTTAGGAAACCAATTTCCTAAATCATTAAAACTACTTATGGAAATAAAATATTTTAAGATTTGATTTCCCAAATCAAATCATGATTAAATTAGGAAACAAATTTCCAGAATCTAATCAAATATTTTATTTATGGAAAATATCAATTTCCATAAATACTTCCAACTTTCCAAAAGTGAAAGATTTCCATAAATACTTCTAGACTTTCCAAAATTGAAAAATTTCCATAAATTCTTCTAAATTTCCAAAATTTAGAAACTTTCCAGAAATACATTATGACTATCGCAAAACCATTTTTACGATTATGTCGAAACACAACCTGGGCTCTGATACCACTGTTGGGTTTCATGCACCGCGGCGTGTGTGTGTTCGATCATGTTTCGTAAACATGAACACAGCGGAAGCAATAAAAATAATAAATACTCCTATTTATTACAACACACACAACACACGCATGCTTATTACAACAAGTGTAGACATAACCGTAAATTAAAATTTGTAATAAAAGAAAATTATCTACGTTATACCTTCCGTATGACGTGTAGCGGGAACGGCATCAACTGGAACGATCCTCGTAAGAATCGTCTCTATCCGTATCCACGCCGAGCTCCTCGGGATGACTTCGCTAAGTCACGAGCTTCGTCTTCGTACGGGTTACTAGCCTCGTGTTGAAGATGACGTGATCGAGAGATGATCACGATCCGAATCCAAATTCGGATCCTAAAATGAGTTCTCAAAACTCGCTTCTCCGGAGAGGTATTCGTCAACCGTTTGACGAATCCTTCATCCCCCACCTCAGAGGATTACCGGAGATCAAATCCCCGGTAAGTTAGCCGCTGTCGGAGCTCTAACCGTCGTCCAAACGATGCTCCGACAACAAAGAAACAAGCTGTCCAGAAAAACTGGACAGCTTTTGGTGGAGGAATAGAGGCCGGCTAAGGAAAGATGGAAGCTCACCTTATCACCGAACCCAAAGGAGATCGCCGGAGGTTCTCCGGCTGAAGCTTGGACGCCGGCAAAGACTTGGACGGCTGCACACAAGCTGGGCGGCGGCAGCTTTAGGTGTTGGCGCCGAATAGAAGAGGGAGGGGGTTTGGGCGGCCAAAACTTGATTAGGGTTTTTGGATTAGGGTTTAAGCCCTATTTTATAGAGAACTAATTCTCTTAATGGTTAATGGATCATATCCATAAAGCCCGTTAACCCTCTCCATTAAGATAAGTTAAAATAAACCAAACCATGATGGTTTATTTTAAGTTAAAACGAACCGAACCAACCTTTGGTTCATTCGTTTAATATAAACCAAACCCTTTGGTTTATTCTCATCCATTGGATTAGAACCAAACCATTTTGGTCCATCCATTATGTCTTCATAAGACACGGCCCATCCACGCTTCCATTGCGACTGAAAACAATTTCATGCTCGCTTTATGTTTGGTCCAACCAAACATAGTTTCTCTCGGTCTGAGAATCCCATTCTCAAGCTAGTTTTAAATCCTTTGGATTACACTCGTTGTGCGTGTGACCAAATAGGTTCTCGGTTTATGTTGGCCGTCTATAATTAACCATTAATTGTAGAACGATCATGAGTGACACCTAGTAGTACATCATGATCCCCAATTAACCGAAAAGATCAACGGTTGATCCAGAACTATTTCTGAAACCCTTCAGTAGCTCGAATGAATCTTGCCCCATTCCCTTCACTCATCTTATACCCACTTGGTTCAGGACATGGTCTATAGTGTCAGTCCCCACTAGGCTGACTACGTCACACCTAGCCCAAGTATCATTTCCTCGTCCTACGGATTCTAGTTACTCCACATGTATCAAGAGTACCTTACTCTAAACATGTAATGCTTTGGCCAAAGACTTTAGTAACAATCCGACGAGAGGCCATGGGTATACATCTCCTCGCAAGGAGTGGTGAATCCTTTATAGGCTATTCAAACACCTTCGATCACTTCGACTTATACCCAATCATCTCGGGTCCACATCTCCTTAGAGATGTTTGCTTAAGATGTCAAAGCATAAGTCTCCATGATCAAGATGACTTGAATACCGCACGTCAAAGGAACATCGCACTTAAGCCACAGTAAGAACTTCATTGACATATCTATATATGCAGAGAACCATATGAAGTCTTACGGCTGGTCACTCCAATGAACTAGTTACCATAACTAGCATCCACGATTAACTCCGACATCACTATGTCTCGGCCGGTGAGAATCACCGCTTGGATACACCAAGGAGTATACCTCGTGCTAGTCTCGACAGAATTGATGGTGTCCAAATCCATCAATTCATCGACTAGGGATAATTCCGATACATCACAATTACACATGTAGAGATACTCACTAGTTGTGATCCAATCACAAATTCTCTCATGCTGTGAATCGTATCGTAGGCATTCAGTAAATGAGTTTAAGATCCAATCAAATACATAAAATATGTATACTCAAATAGTGAATCTTCATTTATCATATAAATGGTTCATACATAAGGCGATTGCCTTAGGACATCTCTCATATATTACTAACACTTTGACCCAGATCTAGATCTCAATGAGCTAGGGCTTGGAGGGCTATAAAAGAAGGGGGTTTACCCCTTTGGATCATCTATCTTACTCTCAAAGTGCTCCCACAACGTCGAAGTTCTACGTCGTCATAATGCCACCGTAACACCGACACGACTGCAAGATCACAACTCTACTTCATCTGCAGCCTCAAGTTTGTGTTTTATTTTGTGCTTAGTTCATTGTACTCGAGCTTTCATCGTAACGAGGTGAGATAGGTTTGTTGCCTCCACCTCGTGCTTTTGTTTCTCTTTGTATTCGTTGTCTCTTACCTCCAATGAGGAGGAGACTTATAGTAGATTGCCCCTTCATACGCGGTCTAGGATCGCGGGGTTTTAGAGTAGCAACCGTTAGGTTGTGAACCAAGTAAAAACAAAATTATCCTTTTTACTTTTGCTTTAATCTCATTTCCACTGCATTCAATACTCGAGTTTTAGATTAAATGAAAAGCAATTCTTACGATCGCTATTCACCCCCCCCCCCTTTAGCGATTCTCTCGATCCAACAGATAGATGGTCATCATTACTTTTGTGAGGTTAGAAAATAATATATAGATAAAAATGTCAAATGCCCTTTCGCCCTACCCAACCATCAACCTCACTGTTCTCTCCCTCAACATCACTTCTTTTTCTTAGGTCAGCTGAAAAATGGTCTTCACCTTCCTGTACCGTCTATTTATTTTGAGCTCCTAGACTTTTATAAATAGCTATAAATCAGTTGGCCCCTAATGCTTTCCGAATTTTAGTAGGGACGGTAGTCGTCTTCAAGCATTTAGGGCTTCCTCTATCTCCACTAATATTCCATAGTTTATTCCAATTAAAATCCTTTAATGTGAGGTTATTCTACTTTGCCAGTCACCCCGACTGTTAATTCCTCACCAATAAACCCTCATCGCACAAGGGCTGGAAGGAGCTATACTTCCTTTCTTGCCTTCCTATGCCTCTACCTTGCTCGAAAACTTGGATGGCAGATCTTCCTGACTTATCCTCTTTCCATGAGTTCCAGTTGAAATTCCCTTTTGATGAGGTCTACAGAGTTCTTCGAGATCACCAGCATAATTTTGACCTTCTTTTGGATGCTTATCTACTAAGTCATTATGGATTTTCCCCCTTCATTCTTGAAGACCCTATCATAATAGGTGGTGTATTAACATAAGTGATGTTATGGTATAAAGTTCTACTAATGCCTAATGACTAACGACGTTTTATTTTTGTTTTTGTGTTATGGTGTTCTTCTCTTGTATTATGTCATAGACGACCTCATGCAGAGGGCAATGATAAGTTCCCTAAAGGCTAGAGCGGAGAAAGAAAAGGGGAAGCGAAAATGAGAGAAGTCCCCTATAATCCCTTCTTCCCCTCCTCCAAACACATCCCTCGAAGTAGCATCCCCTCCTTTTGAAGAGGGTCCCCTTCTTCCTCCCCCTCAAAAAAAATCTCCTCTGACTAAAGGGAGTCCCTTCCACCACCACTACTCTTCCCAACATCTCTTCCTTTCAATCTCCTAGCCCTCTTACTCGTTGCTGACTCCGCCAATACAAGCATACCCCAGACCCATCAAAGGAGCACCTAGATGCCTCTAGAGACTCTTCTCCTAGGTAGGAAGGAAACTCTCTTGTCCTATCTTCCTCTCCCCTTCTTTTATCTTCGAGTTTGAAGATAGCACCTCCTTCATCTTCCCTATCCTTGATCTTAGTCTCAGAAGAACCTCTCACCACCTCCCCTCAACACAACTCCTCTATTCTAGAACCCTCCTTCCTCCCAGTTGTGTCCAGTCCCCTCGCAAGGGATGCCATCCCTTCTATAAATTCTCCTATCACCACCCTAAATTCAGTTCTCAGGCTTTGCACTTCTCAAGAAGTGAAGTTATTTAATTAATCAATAGTGAAGGGTCCCTTTGAATGCATGCAAGCAAATCTCATAGAGGTATTTGTTGGTGCAGGGGAACAAGATAATCGAACCTGTGTTTTGATTATGGAAAAGACACAAAGTTAAGTTTACATCATTATCTCACGAGCTGAATCAAGTGTGCAGGAATGCTAAGCTAAGCCGAAGGTCGGTGACACCCAGAGAGAACCCTGGTTGTCAGGCGACACCAGGAGGACTTTGGAGGGAGCCAAAGAAATCAGGTGGAGATCAGAAGCAAAGCTTCAAAGCTACGAACTTAAGGTAAGCTCGTGTGAGTGAGCGTAAGTAAGGTCGTGTCCTCCATACGGGGACGTCCTTAGGCGACGATCCAACCAAGACTTTCCATGGAAGGTCTAAGTCGAGATCAGATGGTAAATGGCTATCAAATTTACTTATATTAACTGCATTTTCGAGCTAACTCTTCATTGCAGCTAGAAACCCTAGCAACAGTCGACTGTCGACTATTGGCAATCAACTGCTGCCTCTATGAGTCGACTGATAGGGTTGATCAGTCGATCGATGTTCAAATTCCAGCCTCGAGGAGAGTCAAAACCTCATCCTCTTATCTTAGGGTGAGGTGGCTTTTGAAGATAAGGCTTGAGCTCAATGATTAGGGTTTCTCAAGGCTATAAAAGAAGGGTCATTCTTCACCATTTCATCAATCCCAAGTGCTCTCAATTGCTCCCGCAACACCGCTACTCTACGACGATCCTACGACGATGAAGCGCTACCGAAATGATGATAATCTGAGCTCAAATTCCATCTCTTAGGTCACCGGTAAAAGCTTTACTTTAAGTTCATTTCAAATCGTGTAAACTTTACTTTTATCGGAGCTTAATCGCAACGAGGAGAGGGGGAGTGTCCCTCTACCTTGAGTCTTTGCTATTTCTTGTACTCACTTACTTCTACCTCCAACGAGGAGGAGTATTTTAGTGATTTGCCCTCCGTACATGGTCTAGGACCGTTAGGCCTTGGATTAGTAGCCAGAAGGCTGTGAACCAAGTAAAATTGCATTTGTCTCATATTTATTTTTCGCTGAACTTTACTCTTTTTAGTTATCGAATCGACGTATAAAAAGAAAAATCATTTTGCGCTATTCACCCCCCTCTAGCTCTCATATCGATCCAACAAGTGGTATCAGAGCCGGGGGTGCTAGGATTTGGTGAAACCACCAATCTAGCAACTTTTAACGGATTTTTCTTATTTATTTTTGGTTTTCTGACTTTTTCGTTTCGTTTGATTTCATTCTTCCGCACTACTAATCCAAGACAAAAAGTCTTAGTACATTTGGTTGTTTTTGTTTTTGCGAGATATTATTTTTTGTCTAAATAGCCCATCTTAAAGGGTTTAGCACCGTCCAATCTCCGTTTTACAATGGAGATGACTTCTGTTACTGGAAGGGTCGGATGGAGTGTTTCCTAAAGACTCAAATCAAGATGTGGATCATAATCTAAATCGGATTCACTCTTCCTACTAATGATGTGGGTAAATCGTTGGATTATGATCAATGGACGAACGCCATGAAAAGACAAGTGGAAGCTGACGCCAAGGCGACCCAAATCCTTCAATGTGGCTTGTGCAAAGAACAGCTAAACTGCATCGGCCCCTTCATAAGTGTGAAAGATCTATGGAACAAACTCGTAGAACTACATGAAGGAACTGATGATGCGAAGGTGTGTAAACGCAACTTACTTTTCAATAAGTTGTATAACCTTAAGATGCAAGAACATGAGACGGTAACACAACTACACGCTTGTATACAAGACATTGTCAACAGCCTCCACTCCATCGAACAAAAGGTCAAAAATTGAGACCTTATAAGGTATGCACTTAATTCTTTTCCTAGGACTACCTTGTGGGCATCCATGGTCGATACCTACAAGGTTTCTAAGGACCTCTCTAAGATTAGATTAGATGAATTATTCTCTGAATTCAAACTTCATGAACAAACTAACGTGGTCCGGGCCGAGAAAGGAGTTGCCTTACTTGCAGGTCAAAGAAGAAAAGGAAAGAGCAATCCACCTCCTGAGCAAGAAGATGAATCCGAACCAGAAGGTGAATCCAAGTCTGAATCTGAAGCGGAGGCTGCGATAGTGAGCATGGTGCGAAGGATTGTTCGAAAAGAAAGAGAGCTATCAAAGAACAAAAAGAGGGTGCAATTCAAATCAAAGCAAAAGGGAGCAAAGAAAGTCTTTCGTGCATCTTGGGACAACGAAGAAGAAGGAGTCGGCAGAGCATACATGGAAAGACCAGAAGAGTCTGAGTTAGAGTCTAAAGCCAAGTATGAATCCAACTACAACTCCGACTCCGACCCCGAAGACTACTTCGAGAAGAGACTCAAAGTCGGGCCGAAAGAGAAAGTCAAGGTTAGTCGTTCTTTAATTAGTACGCTTTATCATACAATTAAAATGCTAACTAGGAAATTAGCTAAGTCCGAGTCTAGGGTCGAGTCCTTGCTTGAGAAGGTTGAAACCCTCAAGCAAGAGACCACTCTGACTTTTTCGACTAGTCGAGTTCGAGAGGACTCAACTTGAGTTGAGAAACTCGAAGAAGAGAACTCCCTCTTGAAAGGACAAGTCCAAGAGCTCGAGGCTCGATTGGAAAAGTTCTCAATGGGGTCCATGAATCTTAACCGACTTCTTGGAACTCAGAGAGTTGTATACAACAGAGCCGGACTCGGGTTTAGTCCAAAGACTATGAATAGATCATATATGTCTATCGTAAGTCGTAGTCATCAACGAGTTCAAGCTTGGGTCCCGAAGACTCTCTTAAATTCACATATAAGGACCAATAGGTATTGGATTCCCCAAGATCAAGTTCATTACTTGAATAGACCATATTGGTTCAATGATCCAGGAGGAGCTAATACCAAAATAGTATACCCGATAACTTAACATGATCAAGCTTGTCAGAGAAGAGGCTCTTCGTGAAGTTGACCTATTACACGCCCAACTGTTATGGCAGAGTGAGTGGATCAAACAAGTGGATACTTTGGCCCAAGAACTTATAGAGTGCCAAATCCAACTTAAGGAGATTCAAAGTAGATGAGCAGAATCCCTTGCTGAGTTGATGCAAACCCTATCTTCCATAAAAACTCTTGAAGCAACTCATAATTCTTCTTGGACTCAGCTAGACCACCTCTCCTGTGTAATTTTTGAAGTTCCTGAAGATATTCTTGAAGTAACCAACAAGTTATGCTCACTGCAGCTAGAACACACCTAAGCTATCAATTCTCTCAGTCAATAGGCGTTAGCCATCGCCAAGGAAAGAGATGAACTCAAAGCCACTCTTGCTGCCCAAATATCTACTGAAGAGGCTCGTTGGAAAGAGCGGGAGAAAGAGTTGATAGCAAAATTTGGCAACAATAGTTACTGACATATTCACCATGGGTTTTGAAGGTTCCAACAAGCAATTTGAAGATCGGGGATATTCCCCTCCAGGAGAAGACACTAACTTTCTACTTAATTGGTGTTGTTATAATAGTCAGAACCTTGCTCATGAATTAATTGAACTCCCTCTCTGCTGACTATTTTCAGCGAACCTCTTCCCTATGTCAGTCAACTAATACAGGATTGTTAAAAAGAGTAGTATTATAAAACTTGTATAACATTATAAATTCAAAGTATTTATCTCTGTTTTCTTCCCCTCCCCTGTGCAGGAATATGACACTCCTCATAAATATATTAACCATAAATTTAGCATAACCTTTTGTCTTCTCCTTTTAATGTATGAGCCTCTTCAACTTCCACCCCATCTCTTCCCCAAAAATGACTACCGCATCCCCGCTCCCTTTATAAAGGTACCCTCTCCTTGGCTCTCTATTCTCACATTTCATACTTCCTCTACCTTCCAATCACCCCTACTGACCATCCCATTCCAACTCAACATCAAATAGCAGAAATAAAAGACTTGATGGAAAGCTTGCATGCGCGCTTGCATTCCTCCTCTACCCGCATCTATGAATTACGCCAAGAATTGGTGGTCACCCAACGTAATTTAGCTAGGACCCAAGAAGCATACATGACTTTACTAAGGCGTCATCTCTCCCAGATGCCTCCATTAATTCCTTTGTAAGATACGACGGAAAAAAAAAATTCATGGTTAGGACTTTAATTAAAACCTAACCTAGGTTTTAATGGATATGGGTTAATTGAAGCTAGGGTTAAGGCTTATAGGGTCTTAAAACCCGTTAGTGCATCTGACCCGTTTGCTAAACCCAAACCCGACCCGTTAATGCCAAGCTGACCGCGAGTTCCTCCCTCGCGTGATCTCCTCTTTCTCTCTTCCTCACCGTAGATTTTGCTCCTCTGGAACGTTTCCTCAGCCGCCCTTCTTAATGCCAGCCGCCCTTTCTCTTCACCTTCGCCATTTTCCTTGCCGACCTGCCTTCCCTCTCCCTTGATTTTTGTTGGGCAGTTCTCCCAGTCGCAGCGACGCCATCTCCTCTTAACCCGCAACCTCTCTGCTTCATCGTCCCAAAAACTCATCGTTCCCATCTCTGCTCCTCCGAAAAACCCCTGACTGCCGAGCTTTCTCCCTCTTTCTCTCGGTGTCTACCTCACGGCAAGAGGTAGCCAACGACCTCCACAGGTGAGCAGGAGGAGTGGGTGAGCAAAGGTCGGTGAATACAGGTCAGTGGCGGTCCCAAATCGAGATTTGTTCTTCCCGATCGAAGTTGGAGGCTGCAACGGTGGTCGCCGGAGCTAGGTAAGGGCTGATTTTTCTTACTACCTTGGATGAGATTGTTGGAATTGCTTCGAAGACTCGTCGACTCCCATGTCCCCGGATTAAAATTTTCACTAATGAAAACTAATCCGGATGGGATGAGTTTCCTAAGCACAACCAATTCGTCGTCGTGCTAACGACTCAAGCAATCGCTTGAACAAACTTGTTGTTCAAGCAATCAACTCTTCTAGTCGGTTAGCCGCGGAAGAGACGACGGACGGATCGCCGGTTTTTGTGTTTATCTTCGGGGTCCATGATTATACAAATACATATGGATGTAGACATGTATAATCAACACATACAAACATATTAATAAGAACATGCAAAGATCAATAATAAAAGTTGTAAAACTTTTATACCTCTCGATCTTCTATCGTATGTCCTAACCTCCTTGTAGACTTCGTGTGGGCGAAGATCCTCCACAAGTTGAAGCTTCCTAGATCATGTTCTTCCCTTCCTTGCTCGCTCCGAACAAAGAGAAGAACCAAACAAAACTCCTTCTCCTATCTAGAACCGACCACCAAGCCAAGGAGCTTGATATAGCCATCGACCAAGGAGAAGAGGAGGAATAGGTTGAGCACCGGCCAAGGTAGAGGGGAAGATGGAGTGGGCGCCGGCTACACCTTAGGAAGAGAAAGGAAGCAAACCCTAATCTCCCACCTTGTTGCCGCCCAAGACAAAACCCTAACCTTAATCCTTTGGGCATCGGCCAAAGCAAGGAGGAAGATGGAGTGGGCGCCGGCTACACCTTAGGAAGAGAAAGGAAGCAAACCCTAATCTCCCACCTTGTTGCCGCCCAAGCCACAAGCCAAACCCTAGCCACCCAAGGGACAAACCCTAATCCCTCCTTGGATTTCTTGCCGCCCAAACTCTTGAGAGGCAAAACCCTAATCTTCCAAGCATTTTTTTTTGTTGCCGCCCAAGCCTTAGCCCTCTATTTATAGAGTTGGGCTTAAGCATCCTTTAATCTCCACCGTCGGATCTAGGGATTTAATCTCCACCATCGGATCTAGGGTTTCATCCCAACCGTCGGATCTGGGGTTTCATCCCAACCGTCAAATCTAGGGTTTCATCTCATCCATCGGATCTAGAGATTTAATCTCAACCGTCAAATCTAGAGATTTAATCTCAACCGTCGAATCTAGAGTTTTATGTTCCATCATTGGATCTAGGCTCCATGAGGTTTATGTTAGGCTACGATAGGGACCATGAGGAGGAGTTGGATCTTGGCCACCCGATGGATCGGAACCACACAAACTTGATCCATCAATGATGTTCCATTCCACTAGAGGATCATCATTGAATTACCTCACCAACTCTCATAAATTAATATGGGCTCCATATATTATTTGTACATCCATCTCCCCGTGTTTAAGATATCGAATGTCCGTCAATTAATTGATTTACTGACCATCAATCAATTAACATTTAACTCCTCAAGTAGTACCACTCAACCTTATCATCATGTTGACTAAGTCAACCTGCAAGGTTTACATGATGAACCTTATGAGCTCCTCAAGGGGACATCATCAACCTAATATATAGGACACGGTTTCCTCCTATAACTAACGGTACACCATGTAAATAATATCATTTCCCAACTTACCGGGCATATTGATTTAATCCATAGAAATCTCACCCTTTGGTAAATCAAAGAAATAAATACTAAGTACATGTGCCCGTTATTATATCGGGATTAAGAGCATGTACAACATAATATCCGAGGTCCGATTCAATTATGTAGTCAGCAATAAATTGAATCACCTTTATGTCGGTCCTGCTCAATACAGCTAAGTGTACTAGTGTAACTCTATGGTCAAGACAAACCAATACCAAGCTACACTACAACAATGCCAATGGTTTGTCCAAAACCATCTTGGTTGTGAGCCTCTACTTATATTCTACAAGGGACTGATAACATGATCTTCTGTCACACCAAGCACCATGTTATCTACAATGTAGAGTATTAGACAATATGCACACATATAATAAATATAAAGTGCAAACAATGATCATGTGATTCTTATTTCAAAATAAAAATGTTCATACAAAAAGGGCTAGGCTTTCAGTATACATCCCAACAAAGATCTCAGTTATAGCAGTGATCTTCCTTGGCTGAGCCCGATTTTGGTTTGGGCAGTGGTCTCGAGCAGTTGAACAGGGCAAATTTGGAGAGGATTGCCACCGGTGACACTTCTAGGGTTGGTAAGATGATTTATACTCTCATCTTCATTTGTTAGTTGCTAGATCCTATTGGTGTCGAATTGTGAGGCATGGGCAGTGTGATCGGAGGGATGGAGTAGGTTGTGAGTGGAGGTTGGTCGGCTGCGATGTTCTGTGTGGGGAATTGACGGCTGTGAACGACTGTGATGGCTGTGAGGTTATATTTGGGGAATTCTCAGCTGTGATAGGTGTCTTGGCCGGTTGTGCAACTGTGAACAAGGTTGTGCCAGTTGTGAGAGAGAGTTGTGCGGCTATGAACAAGGCTGTGCCGGCTGTGAGTGAGCTGTAAAATACTGTGAATGGGTCTATGGGTGTCGATGTGGTTGTTCATGGGTTGTGGTCGGCTGTGAGTTGAGGTGTGGCCGGCTGTGCAACTGTGAGCAAGCGATTTGCCAGCTATGAACGGTTGTGACGACTGTGAATGGTTGTGGATGAATGTGTTCATGTAGGGTTGTCAGATTTTTATATCTGTAGCAGAGTGCGTTGGGGCGAAGCCCTATTTATGTTGCGAGTGGATTTGTGAACTGGGTTAATTATAGTGTTAAATGTACAAGTGGGGGGTTTCTAATTCGTATTCGATAAAGGGATGCGAATATAGAAACAATAGAATAGTGAATTTATATATTTGTCGTGTGCTTGGATTTGATTGTAATTGATGATATTTGAAGGACATGGATACAAGACAGGTCCACGGGCATGAGGACTTTATTATTATGAGCATTAAAGCAGGTGGGTAATTTCCTACCTTGGTCAGGTAGTTGTTGATGCATGCAGATTTAGATATATGATCATACTATACGATCATATTACCTTGACTCCACTCTTATTTATTCTTGTGCTTGATACTTTATCTTTGGCTATATATGCTCTGTTGTTGTTATCATATTTTCCCTCATCATGATTAGGAGTTACAGATGTGATGTAAGTAAACCTATAAATGCTTAGTTATGTGTAAATAGTGGAATACGGATGATGACCTGATTTGTAGATTGGGTATAAAGGGCATCCATGGGTAAGTAAGGTCCTGAATGTATGATTGATTCCAATACTCGTATGTTGCATGTTTACTACCGATCAGGTGTTGTGTAATGGTCAGGTGAAGTGTGATTAGCGTGTCGCTACGGATCGGTGGTCCTAGCTTGTTATGATCAGTTGAATACGACTCTCTACAAGATAGAGAGTGCATTGATCAGATGAGTATGACTCTCTACAGGATAGAGAGTGTTATGATCAGTTAAGTATGACTCTCTATAAGATAGAGAGTGCGTCGATCAGTTGAATATGACTCTCTACAAAATAGAGAGTGTTATGATCAGTTGAGTATGACTCTCTGCAGGATAGAGAGTGCGTTGATCAGATTGGTATGACTCTCTGTAGAATAGAGAGTCTGTGGTGGATGTCTGTATGCGTGAATGTGCATTCATATCATTTGCATGCAAACTTACGACATAGTCTCCCTTGTGGTTGAGAGGGTCGTCAGTCATCCTACCTCCCAGGTTACTCATGGAGGAGTAACTGGTGTGAGGGTAGAGCATTTGTTGTGCCACACTCTACCACTATAGACGGTGGTAGTTGGAGTTACGTGCAGTTGTCCTGGGTGCGTGGCACTCGACCACTCATAGGTAGTGTTAGTCGGAGTGGCCAGCAGCAGGAACCCACGTTGTGTAGCGAGCTCTTTACACTCATATACTACTCATTCATACTGCCCACTCGGCCACTCTAAAGCAGTGGTTGGTGTTGAGTTGGCACAGTTATTATGTCGTACCACCTAGGCCACACTGGGGTTGTGGTAGCGAGTAGGGGTGCGTAGGCAAGACCATGCATGCTGCATTGTCGTGTCTTATGGCGTTTTGCATATTACCATATATATATATATATATATAAGAAGTCTATATATATATATTGTTGGGTTTTTCCGAGCCGCAAAAACCGCTTTTTGCGTTGCGGAAACCTCGGAAGCCCCCGGCCACGGATCCGTGCGAAGTATAAAAATTATAATTACATGTATGTGCTTACAGAAATCCTAGATCTACCTTAGATCTAAGAGGTTAGAACGTTACCCTCGTAGCGACGCCCTTCGCTTATCCCGCTCGTCCAAAAGTCCGCCGGAACTCGAGAGTGTCAAGTGCACACTCCTCTATGGTATCCACACAAGCAATAGGTGGAGAAAAAGACACTTGAGTGTGCTAGCACTCCTCTATGGTGTCTCGGCAAGATGAGGTTGGAGAGGGAGAGCTTGAGAGGAAAGGTTCCAAGGTTGAAGATGAAGTAATGGAGAGTTACACACAAAATGAATTTCACCCATGAAACCCCTAAAGTGTTGGCCGGCCACATTATGGAGAGGGAGTTACATGCATGCATGTAACTCCCATGTCCCTTGGTCTCCCTCATGAGGTGGCACCAATTGACAAAGTCAATGATGATGTGGAGTATCATCATTGGCCGGCCATGCCTAGTCATCATCATGACATGGCATTTGGTCAAGTCAAACTTGACCTTTCATCTTCCCTCTCAAGTCAAGTCAAACTTGACCTCTAATCTCCCATGGTTGATCAAATCTAACCACTTCACTCAAGTCAATTTAATATAATGAATCTCTATTCATTAATTTAAATTGATTTGATGAATCAAATCTCAATTAGACTCATTCAACACTTGAATCAACTTGAGTCTAACTCAATTAGTCTAATTTGGATTACTCTTAATCCAATTTGGTTCATCCCATGAACCTAATCCTCATGGTTCATCATATGAACCTAATCTCCCTCTAATTGCTCTTATGTGTGTGACCCTATAGGTTCTTGTAACGTTGGCAATGTCCCTAAACCGATTTAGGAACATAAGCAATGAGCGGTATCTAGCAACACATCATTGCTACCCAAGTTACAAGAATGTTGAGCTCCAACATCACCTTTGTGACTACTAATTGTGACTCTCACAATATGTGACAATGTCCTCTATCCTTGACATCTAGATTGACCAATCGAGGCATAGACCGTGTCATCCTCGGTACAATCTAAATCTTGAACTCCAAGTAGACTCACTCTAATCAAATGAGCTCAATATCTCATATTGACTCATTTGGGCATGGCCATGCACTCGTGGTCTCACTCTATCAAGAATATCGATGTCACCCCGTCATATAGGAGGATAGATCCCATCTACATCACTCACATCCCTCCGCATAATTCGCTTACATACCCAAGAATCGCTTTATAGTCCACCCATTTACGGGTGACGTTTGTGACGAAGCCAAAGTATGCAACTCCTTATGTAGGGAACTATGGTGACTTCAGGTCTAAGGACTAATAGTCATACTAATAGCCACATGAGAAAGTATATGACACTCATATAACGATCCATGATACTTTCTCATGGCGGGTCATTCAGTATACATTCTCCAATGCATACCCATGTGTCAACTTGATATCTCATATCCATGACTTGTGAGATCAAGTCATCTTGTTGACCTACATGCTAGTCTCTATGCATTAACATTGTCCCTGAATGTTAATACTCGACTAGGAATGATTAAGAGTAGTGTTCTCTATATCATCTCATTATCGATTCAACCAATCGATTGATATAGATAAGAACCTACTACTCAAGGACATTATTATATTTAGTTATTTGGCACCAATACAAGTAAATATAATAACCATGCCTTTATTAATAGGAATATGATACAATAAAGTCCATACAACAATCATCATATGATTGGCTCTAGGGCTTTCACTAACATATATATATATATATATATATATATATATATATATATATATATATATATATATATGCTTATTGTGATGTTGCATTTGATTGTACTATGCTTGCTGCATTTGGTTGTACATCATCTTCATACATGCTACTCCCATCTGTTATATGGTTGTGTCGGATACCTGTATACTTGTTGGTTAGACTATTAGATACCTTTGACCTATATCATGATTATAGTATGAGGTAGTATTACTCTTCATGTTATATATTGTGGATATATGCTCAGGTTGGATCAAAGTATCGTAGCGGACTTTCAGGTATGTCTGTATTTTATATTTTTTATTTGATTAGACGGTATATGCATGTATATGTTTATTATATTAGTATACCTGTTGTACCTCTAGGTTATATTGTTGAATTACATGTGATATTTAATATATATATATGTTCTCTCATATTACCGCTAAGTTATACTCACCATCACAAACCTTGGGTTTTTCTGTCGCCCTCGTAACAGGTAGAATTCTTCGTGACGGCTTGGAGCATCGATGGCTGGCATCGTCTCATCTCAACTTCAAGAGTCTGAGCTTTTGGTTTTATTGTTGGTGTTTCGATATGTCTTTGGTTTTATGTGATGATTTGTAGTGTTGAACATTGTTCTTGTTGTACCGTTCTTTCTGGTTTTGTTATGGCATTTTCTTAGTTTGGTGTTAGTCATACAGGTATGCATGGTGTGTGGTTTTTATTGTAGTTGTGTTAGTTCCGCTGTGTTTTGTGTATTTATTGTATTTATATTTATATGTTATGGTTATTGTGGGCCCAAGAGCCTTGTATAAACAGGATATGTTGTCACGTACAGGGGAGATGTTGTCCGTTTGATTTTCGGTTCGGCATACTCTCGGGGCGTGACAACTTTATTGGTATTAGAGCCCTAGGTTCTGCAATGTCATACAATGTTGATTTTTGTGTCGAGTCTTGGATTCTCGGGAGTCGATTTGTTTCGCTTTTGGTTTTCTGAGATAAGATTGACAACGGCCAGAGCTCCAAGCAGCACGAGGTAAGAATTCTGATAACTTATAGCCTAGTAGATACTTTTCTAAACTTGATCAACAAGTGTATACAGTCAGAGTTATGACACCTGTACAGACTTGTAGTAGGGGTCATCCATCGAGGTGACCAGTCGGAGTTGCCTTTAGGGTTTATACCCTTAGTTTTATTGGCTATGCTTTTAATGTTTATAACAGGGAATAACATATAGTGCGTTGGTTATTCTTCGTAATCGTGGTTTGAGTTGACCACGGGAATGACCTGTTGAGTCTGTGAGTCATGAACCTGTGTTGAAAAGGTGATTTACCTTTGAGAGTCGACTGATACCGAGTCGAAAAATAGGGATCAAGGCATCACATTCCTTGTGGAAATCAAAGACTATAGTCTTAGAGATTTTCACTAACGGTGCTAGTCAGATCATTACCAATGGGGTAATGGACTAGGTGAGTATACTATTATTGCTACAGCAAGCAGAGGGTTAGTATAAGGTGTTTCATAGGGATTTTGATCCCTGAGTTGTGCATATTGGGTTGTATAACTTTGAAGGTACTTTGAGTACTTAACTCATGTTATACAGAGAAAGTAGAGTTATTTGCATACCATTATCGGGATCAAGCCGGTATTTGGTGGTAAATGTAGAAAATAACTTTCGAGGAATAATATATCACTTGATCATGGTTTAGTGATGTTGAGAGAGAGTATTTCCCCACGTCACTTTCTGTGACACATTGTAGGGAATTCTTAAGCTTCAAGTAGGGTGATCATCGGTAACGGGAATACCATGCAAAGTCGTCAGACTTGGAGAGTTTACGCTCACCTAATAGCTCAAGAATGTGAACGAATGTTTCAAGCCACCCACGGTTATTGGCTTACTTTTGGATTAAGATGACTGAATCTTCTATCAGATCCTACCATAAGACATTAGATTGAGTCAGGAGTTTAGAAATGACTCCGTACAAGTGTTTAGGAATAAAGAACGATAAGCAGACATTGCAAGTCAGATGTTGGAATGAGAAGCCTCCGAATGTTGGACAAAAGGAGCAAGATCGGAGTCATAGGCCAGGAGCTACTAGTGGAGAGTTTTTCGATCATAGAAGACCCACCGCAGATCGTCAGAACTGTCTGATGTTATCAGCAAAATCAGATCATTTGTTGCTATTGTAAGTAACTAGTACAATTGAGGAGGTATATTTTGAAGACTCAATTAAAGACTATCAATGGTGTTCCGAGAGGATGATGCACCATCTCAACAGTAGAGATCATCACAGAAGATTGGGTTATCTCATCAGTAGCAACCTACTACCTCAGGCATGGTTGGGGTTCCTTGATACTCCCCTTCAGCAGAGATCAGCACAGAAGCAGTATCAGTAGAAGACATCTTAGAAGATTCATGTAGACAACAACAACGGTTACCCCCCAGACGTGGATTGGCTTTGTACAGAGGAGAGAGTATATGACGATGGTCGTATCTATTCTGTATTCTACAGTTGCAGCTCGTAGGATTAAGTGATGGGATCAGATGATCTAGGAAAATCCCCGGGTCATTCATCGCAGAAATGCGATCGCTTTGTCACAGACTGTTGGATTTGATCTTGTTCTCTTCGAAGAAAGGTTGAGACCTACGGGGAGCCTTTGGATCGGATCGACAGATAATTGATCGTTCAGGATATTACTCTAGTTTACCCTCTAGGTTAATATATTGAGAGATACTTGTAGTTTACAGGTATCTTTGTCTAGAACATTCTTAGTTTGGATTAGAAGGGTTCCTATACATCGACTTATGGGTCGGTGGTATCTCTACCGTCAGGCGAGATGTGGACCAACAATTAAGAAGTCAAGGGATGCCCTTAGACTTTGATAGACATACTTTTACTATAGACATATCCGTGTTGGTGCAATCAACCCAGGTTGACTCAAGTTTGACTCGAGCAGTACTTTGATAGTATTTTGATGATAGACAAAATTCATGACATGGGATTGTCATGGGAAAGTCCAACATGGAGTTGGCATGGAAAATCCAAGCATAGAGCTTGGTGTGGGAAAGTCCAACATAGTGTTGGCATGGAAAATCCAAGCATGGAGCTTGGTGTGGGAAAAGTCCAACATGGAGTTGGCATAGAAAATCCAAGCATGGAGCTTGGTGTGGGAAAGTCCAACATGGGGTTGGCATGGAAAATCCAAGCATGGAGCTTGGTGTGGAAAAGTCCAAAGCATTGCGAAGCCGTGCGCTTAGTGTTTGGTGAGGAATGCATTGCGAAGTCATGCACTTGGTGCATTTGGGAAGTCCTGAGGACTTGGTAAGTTCACTAGGCTCGGGGTCCTTGAGTCAGTGAAGGATGACATTGCGAAGTCGTGCGCTTGGTTCATCCGAGGGACCGTCGGACGGGGAGCGAATGGAGTGAGGCCCAAGGGAAGCATACTTTGAGGGAAAGAGACGAGAAGGATGGCGTTGCGAAGCCGTTCACTTGGCGCATCCAAGGGACGTAGGCCGAGGGAAGAGAGCTTCGGTGGGGAACTCCATGAGGGATGAGGTGGACTTGGCCAAGTGGCTAAGACTGGTTGTCGGATGCTCAAATAGCTTGATGTTTGAGGTTTTACCCGACATCAGTCGACCGACATAGGTTCCAGTCGACTGCTCTAGGTCGTATGGGTTCGACCGGTGTTCAACTTAAGTCTGGTGATCGATCATCGCCATGGGAAGGGCGATCGTTGATTTACATCGATCGCTTAAGGGAAGCAGTCGACTGATAGCACTGTGCACGGGCACAGAAGCTAGTCGAGCTCGCCGGCACTCGACTGATGGGTTATCAGTCGATTGATGGGTGCTATCAGTCGACTGATGTGTGATCCGTTGGAACTTGACCAACGTGAATCTGGCCGTTGTGAGACAACGGCTACAGGACCAATCGACTGGGGCCTTTTGGTAGTCGACTGATGCGCGCGAAATCAGCTTGATGCAGGTTATAAATGGAGCTCAAGTGGGAGGATTTTGCCAAGACTTTAAGGGAGCTATTGGAGGGGAAGTGCTAATGCATTTCAGTCCTTCAAGAGCCATCCAAAGCAAGCAACAAGAAAGGGTTCAAAGCAAAGAGTTGTAAAGCGTTCTTTACTTGTATTTCTTGTGTCTTTGTATTTCTTGTAGTATTACTATTGTAATAGCTTGTACAAGGTTTCTCCACCTCTGATGTGTAGTCGAGAAGGAGTTTAGTTAGTGTCGTGTGCATAACTAGAGCTCGGAGAGCTTGCCCATGGAGTAGGAACCATTTGGTTCCGAACCACGTATATCGTGTGTGTTTGCGTTGCTTGTTTGTTGTTAGTATTATTATTGTTTCTATTAGTATTTCACTATGCTAACGACAATTGTAGACGAGCACGCAACGAGAATGATCGTATTCCATCGTACGATGAAAGAGGGCTATTCACCCCCCTCTAGCCGGCCAACACACACACATCGATCGACCCTACAAGTGGTATCAGAGCCAAGTCACTTATCGAGGACTAACCGCCGACACAAGCACTACAAGATGGCCGACTACAACATCCATCCACCGAAATTCGATGGAGATTTTGCCTGGTGGAAGAAACGGATGGAGGTATATCTCGAAACCGACTTTGATTTTATGATTATTGTAGAAAATGGTTTTGAGATGCCTAGGGACAAATACAATAAGCCAATTGAGAAGTCAAGGTGGACCCAAGACCAAATTAAGGACTTCAAGACAAATCTCGAGGTAATAAAATTATTTAGTGATTTGTTACCTAATCATATTTGGTCTAGATTGGGTGACTATAGGGATGCAAGGGAGCTATGGAATAAGATAATAAAATTCCAAGAAAATTCCCAACCGGCACAAGTAGAGGAGAATGCCGAGGAAGAAGCACCCATAACATTTGAAGATGTTAATGATTTGGTGGAGACCTCCACCTCTAGCATTAAGGGGGAGGAAAGGGTTTCTATTCCGGAGCAAGATCAAAATGAAGCTTCTACCTCTGGAAGAAGTGAAGAGGCCTCCACCACCTCCCTAGGTAACTCAAGTGTCATTATTTTAAATAAAAATCACATAATATGCTTTGAGTGTAGGGAAAAAGGGCATTACAAGAGCAAATACCCAAAATTAGCTAAAGAAAAGGCATCGGCACCAAAAGTCAAAGGATGCCGGAGTCCCCACAACTAGAAGCAAAGAGCACATTGTGTACTTTAAATGCAATCAAAAAGGGTACTACCGAAGCCAATGCCCTAGGGGGAGGAAGAAAGGGCAAGAAGGTGTATCTCATGTAGGGGGAGCTTCCAAAGCTAACCCTAAGGTACATTTAAATAATGCACCTTTAATTCCTAAAGATAAAAAGCATGCTAATAATTATTTTAGTTCACTTGCAATTATAAATGAAAAGCATGCTAGTAGAAATAATAAGGTTTATTGTTTAGGTGCTAAGCATGTTAGTTTCTCTAAAGACAAACCTAGGACCAATAACACTAGACCAATCTTGCCTAGGGAATCAATTAGGAGAATTGAAGAAAACTTGGGCATTAACCCCAAGAAATCTAGGCATATGCCTAAAATGAAAAACAATTCCCAAAAATCAAATGATAAATCAAAATTGGGAAGATTGGAGGTGGAGAATCGAGCCTTGAGGTCAAGGCTAGAAAAATTGGAGAAGACCCTAGCGATAATAACAAATTCAGTTAAAGGGTCTAATGCCCAAAAGTCAAGACCTAAGGTTCAAAAACGGTCTAAGGGCAATGAAGGTTTGGGTCACAAATCTAAGCCCAAGAAGACTTATCATAATGTTCCATTTGATTATGGAACTATTTCTAGGTCTAGAAAAACCAAGGCTAATAGGGAAGCTATCCCTAAGTCTAGCCATGGTGTTTGCTTAGTGGCTAAGACCTCAAAGAAATCAAATGTAGCCACTAGGAAGGTCAAAGGAGGAGTCACCTCTAGTGTTAACCCAGGAAAGACCCAAAAGACTATGGCTTTAAAGCCTAAAAGGGTCATTAGGAAGGTATCTAGGGAAGTTATCCCTAGGGAATACCTTGTTAATCCAAGGAGCTCCAATAGGTATTGGGTTCCTAGAAGCGTGATCGATTCACGCTAGATGGGTTAGGGTGTGTCAACCCTAAGTGGATGGATAGTTAACCTAGCCATGGTGAGTTGACACATTAGGATGTGCCAATATGCTATGAGAAGTTGAAAAATGATTAAATTGGCACAATTAGGTTCTAGAGGTATTGGTGTGTCATTTTGGATTTTTGGCACACTAGGGGGATAAATGGCTTTAAGGCAAAATGGAATTAATCCTAGAAATGGCAATTTGGGTTTAACACTTAGGTATTCCATACCTTAGTATATTTTTATTTGCCATGATTTATTTTCCTTGCCATGTCATGACATCATCTTCATTTTTATCTATAAAAATGCCATGATCATGTTTAGAATTATTTGTATATGTCATGTATGCTTAGATTTCTTTCACATGCCATGACATCATGATTTTAGCATATGCTTTTATTTATATCATATTTATGTCATAATCATCATCATGCATATAATTAAAAATGGATTTAAGGACTATGGCATAATTTGATGGGAATCAAAGAATATTTCCTAGAAATATGCATGAGACCATTAAAGATGAAAACCCCACATCTCACTAAAAACTTGACTTGTATGTGTTTTACACATCTAGATACAAGTGAGATGTTTAGGAAAAAGGAATTAAAGGTTTCAAAAATATTTTGAAAATATTTTGAAAAACCTTGGTAAAACCTCTCTTTTGATAGCTATCACCATTGAATGGGATGATACAAAGAGGGCTTTTTATTGAAGCTTTTCTTAACTTTTGGACTTTGTATCAATCTCCTAATTTAGTGGGTAAAATCATTTTCAAATATTTTTCACCCATAGTGTTTATGATAAGTAATATACATACCAAATTTCAAGAATTTTAAACTTATGTATATTTACTTATGAATTTCGAAAAGTCATTTCTTAAATTCAGAAAACTGCAAATGCAGTTATCAGTCGACTGCCACGGTAGCTAGTCGACTGATGGGGGTAGCAGCCGACTGATTTCTGAATTCAATCGACTGTCCAAGCTGATTTCGGGTAATCCTTGTTGGTTAGGCCCATGTTCAGCTAGGTTAAGGTCTCCTAACCACTCCTAACCCTAGGACATGCTTGGGAGAGCATAAGAAAGGGTGGAAATCCATTGGACATGGATTAGGAGAAGGGTTTAGGGAGAGTATTAATTTTAAGGTGGATGAGAGTTCATTGTTGAACTTTGCCTTAATTTTTGACTGGTTAAATGTTCCTATTGGCTTAGGGACTCTCCAAGGACATTGTTGGTGCAATGGTCAAGGGGGAGGTATCCATCATGGAAAGATGGATGTGTATTTCCTCATGGGAGGAAAATTGGGCCTCTCTTTAAGTGATATGGGATCACTAGAAAGATTGTAGGCATGTGTTCCTCCAAGGGAGAGATTGTAGGGAATCGAGCTAGCTCAGAGGCTCATTGGCTCCCATGTCCCCGGATTAAAATTTTCACTAATGAAAACTAATCCGGATGGGATGAGTTTCTTAAGCACAACCAATTCATCATCGTGCTAACGACTTGAGCGATTGCTTGAACAAACTAGTTGTTCAAGCAACCAAACTCTTCTAGTCAATTAGCCGCGGAAGAGACGACGGACGGATCGCCGATTTTTGTGTTTATCTTCGGGGTCCATGATTATACAAATACATACACATGCAAACTAGTATAATCAACACATACTAACATAAAGAACATAAGCTAGCATATCAATAAGAACATGCAAAGATCAATAATAAAAGTTATAAAACTTTTATACCTCTTGATCTTCTATCGTATGTCCTAACCTCCTTGTAGACTTCGTGTGGGCGAAGATCCTCCACAAGTTGAAGCTTCCTAGATCTTCTTCAATCCAAGAAAGAAGAACTCTCCTTCCCTTCTTGCTTGAGCCAACCACCAATCCACAAAGGGTTGATGCCGCCGGCCCCAAGAATAGAGAGAACTAAATGGAAACCTCCAAGGAACCAAACTAGGGACAAACCCTAGCTTCTAGTGCCGCCAGCCAAGATGGAGTGAAGAGGAGAAAGGGATTATGTTGGGTGCCGGTCAAGGTGGAGGGAATAGAGGAAGGAACCGGCCACACCCTAGGAAGAAGAAGAGCTCCTCTCCTATAGTTGCCGCCCACCTTCTTGCAAACCCTAGCCGCCCAACCATAGGAGCCAAACCCTAATTAGGGTTTCCTCCTTAGGCTTTCTTGCCGCCCAACCAAGGTGGAAGGAAGAGATCTAGGAACCGGCCACCTTACCTAGGAAGAAGAAGAGCTCTTCTCCTATAGTTGCCGCCCCTCTCCTTCCAAGCCTTGCCACCCAACCAATGAAGCCAAACCCTAATCAAATTAGGGTTTTCTCCTTAGGGTTTCTTGCCGCCCAAGCAATGCTAGGCAAAACCCTAATCTCCTTAGCATCCATCATCATCTTGCCGCCCAACCCATTCTCCCATATTTATAGAGTTAGGTTTAGGCCTTGGTTTAATCTCCACCGTCGATTCTAGGGTTTTAATCTCAACCGTCGGATCTAGAGATTTAATGTCAACCGTCGGTTCTAGGGTTTTAATCCCAACCGTCGGATCTAGAGTTTTAATCTCCACCGTCGGTTCTAGGGATTAATCCCAACCGTCGGATCTAGAGATTTGTTTTCCATCATTTGATCTAGACTTCATGAGGTTTATATTAGGCTACGATAGGGACCATGAGGAGGAGTTGGATCTTGGCCACCCGATGGATCGGAACCACATAAACTTGATCCATCAATGATGTTCCATTCCACTAGAGGATCATCATTGAACTACCTCACCAACCCCCATAAATTAATATGGGCTCCATATATTATTTGTACATCCATCTCCCCGGGTTTAAGATATCGAATGTCCGTCAATTAATTGATTTACTGACCATTAATTAATTAACATCTAACTCCTCGAGTAGTACCACTCAACCTTATCATCATGTTGACTAAGTCAACCTGCAGGGTTTACATGATGAACCTTATGAGCTCCTCAAGGGGACATCATCAACCTATATATAGGACACAGTTTCCTCCTATAATCAACGACACACCATGTAAATAATATCATTTCCCAACTTACCGGGCATATTGATTTAATCCATAGAAATCTCACCCTTTGGTAAATCAAAGAAATAAATACTAAGTACATGTGCCCGTTATTATATCGGGATTAAGAGCATGTACAACATAATATCCGAGGTCCGATTCAATTATGTAGTCAGCAAAATTGAATCACCTCTATGTCGATCCTGCTCAATACACCTTTGTGTACTAGTGTAACTCTATGTTCAAGACAAAATAATACCAAGCTACACTACAACCATGCCAATGGTTTGTCCAAAACCATCTTGGTTGTGAGTCTCTACTTATACTCTACAAGGGACTGATAACATGATCTTCTGTGCCACACCCAAGCACCATGTTATCTACATTGTAAAGTATTAGACAATATGCACACATAAATATAAAGTGCAAACAATAATCATGTGATTCTTATTTCAAAATAAAAATGTTCATACAAAAAGAGCTAAGCTTTTAGTATACATTCCAACAGAGATTGTAAGATCTCATTGGGATATGAGACATTCATACCCTTGGGGAGGACCTTTTTGATGTAATGTCAAAAAGGGGGAGAAGTTACCAAGTTACCAATTAGGTTTGGAATTCTCATTTGGGATGTGAGAATTGCCAATATGGGAGAATTGGTAGACTTGAGATGGTAGTTTTTTCAATCATCAAAAAGGGGGAGATTGTTGGTGCAATCGGCCCAGGTTGACTCAAGTTTGACTCGAGCAGTACTTTGATAGTATTTTGATGATAGACAAAACTCATGATATGGGATTGTCATGGGAAAGTCCAATATGGAGTTGGCAAGGAAAATCCAAGCATGGAGCTTGGTGTGAGAAAGTCCAACATAGTGTTAGCATGGAAAATCCAAGCATGGAGCTTGGTGTGGGAAAAGTCCAACATGGAGTTGGCATAGAAAATCCAAGCATGGAGCTTGGTGTGGGAAAGTCCAACATGGGGTTGGCATGGAAAATCCAAGCATGGAGCTTGGTGTGGAAAAGTCCAAAACATTGCGAAGCCGTGCGCTTAGTGCTTGGTGAGGAATGCATTGCGAAGTCGTGCGCTTGGTGCATTTGGGAAGTCTTGAGGACTTGGTAAGTTCACTAGGCTCGGGGTCCTTGAGTCGATGAAGGACGGCATTGCGAAGTCATGCACTTGGTGCATTTGGGAAGTCCTGAGGACTTGGTAAGTTCACTAGGCTCGGGGTCCTTGAGTCAGTGAAGGATGACATTGCGAAGTCGTGCGCTTGGTGCATCCGAGGGACCGTCGGACGGGGAGCGAATGGAGTGAGGCCCAAGGGAAGCATACTTTGAGGGAAAGAGATGAGAAGGATGGCGTTGCGAAGCCGTTCACTTGGCGCATCCAAGGGACGTAGGCCGAGGGAAGAGAGCTTCGGTGGGGAACTCCATGAGGGATGAGGTGGACTTGGCCAAGTGGCTAAGACTGGTTGTCGGATGCTCAAATAGCTTGATGTTTGAGGTTCCAGCTGATCGCTAGGTCGTATGGGTTCGACTTGTTCAACTTAACAAAATTGTCGATCACCGATCGCCATGGGAAGCGATCGATCATGACGACATCATCGATCGCTTAAGGGAAGTAGCCGATCGATAGCACTGCACACGAAGCACGCTAATCGAGCTCGCCAGCACTCGACTGATGGGTTACCAGTCAACTGATGGGTGCCATCAGTCGACTGATGTGTGATCCGTTGGAACTTGACCAACGTGAATCTGGCCGTTGTGAGACAACGGCTACAGGACCAGTCAACTGGGGCCTTTTGGCAGTCGACTGATGCTCGCGAAATTAGCTTGATGCAGGTTATAAAATGGAGCTCAAGTGGGAGGATTTCGCCAAGAATTTAAGGGAGCTATTGGAGGGGAATTGCTGCTGCATTCCAGTCCTTCAAGAGTCATCCAAAGCAAGCAACAAGAAAGGGTTCAAAGCAAAGAGTTGTAAAGCATTCTTTACTTGTATTTCTTGTGTCTTTGTATTTCTTGTAGTATTACTATAGTAATAGCTTGTACGAGGTTTCTCCACCTCCGATGTGTAGTCGAGAAGGAGTTTAGTTAGTGTCGTGCGCATAACTAGAGCTCGCCCGTAGAGTAGGAACCATTTGGTTCCGAACCACGTATATCGTGTGTGTTTGCGTATGCTTGTTTGTTGTTAATATTATTATTGTTTCTATTAGTATTCTGCTGTGCTAATGACAATTGTAGACGAGCACACAACGAGAACGATCGTATTCCACTGTACAATGAAAGAGGGCTATTCACCCCCCCCCCTCTAGTCGGCTAACACACACACATCGATCGACCCTACAATCCGTACGGATGGTCATGTTGAGATTATGGTATGATATATCTCTCGGATGTGCGTATAATCCGAGAGTATTCGGATGTTGTTTTGGATGAACTCCTAGGCTTGCCACTGCTTAGGTAAGTGGAGTAGGCGATCGGAGTGATTTCGAAGATATTGTCGATATTGAATACCTCATACGAGTGATAATTTTGTTGGTATAAGTGTTACTAAACACTATGAAAATTTGAAGAACGTAAGTTGCAATTATAGGAGATGCTGGATGAGATATTTATCTGTTCTAGTATTTCTTCTAGAGAGGATCCAAAACTCTTTGTTGAAAGAGAGATGGATCTTTGAGATTATGCATCGATTATCAATGATGGAATACGATAGTTGTTAAAAGTGAATATCCTTCGTTGTGGATAGATGATCTGTTTAGATTAGCAAAGGACACCTGTGTATACTCTAGGGATGATTTATGACTGGAGTATTGATATTATAGTGATATGATGTCATACAATTATCATTATCGTTGTGATGATTGATATATCATCCGTGTAGAATAAAGAGGATGTGGGTGTGTAGAGACGGCGATTTCATACTTGGTATGAATTTTAATGAGTTTTGATTATGTTGTTAGACTATTAAACGATTTAGACATCCATGGATTTGAGAAATCGTGTATTCGGGACACGATTGGATCAGGTTGTGGTTGTTAGAGTTGCATAACTTGGTCACTGTTGATTTTGGTAGTTGGAGTTGCGCACTCGGCCACCGTAGTTGTTGTTTCCTTGTATGGATTTTGTTATTACCACAGATGTGGATGGGATGCTTTTGAGCATTAGCATATCACTGACTGGTTTGATCCGGAAGGTGATGGAATTTTACTTGGTCGGAAGCCTGTGAAACTAGTTTTCAAGGCTCAGTTGATGGTTGACTTTTGCGTCAGTGTTAGTTAATCCTTCCAATGAGGATGGAAGGATGTTGTACGCAGATGCATCATTTCAGGGATCGGAGCGATCCCGATGCAATTGAATGAGGCATATCTTGAGCTTACGACAATTGAGGAACTGCAAGACAAGCTGTCATATACATGACATGGACTTAATGGATATTTTCCTGATTTGTGGATGTATGGAGCAGGAATGCTCATGGGATTTTGATTAGCTACTGGGTAGCTACTATAGAGTTGCTGGAACATGAACAGTTGCAACAAGGGAGATTGGTCGCTATAGTCTCCCATGCACTTACAGAGTGTGTGTTGGAGTGAATTTTGGACGGTAGATGGATTTCTCTTGTGATAAAGTATTTCTCTGACTCCGAGGAGGATAGTGGTATCTGGAGTTGCATTAGTTAAGGAAAAATTACTACAGGAAGCACATCATTTGAGATTTTCTATACATCCTGGTGGTACTCGGATGAACCGAGATTTGAAACGTTTATACTAGTGGAACGGTATAAAAGTTATAGTGCATACTTGGTTGCTCGATGTTCAGTATGCCAGCGAGTAAAGGTTGAACATTAGAAACCCGCTGGGTTGCTCTAGGAAATTTCGATTCCAGAATGGAAGTGGGAGCATATCACGATGGATTTTCATTGCGGGATTAACTAGAACCCGTAAAGGACATGATGCGATTTGGGTGATCGTGGATCAACTAACCAAATCAACTCACTTTCTGCCTATTTGTGGGACGGATTCGTTGGATCATCTGGCGGAGTTTTATTGTCGAGAGATTATCAAGATGCATGGAGTGCCCTTAATTATCATATCAGATAGAGGCTCACGATTTACCTCGTGATTTTGCCAGAGTCTTCAGCAAGCCATGGGCACAGAGCTGCGACTCAGTACAGCATTTCATCTGCAGATAGATGGACAGTCTGAGCGTACCATTCAGACTCTGGAGGATCTATTGAGATCCTGTGTCATGGATTTCAGTGGTAGTTGGGAGGATCACATTCCTTTAGTGGAATTTGCCTACAATAATAGTTATCACTTTTCCATTCAGATGGCTCCATTTGAGGCCTTATACGACAGGCCCTGTAGATCTCCTGTGTTGTGGGAGGAGGTTGGGGAATGACAGCTATTGGGGCCACAAAGTATCCAGCATGATGCAGAGTTGGTGCGCGTCATCAGACGGCGGTTATCAAAGGCACGGGATCGACAGAAGAGTTACGCAGACCGGAGGCAAAAACCTTTGGAATTTTTAGTAGGGGATCAGGTATTTCTACGTGTTTCACCTACGAAAGGGGTGAAATGATTTGGCCTAAAAGGAAAATTATTTCCATGCTACATTGGTCCCTTTGAGATATTGGAGCGGATTGGGGCTGTGACTTATCGATTGGCTTCACCTCCAACACTTGCGGGTGTTCATAACGTATTTCATGTTTCTATGCTGAAGAAATACGTTCCGCATTCAGATCATGTTCTGAAAGAGGTTCCGATTCTACTTCAATCTAATGCGACCTATGAGGAGATTCTAGTGCGAATTCTTAGTCGCAAGGAATGCCAGTTGAGGAACAAAATCATCCGACTCGTAAAGGTTGGATGGCAGCATCATATCGATGAGGAGGCTATGTGGGAGCTGGAAGATACTATCCGAGCTCGATACCCTCATCTGTTCACTAGAGGTATGTGATGGTTCCAGAAATTTCTTTAATGTATTACCACATTTAAGTACGAAATTTATGGACCAAATTTTATTAAGTGGGGGAGAATGTAAGATACGACAGAAAAAAAATTCATGGTTAGGACTTTAATTAAAACCTAACCTAGGTTTTAATGGATATGGGTTAATTGAAGCTAGGGTTAAGGCTTATAGGGTCTTAAAAACCATTTGTGCATCTGACCCGTTTGCTAAACCCAAACTCGACCCGTTAATGCCAAGCCGACCGTGAGTTCCTCCCTCGCGCGATCTCCTCTTTCTCTCTTCCTCACTGTAGATTTTGCTCGTCTAGAACATTTCCTCAGTTGCCCCTCTTAATGCCAGTCGCTCTTTCTCTTGACCTGTCGTCATTTTCCTCGCCGACCTGCCTTCCCTCTCCCTTGATTTTTGTTGGGCAGTTCTCCCAGTCGCAGCAACACCATCTCCTCTTAACGCGCGACCTCTCTGCTTCATCATCCCAAAAACTCATTGTTCCCGTCTCTGCTCCTCCGAAAAACCCCCGATTGTTGAACTTTCTCCCTCTTTCTCTCGGCGTCTACCTCGCGGCAAGAGGCAACCAACAACCTCCATAGGCGAGCGAAAGGAGGGGGTGAGCAAAGGTCGATGAATATGGGTCAGTGGCGGTCCCAAATCGGGAGTTGTTCTTCCCAATTGAAGTTGGAGGTTGCGCCGGTGGTCGCTGGAGCTAGGTAAGGGCTGATTTTTCTTATTACCTTGGACGAGATCTAGGTTATAGCGGTGATCTTCCTTGGCTGAGCCTGATTTTGGTTTGGGCAGTGGTCTCAAGCAGTTGAATAAGGCAGATATGGGGAGGATTGCCACCGGTGACACGTCTAAGATTGGTAAGATGATCTATACTCTCATCTTCATTTGTTAGTTGCTAGATCCTGTTGGTGTTGAATTGTGAGGCATGGGCAGTGTGATTGGAGGGATAGAGTAGGAAGTGAGTGGAGGTTGGTCGACTGCGATGTTCTGTGTGGGGAATTGACGGCTATGAACGACTGTGATGGTTGTGAGGTTCTATTTGGGGAATTCTCGATTGTGATAGGTGTCTTGGCTGATTGTGCAACTGTGAACAAAGTTGTGTCGGCTGTGAGAGAGAGTTGTGCGACTGTGAACAAGGTTGTGTCGGCTATGAGTGAGCTGTAAACGACTATGAATGGGTCTATGGGTGTCGATGTGGTTGTTCATAGGCTGTGGTTGGCTGTGAGTTGAGGTGTGGTCGGCTGTGCAGCTGTAAGCAAGGGATTTGCTAGCTATGAACGGTTGTGATGGCTATGAATGACTATGGATGAGTGTGTTCATGTAGGGTTGTTAGATTTTTATATCTGTAGCAAAGTTTGTTGGGGTGAAGCCCTATTTATGTTGCGAGTGGATTTGTGAACTGGGTTAATTATGGTGTTAAATGTACAAGTGGGAGGTTTCTAATTCGTATTTGATAAAGGGATGCAAATATAGAAATGATAGAATAGTGAATTTATATATTTTTTGTGTGCTTGGATTTGATTGTTATTGATGATATTTGCATGACATGGATACGAGACAGGTCTGCAGACATGAGGACTTTATTATTACGAGCATTACAACAGGTGGGTAATTTCCTACCTTGGTCAGGTAGTTGTTGATGCATGCAAATTTAGATATATGATCATATTACCTTCACTCCACTCTTATTTATTCTTATGCTTGATATTTTGTCTTTGGCTATATAAGCTTTGTTGCTGTTATCACATTTTCCCTCATCATGATTAGGAGTTATAGATGTGATGTAAGTAAACCTATAAATGCTTAGTTATGTGTAAATAGTGGAATACGGATGATGACCTGATTTGTAGATTGGATAAAAAGGGCATCTGTGGGTAAGTAAGGTTCTGAACGTAGGATTGATTTCAATACCTGTATGTTGCATGTTTACTGCCGATCAAGTGTTGTGTAATGGTCAGGTGAAGTGTGATTAGCGTGTTACTACGGACCGGTGGTCCTATCTTGTTATGATCAATTGAATACGACTCTCTACAAGATAGAGAGTGCGTCGATTAGATGAGTACGACTCTCTACAGGATAGAGAGTGTTATGATCAGTTAAGTACGACTCTCTACAGGATAGAGAGTGCGTCAATCAGTTGAGTACGACTCTCTATAGGATAGTGAGTGTTATGATCAGTTGAGTACGACTCTCTGCAGGATAAAGAGTGCGTTGATCAGATTGGTATGACTCTCTGTAGAATAGAGAGTCTGTGGTGGATATCTATATGCGTGACTGTGCATTCATATTATTTGCATGCATACTGACGACATAGTCTCCCATATGGTTGAGAGGTTCGTCAGTCATTCTGCCTCCCAGGTTACTCATAGAGGAGTAACTGGTGTGAGGGTAGAGCATTTATTGTGCTGCACTCTACCACTATAGACGGTGGTAGTTGGAGTTGCGTGCAATTTTCCTAGGTGCGTGGCACTCGACCACTCATAGGTAGTGTTAGTCAGAGTGGCCAGCAGCAGGGACCCCCGTTGTGTAGTGAGCTCTTTACGCTCATATGCTACTCGTTCATACTACCCACTCGGCCACTCTAGAGCAGTGGTTGGTGTTGAGTTAGGACAGTTGTCATGTCGTGCCACCTAGGCCACACTGGGGTCGTGGTAGCGAGTAGGGGTGCGCAGGCATGACCATGTATGCTGCATTGTCGTGTCTTATGGCGTTTTGCATATTAGCATATATATAGATATATGCATGTATATATATATATATATATATATATATATATATATATATATATATATATATATATATATATATATATATATATATGGATGATTGTGATTAGTATATATATAGATGCAGTTTATATATATATGTTATTTGTGATATTGCATTTGATTGTACTATATTTGCTGTATTTGATTGTGCATCATCTTCATACATGTTACTCGCATATATTATATGGTTGTGTCGGATACCTGTATACTTGTTGATCAGACTATTAGATACCTTTGACCTGTATCATGATTATAGTATGAGGTAGTATTACTCTTCATATTATATATTTTGGATATATGCTCAGGTTGGATCAAAGTAGCGTAGCGGACTTTCAGGTATGTCTGCATTTTACATTGTTTATTTGGTTAGATGGTATATGCATGTATATGTTTATTATACTGGTATACCTGTTGTACCTCTAGGTTATATTGTTGAATTATATATGATATTTGATATATACATGTTCTCTCATATTACCGCTGAGTTTTACTCACCACCATAGACCCTGGGTTTTTCTGTCGCCCAAGTAACAAGTAGAAGTTTTCGTGACAGCTTGGAGCATCGCTGGCTAGCATTGTCTTATCTCAACTTCGAGAGTCCGAGCTTTTGGGTTTATCATTGGTGTTTCGATATATCTTTGATTTTATGTGATGATTTGTAGTGTTGAACACTGTTGTTGTTGTACCGTTCTTTCTGGTTTTGTTATGGTATTTTCTTAGTTTGATGTTAGTCATACCGGTATGCTTGTTGTGTGGTTTGTATTGTAGTTGTGTTAGTTCCGCTGTGTTTTGTATATTTGTTGTATTTTCATTTATATGTTATGGTTATTGTGGGCCCAAGGGCCTTGTATAAACAGGATATGTTGTCACGTACAGAGGAGATGTTGTCCGTTTGATTTTCGGTTCGGCATACTCTCGGGGCGTAACATCCTTAGTCCCCAAACCTTCCAGTAGAAGAGAAGATTATTCAAGAGGCACCCTAGCCTTCCTTTTATAAAGATGTATCTTTTTGTTTTTCTCACAAAGTAACTGCGCTAGTTCTTATGACTTCAAATAAATATGTTATGCAACTACCTCTATAATTTTTTAGATTGCATTATACTTCATAAAGAAATTTAAAACTGTATAATTAACATCGCATACCTCCTCCCTTAAAGAATATATATTGTTTAGAATTCTTCCTTTTCCCGCCATATACATCATGCAAAATGACATAATTCTTTAGCCAATGAACTCTGGAAGTCCGCCAGATGTAACATATGTTGGGTTTCCGACACCGCGGCGAGTGTGTGTTCGAACATGTTTCGTAAACATGTGCACAGCGGAAGGAATAAAATAATAAATCTAATTTATTACAATACACACATCACACACATGCATAGTACAACATGTGTAGACATAACCGTAAATTCAAATTTTGCAATAAAAGGAAATTTATACTACGTATACCTGACGTATCACGTGTAGCGGGAAAGACATCAACCGGAATGATCCTCGCTAGAGTCGTCTCTATCCGTATCCACGCTGAGTATCTTCGGGATGACTTCACAAAGTCACGAGCCTCATCTTCGCACGGGTTACTAGCCTCGTGTTGAAGACGATGTGATCGAGAGAAGATCACGATCCGAATCAAAATTCGGATCCAAAACGAGTACTCAAAAACTCGCTTCTCCAGAGAGGTATTCGTCAACCGTTTGACGAATCCTTCGTCCTCCACCTATGAGGATTACCGGAGATCGAATCCCCAACAAGGCTACCACTGTCGGAGCTCCAAATGTCATCCAAACGACGCTCGGACGAGAAGGAAACAAGCTGTCCAGAAAACTGGACAGCTTTTGGTGGAGGAATAGGGGTCGGCCAAAAGGGAAGGTTGAAGCTCACCTTGTTGCCGAACCCTAGGAGATCACCAGAGCTCCTCTGGCAGCAGCTCGACGCCGGCAAGGGGAGAGGATGGCAGCTGCTGAACGCCGGCAAGGGAGCTTAGGTGGTGGTGGGCGGCGGCAAGGAGAGTTGGCGCCGACTTCACAAGGAGAAGGAGGGGGAGGCAACTTAGGGTTGCTTGGACTTTGGATTAGGGATTAATAAAACCCTTAAGCCCTATTTTATAGAGAACAAATTCTCTTAATGGTTATCGGATCATAACCAAAAGCCCGTTAACCCGCTCCATTAATTTAAGTTAAAATAAACCAAACCATGATGGTTTATTTTAAGTTAAAATGAACCGAACCAACTTTGGTTCATTCGTTTAAAACAAACCAAACCCTTTGGTTTATTCTCCTCCATTGGATTAGAACCAAACTAATTTGGTTCATCCATCATGTCTTCATAAGACACGGCCCATCCATGCTTCCATTGCGACTGAAATGATTTCATGCTCGCTCCATGTTTGGTCCAACCAAACCTAGTTTCTCTCGGTCTGACAATCTCATTCTCAAGCTCGTTTTAAATCCTTCGGATTACGCTCGTTGTGCGTGTGACCAAATAGATTCTCGGTTTATGTTAGCCATCTATAATTAACCATTAATTATAGAACAATCATGAGTGGCACCTAGTAGTACATCATGATCCCCAATTAACCGAAAAGACCAATGGTTGATCCAGAACTATTTCTGAAACCCTTCAGTGGCTCGAATGAATCGTGCCCCATTCCCTCACTCATCTTATACCCACTTGTTTCAGGACATGGTCTATAGTGTCAGTACCCACTAGGTTGACTACGCCACAACTAGCCCAAGTATCATTTCCTCGTCCTACGGATTCTAGTTACTGCACATATATCGAAGAGTACCTTACTCTAAACATGTAATGCTTTGGCCAAAAACTTTAGTAACAATCCGACGAGAGGCCATGGGTATACATCTCCTCGCAAGGAGTGGTGAATCCTTTATAGGCTATTCAAACACCTTCGATCAATTCGACTTATACCCAATCATCTCGGGTCCACATCTCCTTAGAGATGCTTGCTTAAGATGTCAAAGAATAAGTCTTTATGATCAAGATGACTTGAATACCACAAGTCAAAAGAACATCGCACTTAAGCTGCAGTAAGAACTTCATTGACATATCTATATATGCAGAGAACCATATGAAATCTTACGGTTGGTCACTCCAATGAACTAGTTACCATAACTAGCATCCACGATTAACTCCGGACATCACAATGTCTCTAGCCAGTGAGAATCAGCTGCTTCGATACACCAAAGAGTATACCTCGTGCTAGTCTCGACAGAATCAATGGTGTCCAAATCCATCAATTCATCGACTAGGGATAATTCCGGTACATCACAATTACACATGTAGAGATACTCACTAGTTGTGATCCAATCACAATTTCTCTCATGCTGTGAATCATATCGTGGACATTCAGTAAATGAGTTTATGATCTAATCAAATACATGAAAACATGTATACTCAAATAGTGAATCTTCATTTATCATATAAATTGTTCAAACATAAGGCGATTGCCTTATGACATCTCTCATATATTACTAACAAACTCCCACTTAGCCTAATGCCAATCGCTACGGTATCCAATACCATAAGCTCTAACATGACCCTCAAACTTACTTTGAGGTAATGCCTTAGTCAAAGGATCCGCTAAGTTCCTTTCAATGGGGATTTTCTCGATTTGTATTTCCTTCCTACTGATGATCTCTCTGATAAGATGATAGCAGCGAAGCACATGTTTGGATCATTGATGAGACCTTGGCTATTTCTCCTGTGCAATTGCTCCATTGTTATCGCAGTAGACCGATATTGCTTCAACAATGGCTGGAATCACACCAAGTTCATAAATGAATTTCTTGATCCAAACCGCTTCCTTTGCTGCTTCCGAAGCTGCAATGTATTCTGCCTCAGTGGTAGAATCCGCTACAGTGTCTTGTTTGGAACTTTTCCAACTCACTGCGCCCCCATTCAAGGTGAACACGTATCGGTGAGACTTGGAATCATCCTTGTCATACTGAAGTCGCATCCGTATACCCGCATATCACCATGTCCCCTTCTCCATATATTAGGAACACATCCTTAGTTCTTCTTAAGTACTTAAGAATCGTCTTAACAGCCACCCAATGATCCATTCCTAGATCAGACTGGTATCTACTCGTGACACTCAGAGCATACGATACATCGGGCCTCGTACATAACATAGCATACATGATAGATCCTATTGCAGATGCATAGGGAATCTTACTCATGTAAATCCTATCGTCTTCTGTGCGCGGACACATAGACTTCGAAAGGTATATCCCATGCCTGATGGGTAGGAAGCCTTTCTTGGATTCCGACATGCTAAACCTCTTTAGCACTCGGTCTATATATGTAGACTGCGAAAGACCAAGCAACTGTTTCGATCTATCTCTATAGATCTTAATCCCGAGGATGTATGTTGCTTCTCCCAGGTCTTTCATGGAGAATGTCTTGGATAACCAAATCTTAACTGACTATAAGACTGAAACATCGTCTCCTATAAGTAATATGTCATTGACATACAATACTAGGAACGCGACTGCACTCCCACTGACCTTCTTGTACACACAAGGTTCGTCTGGATTTTGTGAGAAATCAAACTTTTTGATTGTCTCATCAAAACGGATATTCCAGCTCCTGGATGCTTGCTTCAATCCATATATGGACCGTCGCAATTTGCATACCTTGGTTTTATCAACCGATGTGAAACCATCTGGCTGTATCATATACACGTCCTTGAGCAGGTTTCCATTAAGGAAAGCTGTTTTCACATACATCTGTCATATCTCATAATCATAATGAGCCGCTATGGCCAGGAGCATCCGAATGGATTTAAGCATAGCTATAGGTGAATAGGTTTCGTCATAATCAACACCTTGTTTTTGACGATATCCTTTCGCCACTAATCTAGCCTTATAGGTAATCACATTACCATCCATGTCGGTTTTCTTCTTGAAAACCCACTTGCACCCTATAGGCTTGATGCCTTCAGGTGGGTCAACCAAGTTCCAAACTTGGTTTTCATACATGGAATCCATTTCCGACTTCATGGCTTCAAGCCACTTATCCCTTTCTGAACTTGTCAGAACTTCTTCATAACTGGTAGGCTCCTCATCATCAATGAGTAACACGTCGTTCGATTCACTTACGAGAAATCCATATCTCTCAGGAATATTGTGTGTTCTACCAGATCTACGAAGATATGGTGTTTCAATAGGTCCAGCCGATTGCTCATCACTATGAGTTATCGGCTGTTGTGCTTCACCAGGTATCTCATCAATGTCTATTTGAGTCTCTCGAGCCTCCTCAAGCTCGACGACACTCCCACTGTTTTCTTGCAAGAGAAACTCTTTCTCTAGAAATACAGCATGCCTTGAAACAAACACCTTTTGTTCCACAGGATGATAGAATTGGTAACCCCTTATTTCCTTAGGGTATCCAATAAATAGACATTTATCAGACTTAGCATCCAATTTGTCTGATACAGTCCGCTTCACATAAGCAGGACAACCTCATATCTTCAAGTAAGATACATGAGGTTTCTTACTATTCCATATCTCATATGGAGTAGTAGAGACTACCTTGGTCGGCATTCTGTTTAATAAGTAAACAGTTGTCTGAAGTGCATAGCCCCAAAAGGACTTGGGAAGATTTGCATGATTCATCATTGACCTGACCATGTCCAACAAGGTCCGGTTTCGCCTCTCAGATACACCATTATACTGTGGTGTATATGGTGGAGTCCATTGAGACAATATACCATTGTCTCTTAGATAATCAAGAAACTCTTGACTTAAGTATTCACCACCTCGATCCGATCAAAGTATTTTAATACTCTTGTCATGTTGTTTCTCTAGTTCATTTCTGAATTCTTTGAACCTTTCAAAGGCTTCAGACTTGTGTTTCATCAAGAACACATACCCAAACCGTGAGTGATCATCGGTGAAGGTAATGAAGTAGCTATAGCCTCCTAAATCTTGAGTTGACATAGGTCCACATACATCAGTATGTATTAGACCTAGAAAATCTCCCACTCGTTCACCTTTTCCTGTAAAAGGTAACTTAGTCATCTTGCCTTTCAAGCATGATTCGCATGTATCGTATGAATCCAATTCAAACGATTCCAGAATTCCACATCGGTGTAATTCGGACATGCGTTTCTTGCTTGCATGGCCAAGACGACAATGCCACATGTAAGAGTCTAATTGATTATCCTTTCGAGCACGCTTGTTGCTCGCTTCGATATTGAAAATGTCACTGGATATGTCCAACATATAAATACCATTGCTGAAAGTTCCAGTTCCATAAAGTACGTCATTCAAAGTTATATAACAACAATTATTACTAAACGTCAAATGGTAACCATTTCTATTTAAACAAGAAATAGAAATGATGTTCTTTATCAACGAAGGAACATAAAAGCAATTGTCTAGTTTTAAGACAAGTCCTGCAGGGAGTTTCAACGAATACGTTCCGATGCCGAGTGCAACAACCTTTGCTCTATTCCTAACACATAAATTTGACTCTCCCTTGACGAGTCTTCTTCTATTCCTTAGCCCATATATGTCATTACATATATGTGAGCCACACCCAGTATCCAATACCCAAGTGTTTGAGGAAATAGAATGACAATCAATAACGAAGATATCTGAAGAGGATGGGGCATCGGATGCCTTCTTCTTCTTCATTGACTCAAGATAAATCTTGCAGTTTCTTCGCCAGTGGCCTTCCTTGCCACAATGATGGCAAGTGCCCTTTTGAGATGGTTCTGCCTTTTAGCCTTTTTTCTTCCCCTTCTGCTATTCCTTTGACTTCCTCTTAGAACCTTTCTTCGAGGAATCAATTTACAGCATCGTCCCTTGCTCATGCTTTATAGAAGACTCCACAGTCTTCAGCATGTTGAGCAGTACCACAGATGAACCTTCTTGCATCTCAGAGGTGAAGAGGAGCTTGGAGACTTTGAACTTTTCGAATCTCATTTGCTCATCAACCAACTCATAAAGATGAAAGACTATGGTATGAGCATCCATATGCTCATGCTGCTTCCACAGCTCAGGTACCATCGTGGCTAGCATGATGCAACTCATCATTTCAGAATCAGTCACTTGTTTCTGATAGGCCAACAATTAGTCCAGAGTTCCATTGTCACTAGGACGGGCAGGAAGAGGTGCTTCGAGGACATTTGCAAGTTTTTCACCTTGAGAACAATTCTCGAGTTTCTAAGCCAGTACAAGAAGTTCGGCACAGTCAATTTATTTGAATCCAAGATAGAGTGCAAATTCAAAGACATCATGATCAATTAATTATCCTAGAAATACAACTCGAGCATATATGAGAAAGATGATTTAAAATGCATCAATATACATTTATAAATCCCATTCATTTTTCGAATTTCAAAAACCTCAAAATCACTTCGGGAGATCGTAGGTCCATCTCCGAATGGGCTGATATCCAACATAGATATGAACAACCTTGGAGAGAGTCCAACAAGCCATTCATAACTACGATGGTAGGTATCAAATATACCGACTGCATATCACATATATGCAACTATCACAATGTGCTATCAACTTATTGAATGTTCACACATACATCGGGTTGTTAACACATTAACAAGTATGCATCATATGCATAGCACCCAACTTCACCTCCCTTCACATCGACCTTGGAGAGAGTCCAACAACCGATGCTCCAGGTTAAAGCCAACCCATTAATCGAGAAATAGTTTTAATATGGTTAGAGTGCATTCAACCAATTAGCCCGGCTTGGAGAGAGTCCAACAACCAAAGCTAATGATTGACCTCTGACTCTTACCATATTAGTATTAAACTATTCCATGGTTTGAACATGTTCCGGTTCGAGCCGGGCTTGGAGAGAGTCCAACAACCCAAACAAGAAATGGAACTCTGGTTCTAACCATATTAATGGAAGGTGTAGGCTTTAATATTGAGTAAGGATTTTTATGTCTCATCCTCTTTGCATGCAAATAACTATTATCTACATGGCATGGCATACATGGCATACATCTATATGTCATGACACACATGGCATTATGACATGCATCTAATGCAATTACATAGCATACAATTATGACACGTACAATATTTCCTTATATGTCATAACTATTTGTGGAAATAAAATATATTTAAGATTTGATTCTCCAAATCAAATCATGATTCAATTAGGAAACAAATTTCCAAATCTAATCACATATTTTATTTGTGGAAAGAGTTGATTAAGGAAAGTCAATTTAGGAAACCAATTTCCTAAATCATCAAAACTACTTATGGAAATAAAATATTTTAAGATTTGATTTCCCAAATCAAATCAAGATTAAATTAGGAAACGAATATCCAAATCTAATCAAATATTTTATTTATGGAAAATATCAATTTCCATAAATACTTTCAACTTTCCAAAAGTAGAAGATTTCCATAAATACTTCTAGACTTTCCAAAATTAAAAATTTCCATAAATACTTCTAAATTTCCAAAAATAGAAAATTTCCTGAAATACCATTATGACTATCGCAAAACAATTTTATGATTATGTCGAAACACAACCTGGGCTCTGATACCACTGTTGGGTTTCCGGTACCGCGGCGAGTGTGTGTTCGAACATGTTTCGTAAACATGTGCACAGCGGAAGGAATAAAATAATAAATCTAATTTATTACAACACACACATCACACGCATGCATAGTACAACATGTGTAGACATAATCATAAATTTAAATTTTTCAATAAAAGGAAATTTATACTACGTATACCTGACGTATCACGTGTAGCGGGAAAGACATCAACCGGAACGATTCTCGCTAGAGTCGTCTCTATCCGTATCCACGCCGAATATCTTCGGGATGACTTCACAAAGTCACGAGCCTCATCTTCGTACGGGTTACTAGCCTCGTGTTGAAGACGATGTGATCGAGAGAAGATCACGATCCGAATCAAAATTCGGATCCAAAATAAGTCCTCAAAAACTCGCTTCTCCGGAGAGGTATTCGTCAACCGTTTGACGAATCCTTCGTCCTCCACCTATGAGGATTACTGAAGATCGAATCCCCGACAAGGCTACCGCTGTCAGAGCTCCAAACGTCATCCAAATGACTCTCCGATGAGAAGGAAACAAGCTGTCCAGAAAACTGGACAGCTTTTGGTGGAGGAATAGGGGTCGGCCAAAAGGGAAGGTTGAAGCTCACCTTGTTGCCGAACTCTAAGGAGATCACCGGAGTTCCTCCGCCAGCAGCTCGACGCCGGCAAGGGGAGAGGATGGCAGCTGCTGGACGCTGGCAAGGGAGCTTGGGTGGTGGTGGGCGGCGGCAAGGAGAGTTGGCGCCGACTTCACAAGGAGAAGGAGGGGGCGGCAACTTAGGGTTGCTTGGACTTTGGATTAGGGCTTAACAAAACCCTTAAGCCCTATTTTATAGAGAACAAATTCTCTTAATGGTTATCGGATCATAACCAAAAGCCCGTTAACCCGCTCCATTAATTTAAGTTAAAATAAACCAAACCATGATGGTTTATTTTAAGTTAAAACGAATCGAACAAACTTTGGTTCATTCGTTTAAAACAAACCAAACCCTTTGGTTTATTCTCCTCCATTGGATTAGAACCAAACCAATTTGGTTCATCCATCATGTCTTCATAAGACATGGCTCATCCACGCTTCCATTGCGACTGAAACGATTTCATGCTCGCTCCATGTTTGGTCCAACCAAACCTAGTTTCTCTCGGTCTGAGAATCTCATTCTCAAACTCGTTTTAAATCCTTCGGATTACGCTCGTTGTGCGTGTGACCAAATAGGTTCTCGGTTTATGTTGGCCGTCTATAATTAATCATTAATTATAGAACGATCATGAGTGGCACCTAGTAGTACATCATGATCCCCAATTAACCGAAAAGATCAACGTTTGATCCAGAACTATTTCTGAAACCCTTCAGCGGCTCGAATGAATCGTGCCCCATTCCCTTCACTCATCTTATACCCACTTGGTTCAGGACATGGTCTATAGTTTCAGTCCCCACTAGGTTGACTACGTCACAACTAGCCCAAGTATCATTTCCTCGTCTTACGGATTCTAGTTACTGCACATGTATCGAAGAGTACCTTACTTTAAACATGTAATGCTTTGGCCAAAGACTTTAGTAACAATCCGATGAGAGGTCATGGGTATACATCTCCTCGCAAGGAGTGGTGAATCCTTTATAGGCTATTCAAACACCTTCGATCACTTCGACCTATACCCAATCATCCCAAGTCCACATCTCCTTAGAGATGTTTGCTTAAGATGTCAAAGCATAAGTCTTTATGATCAAGATGACTTGAATACCGCAAGTCAAAGGAACATCGCACTTAAGCTGCAGTAAGTGTTAGTGCAATTGGCCCAGGTCACGATTGACCAGGACTCGAGTTTGGCTCGAGTGATGTTGTGACGTGTTTTGATGTTTCGACAAAAATATATGACAATGTAATTGTCATGGTAAGTCCAAGTCTTGAGTTCTTGGCATGGAAAGTCCTAGCATGATCTTGGCAATGTAAAAGTCCAACATGGGTTGGCAAGGGAAAGTCCAAGCATGGTCTTGGCATTTTTGAAGTCCAAGGGGATTGATATTGGCGGCGTAAAGTCCAAGCGGGAGTCTTGGCAGCATAAGTCCAATGGTTGGCGGCGTAAAGTCCAAGCGGAGTCTTGGCGACGTAAGTCCAATGTGCCTTGGCGGTGTAGACACCGTTAGCATGACATAGCCGATGGAAGCACCTGAAGGCTAGTGAACAAGTCATGGATGACTTGGAGGGATCCGAGAGGCGTGAGGCTGATGGAGGTGGCTAGAAGACTTAGGTCTAGGCTAAGGGTGGTCTAGCAAGTATGAGGGCACCATACTTGGGCTAAAACCTCATGTTTGAGGTGTGCCAGTCATCTGGTGCCATGTGGCAGTCGACTGGTGTAGTCAACTAGGGTTTGATCATGCGAAGTGGCCTAGCATGATCGCCAGAGGTGGGCGCGGATCGCCGCTCGACGATCGTGATGCTATGCATCAGTCGACTGATGCTCGGTTTTTCGGCCACAGAATGGAGTCTCACTCGACTGGTCGAGTAAGGACTCCATCAGTCGACTGATGGTAATCATCAGTCGACTGATAGTAGATCCGTTGGACTTATCCAGTGTGGATCTAGCCGTTGTCTCACGACAACAGTGACATCAGTCGACTGATGGTCCCGATCAGTCGACTGATCGACTTTTTCCAGCACGGGTTGAAGCTTTATAAGGAGCTCGTGATGGAGGAAAGACCATCGGTTCTTGAAGGTTTCTTTGAGGCGATTTGGGGCGATTTGCTGTTGCAAATCAGGGTCTCCAAGTTGATATCAAGCAACCAAGTGATCAAGCATTCAAAGAGCATTTGTAAAGTGTTTTCTTTACTTGTATTGCTTTTGTATTCATCTTGTATTACTATTGTATACATTGTACGAGGTTTCTCCACCTCTGGATTGTTCCGAGAAGGAGTTATTTTATAGTGGTGTGTGATTGGCATCGCTAGGGTTCGTTTGAGCCCGATCTGTGGAGTAGGAACCGTACAGTTCCGAACCACGTTACATACTCGTGTTCATGTGTAATTGTCTATTTCGTTATTGTTATCATTATCTATATTCCGCTGCGCTAACGAAATTGTAGAATCGAACGAGATCGAGTTTCATCTACGCTATTCACCCCCCTCTAGCCGTTACAAATATTCCTAACAGTAAGAACTTCATTGACATATCTATATATGCAGAGAATCATATGAAGTCTTACGGCTGGTCACTCCAATGAACTAGTTACCATAACTAGCATCCACGATTAACTTCGGACATCACAATGTCTCCTGCCAGTGAGAATCAGCTGCTTGGATACACCAAAGAGTATACCTCGTGCTAGTCTCAACAGAATCAATGGTGTCCAAATCCATCAATTCATCGACTAGGGATAATTCTGATACATCACAGTTACACATGTAGAGATACTCACTAATTGTGATCCAATCACAAATTCTCTCATACTATGAATCGTATCGTGGACATTCAGTAAATGAGTTTAAGATCTAATCAAATACATGAAAATATGTATACTCAAATAGTGAATCTTCATTTATCATATAGATGGTTCAAACATAAGGCGATTGCCTTAGGACATCTCTCATATATTACTAACAACATAGACTATTGAATTGCATAATAATAAGAACCACCTTGAGAATATATGAACAACTTTAGACAATTGAGATACACGTCCATTATCATCCTCCATTTGCCAAGACTGAAGCTTGGACTTTTCCTTGCCAAGACCCATGCTTGGACTTTCCTTGCCAACCCTTGTTAGACTTTCCCTTGCCAAGACCCATGCTTGGCCTTTCCTTGCCAACCCATGTTGGACTTTCCCTTGCCAAGACCCATGCTTGGACTTTCCATCATATGGTCAATCCTATGTCAACCATATAGTCAAACAATGGTCAAACCATCGTCAAACAACCAAATACCCCTCGAGTCAAACTCGAGTCCAGTCAATCATGACCCGGGTTGATTGCACCAATAATCTTTCTAAACCATTGTCAAATATCAAAACACTACTTGAGTCCAACTTGAGTCTGGTCAATCATGACCTGGGTCAATTGCACTAACACCCTAAGTTTCCGAACCATGTATATTCTTGTGTATTGTGTGTGCTTGTGTATTTCATTTATACTTTACTATTATTTTTGTTGTGCATATTAACGAGTATTGTAGACAAGTATGCAAGCACGATCGAATTACGTCAAGCGACGATCACGCTTTTCCCTCCCCCACCCCCTCTAGCGGTGTACGATCCCCAACACATTGGACTTATGCCGCCAAGTCTACAGCTTGGACTTTACACCGCCAATATCACACCCTTGGACTTTCCAATTGCCAAGTATCCATACTTGGACTTTCATCGCCAAAGTTCACTTAGACTTTCATCGCCAAAGTTCACTTGGACTTTACGCCGCCAAGACTACACACTTGTACTTATGCCGCTAAGACTATACCTTTGGACTTTCCTTACCAAGTACCCAAGACTTGGACTTTACCATTACCAAAACTCATGCTTGGACTTTTCCTTTACCAAGATCCATGCTTGGACTTTCCACGCCAATACCATGCTTGGACTTCTCAATTGCCAAGTACCAATGACTTGGACTTTCCATGACAATCACATTGTCAATCATTTTGTCAAACATCAAAATACTATTCGAATCAAACTTGAGTCTAGACAATCGTGACCTAGGGCGATTTCACCAATAATCTCTCCCTTTTTTATGTTTGACAACACCTTTAAGTTAGGCTAACCAATAAGTGTTGGTGCAGTAGGCACCTGAATCGAACCTGAGTTTTGATTATAGCAAATACACAAAGTTAAGCTCACTTTGTTATCTCACGAGCTAAATCAAGTGTGCAGAATTGTTAAGCTACGCCGAAGGTCAGCGACACCCTGAGGGAACCATGGTGGTTGGGCGACACCGGGAAGACTTCGGAGGAAGCCGAAGAACTCAGGTGAAGACCGGAAGGGAAGCTTCAAAGGTAATGTTTGAGGTAAGCTCGTGTGAGTGAGTGTAAGTAAGGTCGTGTCCTTCGTACGGGACATCCTTAGGCGACGATCTGACCAAGACTTCCCATGGAAGGTCTAAGTCGAGATCGGATGGTAAACGGCCATCGAACTTACTTATATTAACTGCATTTTCGAGCTACCTCTTCATTACAGCTGGAAACCCTGCCATCAGTCGACTAACGGCTTGTATCAATCGACTGATGCCTCCAACAGTCGACTGGTAAGGGTAGCAGTCGACTGATGGTCAAGGATCAGCCTCGAGGAGAGTCAAAGCTTATCTCCATTTCTCAAGGGCTAGGTGGCATCACCTCATGAAACCTCATCTCAACGATTAGGGTTTCACAAGGTTATAAAAGTAGGGGTTCTCCACCCCTTTTCTATCATTCAAAGTGCTTCCAAGTTCTCTCACAACACCATGACTCTCCAACAATCCTACATCGACGAAGCGCTGCCGAAACGCTGACGACCCAAGCTTCTTCTTCTAACTCTTTAGTCGTCGATAATTTTTAAAGTTGTTATTTCATTATATTTAGTTTCAATTTGTATTTCAGAGATTTTAATCATAATAAGGAGAGGGGGAGTGTGCCTCTACCTTAATCTCTTTCGAGCTTTTTGTATTACGTTGTCTCCTACCTCTAACGAGGAGGAGATTATTTTAGTGTATTGCCCTCCGTACTTAGTCTCCGACCATTAGGGCCTTGGATTAGCAATCGACGCCTGTGAACCAAGTAAAAACAAAAAGTGTCATATTTATTTTCCACTGTGTTTACTCTTACTCGTGTTTTATATCGAACGAAAAAGAAAAAGTTTCTCTTGCACTATTCACCCCCCCCCCTTTAGCGCTCAAATCGATCTAACAAGTGGTATCAGAGTCGGGGGCGCTACGATTTGGTGAAACCACCAATCTAGCAATTTTTACAGATTTCTCTTTTTTTTATTTTTGTTTTTATGAGTTTTTCTTTTCGTTTAAATTCATTCTACCGCACTACTAATCTAAGACGAAAGTCTTGGTACATTTCGATTGTTTTTTTTTTTTTTGCGAGGTACTTGTTTTTTCTTATTTTGTCTAAATGGCCCATCTCGAAGGGTTTAGCACTGTCTGACCTCCATTTTACAACGGAGATGACTTCCGTTATTGGAAGGGTCGGATGGAGTGCTTCCTTAAGACCCAGATCGAGATGTGGATCGTAATCCAAACCGAATTCACGCTTCCTACTAATGAAGGGGATGAATCCTTGGATTACGATCAGTGGATTAATTTCATGAAAAGACAAGTGGAAGTCGACACAAAGGCTAGCCAAATCCTCCAATGCGGCTTGTCTAAAGAGGAGCTAAACTGCGTCGGCCGCTTCATTAGCGTGAAAGATCTATGGACTAAACTCGTAGAGTTACACGAAGCAACCGATGACGCGAATATATATAAGCGTGATTTGATTTTTAATAAGTTATATAATCTTAAGATGCAGGAACACGAGACGGCAACACAACTACACACCCACATTCAAGACATCGTCAAAAGCTTGCACGCCATAGGACAAAAGGTCAAGAATCGAGATCTTATAAGGTATGCTTTAAATGCTTTCCCTAGGACTACCTTATGAGCACCCATGGTCGATGCCTACAAGGTTTCTAAGGACCTTTCAAAAATTAGATTAGATGAGTTATTTTCTAAATTTGAACTCGATGAACAGTCTAATTCGGTTCTCGAGAAAGGTATTGCCTTACTTGTAGGTTCGAAGAAGAAGGCCGCAAACAAACCACCCCCCAATGAAGAGGACGAGTACGAGTACGAGTCAAAGGTAGATCCCGAAATGGAAACCAAACTAGTGAACCTAGTTTAGAAGATGATTAAGAGCCGAAGACGACCTGTCAATCAAGGTAAACCTAAGTCTAATTCGAATTTGAGATGTTTTGAATGCAACAGGTTCGGACACATCAAGTCAGAGTGTCCGGAACTAAAGAACAAAGCACCCAAGACGAAGAAAGAGCTTAACGCTACTTGGGAAGAATCGTTGGAGGAAGAAGACGACGATCTCGTCCTTATGGCCAAACCGACCCAGCCCGATCAAGAATCCTAACCCGAGGAAGAGTCCGAGTCTGGATCCGACGACGAGTCTTTATTCAAGACAAGTCACGGATATGCATCTGGTTCAAAAGAGTCACTTAAAGTAAGTCAATCTTTGCTTAGCACTTTATACAATGCAATTAAATTTTTAACTAGAAAGTTAGCTAAGTCCGAATCCAAAGTTGAGACCTTAGTTGAGGAGGTTAAACTCCTTAAACACAAGGTCCCTAACCTCTTCGACTAGTAGAGTTCAAGAGGAGGACTCAACTCAAGTTGAAAAACTCGAAGTTGAGAACTCACTTTTGAAAAGTCAAGTCGAGGACCTTAGGCATACTTTGGAAAGGTTCACTTTGGGATCCAAGGGACTTGACCTTTTACTTGGATCGCAAAGGGTCATGTACAACAAGGTCAGGCTTGAGTTTAGCTCAAATACGACTAACAAGTCGTATATGTCTATTGTAAGTCGAAATAGAATACATGTCCAAGCATGGGTCCCTAAGACCACTTTGATTTCTCAATTAAGATCTAACTAGTACTGGGTTCCCAAGGACCAAATCCACTATATGGAAAGACCGACCCGATTCAATGGTCCAGAGGGAGCTAGTACAAAATTTGTTTGTGCTATCACTTAGAATTTGCATGCTTAGCTCTTTTTCTTTTTATTTTTAGAATGGTTAGATAGGAACTATAACTCGTCAACACTTGACAATATAGTACTAGGACGCGGCGAGATGATAATACGCTAGGAAAGCGAAGTCTTGTGTGTCTGAGTTAGATAAGGCGTATCTAGCTCGGTGCACTGAACTAAGTGGAACTAGCTGAAGCTACCTCGCCATATCCTTAACCAGTTAGACCAGGAAGTGATCTTAGGTGAATCAATTCATTATTTTCTCGAACTTGGCTTTGTCTAAGGAAGTGGTCGTTATTCCGATCAAAGAAGACCTTTGTGCCTCGCCATGACCTGGAAGCCAATTTCTTGAAAAGGTGACTTGGTGAGCTTAGGGTTAAATCCGAATCTAACCCAAGGTTGACTAGTTTCGATTCATTAAAATTAATCAAGTAAAATTGAAGTCATCTCACAAGAACAAATAAGGATAACGTGTTTGATCATGTAGAAATGGGTGAGATGAACTAGGACTAATAATCTTTAACCAACCCTTAAAATTCCAATATCTGATCCAACTACCTTGTGTGTAGGATCAATGGATGTTGGACAGTGGGTGCTCCCGACATATGACCGGAGACCCACTTAAATTTTCGAAGCTTAGATTCAAACGACAAGGATCGGTAGCTTTCAGAAACAACAACAAGCTCAAAATCGTCGGTTCAGGTGATATCGAGCTAAATTCTAATTTCACAATTCACAATGTCTTATTAGTCGAAGATTTTCAATATAATTTACTTAGTATAAGTCAATTGTGTGATAACAACTATAAGGTTATATTCTTAGAAAATGAATACTTAATTAAAAAAAATGAAACCTCTAAAACAATACTTAAAGGAACTAGGAATAGCAACATCTACATTATTAACCTACCTAACTCCTCAACCAAGTGTCTTATGACACAGCAAGAGGAATCTTAGTTGTGGCACCGACGACTCAATCACTCGCACCCAAGACTCGTTCACAAGATGAGTCAAAGTAGCTTAGTTAGAGGTCTGCCTAACCTTAACAACTTAGACAATAAAATTTGTAATGCTTGTCAATAAGGTAAACAACCTAAGACACAACATCAACTAATTAACCAAGAACGAACCAAAAGTGTGCTTGAGCTCATTCATTTGGATCTATTCGATTCTCATAGAACCAAGTCACTTAATGGGAGTCAATTTTGCCTAGTCATAATTGACGACTATTCTAGGTTTACCTGGGTTAGGTTTCTTAAACACAAAAGTGATACCTTAGATCAACTCATCAACTTGTTTAAATTAATCGAAAACCAAAAGAACCTTAAAATTAAAAGACTTAGAAGCGATCATGGTGATGAATTCGAAAACCACAGGTTCACAGATTTCTATAAACTAAATGGATACCACCATGAATTCTCATGTCCTAGAACCCCACAACAAAATGGCCTAGTCGAGCGAAAAAATAGAACCCTACAAGAAGCTGCTAGGACTATGTTGAATGAATACAACCTACCCGATAGGTTTTGGGCAGAAACTGTTAGTATGGCTTGTTATGTCTAAAATAGAATTCTTATGGTAAAGAGGCACCTTAAGACCTCATACGAAATCTACCATGACAAAGTACCTAACATTAAATACTTTGAGTATTTGGATGTAAGGTACATATCCTAAACACTAAGGACTACCTAGGAAAGTTCACATCCAAAACCTCCACCAGCATCTTCCTAGGATACTCAACTACAAGTAGAGCCTATAGTGTATATAACAATGACACTCTTAGAATTGAGGAAACCATTAATGTAGTATTCGATGAAGGACATGAACCTACAAAATCCATAGTAAAGCCAACTAGCAAACCGATTCATACCAGACTCAACTCTGACCTTGAAATCGAGTCTACTAGTAATCCTAATCCGAGCCAGTCTAGGATTCAATCAAGTCCTCCTATCGATCAAGTGATAGGTGACCCTAACCCAAGTCATTCTAGGATTCAATCGAATCATCCTATCGACCAAGTGATAGGTGATCCTAGCCTAGGGGTTCGAACTAGATCATCATATAGAAATCTGAGTCAAATCTCCTTGATTTCGAAAATCGAACCCAAAACCATTGAACAAATTCTTCTTGATCATGATTGGATTATTGCAATGCAAGAAGAGCTAGCTCAATTTACTATGAACGAAGTTTGAGAATTAGTACCACCACCAAAAGATAAATCAATTTTTGGAACAAGGTGGGTCTTTCGAAATAAACTTGATGACAAAGGTGAAGTAGTTAGAAACAAAGCGAGATTGGTCGCGAAAGGGTTTAGTCAAGTAGAAGGGTTAGATTACGATGAAACCTATGCCCCCATAGCTAGAATAGAATCCATCCGAATGTTGTTGGCATACGCTGCACATCAAGGATTTAAATTGTTTCAAATGGATGTCAAGTCAGCATTTTTTAATGGACTTATTAAGGAAGAAGTGTACGTTAGTCAACCCCCAGGATTCGAAAGCTTAGATAAACCCGACCATGTGTTTAAACTCAAGAAAGCTTTATATGGACTAAAACAAGCTCCTAGAGCTTGGTATGAGAGGCTTTCTGTATACCTTAAGTCTAAAGGGTTTAGCCAAGGCTTAGTCGACCCAACCCTTTTCATAAAATCCATAGGCAAAGAAATTTTTATAGCCCAAATCTACGTGTTAGATCGAGAAGCGTCGCTAGAGGGGGGGTGAATAGCGAACGTAAATCTTTTCGTTCGTTCGTTCGATACACGAGTAAGCACAGCAGAAAACTAAAAAGATACATTTATTTTTACTTGGTTCACAACCCAGTGGTTGCTACTCCAAGGCCCTAACGGTCCTAGACCGCGTACGGAGGGCAAAGCACTATAACGTCTCCTCCTCTTTGGAGGTAGAAGACAACGATCACAAAATCAAAAGTACGAGGATAAGGCAACAAGCCTACCTCACCTCGTTACGAATAAAAACAAAGAATACAATAACAAAATATGTTACTTGTTGCTACTACCGACGAAGAGGATTAGAACTTGTCATCGCGTCGGCGTTATGACGGTGTTGGAACTTTAGCGTTGTAGAATCACTTGAGAATAATCTTGATGATACTTTAGGTTGGAATTCTCCCCTCCTTTTATAGAGTTTGTCCTCAGAATATGTCTCCTCAGAATTTGGAACAGATCACAAAGTGGTAACAAATTTTATCTCGAAGTGGCCGCATCAAACGTTATCCATTTTGACCTAGCGCAAAGGCTGATTCATCACCATCAGTCGACTGATGCCTCCCATCGATCGTGATAAGCATCGATCGCCCAATGTCCGAATGATCATTGCCACGGCGCCACTTCTCTCTGATGAAGAGGTTAGCACGGAAAATGGTAAATACGACGGTTTCTAACCGTCCGATCTTGACATAGACCTTCCACATGAAGTCTTAGTCGAATCGCTGCCTACGGTCGTCCCCATACAGAGGACACGACCTTACCATCTCTCGCTCACACGAGCTTACCTCGATACTTACTTTGTAGCTCTCGCTTCCGGCCTTCCACTCGATTCCTTCGGCTCCCTCCGAAGTCACTCGAGTGTCGCCTGCCACTGCGGCTTCCTCCGGGTGTCGCTAGCCTTCAGCTCCAACTTTAGTACTTTTCTGCACACTCGATTTAGCTCCTGAGATAACGATGTAAACTTAACTTTGTATCTTTGCCATAATCAAAATACAGGTTCGATTATCTGGTGCCCCTGCACTAACACTACGTAGATTGTAGGAGATTTGAGGCCGCTAGAGGGGGGGTGAATAGCGTGTGACCGTACGATAATGGAATTTGTTCGCATTGCTTGTCTACAATCTTGTTAGTACGCAGCGGAATAAACAATAACAAATACAAACACAAGATACAATCACAACACGCACGATATAACGTGGTTCGGAACTGAACGGTTCCTACTCCACGGATTGGGTTCGTACAAACTCTAGCGATGCCACAAACACCACTAAGCAATAAACTCCTTCTCGACAACAAGTCGGAGGTGGAGAAACCTCGTACAATGAATTATAACAAGTAATACAAAGTAAACAAGCAAATACAAGTGAAAATGTAAAGAACACTTTACAAACTAGGGTTTTGAGCGCTTGAATGTCGGTTGCTTGGATGAGCTTGAAGGGCCCTGAAATGCAACTGTAAATCGCCTTCAAATCACCTCACCAAAGCTCCCAAAGAACTGATGTCGAAATCCTCCACGAGCTCCTTTAACTTGTCTGGATTTCCGCAATGATCGCCATAAGTCCTCGATCGACCGCTAACACCAGCGTGAGACAACGGCTCAATCCATGTTGGACAAGTTCCAACGGGACAATATTTGCGGATCATTATCGGCACGTAGTCGACCGCCATCGGCTACGGAGCATTCTCAGACTCAGAATCACGGCAATGATTGCCGTCTTAGCCGATCGTTGCCGATATCGGCCGCATCGCTCCAATGAGCAATCGACTGCCAGAGCAATTCCAGCTCTTAAACGTCCGTCGAACTCAAGTCGACTCACGGCAGTCGAACCGGCCATAATGCCAGTCGACTGCCAACCTCAAAGATGAGGTTTTAACCCAAGTATGGTGTCCCCATACTTGCTAGACCACCCTTAGCCTAGACCTAAGCCTTCTAGCAACCTCCATCAGCCTTACGCCTCTCGGATCCCTCCAAGTCATCCATGACTTGTTCATCCATCGCGCTAGCCTTCGGTGCTTCCATCGACTATGTCATGCTAACGGTGTCTGTTAGTAATATATGAGAGATGTCCTAAGGCAATCGCCTTATGTATGAATCATTTATATGATAAATGAAGATTCACTATTTGAGTATACATATTTTATGTATTTGATTGGATCTTAAACTCATTTACTGAATGTCCACGATACGATTCACAACATGAGAGAATTTGTGATTGGATCACAACTAGTGAGTATCTCTACATGTGTAATTGTGATGTATCGGAATTATCCCTAGTCGATGAATTGATGGATTTGGACACCATCAATTACGAGACTTGCAGTATACTCCTTGGTGTATCCAAGCAGCTGATTCTCACTGGCTGGAGACATAGTGATGTCCGGAGTTAATCGTGGATGCTAGTTATGGTAACTAGTTCATTGGAGTGACCAGCCGTAAGACTTCATATGGTTCTCTGCATATATAGATATGTCAATGAAGTTCTTACTGTAGCTTAAGTGCGATGTTCCTTTGACTTACGGTATTCAAGTCATCTTGATCATAAAGACTTATGCTTTGACATCTTAAGCAAGCATCTCTGTGGAGATGTGGACCCGGGATGATTGGGTATAAGTCGAAGTGATCGAAGGTGTTTGAATAGCCTATAAAGGATTCACCACTCCTTGCGAGGAGATGTATACCCATGGCCTCTCGTCGGATTGTTATTAAAGTCTTTGGCCAAAGCATTACATGTTTAGAGTAAGGTACTCTTCGATACATGTGCAGTAACTAGAATCCGTAGGACGAGGAAATGATACTTGGGCTAGGTGTGACGTAGTCAGCCTAGTGGGGACTGACACTATAGACCATGTCCTTGTTGGTGCAATCGGCCCAGGTCACGATTGACCAGGACTCGAGTTTGGCTCGAGTGATGTTTTGATGTGTTTTGATTTTTCGACAAAAATATATGACAATATAATTGTCATGGAAAGTCCAAGTTGGACACTTGGCAGTTGGGAAAGTCCAAGTAAATGTTTGGGGGAGAACATTTGGGATAATTGGTAAAGGATTTGAGTTAGTATTCTAACTCAATTATTTGTTTGGTTTTTGTCAAACATCAAAAAGGGGGAGATTGTTGGTGCAATCGGCCCAGGTCACGATTGACCAGGACTCGAGTTTGGCTCGAGTGATGTTTTGATGTGTTTTGATGTTTCGACAAAAACATATGACAATATAATTGTCATGGAAAGTCCAAGTTGGACATTTGGCAGTTGGGAAAGTCCAAGTCCTAAGTACTTGGCAAATGGAAAGTCCAACATGAGTTGGCAAGGAAAGTCCAAGCATGGTCTTGGCATGGAAAGTCTAACATGGGTTAGCATTTGAAGTCCAAGGGGTTTAATATTGACGGCGTAAAGTCCAAGCGGAGTCTTGGCGGCGTAAGTCCAATGTGTCTTAGGGTGTAGACACCGTTAGCATGACATAGTCGACGGAAGCACCTGAAGGCTAGCGCGATGGATGAACAAGTCATGGATGACTTGGAGGGATCCGAGAGGCGTGAGGCTGATGGAGGTGACTAGAAGGCTTAGGTCTAGGCTAAGGGTGGTCTAGCAAGTATGGGGGGGAACCATACTTAAGTTAAAACCTCATGTTTGAGGTGTGCCAGTCGACTGGTGCCATGTGGCAGTCGACTGGACCGAGTCAACTAGGGTTTGACTGCGGGTTATGGCCTAGCAGTCGACTGCCATAGGTTGGCAGTCGACTGATGGCTCGAGCAGTCGACTGATCGTGTGATCAGTCGACTGGTGCTCGAGAATTCGGCCACAGAATGGAGTCGAGACTCGACTGGTCGAGTGAGGACTCCATCAGTCGACTGATGGTCACAATCAGTCGACTGATGGTAGTTCCGTTGGACTTATCCAACGTGGAACTAGCCGTTGTCTCACGACAACAGTGGCATCAGTCGACTGATGGTCTCGATCAGTCGACTGATAGACTTTTTCCAGCACAGGTTGAAGCTATATATGGAGCTCGTGATGAAGGAAAAAGCAACCGGTTCTTGAGGGCTATTGGGGCGATTTGTTGGTGCAAATCAGGTCTCCAAGTGCAAGCAAGCAACCAAGCATTCAAGCAATCAAAACAAGTGTTGTAAAGTCTTTTTCTTTACTTGTATTTCATATTTACATTGTATATTGCTTGTATTTCGTTCTTACTGTTGTAAGATCTATTGTAAGGGGTTTCTCCGCCTCCGACTTGTGTCGAGAAGGAGTGTTTATCATTAGTGAGTGCGTGTGCATCACTAGGGCTCTTTAGAGCTCGATCCGTGGAGTAGGAACCGTGCGGTTCCGAACCACGTTATATCATTGTGTTAGCTTGTTGTCTATTTCGTTATCGCTTTTATTATTTCTATTTCCGCTGCGCACTAACGAAATTGTAGACACAAACGCGAGCGAATTTCATCTACGCTATTCACCCCCCCTCTAGCTATTCCAACGATTCCTAACAAGTGGTATCAGAGCCCGGGGCTCTTCTACGGATTAACAACCGGGAGCTAAGGTGAAAGGCTAGAGGGTGAAGATGGAATTCCAAGACAAGCTTGGATGGGAAATCAACACTCCACCTCCATATGATCCAGAAGATTTTCCGGCATGGAGAGCAAGAATGGAAACATTCTTGATGATGAACATAGAGGATTGGTTCATCCTCATTGAAGGTCTTGAACCCCCTAGGGATAAGAAGGGGAATGTCCTAAAATTGAAAAAGTGGACCCAAGAGCAACGCCAAAATCTCAAGACCGAAGTTAAGGTAACGAAACTTTTGGAAGATTTAATCCCTAATGATGTTTTGTGCAAGTTAGGGGATTACATGTATGCCAAGGAGCTATGGAGAAAATTGGCAAGATACCATTAGGAGAGTTCATCCTCAAGTGAAAGTGAGGAATCGGAAGTTGAGATGGAGTCAACTTCCGAATCGGAGAAAGAAGAAGTAGAAGAGGTGGAAGAAGCATCTACTTCTAGGATTGAGGAGGATAGACCATCCTCTACACCGGAGCAACCTCAAGAAGAGCTTTCAACATCCGATCAAGATGAGGAAGCTCAAAATTCAACTCCGGCACCTACCACCACCCTAGGTAACTCAAACACTTTATTTTCAAACAAAAATCATATTATGTGCTTTGAGTGTAGGGAGTATGGGCATTACAAGAGCAAATATCCAAAGAGGATCAAGAAAACTCCTTCGGCGCCTAAAAGTCAACAAAAGTCAACGGACGCCGATTCTCCAAGACAAAAGAGCAAGGAGCATGTCATTTGCTTCAAATGCCAACTACCGGGTCATTACCGGAGTCAATGCCCAAAGAAGAAGAAGAAGGGGCAAAGGGGAGCATCACAAGTAGGGGGAGCCACTAAGGCAAACCCTAAGGTATATTTAAATAATGCTTCGTCTAATTTAAAGCATGCTAGAACTAATTTTAGCAATTGTGGTATGTATCATAAAGAGCATGCTAGAAATAACAAACATATGTGTTTAGGAGCTAAGAATGTTCACCTTAAGAATAAGGAGAAATTTGGGACTAATGTCCTTAGAAAAACAATACCTAAGAAATCTATTAAGAAAATCCAAGAACATCTAGGTTTTAATCCAAAATGGACTAGGCATTCGCCAAGAAAGTCCAATGCCCAAGAGTTAAATAAAAATTCTAAAATTGGGCAATTAGAATTAGAAAACCAAGCCTTGAGGTCAAGGCTTGAGAAATTGGAAAAGACCCTAAACAAAATACAAAATCAATCTCAAGGGTCAAATTGTCAAACTCTTAGGTCAAGAAGTCAAAATCAACTTCTAGGACCTAAGAGTCAAAAGTCAACAAAGGGCAAGAATGGTTTGGGTCACACACCTAAGTCCAAGGTGACTTACCATAGTGTTCCGTTTGACTATGGGACACTAACTAGGTCTAGGAAGACCAAGGTCAATGGGGAAGTCATTCCTAGAGTTGACCAAGGTTTGTGCCCATTGGCCATGGTTTCGAAGAAACCTAGGATGGCCACTGAGAAGGTTGTTAGGGAGGCAATCCCTAAGGTTAACCTGGGCAAGACCAAAATGACCAAGGCTAATAAGCCTAGGAGGGTCATGAGGAAGGTATCTAGGGAGGTTATCCCTAAGAAATATCTAAATAACCCTAGGAGCTCAAATCGATTTTGGGTTCCTAAGAGCGTGATTGATTCACGCTAAGATGGGTTTAGGGTGTGTCAACCTTGATTGGATGGGTAGTTAACTCAACCACAATAAAGGTGGCACTTTAAGGTTACTTTCAAGGTTATGATTACTTTGGAAATATCCTTGAGTCTTAATCTCAAAGAATTTTAGGTTGTGTCAATATATATCTTGAAAACATGAAAATCAATAAAATTGACACGATCTAGATTTAGAGGTCATAGTGTGTACCTTTGATTATTGGCACACTTGGGAAGGTCATGTATCAAGAAATGTGTGGTTAAGATGTAAAGGTAATATCTAGAGTGATACTCAAGTGCCACACAACTTGATGTCTTGTATTCACCATGCTTCATATGTTTTACCATATGTTTGCATGGAAGGAATGTCTAGGATAGATTACATCTCACAAAACAAGTCTTTTACCTTGATTGTGTATTTTAACACTTAGAAAGGGTGAGATGTTAGGTTTTGGAAATCATTGAATGTTAATGTTTGCAAAAATGAGATAAAACATTAAAATACATTAACAAATACATAAATAAAAGTATAACATCAATACATTCGAAATACAAGATCTAACGTGATAAAATGGAATAATTAAGATGATAAAATCGAGATTTTCATATTTTCGAGCGAAATCGGACATCGATCGTGATAACCGAGCGCGATACGATACGGTCATCGATCGAGTGCTAGCTCCATGACTCGACTGATCGAACATCGATCGATGATGTCCATCATCGATCGGTGATGATCTTTCACCGAGGCCGAAGGCCATCGATCGAGTGCTCGGCGAGCGATCGAGTGATGTACATCGATCGTGATGCTCTGCATCGTTACGGAAGGTTGTCGATTGCCGAGCGGATCGATCGCCGGCTCGGTAAAAGCCGTGTAAAGCCATCGATCGTGATGCTCCACATCAGTCGACTGAATCACATTTTTAAAACACGAACCGCTAGGGTTCGGCGTTTTCACGCGACGAACTGTTTCTTTTTCCTCCTTCGGTCTCCGATCGCCGGCTCTCTCCGACCAACTCTTCCGGCGTACCAACCTTCCAAAGTCCTAGGTTTGATAAACAAATCTCTCCTCTTCCATTTTTGACCTATCTTGGAGCCCTAGTTCACGCGATTTAGGGTTTATTGCTCTTGTTCCGTTTAGGGTTCCGGCGGCTAAAGCTTTCCGGTGATTTTTCCGGCGATCCTCAGCAACATTTGAGTCTTCCCTCCGGCACACATGGCGCCTAAGTAACGATTTTTCTTTCCGAGCCCTAATTTTCATTTCCATTACAATTAAGGTTTATCTAATCGTGTATTGTTGCCATTGCATTGTATATCATCACATTACATTCATAATAGGAGAGCCCGTAGGAATGATCCATCCGAGAGTGAATCTCGATTGTACCAACCTATATTGGTTAGGTACATCGATAGGAATTTTTTCAATAGACATTGTAGTGATGTCATGGAACTAATTGCATACTACAATCTGATGAAAATCGTCTTGTGCACGCATCCAATCAATGATGACCTTATTAAGGAATTCTATCAAAACCTTAAAAAGGTGGATGACGGCCCTACATACACTACTCGCGTTGCAAAACGCGAGTTAGAGTTCACTCCTGCGATACTGCAGGAGTTTCTCGAGTGTAGGCCTTCAGATAACACCTTTATCTTCTACCCTACCATGGACTTTCCTCTACCTGCGCCTTTTGATCATATCTCTATGGAGTCCATGCATGAGCATATCTTTGGGTATCCTCGTCCACTGGCCCAGAATCTATTTCCTATCACCGAGTTATCAGCACCTGACAATGTCCTCTACAAGGTCATTGTTGGGTGTTTTCTGCCCATTGTCACTCGGGGTCTGGCCAAGATTCGGCCTCCCCATCTCTTTCTTCTATATGCCATGCGTCATCAGTTAGACATAAACTTTGCATTGAACATTTTCCATTGCATTGTGCACTTCACTTCCCCTGTACAAGGGAAAGTGCATATGCCATTTGGACATATCATCACAGCATGGCTCGACTCCGTAGGCATCAACATCCATAGGGGCTCTCTGCGACAGCTATCGGAAGTGTCATCTGGCTGTATGATTCGATGATAACTTCTCCGGCGCCTCGACCACCCAGGGCACACAGATAGCCTCCTCCACCGCCCAGAGAGGCGACAGAGGACCACAAGGATACAGAGACCACTGATGAGGATGACCAGATGCCAACAGACACATCAGCGGCTGGTCCGTCAGATCGTCGTGGCCGGTGAGTCCGAACTTGAGAGTATCAGCGATCGGTTGGCCTAGGTCGAGCTCGAGCGAGGCGGGTTGCCTTCGGCCTCGTCTCGATAGGATGGAGAGACCCAGGGCGCATAAGCGATCATCGGCTCGATATGCTAGAGAGATGATCACGGGCTGGACTCTGAGTCAGCAGCCTCCTCCACCGCCACCTCCTGCGGACGATTAGAGGATATTAGATTTTTTTGTGGTTGTCATTTTTGTAGTGAGATTGAGCATAGCCAATCTCCATTTTGAATGTAAAAGACAAATTTTAAGTTAAATGAAATCTTTGTTTCTGAAAAATCTTGTGTGTGTGAATGAATATTTATATAATTGTATTCATATACCATGTCATGACATTGTTTAGGGTTACCTTAGATGTCATGTGTTTTTTAAATTTCATCATATGTCATGACATCTTGATCTTTGGCCATGTTTTAATAATGCTATTACTTATGCCATGATCATACATTCATGCATTAACTTGATTAAAATTGATTTAAGGACTATAGCATGACTTGAGTCCCAGAATAAGGGAATCAAGTAGAGTTGCTTTAGAAAATGCATGAAACCCTAGTTTAGGAGAACAAAACCCACATCTCACATCTAATTGTATGTGTATTTATACACCATAGATACATGTGAGATGCTAGGATATGAGTTAAGTTCAAGGTGCATAGTTTTTGCATCTAGATGAACTAAAACTCATCTAATTTTAGTTGTGGATCATTAGGAGAGCTCGTGTACAAGTCACATACATAGAGCCCAAGGAATATGATCCAAGATAAGGTTTTGAAAACATTTTAAAATCATTTTAGAAAACCTTGGTGAAGTCTATCTTTTGATAGCAATCACCATTGATGAAGTTGATACAAAATAGGGCCAAAACATTGAAAATTTCAATGGTTTTGAGTTTTGTATCAAATTCACTATTTTATGGGTAAAATATTTTTCAAACATTTTTCCCCATTGTATGTGTCATAGGTATTATACGTATCAAATTTCGTGATTTTTCGATATACGTATAATTATTTATGATTTTCTGAAACTCGATTCGATAATCAAATTGAAATTTAAGATCGATCACTGAGTGGCACGATCGATGAGTGTGGCAATGATCGGTAGCTAACAGTCGATCGCCAAGGCTGATTTCGGGAAAACTAAGTTTGGTTAGTCCGTGTTCAGCCATGGCAAAGGTCCCTAACCACTCCTAACCCTAGGATATGCTTTGGGAAGCATTATAAAGGGTGAAAAGCTATTGGATATGGATTAGGAGAGTTGTTTAGGGTTTGTATCAATTTTAAGGTGTGGAAAGTTCAATGTTGAATTTCTAACCTTAATTTTGATGGTTTAGAGTTCCTATTGGCTTAGGGACTTCCCAAGGACATTGTTGGTGCAATGGTCAAGGAGCAAGCCTTTAGGGGGAGATATCCATCTTGGGATGATGGATGTGTTTTTCTCCTTGAAGGGGAGAATGTTATCAATTTGGGAAATTGATGGATTTTTAGAAACCCAATTTGGGAATTGGGAGAGTGAATAGGATTGCCTCTCCTTGAGTGATATGGGACTTATCATTAGGAAGATGGTAGGCATCCTAAGTATTGTTGGATCAAGGGGGAGATTGTAAGATCTCATTGGGACATGAGACATTGACCTCCTTGGAGAGAAAACCTTTTTGATGTTAGTCAAAAAGGGGGAGAATGTTTGGGGGAGAACATTTGGGATAATTGGTAAAGGATTTGAGTTAGTATTCTAACTCAATTATTTGTTTGGTTTTTGTCAAACATCAAAAAGGGGGAGATTGTTGGTGCAATCGGCCCAGGTCACGATTGACCAGGACTCGAGTTTGGCTCGAGTGATGTTTTGATGTGTTTTGATGTTTCGACAAAAACATATGACAATATAATTGTCATTGAAAGTCCAAGTTGGACACTTGGCAGTTGGGAAAGTCCAAGTAAATGTTTGGGGGAGAACATTTGGGATAATTGGTAAAGGATTTGAGTTACTATTCTAACTCAATTATTTGTTTGGTTTTTGTCAAACATCAAAAAGGGGGAGATTGTTGGTGCAATCGGCCCAGGTCACGATTGACCAGGACTCGAGTTTGGCTCGAGTGATGTTTTGATGTGTTTTGATGTTTCGACAAAAATATATGACAATATAATTGTCATGGAAAGTCCAAGTTGGACACTTGGCAGTTGGGAAAGTCCAAGTCCTGAGTACTTGGCAAATGGAAAGTTCAACATGAGTTGGCAAGGAAAGTCCAAGCATGGTCTTGGCATGGAAAGTCTAACATGGGTTAGCATTTGAAGTCCAAGGGGTTTAATATTGGCGGCGTAAAGTCCAAGCGGAGTCTTGGCGGCGTAAGTCCAATGTGCCTTGGCGGTGTAGACACCGTTAGCATGACATAGCCGACGGAAGCACCTGAAGGCTAGCGCGATGGATGACTTGGAGGGATCCGAGAGGCGTGAGGCTGATGGAGGTGACTAGAAGGCTTAGGTCTAGGCTAAGGGTGGTCTAGCAAGTATGGGGGAACCATACTTGAGTTAAAACCTCATGTTTGAGGTGTGCCAGTCGACTGGTGCCATGTGGCAGTCGACTGGACCGAGTCAACTAGGGTTTAATTGCGGGTTATGGCCTGTGATCGCCATAGGTTAGCGGTCGGTGATGGCTCAGCGATCGGCCCGATCGTGTGATCAGTCGACTGGTGCTCGAGAATTCGGCCACAGAATGGAGTCGAGACTCGACTGGTCGAGTGAGGACTCCATCAATCGACTGATGGTCACAATCAGTCGACTGATGGTAGTTCTGTTGAACTTATCCAACGTGGAACTAGCCGTTGTCTCACGACAACAGTGGCATCAGTCGACTGATGGTCTCGATCAGTTGACTGATAGACTTTTTCCAACACAGGTTAAAGCTATATATGGAGCTCGTGATGAAGGAAAAAGCAACCGGTTCTTGAGGGCTATTGGGGCGATTTGTTGGTGCAAATCAGGTCTCCAAGTGCAAGCAAGCAACCAAGCATTCAAGCAATCAAAACAAGTGTTGTAAAGTCTTTTTCTTTACTTGTATTTCATATTTACATTGTATATTGCTTGTATTTCGTTCTTACTGTTGTAAGATCTATTGTAAGGGGTTTCTCCGCCTCCGACTTGTGTCGAGAAGGAGTGTTTATCATTAGTGAGTGCGTGTGCATCACTAGGGCTCTTTAGAGCTCAATCCGTGGAGTAGGAACCGTGCGGTTCCGAACCACGTTATATCATTGTGTTAGCTTGTTGTCTATTTCGTTATCGCTTTTATTATTTCTATTTCCACTGTGCACTAACGAAATTGTAGACACAAACGCGAGCGAATTTCATCTATGCTATTCACCCCCCCTCTAGCTATTCCAACGATTCCTAACAGTCCTAAACCAAGTGGGTATAAGATGAGTGAAGGGAATGGGGCACGATTCATTCGAGCTGCTGAAGGGTTTCAGAAATAGTTCTGGATCAACCGTTGATCTTTTCGGTTAATTGGGGATCATGATGTACTACTAGGTGCCACTCATAATCGTTCTATAATTAATGGTTAATTATAGACGGCCAACATAAACCGAGAACCTATTTGGTCACACGCACAACGAGCGTAATCCGAAGGATTTAAAACGAGCTTGAGAATGAGATTCTCAGACCGAGAGAAATTAAGTTTGGTTGGACCAAACAAGAAGCGAGCATGAAATTGTTTCAGTCACAATGGAAGCGTGGATGGGCCGTGTTTTATGAAGACATAATGGATGAACCAAAATGGTTTGGTTCTAATCCAATGGAGGAGAATAAACCAAAGGGTTTGGTTTATTTTAAACGAATGAACCAAAGTTGGTTCGGTTCGTTTTAACTTAAAATAAACCATCATGGTTTGGTTTATTTTAACTTATATTAATGGAGCGGGTTAACGGGCCTTATGGTTATGATCTAATAACCATTAAGAGAATTAGTTCTCTATAAAAGAGGGCTTAAGGGTTTGTTAAGCCCGAATCAAAACCCTAACCTAATAGTTGCCGCCCACCTCCCCTTGGAGATTTCGGCGCCAACCCTCCTCCTTGCCGTCGCCCACCTTGAAGCTCCTTGGCCGGTGTCCAGAAGGTGCTGACCTTCACTCTTGCCGGCGTCGAGCTGTTGCCGGAGGAGCTCCGGTGATCTCCATTGGGTTTGGCATCAAGGTGAGCTTCATCCTACCTTTTTGGCCGGCCCTAATTCCTCCACCAAAGCTATCCAGTTTTCTGGACAGCTTGTTTCCCTCTCGTCAGAGCGTCGTTTGGACGACGGTTGGAGCTCCGACAGCGCCTAACTTATCGAGGATTCGATCTCCGGTAATCCTCATAGGTGGAGGACGAAGGATTCGTCAAACGGTTGACGAATACCTCTCCGGAGAAGCGAGTTTTGAGGACTCGTCTTTGGATCCGAATTTGGATTCGGATCGTGATCCTCTCTCGATCACGTCGTCTTCAACACGAGGCTAGTAACCTGTACAAAGATGAAGCTCGTGACTTTGTGAAGTCATCCCGAAGATACTCGGCGTGGATACAGATAGAGATGATTCTAGCGAGGATCGTTCCGGTTGATGTCGTTCCCGCTACACGTGATACGAAAGGTATACATAGTTAAATTTCTTTTTATTGCAAAATTTAAATTTACGGTTATGTCTACACATGTTGTACTATGCATACGTGTGATGTGTGTGTTGTAATAAATGTAGATTTATTATTTTTATTTCTTTCGCTGTGCACATGTTTGCGAAACATGTTCGAACACACACTCGCCGCGGTGCCGGAAACCCAACAGTGGTATCATAGCCCAGGTTGTGTTTCGACATAATCGTAAAATGGTTTTGCCATAGTCATAATGATATTTCTGGAAATTTTCTACTTTTGGAAATTTAGAAGTATTTATGGAAATTTTTCAATTTTGGAAAGTCTAGAAGTATTTATGGAAATCTTCCACTTTTGGAAAGTTGGAAGTATTTATGGAAATTGATATTTTCCATAAATAAAATATTTGATTAGATTTTCGAAATTTATTTTCTAATTTAATCATGATTTTATTTGGGAAATCAAATCTTAAAATATTTTATTTCCATAAGTAGTTTTGATGATTTAGGAAATTGGCTTCCTAAATTGACTTTCCTTAATCAACTATTTCCATAAATAAAATATGTGATTAGATTTGGAAATTTATTTCCTAATTTAATCATGATTTGATTTAGAGAATCAAATCTTAAACATATTTTATTTCCATAAATAGTTATGACATATAAGGAAATTATATACATGACATAATTGTATGCCATGTAATTGCATTAGATGCATATCATTATGCCATGCGTGTCGTGACATGTAGATGTATGCCATGTATGTCATGTCATGTAGATAATAATTATTTGCATGCAAAGAGGATGAGACATAAAAACCCTTACTCAATATTAAAGTCTACACCTTCCATTAATATGGTTAGAACCAGAGTTCCGTTTCTTGTTTGGGTTGTTGGACTCTCTCCAAGCCCGGCTCGAATCCGAACATGTTCAAACCATGGAATAGTTTAATACTAATATGGTAAGAGTCAGAGGTCAATCGTTAGCTTTGGTTGTTGGACTCTCTCCAAGCCGGGCTAATTGGTTTAATGCGCTCTAACCATATTAAAACTATTTCTTGATTAATGGGTTGGCTTTAACCTGGAGCATCGGCTTGTTGGACTCTCTCTAAGGTCGATGTAAAGGGAGGTGAAGTTGGGTGCTATGCATATGATGCATACTTGTTAATGTGTTAACAACCCGATGTATGTGTGAACATTCAATTAGTTGATAGCACATTGTGATAGTTGCATATACGTGATATGCAATCGGTATATTTGATACCTACCATCGTAGTTATGAATGGCTTGTTGGAGTCTCTCCAAGGTTGTTCATATCTGTAATGGATATCAGTCCATTCGGAGATGGACCTAGGATCTCTCGAAGTGATTTTGGGTTTTTTGAAATTCGAAAAATGAATGGGATTTATGAATGTATAATGATGCATTTTAAAATCATCTTTCTCATATATGCTCGTTTTGTATTTCTAAGATTGATCATGATGTCTTTGAATTTGCGTTCCATTTTGGATTCGAATAAATTGACTAGGCCGAACTTCTTGGACTGGCTTAGAAATTTGAGAATTGTTCTCAAGGTTGAAAAGCTTGCAAATGTCCTCGAAGTGCCTCTTCCCGCCCGTCCTAGTGACAATGCAACTCTGGACCAATTGTTGGCCTATCAGAAACATGTGAGTGATTCTGAACAAATGAGTTGCATCATGCTAGCCATGATGGAACCCAAGATATGGAAGCAGCATGAGCATATGGATGCTAATACTATGGTCTTCCATCTTCATGAGTTGTTTGATGAGCAAGCGAGATCCGAAAGGTTCGAAGTCTCCAGGCTCCTCTTCACCACGAAGATGCAAGAAGGTTCGTCTATAGTGCAATTTGTGCTAAAGATGAACGGGTACATCGAGCGGCTAGCTACCCTCGGGTTTGTGATGGATCACGAATTAAGTATTGACTTAATTCTGCATTGTTTGCCTAAGAGTTTCTCACAATTCGTGATGAACTATCGGATGAACAAATTGGAATCCACTATTCCTGAGCTCCTCAATATGCTAAAGACTGTGGAGCCTTCTGTGAAGCATGAGGAGAAGGCGGTTCTGTTAGTTGATTCCTCAAAGAAAGGTTCTAAGAGGAAGGCAAAAGAACAGAAGAAAGGGAAGAACAAGAAGGCAAAGAAGGCAGAACCAGCACAAAAGGGCACCTGCCATCATTGTGGCAAGGAAGGCCACTGGCGAAGAAACTATAAGATTTATCTTGAGTCCATGAAGAAGAAGAAGGCATCCGATGCCCCATCCTCTTCAGGTATCTTCGTTATTGATTGTCATTCTATTTCCTTAGACACTTGGGTATTGGATACTAGGTGTGGCTCACATATATGTAATGACATACAGGGGCTAAGGAATAGAAGAAGACTCGTCAGAGGGGAGTCAAATTTGCGAGTTGGCAATGGAGCAAAGGTTGTTGCGGTCGCCATCGGAACTTATTTGCTGAAGCTCCCTAGTGGACTAGTCTTGGAACTGGACAATTGCTATTATGTTCCTTCTCTAATAAAGAACATTGTTTCTATTTCCTGTTTAAATAGAAATGGTTTCCATTTGACGTTTAGTAACAATTGTTGTTATATAACTTTGAATGGCGTACTTTATGGAACTAGAACTTTGAGTAATGACATTTATATGTTGGACGTATCCAGTGACATTTTCAATATCGAAGCGAGCAACACGCGTGCTCGAAAGGGTAATCAATTAGACTCCTATATGTGGCATTGTCATCTTGGCCATGTAAGCAAGAAATGCATGTCCGAATTACACCGATGTGAAATTCTGGAATCGTTTGAATTGGATTCATACGATACATGCGAATCATGCTTAAAAGGCAAGATGACTAAGTTACCTTTTACTGGAAAAGGTGAACGAGTGGGAGAGTTACTAGGTCTAATACATACTGATGTATGTGGACCTATGTCAACTCTAGCTTTAGGAGGCTATAGCTACTTCATTACCTTCACCGATGATCACTCACGGTTTGGGTATGTGTTCTTGATGAAACACAAGTCTGAAGCCTTTGAAAGGTTCAAAGAATTCAGAAATGAAGTAGAGAAACAACATGACAAGAGTATTAAAATACTTCGATCGGATCGAGGTGGGGAATACTTAAGTCAAGAGTTTCTTGATTATCTAAGAGACAATGGCATATTGTCTCAATGGACTCCGCCATATACACCACAACATAATGGTGTATTTGAGAGGCGTAACTAGACCTTGTTGGACATGGTCAGGTCAATGATGAATCATGCGAATCTTCCCAAGTCCTTTTGGGGCTATGCACTTCAGACAGCTGTTTACTTGTTAAACAGAATGTCAACCAAGGTAGTCTCTACTACTCCATATGAGATATGAAATAGTAAGAAACCTCATGTATCTTACTTGAAGATATGGGGTTGTCCTGCTTATGTGAAGCGGACTGTATCAGACAAATTGGATGCTAAGTCTGATAAATGTCTATTTATTGGATACCCTAAGAAAATAAGGGGTTACCAATTCTATCATCCTGTGGAACAAAAGGTGTTTGTTTCAAGGCATGCTGTGTTTCTAGATAAAGAGTTTCTCTTGCAAGAAAACAGTGGGAGTGTCGTCGAGCTTGAGGAGGCTTGAGAGACTCAAATAGACATTGATGAGATACCTGGTGAAGCACTACATGTTTGTGAAACATGTTCGAACACACACTCGCCGCGGTGTCGGAAACCCAATAGTGTCTACACCGCCAAGGCACATTGGACTTACGCCGCCAAGACTCCGCTTGGACTTTACGCCGCCAATATCAAACCCCTTGGAATTCTCAAATGTCAAGACTCAAGCTTGAACTTTTCCTTGCCAACCCATGTTGGACTTTCCATGCCAAGACCCATGCTTGGACTTTCCCTTGCCAACCCATGTTGGACTTTCCATGCCAAGCCCCATGTTTGGACTTTCCTTGTGCCAAGTACTCAAGACTTGGACTTTCCCAAATGTCAAGTGTCCCACTTGGACTTTCCATGCCAAGTACCCATGACTTGGACTTTACCTTGCCAAGACCCATGCTTGGACTTTCCCATAATCACATGGTCAATCCCTAGTCAACCATCAAAGACTCCCTCGAGTCAAACTCGAGTCTGGTCAATTATAACCTGGGTCGATTGCTCCAACAATCTCCCCAATATATTAACCGACATCAATGTCAAACATACTATGTCAAACCACTTTGTCAAACATCAAAACATCACTCGAGTCAAACTCGAGTCTGGTCAATCGTGACCTGGGCCGATTGCACCAACAATCTCCCTCTTTTTGATGTTTGACAAAATAAAACCTTGAGTTAGGCCCCTAACTCAAATTTCCTTACCAATTATCCTAAATTGGTAATCCCAAACATTCTCCAAAACTTCTCTCCCTTTTTGACGAACATCAAAAAGGTTATCTCTCCAAGGAGGTCAATGTCTCATGTCCCAATGAGATCTTACAATCTCCCCCTTGATCCAAAAATACCTAGGATGTCTACCATATTCCTAGTGATAAGTCTCATATCACTCAAGATAGGCAATCCTATACTCTCTCCCAATTTCCAAATTGGGTTTCTCAATATCCCATCAATTTTCCCAATTGATGATACTTTCCTAATAACTTCTCCCCCTTCAAGAAGAGAAACACATCCATCATCCCAAGATGGATAACTCTCCCTAAAGGCTTGCTCCCCTTAACCATTGCACCAACAATGTCCTTGGAAAGTCCCTAAGCCAATAGGAACTCTAAATCATTAAAATTAAGGCTCAAAGTTCAAACATGAACTCTCCCCACCTTAAATTTGATACATTACCCTAACACCTCTCCTAATCCATATCCAATGGATTTTCACCCTTTCTAATGCTTCCCAAAGCATATCCTAAGGTTAAGAGTGATTAGGAACCTTTACCATAGCTGAACACGGGCTAAACAACCTTGTTTTTCCCGAAATTAGCTTGGCAATGACTACTTACGATGTCGATCGCGCCACTCACTATCGATCGCCATCAGTGGCGATCAAGCGATAATGAAATTCTCGAATTTTAGCTATCAGAATCAAGTTTTAAAAAGTCATAAGTAATTCTACGTATTTTGTAAAATCACGAAATTTGATACGTATATTACTTATAGTCAATACAATGGGTGAAAAATATTTGAAAATTATTTTACCCATAAAATATCGAGATTGATACAAACTCCAAAAGTGAAGAAAAACTTCAATGTTTTAGCTTACTTTGTATCAACTATTTTGGATCATATTCCTTGGGCTCTATGTACATGACTTGTACACATGCTTTCCCAATGATCCACTATTAAAATTAGATGAGTTTTAGTTCATCTAGATGCAAAAACTATGCACCTTGAACTCAACTCATATCCTAGCATCTCACATGTATCTAGAGTGTATAAATACACATATATGTCAATTGGATGTGAGATGTGGATTTTGGTTCATTTAATCTAGGGTTTTATACATTTTCTAAGGTAACCCTACTTGATTCCCTTATGAATGAGACTCCAAGTCATGTCATAGTCCTTAAATCAATTTTCAATCAAGTTAATGCATGAAATGATCATGACATAATAATAGTAAAAATAAAGCATGACAAATAAGATATAAAGGTATATAATACCTAAATTTCAATATAAGTTGGCATTTGATATAATTAGGTTTATTTTTCCATATTACTAAAATTCTCCCAAATATGCCAAAAACCCAAAATGGCACACTTGGACTCTAAACCCTAAGTTGTGCCAATTTAATCAATTTATCAAACTTCTCAATTAATATTGGCACATCCTAAAATCTTTTAGGATTAACAATCAAAACACATTCCCAAGGTAACCATAACCTTGAAAATAACCTAAAGTGTCACCTTTACCATAGTTAGGTTAACTACCCATCCAATCAAGGTTGGCACACCCTAAACCCATTTAGCGTGAATCAATCACGCCCTTAGGAACCCAAAATCTATTTGAGCTCATTGGGTTAATTAGGTATTCCTTAGGGATGACCTCCCTAGATACCTTCCTAATGACCCTCCTAGGCTTGGTAGCCTTGGTCATTTTGGTCTTACCTAGGTTGACTCTAGGGGTAACTCCCCTTGCAACCTTCTTAATGGCTTACCTAGGTTTCCTTGAAACCCTAGCCACTAGGCACACATCTTGGTCAACTCTAGGGATGACTTTCCTATTGACCTTGGTCTTCCTAGACCTAGTTTGTGTTCCATAATCAAATGGAACACTATGATAAGCCACCTTAGGCTTAGGTTTGTGACCCAAACCTTGCTTGCCCTTGGTTGACTTTTGACTCTTAGGTCCTAGGTGTTGACTTTGACTTTTGGACCCTTGACTTAGACCACTAGACCCTTGAACTTGATTTTGTATATTTCTAAGGGTCTTTTCTGTTGGATCGAGAAGCATCGCTAGAAGGGGGGTGAATAGCGATCGTAAATCTTTCGTTCGAATTTGTTCGTTAAGACACAAGTAAACGAGTAAGTGTTGGATCGAAAGTGTCGCTAGAGGGGGGGGTGAATAGCGATACGGTGTCGTTAAAAAAAAAACTTTTGCAATAAGTAAAAAGCAAGTAGAGAGTGCACAGCGGAAATATAAAGTAGACAAGATATTTTTACGTGGTTCACAATCTTTCGATTGCTAATCCACGGCCCTAGTGATCCTTGATCACGTACGGAGGGCAATTCACTAAAACCACTCCTCCTCGTTGGAAGTAGGAGCAACGATCACAAAAAGAAATCAAGGCAAAGGGACACTCCCCCTTTCCTTGTTACGATTAAAGCACAAAGACAATTTAAAGAAGTAGAACTTAAATAAATATACCGACAACTCTTATAAGTAGAAGATGTAGCTTTCATTGTCGGCGGCACTTCGTCGTAGCAAATGTGAGTAGTAGTAGCGGCGTTACGACGGCGTGTTGAGAGCTCTTGATTTCTTATCATTTTGCTTGGCGTGAACATGTCTATTTATGGATATTGATCTATGAATTTAGACATAGGTAGTGTCCAAGGTGAGGTTCTTATCCCCCAAGTCTTGCTCATCCACATCCTTTGCGCCAACTCAAGGATGAGGTGCTTCATCCAACCACCTTGTGCCACAACTCAAGGATGAGGTGCTCATCCAACCACCTTGTGCCACCTCAAGGAGGCCTTCACGCCAACTTGTTGGAGCCATCCAACTTGTGCCACATCATGGGAGCCAACCATCTTGTGCCAACTCTCCTCATTTTGGGCGCCCAAGCTTGATGGTGGTTTGCCAACCATCTTGTGCCAACTCACCTCATTTTGGCCCAACTTGATGATGGTTTGGATGTCCACCTTGATGCCACATCACCTAATTTTGGGGGTCCAAGCTTGGTGATGGTTTGGATGTCCACCTTGATGCCACATCACCCTTTGTACCAAAACACGAGTCAAGTCCAAATTCACCCCCTTGAAATTCGAGCTCTTCTCGAGGCTGGAACTAGACCAGCAGTTGACTGTAGTAGACGACTGGTCAAAGGGTTTTGGACTGCAGTACAAGTTAGCTTAAAATATAAAGTACGATGGTTCTAACCAACTGATCTCGACCTAGACCTTCCATTGGAGGTATTGGGTCGGATCTACGCTTAACGTCCTTGCTTCGCTTTCACACGAGCTTACCTTGTAGCCTCGCTTCCGGTCTTCACCCGAGTACCTCGGCTTCCTCCGAAATCCTCAAGGCGTTCGACCACCTCGGTTCCCACCGGGTGTCGCAGACCTTCCGCTCAACTTTAGCATTTCTGCACACTTAATTGAGCTCGTAAGATAACAAATATACCCTTAACTATTGATCCTTTTGCCATAATCAAAATACCGGTTCGACTTTGGTGCCCACTGCACCAACAATCTCCCCCTTTTTGATTCATGGCAAACCGACACAAAAGTTAAGGAAAAATTAAGCTAGCATAATGATTAAGCATGAATGAGAAATATTATTGTTTCAAGTTCTCCCCTTTGAGGTAACCTCCCCCTTGACCGAAGGTGAGTTCTTGAAAAATAATTTTTACTCCCCCTTAATAGTTGCTTAAGTAATCGGAATTACTTAATATAAAAGGTAATAATTTTGTTTACTTTCTTCCCCTTTAATTTTGGTTAATTTTGGTTACTTTTGTGACTTTCTCCCCCTTTTGCCTTAACTCAAAAAGTTTGTAAATATATTTTAGGGTTTGTAAGTCCAAGCAAGTTCCCAATATATATATATATATATATATATATATATATATATATATATATTTTTTTTTTTTTTTAAAATAATAATAATAATAAGCTTGAAAATATGTTCATCTAAAATGTACAACTCCGGTTGGACTTGATTGATATAGAATGATCAATAAGTCTTGAAGGAGTTGATTAATTTTAAATAATTATACTCCATGGTTCATATCGATGCAATCAATCTACATCTGAACTGTGAGTAAGGTCCTAACATCTCACGCCTGCTCACGTGGCTAAGTACACAAACACATTAGTCCTATGTGTTGTGAGATGTGTTGGCTCCTTAAATCTATAGGTATATGATTTCTAAGGTAAGACTTAGGCTAATTTCATAAAAAGAAGCAAAAATAGAGTACATATATAGAGAAATTTAAATCCTACTCTATTACGCACATACCTAACTTTCGTCTTAATAAACTAAATTCGACTTCGGGTAGTGGTTTGGTGAAGATGTCCGCTAGGTTTGATTTGGACTCAACATACTCTAGTTGTATAGTTCCATTAGTTACATGTTCCCTAATGAAGTGGTGTTTAACTTCTATATGTTTTGTCCTAGAATGACATATTGGATTTTTAGTTAAGTTAATTGAACTGATGTTATCTATGTAGGTTTTAATGTTGTTAAAGATTAAGCTAAAGTCTTGGAGAGTGTGCTTCATCCACAGGAGCTGAGAGACACACTCACCCATCGCAACGTATTCGGCGGTGGTAGATAAGGCAACGCAATGTCGCTTCCATCGCACTAACTCACTAGACTCGAGCCGAGGATTTGACAACAACCACTGCGTGCTCTTTCTATCGAGTTTACTACCGCATAGTCGGAGTCGGAGTAGCCGATTAGATTAAACTCGAGATCTAGGGTACCAAATACCTACGCTTAGCGTGCTCTTTAGATATCTAAGGATACGCTTGACTAGGGTTAGGTGAGACTCCTTGGCACAGGTTTGTAACCTTGCGCACATACTTACCGCGAATAAAATGTCGGGTCGGCTCGCGGTTAAGTATAGGAGACTTCCTATTGCGCTCCTATAGTATTTTAGGTCAACGGGTTTTCCTTCTACATCTTCGCTTATATTAACATTAGTTGCTATAGGTGTATTAATTATTTTAGCATCTTGCATTCCAAATCGATTTATTAAGTCCTTAGTATATTTTTGTTGATGTAAATATATTCCATCTTTAGTTTGTTTAATTTGTAAACCTAAGAAGAAACTTAACTCTCCTACTAAATTCATTTCAAATTCACTTTCCATAAGTGAGATGAATTCGCTTAGGTGATCGAGTTGGTAGTTCCAAAAATTATATCATCTACATAGATTTGGGCTATAAAGATTTCTTTTCCTACGGTTTTAACTGAATAAGGTTGGGTCGACTAAACCTTGGTTGAATCCTTTGGACTTAAGATAGATCGAAGCCTTCGCATCAAGCTCTTGGGGCTTGTTTGAGTCCATATAGGCTTTCTTAAGTCTAAGGACATGGTCAGTTTATCTAGATTTTCAATCCGGAGGTTGACTGACGAAACTTCTTCCTTAATGTATCCATTCAAAAATGCTGACTTGACATCCATTTGAAACAATTTAAAACCTCGATGTGCAGATATGCTAACAACATTCGGATGGACTCTAGTCTTGCTACGGGGCGAGGTCTCATCGTAATCTAAACCTTCGACTTGACTAAACCCTTTGCGACTAACCTAGCTTTATTTCTAACTACTTCACCTTTATCATCAAGTTTATTTCAAATACCCACCTTGTTCCAATAATTGATTTTTCTTTAGGTGGTGGTACTAATTCCCGCATTTCATTTCTAGTGAATTGAGCTAGCTCTTCTTGCATAGCAATAATCCAATCGGATCAAGAAGTGCTTGTTCAATAGTTTTGGGTTCGATTTTGGAAATTAACGAGATTTGACTAATATTTCTATGAAGCTCTAGTTCGAACCCCTAAATTTGGATCACCTATAACTTGATTGATAGGATGACTTGGGTTAGGGTCATCTATCACTTGGTCGATAGGATGACTTGGGTTAGGACGAGATTCAAGTTCAAGATCAGAGTCGGGTTTGCTATAAGTTGATTTGCTAGTTGGTTTTGTTAAGGATTGAACGGGTTCATGTCCTTCGTCGAAAACTATATTAATGGTTTCTTCGACTCTAAGAGTGTCGTGATTGTATACCCTATAAGCTCTACTGGTGGTTGATTATCCTACAAAGGTTCCAAAGAGAGGTTTTGGATTTGAATTTCCCTAGGTAATCCTTAGTGTTTAAGATATGTACCTTGCATCCAAATACCCTAAAGTATTTGATGTTCGTATTTTATCGTGATAAATCTCGACGAGGACTTTTGGTGCCTCTTTACCATAAGGATCCTATTTTGGACATAGCAAGTCGTACTAACTACTCGCCCAAAATCTATCGGGTAGGTTATACTCGTTTAACATTGTCCTAGCGGCTTCTTGTAGGGTTCTATTTTTCCTTTCGACTAACCAATTTTGTTGTGGGGTTCTAGTACATGAAAACTCATGGTGGTATCCGTTTAGGTTACAGAATTCTGTTAAGCTGTGGTTTTCGAATTCACCACCATGATCGCTTCTAAGTCTTTTAATCTTAAGGTTCTTTTGATTTTCGATTAACCTACAAAGATTGATTAGTTGGTCTAGAGTATCATTTTTATGTTTGATAAACATAACCCAAGTAAATCTAGAATAGTCGTCAATTATGACTAAGCAAAATTGACTACCATTGAGTGACTTAGCTCCATGAGAATCAAAAAGATCCATGTGTAGGAGCTCAAGAACACATTTGGTTCTGTTCTTGATTAGTTAATTGATGTTGTGTCCTAGATTGTTTACCTTGTTGACAAGCATTACATATTTTATTATCCAAGTTGTTTAGTTTAGGCAAACCTATAACCAAGCCACTCGACTCATCTTGTGGAGTCTTGGAGTGCAGTGTCCGAGTCTTGGTGCCATAACCAAGATTCCTCTTCTTTGTGTCATAAGACACTTGGTTGAGGAGTTGGGTAAATTTATTGTGTAGATGTTGCTATTCCTAGTTCCTTTAAGTATTATTTTAGATGTTGCATTTATCTTGATTACGCATTCATTTTCTAGAAATATGACCTTATAATTGTTATCACACAATTGGCTTACACTAAGTAAATTATATTGAAAGTTTTCTACTAATAAGACATTTTGAATTGTAAAGTTAGAGTTGAGCTCAATATCACCCGATCCGATGATTTTGAGCTTGCCGCTATTTCCGAAGGCTACCGATCCTTGTCGCTTGAATCGTAACAAAATTTGAGTTGATCCCGGCCATGTGTCGGGAGCAACCATCGCCCAACATCCATTGATCCTACATATAAGGTAGTTGGATCGGATATTGGAATTACTAAAGGGTTGTTTGTAAGTTTTAAACCTAAATCATCTCACCAATATCTACATGATCAAAACATGTTATTCCTATGTGTTATTGTGAGATGACTTTCAATTTTACTTGATTAATTTTAATGAATTTAAATTAACCAACATTAGGTTAGATTCGATTTAGTCTAAGCTCATCAAGTAATCTTTTCAAGAGATTAGCTTCAGTCGTGGCGAGGCAGAGGCCTTCTTTGATCGGAACAACGACCACTTCCTTAGACAAAGCTAATTTCAAGAAATTGATAACTCGACTTACTTGAGACTACATCTTGGTCTAACTAGTTATTTTGAAAAGAGGCTCCCGAGGCTCAATCTTTTTCGTAGGATTTTAGTTGATTATGAGTCCTATCTAACCATTCTAAAAATAAAGGAAAAACTAAGCATGCAATTTCTAAGACTTAACAAAAATACATTTTGTATTGGCTCCCCCTGGACCATTGAATCGAGTGGGTCTATTCACATAGTGAATTTGGTCCTTGGGAACCCAATACATGTTAGATCCTAAAGTTGAAATCAAAGTGATCTTAGGGACCCATGCTTGGACATTTTTCTTATGTTGGTTTACTATAGACATATATGACTTATTGGTTGTATTTGAGTTAAACCCGAGTCCGGCCTTGTTGTACACGGCCCTTTGTGATCCAAGTAAGAGGTCAAGTCCCTTGGATCCCAAAGTGAACCTTTCCAACGTGTTCCTAAGGTCTTCGACTTGTGTTTTCAAAAGCGAGTTCTCAACTTCAAGCTTTTCAACTTGAGTTGAGTCCTCCTCTTGAATACGAGTAGTCGAAGAGGTTAGGGAGACCTCATGTTTGAGGAGGTTAACCTCCTCAATTAGGGTCTCGACCTTGGACTCGGACTTAGCTAGTTTCTTATTTAAAAATTTAATTGCACCATACAAAGTATTAAGTAACGACCGACTTACCCTTAATGATTCTTTTGAACCGGATACGGATCCGTGGCTTGTCTTGAATGGAAGCTCATCATCGGACTCGGACTCTTCTTCGGTTTCGGAGTCGTGCTCGGTCGGCTTGGCCATTAGAGCTTGGATATCGTCTTCTTCCTCCGACAACTCCTCCCAAGTAGCGTTTAGCGCTTTCTTGGTCTTTGATGCGTTATTCTTTAGCTTTGGGCACTCGGACTTGATGTGACCGAACTTTGCACTCATAGCATCTAAAATTAGAAGTATTTGAATTAGGTTTAGGCTTACCTTGAGTTGTTGGTCGTTGCCTCTTGATCATCTTCGAACTAGATTGACTAGTTCGATTCTATTTCGAGTCTACTTCCGATTCGGACTCGCCTTCTTCCTTCGGGGTGGCTTGCTTGCGGGCTTCTTCTTCTTGGAACCGCAACTAACGCAATACTCTTCTCGGCCGACCACGTTAGTTTGCTCATGTAATTCAAGTTCAAAACAATTCGTCTAACCTAATTTTAGAAAGGTCCTTGGAGACCTTGTAGGCATCGACCATGGATGCCCACAAGGTGGTCCTAGGAAACGAGTTAAGAGAATACCTGATAAGGTCGCGATTCTCGACCTTTTGTCCGATGGCATGGAGTTGGTTGACGATGTCTTGGATACGAGCATGTAGTTGAGTTGCGGTCTCGTTTTCCTGCATTTTCAAGTTATACAATTTATTTAAAAGTAAATATCTTTTACATACCTTCGTGTCGTCGGTGCCTTCGTGTAGTTCCACTAGCTTGGTCCATAAGTCCTTTGCACTAATGAAGGGGCCGACGCGGTTGAGCTCTTCCTTGGACAACCCACATTGCAAGATTTGAGTTGCCTTGGCTTCGGCTTCTACTTGTTTTTTCATGGAATTTGACCATTGATCGTAACCCAAAGATTCACCATCTTCATTAATAGGAAGTGTGAAACCGGTTTGGATTACGATCCACATCTCGATTTGGGTTTTAAGAAAGCATTCCATCCGACCCTTCCAATAACGAAAGTCATTACCGTTGTAAAACGGGGTCGGTGCTAAACCCTTCGAGATGGGCCATTTAAAAACAAGAAGAAGAACGATTAAAAGAATCTTGCAAAACACACACGAAGAATATTCCAAGACTTTCGCCTTGGATTAGTAGTGCAGAAGTAAAAAAATATATATAAAATGTAACTTGCAAAAAGAAATAAACAATCAAATGCGAATGTTGAAGTTCCGAGGACAACCTTACTCGGATCTAACCCAAGGACAACCTTATCCGGATCCTAAAGCCTCTAATGCAATTCTATATGTAGGCGAAGATAAGCAAGTGAAATAATTATACGAAAACAGAAATAAATAAATAAAAATCTGTGAAAAAAGAAAACAAAGCTAGATTGGTGGTTTCACGAATCGCCTCTCGATACCAATTGTTGGATCGAAAGTGTCGCTAGAGGGGGGGGTGAATAGCGATACGGTGTCATTAAAAAAACTTTTGCAATAAGTAAAAAGCAAGTAGAGAGTGCACAGCGGAAATATAAAGTAGACAAGATATTTTTACGTGGTTCACAATCTTCGATTGCTAATCCACGGCCTAGTGATCCTTGATCACGTACGGAGGGCAATTCACTAAAACCACTCCTCCTCGTTGGAAGTAGGAGCAATGATCACAAAAAGAAATCAAGGCAAAGGGACACTCCCCCTTTCCTTGTTACGATTAAAGCACAAAGACAATTTAAAGAAGTAGAACTTAAATAAATATACCGACAACTCTTATAAGTAGAAGATGTAGCTTTCGTTGTCGGCGGCACTTCGTCGTAGCAAATGTGAGTAGTAGTAGCGGCGTTACGACGGCGTGTTGAGAGCTCTTGATTTCTTATCATTTTGCTTGGCGTGAACATGTCTATTTATGGATATTGATCTATGAATTTAGACATAGGTAGTGTCCAAGGTGAGGTTCTTATCTCCCAAGTCTTGCTCATCCACATCCTTTGCGCCAACTCAAGGATGAGGTGCTTCATCCAACCACCTTGTGCCACAACTCAAGGATGAGGTGCTCATCCAACCACCTTGTGCCACCTCAAGGAGGCCTTCACGCCAACTTGTTGGAGCCATCCAACTTGTGCCACATCATGGGAGCCAACCATCTTGTGCCAACTCTCCTCATTTTGGGCGTCCAAGCTTGATGGTGGTTTGCCAACCATCTTGTGCCAACTCACCTCATTTTGGGCGTCCAACTTGATGATGGTTTTGGATGTCCACCTTGATGCCACATCACCTAATTTTGGGGGTCCAAGCTTGGTGATGGTTTGGATGTCCACCTTGATGCCACATCACCCTTTGTACCAAAACACGAGTCAAGTCCAAATTCACCCCCTTGAAATTCGAGCTCTTCTCGAGGCTGGAACTAGACCAGCAGTTGACTGTAGTAGACGACTGGTCAAAGGGTTTTGGACTGCAGTACAAGTTAGCTTAAAATATAAAGTACGATGGTTCTAACCAACTGATCTCGACCTAGACCTTCCATTGGAGGTATTGGGTCGGATCTATGCTTAACGTCCTTGCTTCGCTTTCACACGAGCTTACCTTGTAGCCTCGCTTCCGGTCTTCACCCGAGTACCTCGGCTTCCTCCGAAATCCCTCTGGCGTTGCCCGACCACCTCGGTTCCCACCGGGTGTCGCAGACCTTCCGCTCAACTTTAGCATTTCTGCACACTTAATTGAGCTCGTAAGATAACAAATATACCCTTAACTATTGAGCCTTTTGCCATAATCAAAATACCGGTTCGACTTTGGTGCCCACTGCACCAACAGTAAGCACAGTGGAAAATAAAGTGACACGTTTATTTTACTTGGTTCACAACCCAGCGGTTGCTACTCCAAGGCCCTATCGGTCCTAGACCGCGTACGGAGGGCAAAGCACTATAACGTCTCCTCCTCGTTGGAGGTAGGAGACAACGATCACAAAATCCGGAAGTATGAGGATGAGGCAACAAGCCTACCTCACCTCGTTACGAATAAAAACAACGAATACAATATTAAAATATATTACTAGATGTTGCTGCTGACGAATAAGATCTGAGCTTGTTGTCGCGTCGGCGTTATGACGGTGTTGGAGCATTGGCGTTGTAGGAGCACTTGATGAATAAACTTGATGATTTTTGGAGTTGGAATCCACTCCTCCTTTTATAGATTTTGGCCTCTGAATTTGTCTCCTCTTTTTTTGGAACAGATCACGAAGTGGCCGCATCAAACCTTATCCATTTTGACCTAGCGCAAAGGCTGATTCATCGCCATCAGTCCACTGATGTCTCCCATCAGTCGACTGATGAGCATCAGTCGACTGCCCAACGTCCAGCAGTCGACTACCAGCCTGGCCACTTCCCTGCAGTAAGAGGTTAGCTCAGAAAATGATAAATGCGGCGGTTTCTAACCGTCCGATCTCGACCTAGACCTTCCACAGGAAGTCTTAGTCGGATCGTCGCCTACGGTCATCCCCGTAAAGAGGACACGACCTTACAATCTCTCACTCACACGAGCTTTCCTCGATACTTACCTTGTAGCTCTCGCTTCTGGCCTTCCACTCGATTCCTTCGGCTCCCTCCGAAGTCACTCGAGTGTCGCCCGACCATCGCGGCTTCCTCCGGGTGTCGCTAGCCTTCAGCTCCAGCTTTAGTACTTTTTTGCACACTCGATTTAGCTCGTGAGATAACGATGTAAACTTAACTTTGTGTCTTTGCCATAATCAAAATACAGTTTCGATTATCTATTGCCCCCGCACCAACATTTTCTAGTTTTTCAAGCCTTGACATCAAGGCTTGGTTTTCCAACTCTAATTTCCCAATTTTTGATTTCTCATTTGGTCCTTGGGCATTACCATTTCCTCTAGGCATATGCCTAGTCCATTTAGGATTAAGACTTAGGTGTTCTCCTATTTTCTTGATAGATTCCTTAGGTAAAATATTTTTAGGGACATTAGTCCCAAATTTCTCCTTAGTTTCAAAATGGACACTCTTAGCTCCTAAACAATAATATTTATTGTTCCTAGCATGCTTTTCATGATGAATTGCAAGAGAATTAAAAGCATGCTTTTTAACATTAAACCTAGAAGAATGAGCATTATTGAAATGATATACCTTAGGGTTAGCCTTAGATCCCCCTACTTGTGATGCTCCTTCTTGGGTCTTTTTGCTCCCCCTAGGACATTGATTTCTATAATGTCCTTTTGAATTGCACTTGAAGCATATGATGTGCTCCTTGCCTTTAGGTGTTGGGAAACCGGCGTCCTTGACTTTTGGTGCCGGTGGAGCTTTCCTAATCTTTTTTGGGCACTTGCTCTTGTAGTGCCCGATTTCCCTACACTCAAAACATATTATATGCATTTTATTATTAACACATATGTTTGAGTTACCTAGGGTAGTGACGGAGTTCTTTTGAGCTTGCTCATCTTGACCGGATGTTGAAGGCTCTTCTTGAGGTTGCTCCGATGTAGATGGTCTCTTCTCCTCAATCCTAGAAGTGAATACTTCTTCCACTTCTTCCACCTCTTCTTTTTCCGATCCGAAAGTTGACTCCTCACTTTCTTGTGAGGATGATGAAGCTTCCTCTTCGGTCTCCTCCTCTTCCAAGTCTTCTTGGACCGATTCGGGATTGTCGTAGAACTTGACCAACTTGTTCCACAACTCCTTGGCATCCCTATAGCTTCCTAATCTAGACAAAATGTCGTTAGGTATCAAATTAACCAACATTTTTGTTACCTTAACGGTTCTCTTGAATTTTTTCCGTTGCTCTTCGGTCCATCGCTTCTTTTTGAGGATTTCACCATTCTCTCCTCTCGGAGTATCAAAACCTATAATCACGGCAAACCAATTTTCTATATTCGACATTAGAAAATATTTCATCCTACCTTTCCAATATGCAAAATCTTCGCGGTCAAAGGCGGGTGGAGTCTGTTGGATCGAGAAGCGTCGCTAGAGGGGGGGTGAATAGCGATCGTAAATCTTTTTGATGTTTCGTTCGAGTAGACAATTAAAGGAGTAAGAGCAGCGGAAAATAAAGGAACATGTTTATTTTTATTTGGTTCACAACCCAGCGGTTGCTACTCCAAGGTCCTATCGGTCCTAGACCGCGTACGGAGGGCAAAGCACTATAACGTCTCCTCCTCGTTGGAGGTAGGAGACAACGATCACAAAAACCGAATGTACGAGGATGAGGCAACAAGCCTACCTCACCTCGTTATGATTAAAATAAAGAATACAATAAAAATAATTACTTGCTACTGCTGCCGACGAAGGAGATTTGAACTTGTCGTTGCGTCGGCGTTATGACGACGTTGGAGCGTTGGCGTTGTAGGAGCACTTGATGAATAAACTTAATGATGCTTGGAGTTGGAATCCTCCCCTCCTTTTATAGATTTTGGCCTCTGAATATGTCTCCTCTTTTTTCGGAACAGATCACGAAGTTGTCCAAATTTTATCGCGAAGTGGCCGCATCAAACCTTATCCGTTTTGACCTAGCACAAAGGCTAATTAAAGCCATCATCGATCGTGATGCCTCCCATCAATCGTGATGAGCATCATCGATCGGCCCTTGATGTCCAGCGGTGATCGGCACCACTTCCTGCGATGAGAGGTTAGCTCGGAAAATGATAAATGTGACGGTTTCTGACCGTCCAATCTTGACCTAGACCTTCCAAGAGAAGTCTTAATCGGATCGCCGCCTACGATCGTCCCCGTAAAGAGGACACGACCTTACAATCTCTCACTCACACGAGCTTACCTCGATAGTAGCTCTCGCTTCTGGCCTTCCACTCGATTCCTTCGGCTCCCTCCGAAGTCACTCGAGTGTCGCCCGACCACCGCGGCTTCCTCCGGGTGTCGCTAGCCTTCAGCTCCAGCTTTAGCACTTTTCTGCACACTTGATTTAGCTCGTGAGATAACGATGTAAACTTAACTTTGTGTCTTTGCCATAATCAAAACACAGGTTCGATTATCTAGTGCCCCTGCACCAATAATCTCCCCCTTTTTGATCTATGGCAAACCAACACAAAGTTAAGGAAAATTAAAGCATAAAACAGTTATAGTAGAAGATGAATGTGAAGATGAATATCATTTCCAAAAACTCCCCCTCAACCAAAACTCCCCCTTAACCTTAGGTGAGTTTTGAAAGAGATAATTTAATTTTCAAAATTAAATTTATGTTACTCCCCCTTAACTTTTGCTCTTCTCCCCCTTTTGCCATAAATCAAAAAATTTGGGGTTTTTGTATAAAATAGGGTTTTGAAAACAATATCGTATATGCATGCATCTAGATAAATCAAATATGAGTCCAAGCATGCGTCTAGCAGTAGTTAGATAGATTGGTTCGAGGTGTGTCTCTCTGCACCAATAATCTAAAGGTTTATAATATAACCCTTAGGGTTAGTTTGCTCTCCTCCTTAGTCAAATATATGAAGTATAAGAGATGTAGGGGGCGCTAAACTTTGGCCTAAGAGTTGTTAAGTACAATAGTTGAGAAAATAAGTAGTATTTTGAAGAGATTGTTTTAATTATATTTCAATTATCCTTAACATCTCACCCATTCTATGTGTCTCAGAATTTGTTCACCTTATATGTTTTGTGAGATGATTTTAAATTGATTAAAGATAGTCAACCTTGGGTTAGATTCAGATTTAACCTTTAGATCGTTAAGTAACTTTTTGAGAAACTGGCTTCCAGGTCGTGGTGAGGCATAGGGGTCTTCTTTGATCGGAACAACGACCACTTCCTTAGACAAAGCCAAATTCAAGAAAATATCACTTAAGTCACTTAGGGTTACTTCCTGGTCTAACTAGTTTAGGATACGGCGAGGTAGCTTCAGCTAGTTCCACTCGGTCAAGTGCACCAAGCTAGATACGCCTTATCTAGCTCGAATACACGAGACTTTGTTTCCCTAACGTACTATCATCTCGTCGCGTCCTGATACTATGTTGTCAAGAGTTGACTAACCATTTACCCTATCTAGCCATTCTAAAAATTAAAGTAAAATATGCAATGGTTTTGCTAAGTAAGCGGGTATACTATTTTAGTGTTAGCTCCCCCTGGACCATTGAACCAATATGGTCTATTCAAATAATGAACTTGATCCTGGGGAATCCAAACCTTATTAGTCCTTATATGTGAGTTCAATAAAACCTTTGGGACCCATGCTTGGACTCTTTGATGATTACAATTTACGATAGATATATAAGACCTATTCGTAGTCTTTGACTTAAATCCGAGTCCGGCTTTATTGTACACGGCTCTTTGGGTTCCAAGTAGTCGATTAAGGTTCTTAGATCCCAATGTGAACCTTTCCAACCTAGCCTCAACCTCTTGAACTCGGTCTTTCAAGAGAGAATTCTCCTCCTCAAGTTTTTCAATTTGGGTTGAGTTTCCCTCTTGAACTTGACAAGTTGAAGAGGTTAGAGTAGCCTCTTGCTTTAGGGTTTCAACCTCCTTAAGTAACGACTCAACCCTAGACTCGGACTTAGTTAATTTCCTATTAAGCATTTTAATTGTATTGTAAAGCATATGAATTAGTGAGTGGCTAACCTTAATTTTCTCTTTTGGTTCGGCTTTGAGTTGCTTCTCGAAGTAGTCCTCGAGTTCGGAGTCGGTGTTATAGTTGGACTCGGCTTCGGATTCTGACTCGGACTCCTCCGGTCTTGCCATGTAAGCTATGTCTTCTTTGTTGTCCCAAGTTGCATGGAAGGCTTTCCTTGCTCCCTTTTTCTTTTGGTTCTCGTACTTCAATTTCCTTCTTTCTTTTCGAACTATTCTCCGCACAACGTTCACTATTGCTTCCACCTCTTCTGATTCGGACTCTGATTCGTCTTCGGGTTCAAGTTCATCTACTTGCCTAGTAGGTGGCTTGTTTCTTTGTCCTGCAAGTAGAGCAATACCTCTCTCGGCCCGGACCACGTTAGTTTGCTCATGAAGTTCAAACTCGGAAAATAATTCATCTAACCTAAAATTTGAAAGGTCCTTAGAGACCTTGTAGACATCGACAATGGATGGCCACAAGGTAGTCCTAGGGAAAGCATTTAAAGTGTACCTTATAATGTCCCAGTTCTCTACGGCTTGCCCGATCGAGTGAAGACCATTGACGATGTCTTGGATCCGCGCATGTAATTGGGTGGCGGTCTCGCGATCCTGCATCTTTAGATTGTACAGTTTATTTAAAAGTAATCTCTTTTACATACCTTAGCATCGAGCATCCCTTCGTGTAGATCAATCAATTTGTTCCAGAGGTCTTTGGCGCTAATGAATGGACCGATGCGGTTGAGCTCCTCCTTGGACAAGCCACATTGTAATATTTGAGTTGCTCTTGCATCGGCTTCGATTTGCCTCTTGGTTATATTTGTCCACTTATTGAAATCCAAGGGCTCTCCTTGATTATTGGTGGGTAGAGCAAAGTCGGTTTGGATTATTATCCAAGTCTCAACTTGTGTTTTCAAGAAACACTCCATCCGACCTTTCCAATAACGGAAATCATTTCCGTTAAAGAACGGAGGTCGGGTGGTGCTATACCCCTCAATGTGAGCCATTAAGTCTCTTGCAAAAACACGAATAAAAACCAAAGAGAATTCCAAGACTTGGTCTTGGATTAGTAGTGCGGGAAATAATAGGAAATAAACAGAAATAAATAAGAAGAATAAGAAACTAACAAAAATTAGAAACTTACGACCTTCGGTGTCCCCGAAAGGCTACTGAACGTTGGATTTTGGGGCTAGAAACAGCTTGTTATTGTTGGGATGTATACTGAAAGCCTAGTTCTTTTGTATAAACATCTTTATTTTGAAATAAGAATTACATGATCATTGTTTGCATATTTTTATGATTATGCAAAATTGTCTAAATACTTTACATTGTAGATAACATGGTGCTTGGGTGATGGCACAGAAGATCATGTTATCAGTCCCTTGTAGAGTATAAGTAGAGGCTTACAACCAAGATGGTTTTGGACAAACCATTGGCATGGTTGTAGTGTAGCTTGGTATTGTTTTGTCTTGAACATAAAGTTACACTAGTACACTTAGGTGTATTGAGCAGGACCGACATAGAGGTGATTCAATTTATTCTTGTTGGCATAATCAACCTGACTCGGATATTATGTTGTACATGCTCTTAATCCCGATATAATAACGGACACATGTACTTAGTATTTATTTCTTTGATTTACCAGAGGGTGAGATTTCTATGGATTAAATCAATATGCCCGGTAAGTTGGGAAATGATATTATTTACATGGTGTGTCGTTGATTATAGGAGGAAACCGTGTCCTATGTATTAGGTTGATGATGTCCCCTTGAGGAGCTCATAAGGTTCATCATGTAAACCCTGCAGGGTGACTTAGTCAACATGATGATAAGGTTGAGTGGTACTACTCGAGGAGTTAGATGTTAATTAATTGATGGTCAGTAAATCAATTAATTGACGGACATTCGATATCTTAAACACGGAGAGATGGATGTACGAATAATATATGGAGCCCATATTAATTTATGGGGGTTGGTGAGGTAGTTCGATGATGATCCTCTAGTGGAATGGAACATCATTGATGGATCAAGTTTTTGTGGTTCCGATCCATCGGGTGGCCAAGACCCAACTCCTCCTCATGGTCCCTATCGTAGCCTAATATAAACCTCATGAAGTCTAGATCAAATGATGGAAAACAAATCTCTAGATCCGACGGTTGGGATTAAAACCCTAGAACCGACGGTTGAGATTAAATCTCTAAATCTGACGGTTGAGATTAAAACCCTAGAACCGACGGTGGAGATTAAACCAAGGCCTAAACCTAACTCTATATAAAAGGGAGAGGAAAGGTTGGATAAGGTGGGCGGCAAGAAAATTGGGAATTAGTTCCTATATTTTTGGCTACCTCATCAATAACCAACTTTCTCCTAAGTTCTATAAAAGGGTGGCTATGGGTTGGGCGGTGAAAAGGAGAGTAGTTAATGTTGGATGATGGATGCTAAGGAAATTAGGGTTTTGCCTAACATTGCTTGGGCGGCAAGCAACCTTAAGGAGCAAACCCTAATTAGGGTTTTGGCTCCTTAGGTTGGCCGGCCAAGGTGAGGATGAAGAGTGGGCGGCAACTTGTGGAGGAGCTTGTCTTCTTCCATGGAGGTGGCTAGCTCCTAGATCTCTTCTCTCCACCATGCTTGGGCGGCAAGGAACCCTATGGAAGAAACCCTAATTTGATTAGGGTTTTGGCTCCTTTGCATGGGCGGCCATGGATGGGAATGAAGAGTGGGTGGCAACTTGTGGAAGAGCTTGTCTTCTTCCTTGGAGGTGGCTAGCTCCTAGATCTCTTCTCTCCACCATGGTTGGGCGGCAAGGAAACCTTAAGGAGGAAACCCTAATTAGGGTTTTGGCTCCTTAGGTTGGGCGGCTAGGATTGCAAGGAAGTTGGGCGGCAACTATAGGAGAGGAGGTCTTCCTCTTCCTAGGTTGTGGCCGGCTCCTTCCTCTATTCCCTCCACCGTAGCCGGCGCCCAACATATTCCCTTTCTCCTCTTCACTCCATCTTGGCCGGCGGCACCAAAACTAGGGTTTGTCCCTAGTTCGGTTCCTTGGTTGTTTCCATTATGTTCTCTCTATTCTTGGGGCCGACGGCATCAATCCTTTTGTGGATTGGTGGTTGGCTCAAGCAAGAAGGGAAAGAGAGTTCTTCTTTCTTGGATTGAAGAAGATCTAGGAAGCTTCAACTTGTGGAGGATCTTCGCCCACACGAAGTCTACAAGGAGGTTAGGACATACGATAGAAGATCAAGAGGTATAAAAGTTTCACAACTTTTATTATTGTTCTTTTCATGTTCTTATTTGATATGCTAGCTTATGTTCTTTATGTTAGTATATGTTGATTATACTAGTTTGCATTTGCATGTATTTGTATAATCATGGACCCCGATAAGAAACACAAAAACCGGCAATCCGTCCGTTGTCTCTTCCGCGGCTAACCGACTAGAAGAGTTGTGTTGCTTGAACAACTAGTTTGTTCAAGCGATCGCTCAAGTCGTTAGCACGACGACGAATTGGTTGTGCTTAGGAAACTCATCCCATCCGGATTAGTTTTCATTAGTGAAAATTTTAATCCGGGGACATGGGAGCCTATGAGCATTCCGAGAAATAGCACGATTGCCAACAAATGGTATCAGAGCCACGGTTTCCGGTTTTGTGTGTTTTGGATTCGGTTACTTTCATGCATTTATCATATATTGTGTATGCCGGATAATAGTAGGATGTGCGTAGGCTAACTTTTTGGTTGCAGGCATAAGATCCAACTATTATGGCTATATATGTGTGTATGTGATTGCATGTGTGTGTGATTGTATATTATTTGAATCCTCGGGGTTGACGAGGCTAAATTAGTATTTAATTTTTGTAATTAAATACGGCATTGTTTAGCCGCTCATTTTAGTTTACTTTCGATCTAGATTATTTGTACACTCCTTCATGGAGTATAGGATCGATGGATGTAAATTAAAATGTTTTATCTCGGCTCGGAACTCTTTGGTGACTTGCGCACGGGAAAAGATGGAGCGGATGAGGTGGTGACACGACGGGACGCATATTGGAGAACAATGCCATAATAGTTGGAAAAATTTTGATTTTTCCATATTTATTGCTGATTTGTTTTATATGCATGTTGTGTGTGCTTGAAAATTCCTCATTTTCAATTTACTAAGTGGGAGAGGGATATTTTAATTAATTCCCGCGGCCTCCATTACAATTTGACATGTGATGCAACAAACTTGCGCGTCGGCTCTGAGTGCCTTCCTCCCCATCGGATGAGTTTGTTTGTGGATCACTAGGTCAAATAATGGTTATAGGAAATTATTTAGGAGCGTGTGTACTTCCCCATCGGTAAGGCACATAATCCAAGATAATTCCCTTAGTATCGTGTAATGGTGCACACTTAGATGCAAATAAAAAGTATCCTCCCCATCGGAGTCACTTCTTTTATTTGTAGGGCCAAAGAGGAACCAACTATTAATTTTATTTGTCAAAAAGTAAGGTTGACAAGATAATAAAATTAATGGATAAAACCTCCTCTTACAAATGTAGAATTCGTATACGTCCACACTATCGTGGCATGCGATATTCTCGGTGTTTTGAGGTGTTGGTTGATTTCGGAATTTTATTGTTTTGAGGAATCAATAAAATTTGAAATCTAATATTTTGATCATTGTGATTCTTAGGATTTTCAAAATTGACTTTCAGTCCACTTATTTTGATACTAAAGGAAATAAACTTATTGTACCCAAATTATATTGATTGGAAATGAATCCAAATATTGTCTTATCTGCTAGTATGCACTCTTCGAAGAGTGTCCTCAAGCCATCATTGCTCAAAAGAGTTTCTACTTCTAAGCCGAAAGGCAAGAAGAAGAAGAAACAAGGTGAAGCAAAGATGGTGGGAGGATCTCAGGGAAGAGTGAAGAAGCCGAAAGGCAAGTACTTCACTTACAAGCAGGATGGACATTGGAAGGAGGACTGTCCCAATTCAAAACAGAACAAAAGTATATCTTTTGGTCTAGTCGTTGTAACATGGTTAGCGGTATTATCTACCGGCACCTGGTGTGTAGATACGAGAGCCACTAATCATGTCTGCAATACTTTGCAGGGGTTCCAGGAAACCCGATGACTAGCTAAAGGGGATATTACCATTTACTTGGGCAATGCCATGAAGATGGCAGCTATTGTAGTGGAAGAAGTTTTATTTATCTCTTGAGAATAATAAAACTTTGGTTCTGGAAAATTCCCTTTATGTACCTTTATTTAGAAAGAATTTAGTTTCAGTTTCTAAATTATTATGGATGGATATTCTATTTATTTTAATGACAGAGTAGTTATAAAAAGGAATAGGGAGAATATCTATTCAGGTACATTGAAAGGAAATTTGAACCAAAACCTCCCACGATGCAAATTGAAGTTAATAACTCATCTTCTAATTCCAATAAGAGAAAAGAACCTTCGAAGATGAACCAAACATATCTTTGGCTTCTTAGGCTTGGTCACATTAACCTAAGCAGAATTCAAAGGTTGATAGCTGATGGACCTTTGGGTTCATTAGTGGTGGAGAATCTCCCAACCTGCGAATCTTGCTTGGAGGGTAAGATGACCAAGAGGCCTTTCAAGGCCAAGGGATATAGATCCAAAGATGTGTTAGAAATGGTTCATTCTGATTTGTGTGGTCCTATGACTATCTAGGCAAGAGGTGGTCTTGAATATTTTGTCTCTTTTATAGACAATTATTCAAGATATGGATGACACTATGATCTGATCGTGGTGGTCAGAACCTCTTGGGAGAGTATAGGAACTACTTATCAGAGGTTGGGATTCAATCCCAATTGACTGCACTTGGCACACCCCAGTAGAACGGTGTAGCAGAGCGAAGGAATAGGACTCTTATGGAGATGGTTAGATCGATGATGAGTTATTCTGACTTGTTTTATAGTCCTAGAGATCAGAGGGTGATCGTTAACATGAATGCCAGATTTCTAGAGGAAGACTATGTGATAAGCCACAAACCCAAGGGTAAAATTATTCTGGAGGAGTTAAAAAGGGAAGTCACTTCTTTAGTACCACCGGTACAAGAGGACATACCACATGTCACTGCACCGCGTGTCACAGAGGATACACAGAAGATACCTCGTCGTAGTGGGAGGGTTGTTAGACAACCTCTTAGATTCATGTTTTTGGACAAATCTTCTGATTTGGTCCCTAGCAAACATGAACCTGATCCCTAGACATACGACGAGGCAATCCAAGATATAAATACAGCATCTTTGCAAAGTGCAATGAATACTGAGATTGAATCTATGGATTCAAGACAGGTCTAGGAGCTCTTATGCATAGCAACTCATATGGATTATGAGGTGTGACAGATGGATGTCAAGACAGCATTCCTTAGTGGAAGTCTTGAGGAATCCATCTACATGAAGCGACCAGAGGGATTCATTGCTAAGGGCAAAGAGCGTTTTATATATAAGCTTAATCGGTCCGTTAATGGACTGAAGCAAGATTTGAAGTCTTGGGACATCCGCTTTGAGGAGGTAAATCCAGTCTTATGGATTTATTCAAAGTTCGGATGAGTCTTGTGTATATCAAAGATGTGACGGAAACGTAGTGGTATTTTTGTACTATACGTAGATGACATTTTGGTGGTTGGCGACAACATCGAAGTGTTATCAGACGTAAGGGTATGGTCGTCCAAACAGTATGATATGAAAGACTTGGGAGAAGTGGATCACAACCTTGGGAACAAGGTTGTTGTGCTTATCCCAAGCTTCATACATAGACATGGTTTTGGATCGTTTTAGCATACAAAACTCCAAGAAGGGTTTTCTACCCTTCAGGCATGGAGTTCCTTTATCTAAGCAGATGTGTCCTAGATCATCTGAAGAGATAGAGGAGATATAGGCAGTTCCTTATGCTTCGGTGGTAGGAAGCCTAATGTATGCTATGTACGAGACTAGATATCTGCTTTGCCGTAGGCATGGTCAGCAGATATCTGAGTAATCCAGGACAGGGACATTGGACTGCGGTAAAGCATATATTGTAGTGCCTGAGAAGGACTAGAGATTATATGCTAGTTTACCGGGCAGACCAATTACTCCCTGTGGGTTACACGGATTCTGATTTTCAATCTGATAGGGATAACAGTAAGTCTACCTCAGGATTTGTGTTTACTTTGGGAGGTGGAGCCATAGTATGGAAGAGTGTCAAGCAGAAATGCATGGCGGACTCCACCATGGAAGCTGAGTATGTGGCAGCCTATGAGGCAGCCAAAGAACCTGTATGGCTCAGGAACTTCTTGATGGACTTATATGTGATTCCTGGTTTGCCCAGAACTATCACAATTTATTGTGATAACAATGGTGCAGTTGCAAACTCGAAGGAACCATGAGCCCATAAGGCTAGTAAACACATAGAGTGCAAGTACCACCTGATACGAGAAATCGTAAAGGAGGTAGAAGTTGCTGTCGCCTAGATTGCATCAGAGGATGACCTGGTAGACCCTTTCACTAAGGCCCTTCTAGCGAGAGCTTTGATAGGCATGTGGAGGGAAGGGGAATCAGATGTATGGCAGTATGATGACAGCATAGTCTTTTAGTATAAGTGGGAGATTGTTGGGATGTATACTGAAAGCCTAGTTTTTTGTATGAACATCTTTATTTTGAAATAAGAATTACATGATCATTGTTTGCATATTTTTATGATTATGCAAAATTGTCTAAATACTTTACATTGTAGATAACATGGTGCTTGGGTGATGGCACAGAAGATCATGTTATCAGTCCCTTGTAGAGTATAAGTAGAGGCTCACAACCAAGATGGTTTTGTACAAACCATTGGCATGGTTGTAGTGTAGCTTGGTATTGTTTTGTCTTGAATATAAAGTTACACTAGTACACTTAGGTGTATTGAGCAGGACCGACATAGAGGTGATTCAATTTATTGTTGACTGCATAATTGAATCGGACCTCGGATATTATGTTGTACATGCTCTTAATCCCAATATAATAACGGGCACATGTACTTAGTATTTATTTCTTTGATTTACCAGAGGGTGAGATTTCTATGGATTAAATCAATATGCCCGGTAAGTTGGGAAATGATATTATTTACATGGTGTGTCATTGATTATAGGAGGAATTCGTCCTAATGTAATAGGTCGATGATGTCCTCGAGGAGTTTCATAAGGTTCATCATGTAAACCCTGCAGGTTGACTTAGTCAACATGATGATAAGGTTGAGTGGTACTACTCGAAGAGTTAGATGTTAATTAATTGATGGTCAGTAAATCAATTAATTGACGGACATTCGATATCTTAAACACGGGGAGATGGATGTACGAATAATATATGGAGCCCATATTAATTTATGGGGGTTGGTGAGGTAGTTCGATGATGATCCTCTAGTGGAATGGAACATCATTGATGGATCAAGTTTATGTGGTTCCGATCCATCGGGTGGCCAAGACCCAACTCCTCCTCATGGTCCCTATCGTAGCCTAATATAAACCTCATGAAGTCTAGATCAAATGATGGAAAACAAATCTCTAGATCCGACGGTTGGGATTAAAACCCTAGAACCGACGGTTGAGATTAAATCTCTAAATCTGACGGTTGAGATTAAAACCCTAGAACCGACGGTGGAGATTAAACCAAGCCCTAAACCTAACTCTATATAAAAGGGAGAGGAAAGGTTGGATAAGGTGGGCGGCAAGAAAATTGGGAATTAGTTCCTATATTTTTGGCTACCTCATCAATAACCAACTTTCTCCTAAGTTCTATAAAAGGGTGGCTTTGGGTTGGGCGGTGAAAAGGAGAGTAGTTAATGTTGGATGATGGATGCTAAGGAAATTAGGGTTTTGCCTAACATTGCTTGGGCGGCAAGCAACCTTAAGGAGCAAACCCTAATTAGGGTTTTGGCTCCTTAGGTTGGCCGGCCAAGGTGAGGATGAAGAGTGGGCGGCAACTTGTGGAGGAGCTTGTCTTCTTCCATGGAGGTGGCTAGCTCCTAGATCTCTTCTCTCCACCATGCTTGGGCGGCAAGGAACCCTATGGAAGAAACCCTAATTTGATTAGGGTTTTGGCTCCTTTGCATGGGCGGCCATGGATGGGAATGAAGAGTGGGTGGCAACTTGTGGAAGAGCTTGTCTTCTTCCTTGGAGGTGGCTAGCTCCTAGATCTCTTCTCTCCACCATGGTTGGGCGGCAAGGAAACCTTAAGGAGGAAACCCTAATTAGGGTTTTGGCTCCTTAGGTTGGGCGGCTAGGATTGCAAGGAAGTTGGGCGGCAACTATAGGAGAGGAGGTCTTCCTCTTCCTAGGTTGTGGCCGGCTCCTTCCTCTATTCCCTCCACCGTGGCGGCCCAACATATTCCCTTTCTCCTCTTCACTCCATCTTGGCCGGCGGCACCAAAACTAGGGTTTGTCCCTAGTTCGGTTCCTTGGTTGTTTCCATTATGTTCTCTCTATTCTTGGGGCCGACGGCATCAATCCTTTTGTGGATTGGTGGTTGGCTCAAGCAAGAAGGGAAAGAGAGTTCTTCTTTCTTGGATTGAAGAAGATCTAGGAAGCTTCAACTTGTGGAGGATCTTCGCCCACACGAAGTCTACAAGGAGGTTAGAACATACGATAGAAGATCAAGAGGTATAAAAGTTTCACAACTTTTATTATTGTTCTTTTCATGTTCTTATTTGATATGCTAGCTTATGTTCTTTATGTTAGTATATGTTGATTATACTAGTTTGCATTTGCATGTATTTGTATAATCATGGACCCCGATAAGAAACACAAAAACCGGCAATCCGTCCATCGTCTCTTCCGCGACTAACCGACTAGAAGAGTTGTGTTGCTTGAACAACTAGTTTGTTCAAGTGATCGCTCAAGTCGTTAGCACGACGACGAATTGGTTGTGCTTAGGAAACTCATCCCATCCGGATTAGTTTTCATTAGTGAAAATTTTAATCCGGGGACATGGGAGCCTATGACCATTCCGAGAAATAGCACGATTGCCAACAGTTATGAGGGTAAACCCTTGTAAGAAATGTATATCTCTCAGATGGCTTCGATTTGGTAGGTAGATTGTTACATGAGTCCACTTGTGTGAAAAGTTATGGTCGTTTTACCGTCGGCTACTCCAAGGGAGAATACTTGCAAGCACACAACCAAAAGAAACGTACCAAGACTTCGTCTTGGATTAGTAGTGCGGGAAGAATAAAAACCTAAAAAAGATACGAATCGAAAAATATGAAAAGAAAACCAAAACGTGCTAGATTGGTGGTTTCACCAAATCTTAGCGCCCCCGCTCTGATATCAATTGTTGGATCGAGAAGCGTCGCTAGAGGGGGGTGAATAGCGATCGTAAATCTTTTCGACATTTCGTTCGAGTAGACAATTAAATGAGTAAGAGAAGCGGAAAATAAAGGAACACGTTTATTTTTACTTGGTTCACAACCCAGCAGTTGCTACTCCAAGGCCCTATCGGTCCTAGACCGCGTACAGAGGGCAAAGCACTATAACGTCTCCTCCTCGTTGGAGGTAGGAGACAACGATCACAAAAATTGAATGTACGAGGATGAGGCAACAAGGCTACCTCACCTCGTTACGATTAAAATAAAGAATACAATAAAAATAATTACTTGCTACTGCTGCCGACGAAGGAGATTTGAACTTGTCGTCGCGTTGGCGTTATGACGGCGTTGGAGCGTTGGCGTTGTAGGAGCACTTGATGAATAAACTTGATGATGCTTGGAGTTGGAATCCTCCCCTCCTTTTATAGATTTTGGCCTCTGAATATGTCTCCTCTTTTTTCGGAATAGATCCCGAAGTTGTCCAAATTTTATCGCGAAGTGGTCGCGTCAAACCTTATCCGTTTTGACCTAGCGCAAAGGCTGATTCGTTGCCATCAGTCGACTGATGCCTCCCATCAGTCGACTGATGAGCATTAGTCGACTGCTTGATGTCCAGCAGTCGACTGCCAGCCTGGCCACTTTCCTGCAGTAAGAGGTTATCTTGGAAAATGATAAATGCGATGGTTTCTGACCGTCCGATCTCGACCTAGACCTTCCACGGGAAGTCTTAATCAGATCGCCGCCTACGATCGTCCCCGTAAAGAGGACACGACCTTACAATCTCTCACTCACACGAGCTTACCTCGATAGTAGCTCTTGCTTCCGGCCTTCCACTCGATTCCTTCGGCTCCCTCCGAAGTCACTCGAGTATCGCCCGACCACCATGGCTTCCTTCGGGTGTCGCTAGCCTTCAGCTCCAGCTTTAGCACTTTTCTGCACACTTGATTTAGCACGTGAGATAATGTTGTAAACTTAACTTTGTGTCTTTGCCATAATCAAAACACAGGTTCGATTATCTAGTGCCCCTGCACCAACAGAGTCGCTATGTCATCGCCCCATCTTTCTTGAAGATCCATCGTCTTCCCTCTAGCTTCTTTAGCTCCTGGCGATTAGTCCGTGGAAGAGCCCAGGGCTCTGATACCAATTGTAGGAAATTTGAGGCCGCTAGAGGGGGGGTGAATAGCGTGTGACCGTACGATAATGGAATTCGTTCGCATTGCTTGTCTACAATCTTGTTAGCACACAGCGGAATAAACAATAACAAATACAAACACAAGATACAATCACAACACGCACAATATAACGTGGTTCGGAACCGAACGGTTCCTACTCCACGGATTGGGTTCGTACGAACCCTAGCGATGCCACAAACACCACTAAGCAATAAACTCCTTCTCGACAACAAGTCGGAGGTGGAGAAACCTTGTACAATGAATTACAACAAGTAATACAAAGTAAACAAGCAAATACAAGTGAAAATGTAAAGAACACTTTACAAACTAGGGTTTTGAGCGCTTGAATGTCGGTTGCTTGGATGAGCTTGAAGGGCCCTGAAATGCACCTGCAAATCGCCTTCAAATCGCCTCACCAAAGCTCCCAAAGAACTGATGCCGAAATCCTCCACGAGCTCCCCTTTTTAACTTGCGTCGGCCGATTTTACTTTGCGCGATCGTCATAAGTCCCGGCCGATCGCTAACACTGTAGCTGTGAGACAACAGCTCAATCCACGTTGGACAAGTTCCAACGGAACTCTCACCAGTCGACTGTCAATATTGGCAGTCGACTGCCAGCGCCCGTAGCCGACTGCCCAGTCGACTACGGAGCATTCTGTGCTCGCAACTCACCTGGTAGTCGACTGCCATCAACATCAGTCGACTGCCAGAGCAATTCCAGCTATTAAACGTCAGTCGAACTCAAGTCGACTCATGGCAGTCGAACCGGCCATAATGTCAGTTGACTGCAAACCTCAAAGATGAGGTTTTAACCCAAGTATGGTGTCCCCATACTTGCTAGACCATCCTTAGCCTAGACCTAAGCCTTCTAGCCACCTCCATCATCCTTACGCCTCTCGGATCCCTCCAAGTCATCCATGACTTGTTCATCCATCGCACTAGCCTTCAGGTGCTTCCATCGGCTATGTCATGCTAACGGTGTCTACACCGCCAAGGAACATTGGACTTACGCCGCCAAGACTCCGCTTGGACTTTACGCCGCCAATATCAAACCCCTTGGACTTCTCAAATGCCAAGACTCAAGCTTGGCCTTTCCCTTGCCAACCCATGTTGGACTTTCCATGCCAAGACACATGCTTGGACTTTCCCTTGCCAACATATGTTGGACTTTCCATGCCAAGCCCCATGCTTGGACTTTCCTTGTGTCAAGTACTCAAGACTTGGACTTTCCCAAATGCCAAGTGTCCCACTTGGACTTTCCATGCCAAGTACCCATGACTTAGACTTTACCTTGCCAAGACCCATGCTTGGACTTTCCCATAATCACATGGTCAATCCCTAGTCAACCATCAAAGACTCCCTCGAGTCAAACTCGAGTCTGATCAATTATAACCTGGGTCGATTGCTCCAACAATCTCCCCAACATATTAACCGACATTAATGTCAAACATCAATGTCAAACATACTATGTCAAACCACTTTGTCAAACATCAAAACATCACTCGAGTCAAACTCGAGTCTGGTCAATCGTGACCTGGGCCGATTGCACCAACATAGATGACATAATATTTGGAACTACTAATTCGATCATACTAAACGAGTTCATTTCACTCATGGAGAGTGAATTTGAAATGAACTTAGTAAGAGAATTAAATTTCTTTCTAGGATTACAAATTAAACAAACTAAAGAAGGAATCTATTTACATCAACAAAAATACGCTAAGGAATTAATTAACCGATTTGGAATGCAAAATGCTAAAATTATTAATACACTCATGGCAATAAATGTTAATATAGGAGAAGATGTAGACGGAAAACCTATTGACCTAAAGTACTATAGGAGCGCAATAGGGAGTCTCCTTTACTTAACTGCAAGTCAACCCGACATACTATTCGGAGTAAATATGTGTGCAAGGTTCTAAACCTGTGCTAAGGAGTCTCACCTAACATTAGTTAAGTGTATCCTTAGGTATCTAAAGGGCACACTAAGCGTAGGTATTTGGTACCCTAGAACTACCGAGTTCGAACTAATGGGCTACTCCGACTCGAATTATGCCAGTAGTAAACTCGATAGAAAGAGCACGAGCGGTTGTTGTCAACTTCTCGTCTCAAGTCTAGTGAGTTGGTGCAGTAGGAAGTAACACTGTGTTGCCTTATCTACCATCGAAGCCGAATATGTCGCGATGAGTGAGTGTGTGGCTCAGCTTCTTTGGATGAAGCACACTCTCCAAGACTTTAACTTAAACTTCAGTAATATTAAAACTCACATAGATAATATTAGCTCAATCAACTTAACCAAAAATCTGATATGTCACTCTAGGACCAAACATATTGAGGTCAAACACCACTTTATTCGAGAACATGTAGCTAACGGAACTATACAACTCGAATACGTGGAATCATAGTTGAATCTAGCGGACCTATTTACCAAACCTTTACCCGAAGCCGAATTTAGTCTACTAAGACGAAAATTGGGCATGTGCGTAATAAAGTAGGATTGACAACTTATATTTTTATATACTCTATTATTCACTTTTCTTTTCATGTTAATGGAACTAGCTTAGGGCTTACACTAGATATTATGTACCTATAGATTTAAGGAGTCAATGCATCTCACAACACATAGGACTAATGTGTTTGTGTACTTAGCCACGTAGATGGGCATGAGATGTTAGGACCTCACTCCTAATTTCAGATGTAGACTTAGTTCATTGACATGAACCACGGAATATAATTACATAAATTAATCAACTCTACTCAGGACTTGTTGATCATTTCATATCAATCAAGTCAAATAGAGTTGAACATCTAAATAGATAAGCTTATGTTTAAACTACTATTTTCAAACTTTATTTGGAACATGCTTGGACTTAAAACTAAATTCAAAACTATGTTTTTCAAATCCCCCACTCCTACCGATTTATGGCAAAAGGGGGAGAAAGGTCAAAGTTAAGGGATCAATTTTTTTTTATAACTTAACTTGAGTACGGATCTTATACTTTTATGGCCCAAAGTTAAGTTAACTTTGTTTAATTAACTTAACCTAACCTTGTTTATTTAACTTTTTAACTTAACCTCTGTGGTTAATCTTTCTTAATTAATAAAGGGGGAGAAAGGCCAAGGTTAACTTTGAACTTATTCTCTGGTGCAAAGGTTGAAATCCGCCAACCTAGCGGCTCCTACCAGCCCACCCTCGGACCATTGTAACGGAGGTAAATCATGGTAGGTCTTTGGCCCTTAAGACTAGTAACTAGTGCATGGAGGGACGACACTCTCCATTAAGGGGGAGGGTCAAGATACTTTTTCAAGTACTCACCCTCGGTCAAGGGGGAGGATTCCTCAAGGGGGAGCACTTGAAAGAAAGTTCTTCTCATACTCCTACTCATTCATGCATATTTCATACTCATGTTATTCATTTTACTTAATGCACTTAATTTATTTACTTAACTTTGTGTTGGTTTGTCATAGATCAAAAAGGGAGAGATTGTTGGTACAGTAGGCACCTGAATCAAACCTGAGTTTTGATTATAGCAAATACACAAAGTTAAACTCACTTTGTTATCTCACGAGCTGAATCAAGTGTGCAGAATTGCTAAGTTAAGCCGAAGGTCAGCGACACTTGGAGGGAACTGTGGTGGTCGGGCGACACCGGGAGGACTTCGGAGGAAGCCAAAGAACTCAGGTGAAGACCGGAAGCGAAGCTTCAAAGGTAAAGGTTGAGGTAAGCTCGTGTGAGCGAGTGTAAGTAAGGTCGTGTCCTCCGTACGGGGATATCCTTAGGCGATGATCCGACCAGGACTTTCCATGGAAGGTCTAAGTCGAGATCGGATGGTAAACGACCATCGAACTTACTTATATTAACTGCATTTTCGAGCTAACTCTTCATTGCAGTTGGAAACCCTGCCATCAGTCGACTAACGGCTTGTATCAATCGACTGATGCCTCCAACAGTTGACTGGTAAGAGTAGCAGTCGACTGATGGTCAAGGATCAGCCTCGAGGAGAGTCAAAGTTTATCTCCATTTCTCAAGGGCTAGGTGACATCACCTCATGAAACCTCATCTCAACGATTAGAGTTTCACAAGGCTATAAAAGTAGGGGTTCTCCACCCCTTTTCTGTCATTCAAAGTGCTTCCAAGTTCTCCCGCAACGCCACGACTCTCTGACAATCCTACATCGATGAAATGTTGCCGAAACGCCGACGACCCAAGATTCTTCTTCTAGCTCTTTAGCCGTCGGTAACTTTTAAAGTTGTTATTTCATTATATTCAGTTTCAATTTGTATTTCGGAGCTTTTAATCGTAACAAGGAGAGGGGGAGTGTCCCTCTACCTTAATCTCTTTCGAGCTTTTTGCATTCCGTTGTCTCCTACCTCTAACGAGGAGGAGATTATTTTAGTGTATTGCCCTTCGTACATGGTCTCAAACCATTAGGGCCATGGATTAGCAACCGAAGGCTGTGAACCAAGTAAAAATAAAAAGTGTCATATTTATTTTCCGTTGTGTTTACTCTTACTCGTGTTTTATATTGAACAAAAAAGAAAAAGTTTCTCTTGCGCTATTCACCCCCCCCCCTTCTAGCGCTCAAATCGATCTAACAATAAGTCCAACCTTAACTCTTCCAAAGCTAAAGCATAGTAAAGGTTTACCAAACTTAAACTTCACTTCTTCCCCTTTGGCATACATAAAAAGACTACCAAGGGTATCAATATCTCATATACCAATGAGATCTTACATTCTCCCTCTTGGTCCAAAAACATCTAGGACGCCTTCACTCTTCATAGTGTTAAGTCTCATATCACTAAATGAGAGGCAATCCTCACTTCTCTAAATTTTTCCCTTCATCATCCCTTGATGGATAAACTTCCCCTAAATGTTTACCCTCTCTTACCATTGTACCAACAATGTCCTTAGAGAGTTCCTAAGCCAATAGGAAACTTAAACCATCGAAAATAAGGGTAAAAGTTCAAACTTGAACTTTAACCTCCCTTAGAATTCAATACTCAAACCTAAACACCTCTCCTAATCATTTTTAATAATATTTCACCCTTCCAATGCTTTCCAAAGCATATCCTAGGGTTATGAGACGTTATGGTACCTAGGGATGGCTGAAAATGAGCTAAACAAATCTTATTTATCCGAAATCAACCCAGTAGTTGACTTGGTCAACAATCAATCGACTACTGATAGCACCAGTCGACTGCCAGCCTGAGACAGTCGATTAACATTTGATTTCCAAAAATCATACTTACAGTAACAAACTTTAAAAATATACAAGTAAATATATGTATTTTGAAAAATCTTGAAAATGCATACGTACATTACTTACATAAAATATAATGGGTGAAAAATAATTTTATAATAAAATACTCATTCAATTGTGAGATTGATATAAAGTTTAAAACGATTGATAATTTCAATGTTTTAATTCTACTTTGTATCAATTTCATCAATGATGATAACTATCAAAAGATATACTTCACCAAGATTTTTCAAAATGATTTTGAAATATTTTTCAAACATTATTTCAATCATGGTCTATGGACAAGTATACATGACTTGTATACTAGCTTTCCTCATGATTTATACCTATGATTGAGATAAGTTTGAGTTCATCTAGATGCAACATCTATGCACCTTGAACTTAACTCATTTTCTTAACATCTCACATGTGTCTAGGATGTATAAATGCATACACATGTCAATCTAATGTTCTTGTGAAATATGGGTTTAGGTTCTTTTTTCCTAAACTAAGAGATCATGCATTTTTCTAGGAAACTCTATTTGATTCCCTTATACTTGGGACTTCAAATCATGTTATTATTCTTAAATCAATTTTAATTATCCTAAATGCATGAAAATTGATCATGGCATAAAAATGATAACACAATTAAAGTATATGTCAATAATCAAGATGTCATGACATAAAGATAAAACCTAAGTACAACATGACATTATCAAAAATATTTTCATGACATATAAGTAATTTTATGTGAAACATGATGTCATGACATGACAAAGCAAACAGGACATGGCAATTCTATAAGAATACCTAAATTTTAAACATGCATGTCATTTCCTACGATTTATCCAATTTTTCCATAATAGATCAATTTTTCAAATGTGCCAAAATTCCAAAATTGCACACTATGACTCGAAGATCTCATTGTGTCAATTTTGATCAATTTTTTATACTTTTCAAATTTTATTGGTACATCCTAAAATCTTTAGGATCAAAATTCTAACCTCATTTCCAAAGTATCACATTACTTTGAAAATATCCTAAAGTATCAACTTTGCTATGGTTAGGTTAACTACCTTATCAATTCAAGTTGACACACCCTAACCCATCTAGCATGAGGGAATCACACTCCTAGAAATTTAAAATCTATTTGAGCTCCTTAGGTTAACTAGGCACTCTCTAGAGATATCCTCCCTTAGTACCTGATCATTTCCCCGACAATGACGCCAAATTTGATAATGGTCTTTGTCGTGGTACCGTTATAAATTAATTATCAAATCCTCTCTACTGTAATATAGCACAGTGAATGACCCGAATCGTTTCCCAATGAGTGTAATCGAGAAAATAATAGCCTTAGGATTGCTAATTATTGCTTTGGTTTTCTTCAAATGTAAACATGGGGTTTTGGATTTAAAATGTTAATCCTATTAAACGGAAGACAATACAAAAACTCTAATCTAACTAAACTATAATTGCGATGAAATTAAAGGAAACTTAAACTAAGCATTCAAACAAGAACATTCAAAAACATAAAGAAAATACAGAAATTTAAATAATAATTCAAATGTAGAATAACATGAGTGTAAAGTAAAGTATGAAATTAAATCTAATTTAACTAACTACAAGCTAATTACTCAAAGAAATATTTCACCGAACACTAAATAGACATGAAACAAAGTAAATAGAGATCATTTCCGTACAAACATTCAACAAATTAAAGTAAGAAAATAATAACAAAACACGTGAAGAAATCTGCATAGGTGTCGTCCAGAATCTATTGGAGGCTGAGAAGATGCTGGATTAGTGTTGTAGAGCAAGGAACGGTGCTGTTGGAAGTTGATGGAGCGGCAGAGAGATGCTGATCGAACTGTGGAGGTGCTGATGGAGCTGCGAAGAAGGTGGAGATAATCCAGTTGAAAGGACTGGGAGATCAGCTGATCGGAGGGGAATCACCTTCTCCGATCAGCTGTCGTCGGCGAAGATGGTAGCTGTAGCTGCAGAGCTTGGAGAAGAGAGGACTTCCGGCGGTGGATTGATGGTGAGGATGAGGAAGAGATGGAATAGCACCGCCGGCCTTGGTGGAGAAGATGAACGGTCGGCGGTGAGGAGATGGAGGAAGTGGCGATGAAGAAGATCGGAGATCGTGGATGAAGAAGCTGCCGATTGGGGAAGAAGTTCTGCATCTCGTGAAAAGGTCGGCGGAAGAAATCTGATCAAGCTCCGTAAATAACCCAAGTCCTAGATATGATCCGACGACCCAGAATGCTCTGATCTTCTATGGACGGATCTGATCTATTTGAATGAACGATCACGATCAACTTGATCTAGATGAAAGGTTGAGATAAATAGAACTGAGTGTATGGTTCGGATCTCTCCAAATTGAGATAGATGACTCAGAATCAATCAGATCTCATCGGATGGTCAGGATTGAGCAAACATGGACTCTTGATTAAATTGCTTTAGATCCTAATGAAGGATCCAAATTAATCCATCTTGAAACACCTCTTTAAACCCTAGATTAAATCATATTTGATCCAACTCGAGTCTAATCCATTGGCTCATCTCGATCTCCTACAAATAAGGTATAAAATTTACATATAAGTCCACAAATTTAGGAAAATTTATAATAAGATGTAAAATAAATCCAAACTCGTAAAACATACTAAGAATCGACAATTAATTATACGAGAGGATTAAAAACATCGAAATTAAGAACCAAAATAATATTCTAAAATATTATTATCAGTACCTTCCTAATGACCCTTTTAGCCTTTGAAATCTTGGTCATTTGGATCTTGTCAAGGTCAACTCTATGGGTAACTCCCCTTGTAACATTGCTAGTGACTTTCCTAGACTTTTTAGTCACTTGACACTTACCATGGTTAGTCTTAGGGATGACTTCCCCAGTAACTTTGATTTTTCTAGACCTATGGGTGGTTCTATAGTCAAATGGAACGTTATGATAGGTTGGCATAATCTCCTTGGACTTAGGCTTGTGACCCAAGCTTTTCCTATCCTTGGAAGACTCTTGCCTCCTAGATCCTAATTTTTTTATCATTAGACTCATTAATTGAATTTGTCATTTTTGCAAGGGTCTTTTACAATTTCTCAAACCTTGACCTTAAGGCTTAATTTTCTACCACTAATGCCCCAAATTTTAAATTTTTATTTTTTCTTTAGGCATTGTTTCTCCTTCTAGGCATATGTTTACCCTTCTTAGGGTTAATACCTAAATGGTTCTCTATCTTCCTAATAGCTTCCTTAGGTAGAATTGTTCTTGAGTTATTGGTTCTAGATTTGTTCTTAGGTAACTTAACATGTTTGACACCTAAGCAATGATATTTGTTATTTCTAGCATGCTTTTCATGAGCAATAGCAAGGAAATTTCTAGCATGATTCCTATCATTACGTAAAGTAAGAGCACTATTTAAATTTACCTTAGGGTTTGCCTTCGCCCCCCTACACGTGATGCTCCTCCTTTGTCTTTGGTTTGTTTCCTCCCCCTAGGGCATTGAGTCCTATAGTGGCCCTTTTGATTGCATTTAAAGTAAATAATATGCTCCTTCCTCTTAATTGTTAGGGCTCCAGCATCATTAGGATTTTCATTGACTTTTGGTGTCGTTGAGCCTTCTTGACTCTTTTTGGACACTTACTCTTGTAATACCCTTGCTTCCTACACTCAAAATATGTTATGTGATTTTTATTTTTATTTGGCATGCTTGAGTTACCTTCTTGGATGGTGGTAGGAGGCTCTTGGTTGGATTCTTCTTCTCTTCCAGAAGTAGAGGCTTCCTCATGATTTTGCTCCGGAGTCGATGGTCTCTCCTCCCCCTCAATCTAGAGATGGAGGCTTCTCCAACCTCTTCTACCTTTTCCTTGGATGTTGAGCATATCTCAACTTTCGATTTTTCAAGTTCTTTGGATGACGATGATGTGTTTTCTTCTTGAGCTTGAGAGGATGAACACTCCTCTACTTCTTTGGTCGACAAAGGATTCTAATGGTACTTTATCAATTCGCTCCAAAGCTCCTTGACATCCTTATAGTCACCTAATTGGACAAGACATCATTAGGTATTACATCACTTAGCATTTTGATTATCTTAAGATTTATCTTGAGCCCCTTGAGTTGTTCCTTGGTCCATTTCTCAACCTTGAGGATTCCACCCTTCTTGGTCCTTGGGAATTCACAACCTTCTATCAAGGCGGACCATAGCTTGATATCCACCATCATCAGGAAGTTCTCAATCCTTATTTTCCATTGATTGAAACCCTCAAATTCATAGTTTTCGTAGGATGGTGGTGTGTTAATGTCGTGGACCAATCTAAGACTTGGCTCCTCCATCTTCCTTCTTCCCTCTAGCGCTTTGCTCTCTTGGCGGTTAGTCCGTAGAAGATCTCCTAGCTCCGATACCACTTGTTAAAGATCGGATAACCGCACTAGAGAGGGGTGAATAGCGATTACATAATTTCTTTTCTTTCGATCGCGTGCTTGTCTACAATTGTTGTTAGTGCAGAGGAATACAAATACAAATACAAATAACAAATGAAAATAACAATACAAGCACAACACAAGGATATAACGTAGTTCGGAACCTAGAGTTTCTACTCCACGGGTCGAGTTCAAGTGAGCTCTAGTGATGCATACCACCACTAATAAACCTCTCATTCTCGAAAAACACTCCAGAGGTGGAGAAACCTCTTACAAGGTGATTACAATAGTAATACAAGAAATACAACAAGTATACTAAACAATAAGAAAATACAAGTAAAGAAAACTTTACAGAAAGAATGTTTGATTGCTTGCTTGTCGATTGCTTTGAATTTCTCTTGAAGGTCTGGAGTGCAACATCACTTCCCCTTCAAAATTGCCTCAAAAAATTGCTGCAAAATCCTCCATCTCGAGCTGTTTTTATAACCTGTATCAAGTTGATTTTGCGCCTAACAATCGACTGCCAAAAGGCATCAGTTGATTGCTCTCCTATCCGTGTTGGTGCAGGGGCACTAGATAATTGAACCTAGATTTTGATTATAACAAAGATCCAAAGTTAAGGTCATATTATTATCTCATGAGCTGAATTAAGTGTGAAGGAAATGGTTAAGCTAAGCTGAAGGTCAGCGACACCCGGAGAATCCTGAGTCGGGAAACCGTGGTGGCCGGGCGACACCGAAGGAACTTCGTGGGAATCGAAGAATCTAGGTGGAAGACCAGAAGCAAAGCGGCAGGTCATAAAGGATCAGAGGTAAGCACGAGTGTGAAGAGAGATGGTAAGGTCGTGTCCTCTATATGGGGATGACCGTAGGCGATGATCCGACTAAGACTTCCAGTGGAAGGTCTAGGTCGAGATCGGACGGTAGGGAACCGTCATATTTACCATTTTCTGTGCTAACCTTTTATTGTGGGAAAGTGGCCAGGCTGACAGCCGACTGATGCACATCAGTCAACTGATGGTGACAAATCAGCCTTTTGCGCTAGGTCAAAACGGATAATGTTTGACGCGGCCACTTCGCGATAAAATATGGAGCCACCTCATGATCAGTTCCAAAAGATGAGAATTTCTATCAGGACTTATTCCAATGCAAAAGTCTGTAAAAGGAGGGGAGGACTCCAACCCAAATATCAATCATCTTGCTCTCAAAGTGCTCCCGCAACGCCAAAGCTCCAACGCCGTAACACCGACGCAACGCCAAGTTCAAAATCTATTCATCGGCAGTAAGTATTATTTTTATTTACTGTATTCGATCATGGTTTTAATCATAACGAGGTGAGGTAGGCTTGTTGCCTCATCCTCGTGCTTTTGGTTTTGTGATCGTTGTCTCCTACCTCCAACGAGGAGGAGACTTTATAGTGGATTGCCCCTTCGTACGCGGTCAAGGATCGTGATGCCTTAGATTAGCAGTCGGTGGGTTGTGAACCAAGTAAAAATAAATTATGTTATTTATTTTTTCGCTGTGCTTGCTCTTATCAAATGAACGAAAGAAAGTTTTACGCTCGCTATTCACCCCCCCCCTCTAGTGATGCTTCTCGATCCAACAATCCGTTGTCTCACAACGACTCTATCCAAACTGGAACCTGCCCAACGGATACCCTAGCAATCGACTGACCTTACCAGCAATCGACTGTGTTATGTTTGAGAGGTGTCCTAAGGTAATCACCTTATAGTTGTACTATTTATTTAATAAATAAAAATTCACTATTTAAGTGCACTGTCATATGTGTTTGATTGGATCTTAAACTTATTTACTGAATATCCGCGATACGATTCATAGCATGAGAGAACTTGTGATTGGATCACAACTAGTGAGTATCTCTACATATGTAATAATGAATGTATTAAAATAATCCCTAGTCGATGAATTGATGAGTTCGAACATCATCGATTCTGGGAGACTAGCGCGGGTTATACTCTTTGGTTTATCCAAGCAACTGCTCCTCACTGGCTGGAGAAATTGAGATGTCAAGAGTTAAACATGGATGCTAGTTATGGTAACTAGTTCATTGGAGTGACCTTCTGTAAGACTTCACATGGTTCTCTGCATATAAGATATGTCAGTGAAACTCTTACTACAGCTCGAGTGTGAGTTTCCTTCGACTTGAGGCATTCAAGTCATCTTAGTCATGGAGATTTATACTTTGACATCTTAGTCGATACATCTCTATAGAGGTGTGGGTATGGGATGATCAGGTATAAGTCGAAGTGCTTGAAGGTGATTGAATAAACAACCAAGGATTCACCACTCCAAGGCGAGGATATGTATACCCTATGGCCACTCGTCAGGATTGTTACTCAAAGTCTTTGGCCAAAGTATTGCATGTCAAGAGTATGACACTCCTGGATACATGTCGAAGTAATTAGAATCCACTGGACGAGGAAGTAAGACTTGGGCTAGTTGTGACGTAGTCAGCCTAGTGGGGACTAACACATAGACTGTGTCCTGAACCAAGTGGGTATAAGATGAGTGAAAGAAACGAGGCATGATTCACTGTAGCTGCTGAAGGGTTCGAAAATGGTTCCGAGATCAACCATTGATTTTTTGGTTAATTGGGGATCATGATGTAGTACTAGGTGTCACTTATGATCGTTCCATAATTAATGGTTAATTATAGACAACCAACATAAACCGAGAATCTATTAGGTCACACGCACTACGAATCTTTCGAAGAGACTTAAAACGAGTTTGAGAATTGGATTCTCAAGATCGAGAGAGATCAAGTTTGGTTGGACCATGTTAGTAATATATGATAGATGTCCTAAGGCAATCGCCTTATGTATGAACCATTTATATGATAAATGAAGATTCACTATTTGAGTATACATGGTTTCTTGTATTTGATTGGATCTTAAACTCATTTACTGAATGTCCGCGATACGACTCACAGCATGAGAGAATTTGTGATTGGATCACAACTAGTGAGTATCTCTACATGTGTAATTGTGATGTATCAGAATTATCCCTAGTCGATGAATTGATGGATTTGGACACCATCAATTCTGTCGAGACTAGCAGAGGTATACTCCTTGGTGTATCCAAGCAGCTGATTCTCACTGGCTGGTGACATTGTGATGTCCGGAGTTAATCGTGGATGCTAGTTATGGTAACTAGTTCATTAGAGTGACCAACCATAAGACTTCATATGGTTCTCTGCATATATAGATATGTCAATGAAGTTCTTACTGTAGCTTAAGTGCGATGTTCCTTTGACTTGCGATATTCAAGTCATCTTGATCATAAAGACTTATGCTTTGACATCTTAAGCAAGCATCTCTGAGGAAATATGGACCTGGGATGATTGGGTATAAGTCAAAGTGATCGAAGGTGTTTGAATAGCCTATAAAGGATTCACCACTCCTTGCGAGGAGATGTATACCCATGGCCTCTCGTCGGATTATTACTAAAGTCTTTGGCCAAAGTATTACATGTTTAGAGTAAGGTACTCTTCGATACATGTGCAGTAACTAGAATCCGTAGGATGAGGAAATGATACTTGGGCTAGGTGTGATGTAGTCAGCCTAGTAGGGACTGACACTATAGACCATGTCCTGAACCAAGTGGGTATAAGATGAGTGAAGGGAATGGGGCACGATTCATTCGAGCTGCTGAAGGGTTTCAGAAATAGTTTTGGATCAACCGTTGATCTTTTCGGTTAATTGGGGATCATGATGTACTACTAGGTGTCACTCATGATCATTCTATAATTAATGGTTAATTATAGACGGCCAACATAAACCGAGAACCTATTTGGTCACACGCACAACGAGCGTAATCCGAAGGATTTAAAACGAGCTTGAGAATGGGATTCTTAGACCGAGAGAAACTAGGTTTGGTTGGACCAAACGTGGAGCGAGCATGAAATCATTTCAGTCGCAATGGAAGCATGGATGGGCCGTGTCTTGTGAAGACATAATGGATGAACCAAAATGGTTTGGTTCTAATCCAATGGAGGAGAATAAACCAAAGGGTTTGGTTTATTTTAAACGAATGAACCAAAGTTGGTTCGGTTCATTTTAACTTAAAATAAACCATCATGGTTTGGTTTATTTTAACTTATATTAATGGAGCGGGTTAACGGGCCTTATGGTTATGATCCAATAACCATTAAGAGAATTAGTTCTCTATAAAAGAGGGCTTAAGGGTTTTTAAGCCCTAATCCAAAAACCCTAACCTAGAGTTGCCGCCCACCTCTCCCCTTTGAAGAAGTCGGCGCCAACCCTAGTGTTGCCGCCCCTTCTTCTCCAATCGGCGACCAACTGCTGCCGTCTTCTCCACTTGCCGGCGTCGAGCTGCTGCCGGAGGAGCTCCGGTGATCTCCCTTGGGTTCGGTAATAAGGTGAGCTTCCACCTTTCCTTTTTGGCCGGCCCCTACTCCTCCACCAAAGCTGTCCAGTTTTTTGGACAGCTTGTTTCCCTCTCGTCGGAGCATCGTTTGGACGACGTTTGGAGCTCCAACAGTGGTAGCCTTGTCGGGGATTCGATCTCCGGTAATCCTCATAGGTATAGGACGAAGGATTCGTCAAACGGTTGACGAATACCTCTCCGGAGAAGCGAGTTTTGAGGACTCGGTTTTGGATCCAAATTTGGATTCGGATAGTGATCTTCTCTCGATCACATTGTCTTCAACACGAGGCTAGTAACCCGTACGAAGATGAGGCTCGTGACTTGGTGAAGTCATCCCGAATATACTCGACGTGGATACGGATAGAGACGATTCTAGTGAGGATCGTTTTGGTTGATGCCTTTCCCGCTACACGTGATACGAAAGGTATACGTAGTTAAATTTCTTTTTATTGCAAAATTTAAATTTACGTTTATGTCTACACATGTTGTACTATGCATGCGTGTGATGTGTGTGTTGTAATAAATATAGATTTATTATTTTCATTTCTTCCGCTGTGCACATGTTTACGAAACATGTTCGAACACACACTCGCCGCGGTGCCGGAAACCCAACAGTGGTATCAAAGCCCAGGTTGTGTTTCGACATAATTGTAAAATAGTTTTGCGATAGTCATAATGATATTTCTGGAAATTTTCTACTTTTGGAAAGTTAGAAGTATTTATGGAAATTTTTCAATTTTGGAAAGTCTAGAAGTATTTATGGAAATCTTTTACTTTTGGAAAGTTGGAAGTATTTATGGAAATTGATATTTTCCATAAATAAAATATTTGATTAGATTTGGAAATTTGTTTCCTAATTTAATCCTGATTTGATTTGGGAAATCAAATCTTAAAAATATTTTATTTCCATAGGTAGTTTTGATGATTTAGGAAATTGGTTTCCTAAATTGACTTTCCTTAATCAACTATTTCCATAAATAAAATATGTGATTAGATTTGGAAATTTGTTTCCTAATTTAATCATGATTTGATTTGGAGAATCAAATCTTAAACATATTTTATTTCCATAAATAGTTATGACATATAAGGAAATATTGTACATGACATAATTGTATACCATGTAATTGCATTAGATGCATATCATTATGTCATGCGTGTCGTGACATATAGATGTATGCCATGTATGTCATTCCTTGTAGATAATAGTTATTTGCATGCAAAGAGGATGAGACATAAAACCCTAACTCAATATTAAAGCCTACACCTTCCATTAATATGGTTAGAACCAGAGTTTCGTTTCTTATTCGGGTTGTTGGACTCTCTCCAAGCCCGGCTCGAACCCGAACATGTTCAAACCATGGAATAGTTTAAAACTAATATGGTAAGAGTCAGAGTTCAATCGTTAGCTTTGGTTGTTGGACTCTCTCCAAGCCGGGCTAATTGGTTGAATGTGCTCTAACCATATTAAAACTATTTCTCGATTAATGGGTTGGCTTTAACCTGGAGCATCGGCTTGTTGGACTCTCTCCAAGGTCGATGTTAAGGGAGGTGAAGTTGGGTGCTATGCATATGATGCATACTTGTTAATGTGTTAACAACCCGATGTATGTGTGAACATTCAATTAGTTGATAGCATATTGTGATAGTTGCATATACGTGATATGCAATCAGTATAGTTGATACCTAACATCGTAGTTATGAATGGCTTGTTGGACTCTCTCCAAGGTTGTTCATATCTATGATGGATATCAACCCATTCGGAGATGGACCTACGATCTCCCGAAGTGATTTTGGGGCTTTTGAAATTCGAAAAATGAATGGGATTTATAAATGTATATTGATGCACTCATATATGCAAGTTTTGTATTTCTAGGTCAATCGATTGATCATGACGTCTTTGAATTTGCGCACTATTTTGGATTCAAACAAACTGACTGGGCCTAACTTCCTGGACTGGCTTAGAAACCTGAGAATTGTTCTCAAGGTGGAAAAGCTAGCATATGTCCTTGAAGAGCCTCTTCCCAACCGTCCTAAGGACGATGCAACTCCAGACTAAATGTTGGTCTATCAGAAGCATGTGGCAGATTCTGAGATGGTGAGTTGCATTATGCTAGCGGCGATGGTACCTTAGCTGCAAAAGCAGCATGAGCATATGGATGCTAATACCATGGTCTTCCATCTTCATGAGTTGTTTGATGAGCAAGCGAGATCCGAAAGGTTCGAAGTCTCCAGGCTCCTCTTCACCACGAAGATGCAAGAAGGTTCGTCTGTAGTGCAGTTTGTGCTAAAGATGAACGGGTACATCGAGCGGCTACCCTCGGGTTTATGATGGATCATGAATTAAGTATTGACTTAATTCTATATTGTTTGCCCAAGAGTTTCTCACAATTTGTGATGAACTATCGGATGAACAAATTGGAATCCACTATTCCTGAGCTCCTCAATATGCTGAAGACTGTGGAGCCTTCTGTGAAGCATTAGGAGAAGGCGGTTCTGTTAGTTGATTCCTCAAAGAAAGGTTCTAAGAGGAAGGCAAAAGAACAGAAGAAAGGGAAGAACAAGAAGGCAAAGAAGGCAGAACCAGCACAAAAGGGCACCTGCCATCACTGTGGCAAGGAAGGCCACTGGCGAAGAAACTGCAAGATTTATCTTGAGTCCATGAAGAAGAAGAAGGCATCTGATACCCCATCCTCTTCAGGTATCTTCGTTATTGATTGTTATTCTATTTCCTTAGACACTTGGGTATTGGATACTGGGTGTGGCTCACATATATGTAATGACATACAGGGGCTAAGGAATAGAAGAAGACTCGTCAGAGGGGAGTCAAATTTGCGAGTTGGCAATGGAGCAAAGGTTACTACGGTCGCCATCGGAACTTATTTGCTGAAGCTCCCTAGTGGACTAGTCTTGGAACTGGACAATTGCTATTGTGTTCCTTCTCTAATAAAGAACATTGTTTCTATTTCCTGCTTAAATAGAAATGGTTTCCATTTAACGTTTAGTAACAATTGTTGTTATATAACTTTGAATGACGTACTTTATGGAACTGGAACTTTTAGCAATGGCATTTATACGTTGGACGTATCCAGTGACATTTTCAATATCGAAGTGAGCAACAAGCTTGCTCAAAAGGATGATCAATTAGACTCTTACATGTGGCATTGTCATCTTGGCCATGTAAGCAATAAATGCATGTCCGAATTACACCGATGTGGAATTCTGGAATCGTTTGAATTAGATTCATACGATACATGCGAATCATGCTTAAAAGGCAAGATGACTAAGTTACCTTTTACTGGAAAAGGTGAACGAGTGGGAGAGTTACTAGGTCTAATACATACTGATGTATGTGGACCTATGTCAATGTTGGGTTTCCGGCACCGCGGCATGTGTGTGTTCGATCATGTTTCGTAAACATGAGCACAGCGGAAGCAATTAAAAATAATAAATCTATATTTATTACAACACACACAACACATGCATGCTATTACAACAAGTGTAGACATAACCGTAAATTAAAATTTGCAATAAAAGGAAATTAAACTACGTTATACCTTCTGTATGACGTGTAGCGGGAACGGCATCAACCGGAACGATCCTCGTAAGAATCGTCTCTATCCGTATCCATGCGGAGCTCCTCGGGATGACTTCGCTAAGTCACGAGCTTCGTCTTCGTACGGGTTACTAGCCTCGTGTTGAAGACGACGTGATCGAGAGATGATCACGATCCGAATCCAAATTCGGATCCTAAAACGAGTTCTCAAAACTCGCTTCTCCGGAGAGGTATTCGTCAACCGTTTGACGAATCCTTCGTCCTCCACCTCAGAGGATTACCGGAGATCAAATCCCGGTAAGTTAGCCGCTGTCGGAGCACTAACCGTCGCCCAAACGACGCCCGACGAGAGGAGAAGCTGTCCAGAAAACTGGACAGCTTGGTGGAGGAGTAGGCGCCGCCAAAACAAGGAGAGGAAAAACCCACCTTGATGCCGAACCTATAGGAGATCACGGAGTCGCGGAGAGTTCACGGCTGGAGCTTGGGCGCGCGGCAAGGGTCTTGAGCGGCACAAAGCTGGCGGTGGCGACATAGTTAGGCGCCCGAAATCACCAACAAGGGGTGGCGGCAACTAGGTTGGCGGACCAAAATAGATTAGGGTTTTGGATTAGGGTTTAAGCCCTATTTTATAGAGAACTAATTCTCTTAATGGTTAATGGATCATATCCATAAAGCCCGTTAACCGCTCCATTAAGATAAGTTAAAATAAACCAAACCATGATGGTTTATTTTAAGTTAAAACGAACCGAACCAACTTTTGGTTCATTCGTTTAAAATAAACCAAACCCTTTGGTTTATTCTCATCCATTAGATTAGAACCAAACCATTTTGGTCCATCCATTATGTCTTCATAAGACACGGCCCATCCACGCTTCCATTGCGACTGAAACAATTTCATGCTCGCTTTATGTTTGGTCCAACCAAACATAGTCTCTCTCGATGCGAGAATCCCATTCTCAAGCTCGTTTTAAATCCTTTGGATTACACTCGTTGTGTGTGACCAAATAGGTTCTCGGTTTATGTTGGCCGTCTATAATTAACCATTAATTATAGAACGATCATGAGTGGCACCTAGTAGTACATCATGATCCCCAATTAACCGAAAAGATCAACGGTTGATCCAGAACTATTTCTGAAACCCTTCAGTAGCTCGAATGAATCGTGCCTCATTCCCTTCACTCATCTTATACCCACTTGGTTCAGGACATGGTCTATAGTGTCGATCCCACTAAGTGACTCGTCACCTAGCCCAAGTATCATTTCCTCGTCCCTACGGATTCTAGTTACTGCACATGTATCGAAGAGTACCTTACTCTAAACATGTAATGCTTTGGCCAGAGACTTTAGTAACAATCCGACGAGAGGCCATGGGTATACATCTCCTCGCAAGGAGTGGTGAATCCTTTATAGGCTATTCAAACACCTTCGATCACTTCGACTTATACCCAATCATCCCGGGTCCACATCTCCTTAGAGATGTTTGCTTAAGATGTCAAAGCATAAGTCTCCATGATCAAGATGACTTGAATACCGCAAGTCAAAGGAACATCGCACTTAAGCCACAGTAAGAACTTCATTGACATATTTATATATGCAGAGAACCATATGAAGTCTTACGGCTGGTCACTCCAATGAACTAGTTACCATAACTAGCATCCACGATTAACTCCGGACATCACTATGTCTCCAGCTAGTGAGAATCAGCTGCTTGGATACACCAAGGAGTATACCTCGTGCTAGTCTCAACAGAATTGATGGTGTCCAGATCCATCAATTCATCGACTAGGATAATTAGATACATCATAATTACACATGTAGAGATATTCACTAGTTGTGATCCAATCACAAATTCTCTCATGCTGTGAATCGTATCGTGGACATTCAGTAAATGAGTTTAAGATCCAATCAAATACATAAAACATGTATACTCAAATAGTGAATCTTCATTTATCATATAAATGGTTCATACATAAGGCGATTGCCTTAGGACATCTCTCATATATTACTAACAGTCAACTCAAGCTTTAGGAGGCTATAGCTACTTCATTACCTTCACCGATGATCACTCACGGTTTGGGTATGTGTTCTTGATGAAACACAAGTCTGAAGCCTTTGAAAGGTTCAAAGAATTCAGAAATGAAGTAGAGAAACAACATGACAAGAGTATTAAAATACTTCGATCAGATCGAGGTGGTGAATACTTAAGTCAAGAGTTTCTTGATTATCTAAGAGACAATGGCATATTATCTCAATGGACTCCGCCGTATACACCACAACATAATGGTGTATCTGAGAGGCGTAACCGGACCTTGTTAGACTTGGTCAGGTCAATGATGAATCATGCAAATCTTCCCAAGTCCTTTTGGGGCTATGCACTTCAGACAGCTATTTACTTGTTAAACAGAATGCCAACCAAGGTAGTCTCTACTACTCCATATGAGATATGGAATGGTAAGAAATCTCATGTATCTTACTTGAAGATATGGGGTTGTCCAGCTTATGTGAAATGTTGTATCGGACAAATTGGATGCTAAGTCGATAAATGTCTATTTATTGGATACCCTAAGGAAACAAGGGTTACCAATTCTATCATCTGTGGAACAAAAGGTGTTTGTTTGAGGCATCTTTGTGTTTCTAGAGAAAGAGTTTCTCTTGCAAGAAAAGCAGTGGGAGTGTCGTCGAGCTTGAGGAGGCTCGAGAGACTCAAATAGACATTGATGAGATACAGTGAAGCACAACGATCGATAACTCATAGTGATGAGCAATCAATTTGGACCTCTTGTAACACCACATCTTCGTAGATCTAGTAGAACACTTAATATTCTTGAGAGATATGGATTTCTCGTAAGTGAATCGAGCGGCGTGTTACTCATTGATGATGAGAGCCTACAGTTATGAAGAAGTCTTGACAAGTTCAGAAAGGGATAAGTGGCTTGGTGCCATGAAGTGAATGGATTCCATGTATGAAAACCAAGTTTGGAACTTGGTTGACCCACCTGAAGGGATAAAGCCTATAGGGTGCAAGTGGGTTTTCAAGAAGAAAACCGACATGGATGGTAATGTGATTACCTATAAGGCTAGATTGGTGGCGAAAGGATATCGTCAAAAACAAGGTGTTGATTATGACGAAACCTATTCGCCTGTAGCTATGCTTAAATCCATTCGGATGCTCATGGCCATAGCGGCTCATTATGATTATGAGATATGGCAGATGGATGTGAAAACATCTTTCCTTAATGGAAATCTGCTCGAGGACATGTATATGATACAGCCTGAGGGTTTCACATCGGTTGATAAAACCAAGGTATGCAAATTGCGACGGTCCATATATGGATTGAAGCAAGCATCCAGGAGCTGGAATATCCGTTTTGATGAGACAATCAAAAAGTTTGATTTCTCACAAAATCCAGACGAACCTTGTGTGTACAAGAAGGTTAGTGGGAGTGCAATCGTGTTCCTAGTATTATATGTCGATGACATATTACTTATAGGAAATGATGTTTCAATCTTACAGTCAGTTAAGATTTGGTTATCCAAGACATTCTCCATGAAAGACCTGGGAGAAGCAACCTACATCCTCGGGATTAAGATCTATAGAGATAGATCGAAACGGTTGCTTGGTCTTTCACAATCTACATATATAGACCGAGTGCTAAAGAGGTTTAGCATGTCAGAATCCAAGAAAGGTTTCCTACCCATCAGGCATGGGGTACACCTTTCGAAGTAGGATCTATCATGTATGCTATGTTATGTACGAGGCCCGATGTATCGTATGCTCTGTGTGTCACAAGAAGATACCAGTCTGATCCAGGAATGGATTATTGGGTGGCTGTTAAGACGATTCTTAAGTACTTAAGAAGAACTAAGGATGTGTTCCTAATATATGGAGAAGGGGACATGGTGATATGCGGGTATACGGATGTCAGCTTCCAGACAGACAAGGATGATTCCAGGTCTCAGTCTGGATACGTATTCACCTTGAATGGGGGCGTAGTGAGTTAGAAAAGCTCCAAACAAGACACTGTAGCGGATTCTACCACTGAGGCAGAATACATTGCAGCTTCGGAAGCAGCAAAGGAAGCGGTTTGGATCAAGAAGTTCATTTATGAACTTGGTGTGATTCTAGCCATTGTTAAAGCGATACCGGTCTACTACGACAACAATGGAGCAATTGCACTGGCGAAAGAGCCAAGGTCTCATCAACGATCCAAACATGTGCTTCGCCGCTATCATCTTATCAGAGAGATCATCAGTAGGAAAGAAATACAAATCGAGAAAATTCCCACTGAAAGGAACTTAGCGGATCCTTTGACTAAGGCATTACCTCAAAGTATGTTTGAGGGTCATGTTACAGCTTATGGTATTGGATACCGTAGCGATTGGCATTAGGCCAAGTGGGAGTCTGTTAGTAATATATGAGAGATGTCCTAAGGCAATCGCCTTATGTATGAACCATTTATATGATAAATGAAGATTCACTATTTTAGTATACATGGTTTCATGTATTTGATTGGATCTTAAACTCATTTACTAAATGTCCACGATACGACACACAGCATGAGAGAATTTGTGATTGGATCACAACTAGTGAGTATCTCTACATGTGTAATTGTGATGTATAGGAATTATCCCTAGTCGATGAATTGATGGATTTGGACACTATCAATTCTGTCGAGACTAGCACGAGGTATACTCCTTGGTATATCCAAGCAGCTGATTCTCACTGGCTGGTGACATTGTGATGTCTGGAGTTAATCGTGGATGCTAGTTATGGTAACTAGTTCATTGGAGTGACCAACCGTAAGACTTCATATGGTTCTCTGCATATATAGATATGTCAATGAAGTTCTTACTGTAGCTTAAGTGCGATGTTCCTTTGACTTGCGGTATTCAAGTCATCTTGATCATAAAGACTTATGCTTTGACATCTTAAGCAAACATCTCTGAGGAGATGTGGACCCGGGATGATTGGGTATAAGTCGAAGTGATCGAAGGTGTTTGAATAGCCTATAAAGGATTCACCACTCCTTGCGAGGAGATGTATACCCATGGCCTTTCGTCGGATTGTTACTAAAGTCTTTGGCCAAAGCATTACATGTTTAGAGTAAGGTACTCTTCGATACATGTGCAGTAACTAGAATCTGTAGGACGAGGAAATGATACTTGGGTTAGGTGTGACGTAGTCAGCCTAGTGGGGACTGACACTATAGACCATGTCCTGAACCAAGTGGGTATAAGATGAGTGAAGGGAATGGGGCACGATTCATTCGAGCTGCTGAAGGGTTTCAGAAATAGTTCTGGATCAACCGTTGATCTTTTCGGTTAATTGGGGATCATGATGTACTACTAGGTGTCACTCATGATCATTCTATAATTAATGGTTAATTATAGACGGCCAACATAAACCGAGAACCTATTTGTTCACACGCACAACGAGCATAATCCAAAGGATTTAAAACGAGCTTGAGAATGGGATTCTCAGACCGAGAGAAACTAGGTTTGGTTGGACCAAACGTGGAGCGAGCATGAAATCGTTTCAGTCGCAATGGAAGCGTGGATGGGTCGTGTCTTGTGAAGACATAATGGATGAACCAAAATGGTTTGGTTCTAATCCAATGGAAGAGAATAAACCAAAGGGTTTGGTTTATTTTAAACGAATGAACCAAAGTTGGTTCGGTTCGTTTTAACTTAAAATAAACCATCATGGTTTGGTTTATTTTAACTTATATTAATGGAGCGGGTTAACGGGCCTTATGGTTATGATCCAATAACCATTAAGAGAATTAGTTCTCTATGAAAGAAGGCTTAAGGGTTTGTTAAGCCCTAATCCAAAAACCCTAACCTAGAGTTGCCGCCCACCTCTCCCCTTTGAAGAAGTCGGCGCCAACCCTAGTGTCGCCGCCCCTTCTCCTCCAACCGATGACCAGCTGCTGTCGTCTTCTCCACTTGCTGGCGTCGAGCTGCTGCCGGAGGAGCTCTGGTGATCTCCCTTGGGTTCGGTAATAAGGTGAGCTTCCACCTTTCCTTTTTGGTCGGCCCCTACTCCTCCACCAAAGCTGTCCAGTTTTCTAGACGACTTGTTTCCCTCTCGTCGGAGCATCGTTTGGACAACGTTTGGAGCTCCAACAGTGGTAGCCTTGCCGGGGATTCGATCTCCAGTAATCCTCATAGGTGGAGGACGAAGGATTCGTCAAATGGTTGACGAATACCTCTCTGGAGAAGCGAGTTTTGAGGACTCGGTTTTGGATCCGAATTTGGATTCGGATAGTGATCTTCTCTCGATCACATCGTCTTCAACACGAGGCTAGTAACCCGTACGAAGACGAGGCTCATGACTTGGTGAAGTCATCCCGAAGATACTTGGCGTGGATATGGATAGAGACGATTCTAGTGAGGATCGTTCCGGTTGATGTCTTTCCCGCTACACGTGATACGAAAGGTATACGTAGTTAAATTTCCTTTTATTGCAAAATTTAAATTTATAGTTATATCTACACATGTTGTACTATGCATGTGTGTGATGTGTGTGTTGTAATAAATGTAGATTTATTATTTCCATTTCTTCCGCTGTGCACATGTTTACGAAACATGTTCGAACACACACTCGCTGCGGTGCTGGAAACCCAACAGACCAAACACATGACAAATATAGAAATATTTGTCAAGTCGAAAATGCAAAAGCAGCATGTCTTAAGAAGACAGGTTGGGCCTTAAAAGATTTAATTATAAACCAAACACATTTGATTTTAATTAAAAGGGTCCTCTTTTTGTTAAGGGCTCAATTAAAGTTTAATGGATGATATTAAGCCTTAATGGTTATGGGCTTAGGGATTTGATCCACTAACCTATAACCCATTAGGATAAGTGCCTATATAAAGGGTTATAAAGGCTAAACCTAACAAATAGAAGTCATCAAGGCCCTCTTCCTCAACCTAGCTGAACCTAGGAGAATTAGAGTTTGGTGTTCCATCGGCCATCAAGGAAACAAGGGTTGTTTCCATCTCTTTAGAGGTTGGCCACTCTAGGTTTTAGAGTTGTTATTGTCGCTTATTGAAGCTTCAAAAGCAACGACTAATTCCGACACGAATCGACATCCTTACGAAGGTTTTTCGAGGACTCGTTTGTGTAGCAAAATGAGTTGGTGATTGCTCTCTGATCACCCGACCTTCTTGCTTCGTCTAGTAGCGAAGAGAAGGTCAAACTCGTGGCTTTGAGAAGTCGTCCCTCTGAAGATTCAACATGTATACAATTAGAGACGAAGCTTCGCGAGCATCATACGGTTGATGCCCTTCCATCTGACCATCATCTAAAAGGTATACCTAGAGTAAAATTTATTTTATTCTTGTTGTATGTAAAATTTTATTTGTCGGATATGTCTGCACGTGTTGTAATCCTACATGCGTGGGTGTGAGTGTTGTAATAATTTAGGAAATTATTATGTTTTTCTTCCATTGCGTTTGTTTGTGAAACGACAAAAGCACATCTACGCATCGGTCGTAACCCAACAGACTGTTGTTCGGCAATCGACTAATCAGTCGACTACCAGAGCTTCTGTGCTCGTGTCATCTTAAAGCAATCGACTGCCATCAATGATAGTCAACTGATCAAAGCCAGTCGACTTCCCACAATGACAGTCAACTACCATAGCTTCACCCGAGCAGTCGAAGCTCAATTGACTATCAGACCAGTCGACTTCTCTAAGTTGACTAGCTGCCAAGTGTCAAACACTCGGCTAGTCGATTAGTCCATAACCCTAGTCGACTGTTAAACCTCAAACATGAGATTTAACTCAAGTATGATTCCCTCATACTTAATAGACCACCCTTAGTCTAGACCTAAGCCTTCTAGCCACCTCCATCAGCTTCACGTCTATCGGATCCCTCCAAGTCCTCCATGACTTGTTCATCCATACGCTAACCTTCAGGTGCTTCTATTGGCTATTGTCATGTTAACCGGGTCTACTTTGCCAAGGTACATTTGATCTTTTGCCACTGAGATAAATGCTTGGACTTTATGCCGCCAATATCACACGCTTTGACTTCCCAATTGCCAAGTATTCATACTTGGACTTTCACCGCCAAAGTTCACTTGGTCTTTACGCTGTCAAGACTATACACTTGAACTTATGCCACCAAGACTATACCTTTGTACTTTCCTTGCCAATTACCCATGACTTGAACTTTACCATTGCCAAAATCCATGCTTGGACTTTTCCTTTGCCAAGACTCATGCTTGGACTTTCCACGCCAAGACTATGCTTGGACATCACAATTGCCAAATACTCATGACTTGGACTTTCTATGACAATCACATTGTCAATCGTTTTGTCAAACATCAAAATACTACTCGAGTCAAACTTGAGTCTGATCAATCGTGATCTGGGTCGATTGCACCAACATCTTCTAATGTCCCAAGTATCCTTTCCTTAGAATCTAAAGTCCATGGGAAGCAACTTGGCTCATCAAATTCTCCCTAGAGCATCCGTCACTAATCATCGGCCTAACCCAAATGCCAACTTTGCATTCCTCACCTTAGATGACCTCCCTATGTCATAATCACATGGTATACTATGATAGGATAACACCTTAGCCTTTGCTTCCTAGCATGAAATGATGATCAATATTCCAAACCCACTAATAATTTTTAGGTCTTTGCCTTTCTTTGGTCATATTCAATTTTTTAGACTCATTTAATAATTTCTCTAGTGTCATTTCCAAATCCTCAAGCTTTAACCTCAAAAACAAACTTCTCCAATTATAGTTTCTTGTTTATTAGTAAATGTAAATTTTATTCATCAAAAAATATATACATACACAAGTCATCCCAGTTTCAACACATGTATCCAAGATTAGACCACCTCTCTTAATCTATGTGGTCACCAAATACCCATGGTTCATACAAAACCTGAACATCCAAGTATGTAACAAATAGGATCTTATATACTTGCACCTTAGTCTTATGGATGATGTTATCTGATATAGGATAAATACTAGCCCGTATACGGAAAGAAGGATCCGGCCCAATTGGAGGGCTATAAAAGAAGTTGCTAGGGTTAAGGAAAAAGGGGGCTGCTCTTCTCCCACGATGAATCGCCAAAGGGAGCGGTCGCCGCAAAGGAGTCACTCTTTTTCTCGGAGAGAGCTTCTTCTTTACACATCTGCTTCCATTGGAGATGGGTGGATCTCCTTGCCGCTTATGGTGCCAGCCTTTCTCCGCTTCTTCCTCCTCCTTTTCCTCTCAATTGCTGTCGCCTTGGGCACTTTGTTAATGCAATCCGACGAGGCTGGATATATCTCCTCCGTTTTCTCTGAAATGGTCCTCGTCTCTGTCAAGGACCTGCTCATCGAACGGGGCGTGGACTCGCTAACCCTACTCCATCTCCCCGACATCGAGAAGGATGTCCGAATTCCTAGGAGTGGTGCACATGGGCACTGCTAACATCACCCTCTCTATCAAATTCTCCTCCTTTACGGTCAAGCACGGTCTCCGATAAAGAGAACTTATGTTCAGCGAGGTTGAAGGCATGCAAGTGAGGCTGACAATAATCTTGGATAAGAAGAATGGAACACTGCAGCTTGTTGTTTTGTAATGCGGTTGTTACGTGGAAAGTTTAGTCATTACTTTGGATGAAGGAGCATCTTGGTTTTCTCAAGGGTTTATATATGCTTTTGCAAATCATATTAGATCAGCTATGGAAGATGCAAGTATAAGGAAGATTATTGAAGGGGCACAGAAGCTTGATTTGTTTCTACAAACTTTGACAAAGCAAATTGATATTGACAAAATCTCTCCTCTAAATGTCACATTTGTGGATGAACCTATTTTCACAAACTCTTCGCTTGAGCTTGATATTAGTGGCTTGTTTGTTTCATCAAACAAAGCATATACTCAAAATTATCTTCACAAGGTCGGGCACTAGCTCATCGAGAGATATACTATAGAACGTCCTCGTAGTGATCATCTAGAAGCCATCAAGTTTGTATGCAAAGATTCCTGGTCGGAGCTGTTCAAGAGGCAGATTGATAACTAAGACCAGTCACAGGGGCACCTTTGTTCTACAAGATAATAAGTTTCATTGGTTTACTCGTGTATCAATCGATTCTTCTTCTAAAGACAACAAAGCATCTCAGGGCTCTTCATCTGAAGCCACAAACATTTTTCTACACTTCACATATGGAATTGTAATGGAAGTCCTAATTATTATTCTATAGGAAGGCATTATCTCTTTCATATGATCCTAGCTACACGTGAGATAAGTTATTCCTTTTCTTTTACATTACTTTTACTACATTTAATATATTTTCTTTCGTTAATGACCGACCTAACTTAAGCATCGGAGTGTCGTTGCCGTGTAGGCCGACGACGGTTTAACTCGTATTAACTTTTTCAGGACACCAACTTTACTGATGCGGTCGGAGGGAACCCGCCTTCTATAGTTCAATCTCGAAGGGAAAAAAATCTATGCCGCATCAGTTGGCGTCGTCTGGGGGAAACTTCTGGGCAAGACGTTGAGATAACAATACAATCATCTGACTAGGATGCTTTAGGTCACTATTGATTCTTCTCAAGCCAATTCCTCACCAGAGCTTTTCTATTAGATATGACTCCACGATGGGAGGAAGACATCAATCCTTCCTACTGCTAAATTCAGTAAGTATGTATATAAATGTTTACCTTTAATATTTTATTGCATTCTTATACCTTGTCATTTCTCTAGCTATATTTCAAATTTTCTCTATTGAAGATTATTCGGCGATTTACCAAACAGCGCACGTGAAGTTTAGAATTGCCCAAACAGCGCCCCATACTTTTATATTTACCAAATAGCGCCCTTAATTTCCTTTTTACCCCTCCCACCAAACACATCTGCACCACAGTGGTGGTGCAATCCTAGCACCATCATTGTGGTGTTAGAATTTACAATTCCAACACCACTGTGGTACTGGAATTGCAATTCCAGCATCACTATGGTACTGGGATTTGAATTCCCAGCACCACTGTGGTGCTAGGATTTGAATTTCTAACACCACTATGGTGCTGAGATTTGAATTTCCAGCACTACTATGGTGCTGGGATTTGAATTTCCAGCACCACAGTAGTGGTGCTGGGATTGCACCGCCACAGTGGTACTGGAATTTGAATTCCCAGCACCACAGTGGTGCTGGAATTTGTAATTCTAGCATCACAGTAGTGCAGATCTGTTTGGCGGGAGGGGTAAAAAGAGAATTAAGTGTGCTATTTGATAAATATGAAAGTATGAGGCACTGTTTGGGCAATTCTAAATTTCACGTGCGCTGTTTGGTAAATTGTCGAAGATTATTATATGAGACACTTAGAGAACAAATAGTATGGTTATATCTCCATTTAGAATGTCTTAACAGCTTTTATTTAATTTAATTATCTTTGTTTAATATTTATCTTGAAGGTTTAACTTTAGTTAACCATTTCACTATTTCTTAGTCATACATACCAAGTCGGCCGCTTGGCCGCACAACCAGTCGGGCGTCCAATTGCACCACGGTCACGCCACTCGACCACATAACCAGTCGGGCGCCCGAATGAATAACCAATTGGTTACTCGACTGCACATCCAACTGACCACTCGGTCGTATCACAAGTTAACCACCCGACTGAACAACCAGTTGGTTACTCGAATGTATAACCACTCGATCGTCCAACTGCACAGTTAGTCGGTCACTCGATTGCCTAGCTGGTTGGTCACTCGACCACATAATCAGTTTGTAACTTTACCGAGACACACTTCACCCCTTCCGACTACTTAGTTAGGGTAAGTATTTGCACTCAACCACTTGGCCAAGAGTATACTTCATTCCCTCTGGTCACTTGGCCGAGGTAAGTTGTTTCACTCAGTAGCTCATCCGAGAAAATACTTTCATCCCTTCTGGCCACTCAGTCAAGGGTCATTACTTGTACTCAGCTATTCGGCTGAGTTAACATACCTCATCCCTTTCGACCACTTGGTCAGGGTAATTATTTACACTCAATCATTCGGCTGAGTTAACATACCTCATCCCTTTCGACCACTTGGTAAGGGTAATTATTTACACTCAGTCATTCGGCTGAGTTAACATACCTCATCCCTTTCGACCACTTGGTCAGGGTAATTATTTACATTCAGCCATTCTCCTAAGTTAACATACTTCATCCTATCCGGCAACTCGGCTAGAGTAATTATTTTCACTTAGCTACTCAGCCGAAGCCATCATCCCCGCGCAGCGGAGGAACGAAGGAGCAGGCTTCAGAGTAGAGATATGGCCCCATGGAGATTCATAATTTATCTTTCTTAAGGCCTAGCATCAGCTAGATTCGTCATCCACATGCGGTGGTGGAACGGAGGAGTAGGGTTTAAGATAGAATACACTTTGTGAAGAACGGCGGAGTAAAAAATTATTCCGACCTGATGAGGCAAAGCTCTGAATCAGATCGTCACACTTTTTGTGGCTCGGCACAATGTTAGTTATATATGAGAGGTGTCCTAAGACAATCGCCTTATGATTGTACCATTTATTTGATAAATAAAGATTCACTATTTGAGTGAACATGTTTTCATGTATTTGATAAGATCTTAAACTCATTTACTAAATGTCCACAATACAATTCACAGCATGAGAGAATTTGTGATTGGATCACAACTATTGAGTATATCTACATGTGTAATTGTGATATATTGAAATTATCCCTAGTTGATGAATTGATGCATTCGGACTCCATCGATTCTATTGAGACTAGCACGAGTTGTACTCTTTGGTTTATCCAAGTAACTGTTTCTCACTGGCTTAAGACATTGGGATGTCCAGAGTTGATCGTGGATGCTAGTTATGGTAACTAGTTCATTGGAGTGATCAGCTGTAAGACTTCATATGGTTCTCTACATATATAGACATGTCAATGAAGTTCTTACTGCAACTTAAGTGCAATGTTCCTTTGACTTGCGGTATTCAAGTCATCTTGGTCATGGAGACTTATGCTTTGACATCTTAATCAAGCATCTCCAAGGAGATGTGGACCCGGAATGATTGGGTATAAGTCAAAATACCCGAAGGTATTTGAATAGCCTATAAAGAATTCGTCACTTCTTGCGAGGAGATGTATACCCTTGGCCTCTCGTCGGATTGTTACTAAAGTCTTTGGCCAAAGCATTACATGTTTAGGGTAAGGTACTCTAGGATACATGTGCAGTAACTAGAATCCATAGGACGATGAAATAATACTTGGGCTAGGTGTGACGTAGTCAGCCTAGTGGAGACTGACACTGTAGATCATGTCCTGAACCAAGTAGGTATAATATAAGTGAAGGGAACGGGGCACGATTCATTGTAGCTGCTGAAGGGTTTCAAAAATGTTTCTGGAATCAACCGTTGATTTTTCGATTAATTGGGGATCATGATGTACTACTAGGTGTCACTCATGATCGTTCTATAATTAATGGTTAATTATAGACGGCCAACATAAATCGGGAACCTATTTGATCACACGCACAACGAGCGTAATCCGAAGGATTTAAAATAAGATTGAGAATGAGATTCTCAGATTGAGAGAAACTAGGTTTGGTTGAACCAAACAAGGAGCGAGCATGAAATTGTTTCAGTCACAATGGAAGCATGGACGATGGGCCGAGTCTTATGAAGATATGATGGATGAACCAAGTTGGTTTGGTTCTAATCCAATGGTGGAGAATAAACCAAAGGGGTTTGGTTTGTTTTAAACGAATGAACCAAAGTTGGTTCAGTTCGTTTTAACTTAAAATAGACCAACTCGGTTCAGTTTATTTTAACTTAAGTTATTGGAGCGGGGTAACGGGTTTTGGTTATGAACCAATAACTCTAAGGAGAAGGTTTCTTAATGGTTAAGAAACACGCGCTCTATAAAAGCGCGGTTAGAGGTTTGGAGAGCCCTAAGTTTATTTTGGAAATACTCTTCCTCTCCTCTCCCTCTCTTCTCTTTGTCGCCGCCCAAGGAGTCCACGCCGCCTAGCCCTTTTGTGTCGCCGTCCACCCTACCTGCCGGCGTCCAGCTGCTGCCGGGTACTCCTCCGATGACCCTCCGACGACCCACCTTGGTTCCGGCGACCAAGGATTAGCCAGCCATCTCCTTTGGCCGACGCCAAGTCCTCCACCAAGCTGTCCAATTTTTGGGCAGCTTGTGTAATGCCCGTAAAATTCCTAGCAATTTTACAAGAATTTTTGGCTTGATGATCATGGGCTTTATGTGGGCCTTTTTCCAAATAAAATAAAATAAGCCAAAAATGGATGCAATACCTAGGAATTGAACTCCAAACCTCTAGAGATAGCCAAACCCTATAGATGCACCCACTAACCAGAAGCCCAATAGGATATTATCATTAGAGGAAGGGCGGGATTATAGATAAGTGTGATAAAGGTAAATGAAGAGGCATGGAATAAGAGAAGAGAAACTTCTCTTCCTCCCTTTATAAAGAAGAGGGAAGGTTCTAATTGACCACTTCCTCTCTTCTTCTCCTTCTCACCGAAACCTAGAGCCTCTCCCTCTCCATTTCCCTCTTTTGGCCGAACCTCATCCAAGCAAGAAAGCAAAGGTTAGGTTGGTTCTTTAGGTTATCTTCCCCACTCAAAGCAAAGAGAAGGATGTAAGTATCCCTCACCTGCAGTACGGGTAGCTTCGATTGCTATTTTGTAAAAGAAACTCATATGATATATTCGGCCAAGATGAGGTTTTGGGTGTTTTATTGAAATTCTATGTCATGTTTGTAAGAAGAAGATGTTGTTAGGAAGTAAATGATGATGTTAGGGTGGAAAAAGGGTTTAGGTTAAAAGCTAACCCTAATAACCACTAAGGTGAATTCGGCCAAGCTATGATTTAGGGTTTCCATGAAGTTATATGCTATGTTTTAGTAACTATATGATGATGTTAGGATTTAAAATGAATTAGGACAAAAGCTAACCCTATTAGCTACTAAGGTTCATTCGGCCAACCTAGGTTTTGGGTGAACAAATGAAGTTTTAATCCATATGTTATATGCAAATGAAGTTATTGTTATATGAAATGAATTAGGTTGTTGTTATATGAAGTGAATTAGGTTAAAGGTTAACCCTAAAAACCCTACTTGGACCATTCGGCCAACCTAGGTTTTGGGTGAACAAATGAAGTTTTAATCCATATGTTATATGCAAATGAATTTGTTGTTATATGAAATGAATTAGGTTGTTGTCATATGAAATGAATTAGGTTAAAGGTTAACCCTAAAAACCCTACTTGGACCATTCGGCCAACCTAGGTTTTGGGTGAACAAATGAAGTTTTAATCCATATGTTATATGCAAATGAAGTTGTTGTTATATGAAATGAATTAGGTTGTTGTCATATGAAATGAATTAGGTTAAAGGTTAACCCTAAAAACCCTACTTGGACCATTCGGCCAACCTAGGTTTTGGGTGAACAAATGAAGTTTTAATCCATATGTTATATGCAAATGAAGTTGTTGTTGTATGAAATGAATTAGGTTAAAAGATAACCCTAGAAGACCCCATGGACCATTCGTCCATCATGCATTTTGGGGATTAGATGAAGTTTTAATATAAGTCTTATGTGCATATGAAGTTGTTGTTAAGTTAAATGAATAGGTTAACATGTGTTTTATGTTGGGTGAATTCATGTTGACTTGTGATATTAAATAATGCTAGATGAAGATAACATGCCTTAGGTTAGTGTTTACTTACTTTTGATGCCATGCCTTTTTGCCATGTCTATGTGTATGCGATATTTAAAATATGTTATGAAATGGAAGAAGATAAGATTATGAAATGAAACAAAACGATATGTTCACGACATGAATATGACATGATGATGAAATGAAGAATGATATATTATGAAATGAAGAATGGCATGTTTACGAAATGAAAGATGATATGTCCATGAAGGGAAGCATGACGTGTTATGAAATGAAGTATGCTATGTTTGCAAAATGAAATAAGCTATGTTATAAAATAAGCATATAAGTATTTTACCTTCTGCATGGCTTGTACCGAGACCCTAACAGGGTCCAAGAAGGGATGGGCTCCTAAGATGCCCTAGGTCGATGGAATAAGACTCGGGCCTAGGATGGGCTTCTATGTATAATTGCCCCTAGGTCGATGGAATAAGACTCGGGCCTAGTACGGGATGGGCTCCAAGATGTCTTAGGTCGATGGAGTAAGACTCGGGCCTAGGATGGGCTTCTACACTATGACGATTGCCCTAGGTCGACGGACTAAGATCGGGCCTAGTAACCTATTAGGTTCGAGACTTGCTACCTCGGGCCTATTTAGGGATGCGCGCTATGATAATGAAGAAGTGGTACAATGCCGGGCCCAAATATGTTGAGATTTATATTTACGTACCTATATTATATGTTTTCAAAAGCATCCTGCATATGTTACCTGATTAGATTGATTATGTTACATGCTATGTTTGATATGCCATGTTTATGCCCCTATGTTACACATGAAGTATGTTATGTTTGATATGTCATGTTTATGCCCCTATGTTACACATGAAGTATGTTATGTTTGATATGCCATGTTTATGCCCCTATGTTACACATGAAGTATGTTATGTTTGATATGCCATGTTTATGCCCCTATATTACACATGAAGTATGTTATGTTGATATGCCATGTTTATGTCACTATGCTACATATGATGCATGTTATGTTTGATATGCCATGTTTATGCCCCTATGTTACACATGAAGTATGTTATGTTTGATATGCCATGTTTATGCCCCTATGTTACACATGAAGTATGTTATGTTGATATGCCATGTTTATGTCACTATGCTACATATGATGCATGTTACGTTTGATATGCCATGTTATGCCACTATGCTACATATGATGTAGGTTATGTTTGATAGGTCATACCTATATGTTTTATGTTATGTTTATTTGCTACGTTACATATGTTTTATGTTATGTTTATTTGCTACGTTACATATGTTATATGTTATGTTTAAGTAAGTCCTAGATGTACATGACATGATGCTATGTTATAGATGATACATGTTATGCTGCCATGCTATGGATGAGATATGTTATGTTTACTCACGTTATTTATGCTACATGTTAAGTTGATTACGCCATGTATGTTGCATGTTATGTGGCTTATATGTTATGAATGTTACATGCTTATATGTTATGAATGGTACATGCTATGATTAATGTCGATATATGGTTTGTGAGTAGGACTGGATCTTACTAAGCCTATGTGCTTATAGTTTATCTTTCCCTCGTACTGCAGATAAGGGTAAGGGATGGATAAACTAAAGGGAGCAGCAGGAGGGGCCAAATGTGTGTGGCAGTGGCATGGTGGAGAAGATCCGTTAGGTTTATATATATATATATGTTTACCTATGATGATGATGTTCATGGATGTCCTTACTTATGTCTCCGTATGACAACGATGGTTATGAACCTGAACTAAGCACTAGGTATCTATATACGTTATGATGCATGCTCCATGTTAATAAGAAGAAGTAAAGAAGAAGTAAGAAGAAGTATCTACATATGCTATGATGCATGCCCTATGTTAAGAAGAAGAAGTATATATATATGTATATGTCAATGCACATGTTTAAAAGGAAAAAAAAATAAGTCTAAAGTCTTCCGCTGTAAGAAATAAAGAAGTATGTACGGTCGCGTCACGCGCCGCCCCTCCCGGATTCTGGGTCCGAAAAGGGCGGGCGTGACAGGTTGGTATCAGAGCGGATCTGTCTTTCCACTACACACACATCAAGCTCCAAATCCTGCCGCTCCAAGTAAGAATTCTATGTCTTCTCTAATTTTGTGAATTTGTTTTCCATGTATGATAGGAAGTGCTTCTAGCTTAAATATGCATGAAAATATGTATGATACCCTTATGCTTGTTCTTGTATGATATAAAATACCTTAAGCTTAAACTATGCATGAGAACATGAATGATGCCTTAAGCTTAAAATGACTTTATGTTAGCTTTAGTCTAAGTATGCGTAGGGCAACGAACGAAAACTTATACTAGCTTCACAAGAAACACTTGTGATTGGCCAAAGGGGTCAAAGGTAGACAAGTTAGGTAAATCAAATTTGATCAAAAAAAAAAATTTTATTACGAGGAGTTGATTTTCGTAATCAATTGTGTGAGGTCTATGCTCATATAAATTGAATTAAGCTTTAAGCCAAGATCGTTAGTCGGTTTCAGATCGACTTCAATTATATCAATTTCAGATGGCACGGACGATGACTACAATGACCCGTCGTGATGTGTTACGAAACAAATTGAGGGAAGCTATTGAAGAGATAGTTTATAAACCTAATGGTGGGGTCAACGGACACATAAAAAGGCTCGATGGTCTTTTTAGGAGACTCGAACAGCAGGAGTTTCCGTTACTAGACAATTATCGGATATGGGCCTTGGTACGCTCTCTTCCAAATGATTTCATGGTAGTTGCACATCACGTATGGGGCCGCTATGAAGGGCGGATAACATATGCTGAGTTGTGCTGGGAACTACTGGAGCACAAGGTTCAAGAGAATCCTGTGGTAGCTGGCCTCGAAAAGAATGAAGAGAGTTCTACAAACAGTCAACTTATTGGCCAGCCTGAGACTACCCTAATGAGGCCAAGGAAGATAGGACTAAAAATAATTACAACTGCACTAGGGTTTGTCCTAGTGGGAGTCGTAATAAACTATCTTCTCAAGTAGTTTTGTTCCGATTAGAAATAAGGAATGTTATATATTAACATTTTTCTTTTCTGAACGTATGAATAAGAAATGATGAGCTCGTTTCCTATGAGCTCGTTTCCTTTGAAATTAGTGATTAGTTTATTGCATGGGATGTATGTGGTATAGTTGATTAGATTGGGGACATACGAATGATGAGTGGAAACGAAGTTGCCGCTTGATGTTGTAACCCAATTCAATTTGACATTGAGTCAATCAGAGACTGCATGTGACCTATCGGTCAGCGAAGCCGTGAAGAGATTCAGCCGACTCGCATGCCTATACCCAGAGTTGGTCAGCACGGAAAGAGAAAGGGGCAGACTCATGCTGAAGATGCTCCGACCAGAAATAACTCGGAATGTGGCCGGCGGAGCTCATAGACCGCAGAGGAGTCGCTCAAGAGTGCCCGATTAGAGCATTACAGCGTGAGGCGTAGCAGATGGCTCGAGCTCGCCAAGGATTATGATGCGAGATTCTTTACCATCCGGGAAAGCTAACAAGGTGGTCGATGCACTCGAAGCAGAAGTCCTGCGCCACCTTGATGTCCCTATCAGTGTTATCTCGACCCTTAGAAAAAGAGATTATGCGTTACGGGGTTGAAATCATCTCCGGACAGCTCTCGACCATGACGATAACACCGACGCTGTTCGATGATATACTGGAAAAACAAGCCCGTGACCCAAGCCTTCAGAGGATCAAGCAAGAGGTCTTAGAAGGAAAGGACGACGGGTTTCGGATCTCTGATAGTGGAGTACTCTACCTCAGGGATCGCTTGTGTATTCCCGACGATCCAGGATTACGGAAGGAGATATTTGAGGAAGCTCACGGAACTCCTTGTCACGATGCATCCTGGAACCACCAAGATGTACCAAGACCTAAAAGCGAAAGTTACGGTGGTTGGAATGAAAAGAGATGTGGCTCGATGTATGTCGATTGCACGACACTGCCCGGAGGTTAAGCGAGAACACGAGAGACACGGAGGAACACTGCAGCCGATCCAGATTCCAGAATGGAAATGGGAGGACATTTCTATGGATTTCATCTCAGGATTGCCCAAGACGACAAACGGTTATGATGCTATATGGGTAATTGTGGACAGATTGACGAAGTCCGCCCATTTCTTAGCAATCAAGATGACCTATTCGACGGAGCAACTGGCTCAGTTATATGCTAGGGAAATTATCAGGCTACATGGAATTCCTAAGGCCATCATTTCTGACAGAGATGGTCGCTTTATTTCCCATTTCTGGGAATGTGTTCAGAAGGCCCTAGGCACGAAGCTATTGTTCAGTACTGCCTTCCATCCCCAAACGGACGGACAGACCGAAAGAGTAAATCAAGTACTGGAGGATATGTTACGAGCCTGCACCCTGGATTTCAAAGGTAGTTGGTGCCGATACTTATGTTTGGCAGAATTCGCCTACAATAATAGCTACCAGGCTACTATTGGAATGGCACCCTACGAGGCTCTATACGGGAGGAAATGTAGATCTCCCATATCTTTGATGCGAGGTGGTGAAAAGAAGAGGATGGGACTCGGCCGGACTTCATCGACAACACCACCCGAGCTATACGAACATCCGTCGAGAATTGAAGCGCTCGAGCCGACAAAGAGCTATGCGGATATGCGGCGTAGAGCCGTTAGAATTGAGTTGGGGACCTAGTATTCCTCAAAGTAGCTCCTATGAAAGGGGTGATGAGATTGGAAGGAAGGGTAAAGCGAGTCCACGCTCGTGGGACCGTATCCGATATTGCGGAGGATTGGCAAGGTAGCTTACAAGCTAGAGCCTCGAGATGTCGGATATTAACAATGTGTTCCATGTCTCTGTGCTCAAGAAATGCATTTCCAGTACTGACCAAGAGATCGATCCACAAACAGTACAAGTTCAAGAGGACACAGTATTGAAAGTCGGCCTATCCGGATACTAGACCGAGAAATCAAGAGGCTAAGGAACAAAGAGGTGCCCTTAGTAAAGGTCTGTGGCGAGAATCAGCAGTGCGAGGAAGCTACACAGGAGCGAGGAGGACATGAAGCGAAGTACCCACAATTGTTCTAAGTTTCGAGGACGAAACTTTTAAAAGGTATGAAGGATTGTAACGCCCGTAAAATTCCTAGCAATTTTACAAGAATTTTTGGCTTGATGATCATGGGCTTTATGTGGGCCTTTTTCTAAATAAAAGAAAATAAGCCAAAAATGGATGCAATACCTAGGAATTGAACTCCAAACCTCTAGAGATAGCCAAACCCTATAGATGCACCCACTAACCAGAAGGCCAATAGGATATTATCATTAGAGGAAGGGGGGGGATTATAGATAAGTGTGATAAAGGTAAATGAAGAGGCATGGAAGAAGAGAAGAGAAACTTCTCTTCCTCCCTTTATAAAGAAGAGGGAAGGTTCTAATTGACCACTTCCTCTCTTCTTCTCCTTCTCAAACCTAGAGCCTCTCCTCTCCATTTCCCTCTTTTGGCCGAACCTCATCCAAGCAAGAAAGCAAAGGCTAGGTTGGTTCTTTAGGTTATCTTCCCCACCCAAAGCAAAGCGAAGGATGTAAGTATCCCTCACCTGTAGTACGGGTAGCTTCGATTGCTATTTTGTAAAAGAAACTCAAATGATATATTCGGCCAAGATGAGGTTTTGGGTGTTTTATTGAAATTCTATGTCATGTTTGTAAGAAGAAGATGTTGTTAGGAAGTAAATGATGATGTTAGGGTGGAAAAAGGGTTTAGGTTAAAAGCTAACCCTAATAACCACTAAGGTGAATTCGGCCAAGCTATGATTTAGGGTTTCCATGAAGTTATATGCTATGTTTTAGTAACTATATGATGATGTTAGGATTTAAAATGAATTAGGACAAAAGCTAACCCTATTAGCTACTAAGGTTCATTCGGCCAACCTAGGTTTTGGGTGAACAAATGAAGTTTTAATCCATATGTTATATGCAAATGAAGTTGTTGTTATATGAAATGAATTAGGTTGTTGTTATATGAAGTGAATTAGGTTAAAGGTTAACCCTAAAAACCCTACTTGGACCATTCGGCCAACCTAGGTTTTGGGTGAACAAATGAAGTTTTAATCCATATGTTATATGCAAATGAATTTGTTGTTATATGAAATGAATTAGGTTGTTGTCATATGAAATGAATTAGGTTAAAGGTTAACCCTAAAAACCCTACTTGGACCATTCGGCCAACCTAGGTTTTGGGTGAACAAATGAAGTTTTAATCCATATGTTATATGCAAATGAAGTTGTTGTTATATGAAATGAATTAGGTTGTTGTCATATGAAATGAATTAGGTTAAAGGTTAACCCTAAAAACCCTACTTGGACCATTCGGCCAACCTAGGTTTTGGGTGAACAAATGAAGTTTTAATCCATATGTTATATGCAAATGAAGTTGTTGTTGTATGAAATGAATTAGGTTAAAAGATAACCCTAGAAGACCCCATGGACCATTCGTCCATCATGCATTTTGGGGATTAGATGAAGTTTTAATATAAGTCTTATGTGCATATGAAGTTGTTGTTAAGTTAAATGAATAGGTTAACATGTGTTTTATGTTGGGTGAATTCATGTTGACTTGTGATATTAAATAATGCTAGATGAAGATAACATGCCTTAGGTTAGTGTTTACTTACTTTTGATGCCATGCCTTTTTGCCATGTCTATGTGTATGCGATATTTAAAATATGTTATGAAATGGAAGAAGATAAGATTATGAAATGAAACAAAACGATATGTTCACGACATGAATATGACATGATGATGAAATGAAGAATGATATATTATGAAATGAAGAATGGCATGTTTACGAAATGAAAGATGATATGTCCATGAAGGGAAGCATGACGTGTTATGAAATGAAGTATGCTATGTTTGCAAAATGAAATAAGCTATGTTATAAAATAAGCATATAAGTATTTTACCTTATGCATGGCTTGTACCAAGACCCTAACAGGGTCCAAGAAGGGATGGGCTCCTAAGATGCCCTAGGTCGATGGAATAAGACTCGGGCCTAGAATGAGATTCTATGTATAATTGCCCCTAGGTCGATGGAATAAGACTCGGGCCTAGTACGGGATGGGCTCCAAGATGCCTTAGGTCTATGGAGTAAGACTCGGGCCTAGGATGGGCTTCTACGCTATGACGATTGCCCTAGGTCGACGGACTAAGATCGGGCCTAGTAACCTATTAGGTTCGAGACTTGCTACCTCGGGCCTATTTAGGGATGCGCGCTATGATAATGAAGAAGTGGTACAATGCCGGGCCCAAATATGTTGAGATTTATATTTACGTACCTATATTATATGTTTTCAAAAGCATCCTGCATATGTTACCTGATTAGATTGATTATGTTACATGCTATGTTTGATATGCCATGTTTATGCCCCTATGTTACACATGAAGTATGTTATGTTTGATATGCCATTTTTATGCCCCTATGTTACACATGAAGTATGTTATGTTTGATATGCCATGTTTATGCCCCTATATTACACATGAAGTATGTTATGTTGATATGCCATGTTTATGTCACTATGCTACATATGATGCATGCTATGTTTGATATGCCATGTTTATGCCCCTATGTTACACATGAAGTATGTTATGTTTGATATGTCATGTTTATGCCCCTATGTTACACATGAAGTATGTTATGTTGATATGCCATGTTTATGTCACTATGCTACATATGATGCATGTTACGTTTGATATGCCATGTTATGCCACTATGCTACATATGATGTAGGTTATGTTTGATAGGTCATACCTTTATGTTTTATGTTATGTTTATTTGCTACGTTACATATGTTTTATGTTATGTTTATTTGCTACGTTACATATGTTATATGTTATGTTTAAGTAAGTCCTAGATGTACATGACATGATGCTATGTTATAGATGATACATGTTATGCTGCCATGCTATGGATGAGATATGTTATGTTTACTCACGTTATTTATGCTACATGTTAAGTTGATTACGCCATGTATGTTGCATGTTATGTGGCTTATATGTTATGAATGTTACATGCTTATATGTTATGAATGGTACATGCTATGATTAATGTCGATATATGGTTTTGTGAGTAGGACTGGATCTTACTAAGCCTATGCGCTTATAGTTTATCTTTCCCTCGTACTGCAGATAAGGGTAAGGGATGCATAAACTAAAGGGAGCAGCAGGAGGGGCCAAATGTGTGTGGCAGTGGCATGGTGGAGAAGATCCGTTAGGTTTATATATATATATGTTTACCTATGATGATGATGTTCATGGATGTCCTTACTTATGTCTCCGTATGACAACGATGGTTATGAACCTGAACTAAGCACTAGGTATCTATATACGTTATGATGCATGCTCCATGTTAATAAGAAGAAGTAAAGAAGAAGTAAGAAGAAGTATCTACATATGCTATGATGCATGCCCTATGTTAAGAAGAAGAAGTATATATATATGTATATGTCAATGCACATGTTTAAAAAGAAAAAAAAATAAGTCTAAAGTCTTCCGCTGTAAGAAATAAAGAAGTATGTACGGTCGCGTCACGCGCCGCCCCTCCCAAATTCTGGGTCCGAAAAGGGCGGGCGTGACAGCTTGTTTCCTTATTATCGAAGCATCGTTTGGACGATGTTTGGAGCTCCGATAGTGACTTTATTGTCGGGGATTGGATCTCCGATAATTCTCATAGGTGGAGGACCAAGGATTCGACAATCGGTTGACAAATACCTCTCCGGAGAAGTGCGTTTTGGGGACTCATTTTCGAATCTTAATTTTGATTCGGATTGTGATATTCTCTCGATCACATTGTCTTCGACACGAGGCAAGTGACTCCTACGAAGACGAGGCTCGTAGCTTGGCGAAGCTATCCCGACGGTACTCAGCGTGGATACGGATAGAGGCAATTCTAGCGAGAGTTGCTCCGGTTGATGTCATTCCTGCTGCACGTGATAGTCAGGTATAACTAGCGTAATTTCCTTTTATTACAAAATTTGAAACTTCAATTTTGTCTACACATGTTGTACTATGCATGCATGTGGTGTGTGTGTGTTGTAATATATTAGATTTATTACTTTTTAATTCTTCTGCTGTGCATATGTTTATGAAACATGTTCGAACACACACTCGCCGCGGTGCCGGAAACCCGACAGTGGTATCATAGCCAGGTTGTGTTTCGACATAATCGTAAAATTATTTTGCGATAGTCATAATTGTATTTAAGGAAATTTTCTACTTTTCGAAAGTTTAGAAGTATTTATGGAAATTTTCTAATTTTGGAAAGTTTAGAAGTATTTATGGAAATCTTCTACTTTTGGAAAGTTTAGAAGTATTTATAGAAATTAACATTTTCCATAAATAAAATATGTGATTAGATTTGGAAATTTGTTTCCTAATTTAATCATGATTTGATTTGGGGAATCAAATATAAAACATATTTTATTTCCATAAATAGTTTTGACAATTTAGAAAATTTGTTTCCTAAATTAAATTTGATATTTTATTTCCATAAATAGTTTTGACAATTTAGGAAATTTGTTTCCTAAATTAAATTTGACTTTCCTTAATTAACACTTTCCATAAATAAAATATGTGATCAGATTTAGAAATTTATTTCCTAATTTAATCATGATTTGATTTGGGGAATCAAATCTCAAACATATTTTATTTCCATAAATAGTTATGACATATAAGGAAATTTGTGTACATGCCATAATTGTATGTCATGTAATTGCATTAGATGCATATCATTATGCCATGCGTGTCGTGATATGTAAATGTATGTCATGCCATGTAGATAATAGTTATTTACATGCAAAGAGGATGAAACATTAAAACCCTTGCACAATATTAAAGCCTACACCTTCCATTAATATGATTAGAACCAGAGTTCTGTTTCTTGTTTGGGTTGTTGGACTCTCTCCAAGCCCAGCTCGAACCTAAACATGTTCAAACCATGGAATAGTTTAATACTAATATGGTAAGAGTCAGAGATCAACCGTTAGCTTTGGTTGTTGGACTCTCTCCAAGCCAGGCTAATTGGTTGAATGCGCTCTAACCATATTAAAACTATTTCTCGATTAATGGGTTGGCTTTAACCTGGAGCATCGACTTGTTGGACTCTCTCCAAGGTCGATGTGAAGGGAGGTGAAGTTGGGTGCTATGTTAGGGAAATCAACCCGTGATATGGTTTTGATGTGTGTGGCAAAGGGTTTAAGTTAGTTTGTTATTGTGATTTGATATGTGCGTTGAAGTCGTGCAGGACTTAGTAATTTGCACATGAAGCTTTGGTAGGTTCACCACTCACAACCTCGTGCTTGAGTCGGAGAAGGAGCATTGCAGAGTCGTGCGCTTGATGCTGTCGAGGGACCGCCGGACGAGATGACTTGAAGCAAAGCCAAGGAAGCAGACTTTGAAGGCAAGAGACGCGAAGGAGCATTGCAGAGTCATGCGCCTGATGCTGCTGAGGGACGTGGCCGCGAACGAAGAGAGCTTCGGCGAGGGACTTCGAGTGAGATGAGAGAATGGAGTGAATTGTAAGTAGCTCATTAGGAGAACTTGGCCGAATGACTGAGTGTCGGAGGCTCGACCGCAAGGGTTGAGGTTTACTCGACCGCCGAAAGCTCAAACAAATATTAAGTTTGAGTTTCACACGGCACAAGTCGACTGCCATGAAATGGTAGTTGACTGCTCTGAGTCGAACGGGGTTCGACTGGTATACGACTGATGAGTTTATGTTCGAGTCGATCAGCCATGGAATGGCGATCATTGCGCCAGAAGAAGTCACGGACACGTAACCTCTCGTAGCCAATCGGGTAGTCGACGGAAGAGCGATCGGTGATGGTTACATCGATCGATCGCGAGGGATCCGTTGGACTACAATCGTCGTGATCCGACATGTTCGGAGGTTGTTGTAGTGGCGACAGTCGACTGCCAAGGGAAGCAGTCGACTGGTGGCGGCTAACATGAAGAAATCAGCCCTCTCTATAAAATGAGAGGGTGTTGGGCTTTGGGAGGCTAATGCTTATATTCCAAACCATCATCCAAGTGCTCTACAAGTGATAAACTCCTTCTTCTAGTTTCTTTCACATCAATTGTAAAAGGAGTGTTCTTGAGTTGTAAGGGTTACCTCCACCTAGCTTGGTGCAAAGGAGAGACCAATAGTGGATTGGTTGCGGAGTGATTCACCGAGGACGAATCGGGGATCATGGATTAGCGGCGTAGCCATGAACCACTTTATATATTGTGTTAGCATTGTTTATCTTTGCATTTGTTGTTTTGTTTGCTTGTTTATTAGTATTTCGCTTGCGCTAACGATTTTGTAGACGAGCAAATTCCATCATCGTACGAAGAGGGCTATTCACCTCCTCTAGCCGGCCAATACACACCGATTGATCCCCTACAAGTGGTATCAGAGCCAAGTCACTTGTCGAGGACTAACCGCCGCAACAAGCACTTCATCAAAAGAATGGCCGGCTCCAATATTTACCCACCAAAGTTTGAAGGAGAATTCTCTTGGTGGAAAAAGAGAATGGAGGTATTTTTCAAAACCAATTTCAAAATTCTTTTAATTATGAAAAACGGTTTCGAAATGCCTAGGAATGAAGAAGGGGAGCCATTGGAGAAATCAAAGTAGAGTAAGAGGCAAAGGGAAGAGTACTTGGCAAACTCAAAAGTCAAACATCACCTCTATAACATACTCCCCCAACAAGAAGTTAACCGGATTGGGGAATGCTCTAGTGCCAAGGAGATGTGGGAGAAGCTAGTAGAGCTTCATGAAGGTACCTCGGAGGCCAAGCTTGCAAGAAGAGACCTCCTCCGCTCCCAACTATCAAACATCAAATTAGAAAAGGGAGAAAAGGTAACCTCACTACACTCTAGATTTAAAGAGATAATAACTGGTTTATCTAGTGTAGGGGAGAAGCTTTCAAATAGGGACATGCTCATGAAGGCTATAGATGCCTTTCCCTGGTCATCAAGATGGAGCTCTATGGTGGATTCTTTTTACATCTCCAAGAACCTAGAAGTTAACACCTTGGAGGAATTTTTCTCAACCATGGAGCTCCACGAAACAAGACTTGAAGGAATAATAGAAGAGCCAAGAATTCAACCTTCAAGAGGAGTGACACTTTTGGCCAACAAGGGGAAGAAGAAGATGGAGACTCCTTCCTCCTCCGATGAAGCATCCTCATCCTCCTCCATGGATAGCATGGAAGAAGCTTACATGGTAAGGAAGGTAAGGTGTGCTTTAAGAAATTTTAAATTTAATAAATCTAATGATAGGAGGAGAAGACCAAGGGAGAAGGTCATTTGCTACAATTGCCAAGGGGAGGGACATATAAGGGATAATTGCCCCCTTTTGAACAAGAGCAAAGAGGAGAAGTGAAAGAAGGAAGAAAAGAAGAAGAAGAAGAAGGGGAGTAAGAAGAAGGAAGAAGAAAAGAAAGCCAAGGAGAAAGGGAAGACAAAAGCACTCAAAGCAAGGACATGGGATGATCCCTCTTCATCATCATCATCATCCGAAGAGGAAGAACATGTCTACTCCAACCTTGCCCTAATGGCCTTTGACGACCTAGACTCTTCCTCCTCCGAAAATGAAGAAGCAAGCTCAAGTGAGGAGAGCTCGAGTGAAGGGAGAGCTTCATCATCCTCCTCATCCGAAGAAGAGGACATGGAAACTATGGTAACGAATCTCTCACCTAGTAAAATAGTTTCCATGATTTCTAGCCTCACTAAGGATTTATTTAGAGCCAAGAAAAAGAACAAAATCATGCTCGATCAAATTAAGGACTTAGAAGAAAAATTAGAAAAAGCATGTTTTAATGATAATAATGATGATGCATGCTCACATGATAACTATATGCCTTTGGATGTTAATGATGCATGCATAGAAGAAAATAGGGCTTTAAGGGAAAAGGTAGATCACTTGACCAAAGCCCTAGAAAAATTCACAATAGGCTCCAACACCCTTAACATGATCATAGGGAGCCAAAGAGCTAGTTTCAACAAGAAAGGCCTAGGATATAAGGAAAAGAAAAATGAAAAGGCCTATAAATGTCTAATTGCTAGGGGTCAAGATAAAAAGAAGGTAATTGCTAGAAAATAGATTCCTAAGGAGTATTTAGTGAACCCAATAGGAAAGAACTTGTTTTGGGTTCCTAAATCCATCCTTAAGGGTTAGGAAAACCCTAGGATAGTCAACCATATGGAATTTATCTATATCATATGTTGGTTGACTTAGGATGGTGGGACAATATTTTTGAAATAGTGTTAGGTGATGATAATGCACCTATAAATAGATAAATCATGCTTTAGGTGATATTTGCCTTATTATCATGATGTAATACCTAATGCATGATCACAATTTGATGAATACATTTGTCTCATGATCATAATGTGAAATTAATTCACATATGTCTTTATGATCATGTGGGATAGTAGGATGCTACTTAACCTTGTATAGAATTGCATGAAAATGATGGTTAAGTATATACAAATACCTTTAAGATACATCTCACACTCACCATAGGCTACCATGATTGAAAACTTAGCATGAGTGAGATGTTAGGATGATACAAATGTCCACTAATGCATATGACATTTAGATGGTCATTTAAGGTATCAAAATAGCAATAATAGATCAATCATGGGGAAGGCTTATGTTTAATTCATAGACATATTGCTCAAAGATCATGGTTGGATATTTCACATGTTTTCAAAACAATTTCTTACTTTAAAATCTGTGTGTTCATGTTTTGAAACAATCCAAAGCAAAACTAGGTGTTAAAATGGATACAAACTTGATCAAAACACTAGTTGTTTTTTAAGCTTTTAGATTTTTGGAAAATCTTTGAAAATATAATGTTTTTTCATGGAAAACTATTTTTCATTGATAAAGAACCCTAAAAGAAATGTGTTCCCCAAATTTCACTATTTTTTTGAATTTTTTGGAATTTATAGTGCATTTCTAAAATTCATCCAGAAAATCAGAAATTCGGATTTCATTGTGCCAGTCGACTGCCATACTGATAGCAGTCGACTGACGTACTGTGCACGAGCACAGTAACTTGTTTTTATCAGGTGTTTGAGTGATTTTGATTTTTGTTTCTCTCTAGATTTGATGTCATGCCATATAAACCTTGTTTAATCTTTTTGATGGTGTCAAAGGGGGAGAAAGATATATGTTTAAGTAAAGAGGGAATGCATTTAGGGGGAGTTTCATGAATTAAGGGGGAGAGTTACTAATCATGTTATTTACATGCTTTCCTTTCTTAATATTTTATCAAATATTTTTACCTAACTTAAACGGATTGCCACACATCAAAAAGGAGGAGATTGTTAGGGCAATCAACCCGTGATATGGTTTTGATGTGTGTGGCAAAGGGTTTAAGTTAATTTGTTATTATGATTTGATATGTGCATTGAAGTCGTGCAGGACTTAGTAATTTGCACATGAAGCTTTAGCGGGTTCACCACTCACAACCTCGTGCTTGAGTCGGAGACGGAGCATTGCAGAGCCATGCACTTGATGTTGTCGAGGGACCGTCGTACGAGATGACTTGAAGCGAAGCCAAGGAAGCAGACTTCAAAGGCAAGAGACGGGAAGGAGCATTGCAGAGTCATGTACCTGATGCTGCCGAGGGATGTGGCCGCGAACGAAGAGAGCTTCGGTGAGGGACTTCGAGTGAGATGAGAGAATGAGTGAATTGTAAGTAGCTCATTGGGAGAACTTGGCCGAATGGCTGAGTGTCGGAGGCTCGACCGCAAGGGTTGAGGTTTACCCGACCGTCGGAAGCTCAAATAAATGTTAAGTTTGAGTTTCACACGACACCAGTCGACTGCCATGAAATGGCAGTCGACTGCTCTGAGTCGAACGGGGTTCGACTGGTATCCGACTGATGAGTTTATGCCCAGCAGTCGACTGCCATGGAATGGCAGTCGACTGCCAGAGGAAGTCGCGGGCACAGAACCTCTCGTAGCCGACTGGGCAGTCGACTACGGAGGCAGCAGTCGACTGATGGTTACATCAGTCGACTGCCAAGGGATCCGTTGGACTACAACGGTCGGGATCCGACATGTTCGGAGGCCGTTGTAGTGGCGGCAGTCGACTGCCAAGGGCAGCAGTCGACTGGTGGCGGCCAATGGGAAGAAATCAGCCCTCTCTATAAAAAGAGAGGGTGTTGGGCTTTGGGAGGCTAATGCTTATATTCTAAACCATCATCAAAGTGCTCTACAAGTGATAAACTCCTTCTTCTAGTTTCTTTCACATCAATTGTAAAAGAAGGAGTGTTCTTGAGTTGTAAGGGTTACCTCCACCTAGCTTGGTGCAAAGGAGAGACCAATAGTGGATTGGTTGCGGAGTGATTCACCGAGGATGAATCGGGGATCGTGGATTAGCGGCGTAGCCGTGAACCACATTACATATTTTGTTAGCATTGTTTATCTTTGCATTTGTTGTTTTGTTTGCTTGTTTATTAGTATTCCGCTTGCGCTAACGATTTTGTAGACGAGCAAATTCCATCATCGTACGAAGAGGACTATTCACCCCTCTATAGCCGGCCAATACACACCGATCGATCCCCTACATGCTATGCATATGATGCATACTTGTTAATGATTAAACAACCCGATGTATGTGTGAATATTCAATTAGTTGATAGCACATTGTGATAGTTGCATATATGTGATATGCAATCGGTATACTTGATACCTACCATTATAGCTATGAATGGCTTGTTGGACTCTCTCCAAGATTGTTCATATCTATGTTGGATATCAGCCCATCCAGAGATGGACCTATAATCTCCTGAAGTGATTTTGGGTTTTTTAAATTCGAAAAATGAATGAGATTTGTAAATGTATGTTGATGCATTTTTCCATCTTTCTCATATATGCTCGATTTTTTATTTCTAAGTTAATTGATTGATCATGATGTCTTTAAATTTGCGCACTATTTTGGATTCAAATAAATTGACTGGGCCTAACTTCTTGGACTAACTTAGAAACTTGAGAATTGTTCTCAAGGCAGAAAAGCTCGCATATGTCCTCGAAGAGCCTCTTCCCAACCGTCCTAATGACAATGCAACTCTGGACCAATTATTGGCCTATCAGAAACATGTGAGTGATTCTGAACAAATGAGTTGCATCATGCTAGCCATGATGGAACCCAAGCTACGGAAGCAGCATGAGCATATGGATGCTAATACTATGGTCTTCCATCTTCATGATTTGTTTGATGAGCAAGCGAGATCCGAAAGGTTCGAAGTCTCCAGGCTCCTCTTCACCACGAAGATGCAAGAAGGTTCGTCTGTAGTGCAGTTTGTGCTAAAGATGAACGGGTACATCGAGCGGCTAGCTACCCTCGGGTTTGTGATGGATCACGAATTAAGTATTGACTTAATTCTCCATTGCCAAATTTGTGAGTTGGCAATGGAGCAAAGGTTTCTACGATCACCATCGGAACTTATTTGCTGAAGTTCCCTAGTGGACTAGTCTTAGAACTAGACAATTGCTATTATATTCCTTCTCTAATAAAGAACATTGTTTCTATTTCCTGCTTAAATAGAAATGGTTACTATTTGATGTTTAGTAACAATTGTTGTTATATAACTTTGAATAGCGTACATTATGGGACTAGAACTTTGAGCAATGGTATTTATACGTTGGACATATCCAGTGACATTTTTAATATTGAAGCGAGCAACAAGCGTGCTCGAAAGGAAAATCAATTAGACTCCTACATGTGACATTGTCGTCTTGGCCATGCAAGCAAGAAATGCATGTCCGAATTATACCTATGTGGAATTCTGGAATCGTTTGAATTAGATTCATACGATACATGCGAATCATGCTTAAAAGGCAAGATGACTAAGTTACCTTTTATGGGAAAAGATGAACCGGTGGGAGAGTTACTTGGTCTAATACATACGGATGTATGCAGACCTATGACAACTCATGCTCTAGGAGGCTATAGCTACTTCATTACCTTCACCGATGATCACTCACGGTTTGGGTATGTGTTCTTGATGAAACACAAGTCTGAAGCCTTTGAAAAGTTCAAAGAATTCAGAAATGAAGTAGAGAAACAACTTGGCAAGAGTATTAAAATACTTCAATCGGATCAAGGTGGTGAATACTTGAGTCAAGAGTTTCTAGATTATCTAAGGGACAATGGTATATTGTCTCAATGGACTCTGCCGTATACACCGTAGCATAATGGTGTATCTGAGAGGCATAACCGGACCTTGTTGGACATAGTCAGGTCGATGATGAATCATGCGAATCTTCCCAAGTCCTTTTGGGGCTATGCACTTCAGATAGCTGTTTACTTGTTAAACAGAATGCCAACCAAGGTAGTCTCAACTACTCCATATGAGATATGGAATATTAAGAAACCTCATTTATCTTACTTGAAGATATGGGGTTGTCCTGCTTATGTGAAGCAGACTGTATCAGACAAACTGGATGCTAAGTCTGATAAATGTCTATTTATTGGATAACCTAAGGAAACGAGGCGTTACCAATTCTATCTTCCTGTGGAACAAAAGGTGTTTGTTTCAAGGCATGTTGTGTTTCTAGAGAAAGAGTTTCTCTTGCAAGAAAATAGTAGGAGTGTCGTTGAGCTTGAGGAGGCTCAAGAGACTCCAATAGACATTGATGAGATACCTAGTGAAGCACCACAACCGATAACTCATAGTGATGAGCCATCGACTGGACCAATTGTGACACCACATCTTTGTAGATCTGGCAGAACACACAACATTCCTGAGAGATATAGATTTCTCGTAAGTGAATCGAATGACGTGTTACTCATTGATGATGAGGAGCCTACCAGTTATGAAGAAGTTCTGAAAAGTTCAGAAAGGAATAAATGGCTTAAATCCATGAAGTCAAAAATGGATTCCATGTATGAAAATCAAGTTTGGAACTTGGTTGACCCACCTGAAGGCACAAAGCCTATAGGGTGCAAGTGGGTTTTCAAGAAGAAAACTGACATGGATGGTAATGTGATTACCTATAAGGCTAGATTTGTGGCGAAAGGGTATCGTCAAAAGCAAGGTGTTGATTATGACGAAACCTATTCACCAATTGCTATGCTTAAATCCATTCGAATACTCCTGGCCATAGCGACTCATTTTGATTATGAGATATGATAGATGGATGTGAAAACAATTTTCCTTAATGGAAACCTACTCGAGGATGTATATATGATACAGCCTGAGGGTTTCACATCGGTTGATAAAACCAAGGTATGCAAACTGCGATGGTCCATTTATACTGAAGCAAGCAACCAGGAGCTGGAATAACCATTTTGATGAGACAATCAAAAGGTTTGATTTCTCATAAAATCCGGACGAACCTTATGTGTACAAGAAGGTTAGTGGGAGTGCAGTCGTATTCCTAGTGTTGTATGTCGATGACATATAACTTATAGGAAAGGATATATTGTCTTACAGTCAGTCAAAATATGGTTATCCAAAACATTCTCCATGAAAGACCTTGGAGAAGCGACCTACATACTTGGAATTAAGATCTATAGAGATCGAAACGGTTGTTTGGTCTTTCGCAATCTACATATATAGACCGAGTGCTAAAGTGGTTTAGCATGTCGGAATCCAAGAAAGGTTTCCTTCCCATCAGGCATGTGATGAATAGGTATTTGTCGTGGTACCATTCCAAATTAATTACCGAACCCCCTCTATACTAATATAGCATAGTGAATGGCCCGGATCGTTTCCCAATGAGTGTAATCGATAGAATAGTAAACTTAGGATTTCTAATTATTGCTTTAGGTTTTCTATTGAAGATGGGGGTTTGGAATTTTAGCTCTAACCTACAGTTGCAAGGTAATTAAAACTCTAAACTAACATGCAACAACTAAATCAAACAATGCAAAAATTAAAGCAATAAAAACTAGAAGAGGAAATAAATGATCTAATCAACCCAAGATAGGCCCGGTGAATGAACAAGTTCCTCCGGCTAAATCCAACGAAGCTCTATCGAGACTCCGCAAACGACAGTGGATGTGGGATGGCGCAAACTCCTGGATCCAGTAGTTTGATGGATGCTCTGAACTCTCGCGGATCCGGTTGAGCTCGAAGAAGTGTCGTCAGGGTAGAAATCCTCCTCGAATCCGAAAGAGAAGGTGGATGAGATGTGGAGATGGAGGACGTCGCCGAAATCTCTCGATAAAGCGGTTCCTCCTCGAATCTATGGAGGAAAATGGATGGAAGGAAGGTGACGGCAACTACTATGGCGCAAGGGAAGAAGAGATTTAACTAACAACCAAATGAAATATCAATGCATCAATGAAATCTACTGCATGAACATGATTAAAAAAGAGCAATTAAAGTAAAGTATGAAACTAAATCTAAACTAACCAACTACAACCTAATTACTCTAAGAAGCATTTTATCGAACACCAACAAGGCATGAAACAAAGTAAATCGAATACGTACAATTCTAAATGTGGAAGGGAATTTGATTACAATCAACAAGTAAACATGAACAACTAATCGACAAGACACGTGAAGAAGCTGCAAATCCAAATGAGGAAGATGTTGATGTTGGCTACCAAAGCTATGGATGAAGTGCTTGATGGTTGGAAATGGTGGCTGGACTGATCGGAGCTGCTTGAATTACTGTTCTAAGAAGATGATGGCTGGAAATTGCTAGTCGGAGCTACTGAAGGCGGCCACAGAGCTTGGTAAGGGAGACGGATGGCGGGCGATCGGCGCATGAAAGGGCGAATCTGCTCCTCTGTGTCGCATGATCGAAGGGGTAAAACCGGCTCGCACGTGAAAGAGGAGGTGATGGAGGCTACCGGCGGTGGAGTGGCACCGGTCACCGGAGAAGGAGGGAATCCCCTTTCCTCTCCGGCGACCGACGAGGAAGGGGCTAAGCTTGACGATGAAGAAGGTGGAGGCATTGGGCGTCGCGTGAGAAGAAAAGAAACCGGTTGATTTTTCTGTCGCTTGCAGAAAGCATTAAGTGGATTATCTCCACCGTCCGATCAAAGCCTCATCTGATCTCTGTCGTCCATTAGAGCTAGGATTTAATTGCCTTGATTAATCCATTAAGCTAGCTGTGCAGCCAACGGCTCAGATTCCTCCGATTTTGAATGAATGGATCTGATCAATCTGAAGGGATAATCACGATCGATCGAATCTGGATGAACGGTCAAGATGTCCATATCTAAATGTATGGACCAGATCGCTCCAAATTTAGATGGATGGCTCAAATCAATCAGATCTCATCGGACGGTCAGGATTAAACAGATCTGAACCCTTGATTAAATTGCCTCTGATCTTGATGAAGGGCTCAGATTCTTCCAGCTTAAAATGCTCATTACGACCCTTAGATAAAGCCATATTTGATCCAACTTGAGTCTAGTCCAGTGGCTCATCTCAATCTCCTACAAACAAAGATAAAATTCGCATATAAGTCTAAAATTTAGGAGAATTTACAATAAGATCTAAAAATATATTCAACTCATAAAATATGCAAATAATCGATAATTAATCACTAGAGAGGATTAAAACGGTGATACTAAGGACCAAAATAACACGACAAAATGGTAGTTATTAATTCCCCCATACTTATTCTTACACGTCCCGAGCAAGTAATGAAAACTAAAAGAAAACTAAAGATATATTTCTCTAGCAATTCTCAATCATACATAGAAAATCGTGAAAGAAAGTTACCTAGGATTGTCAAATCTCCAAGACTTAAGCAATCATGGACTCAAAATTCTTACATAGGTTAACAAACATGGTGACTTCAATCCATTATGAATAGACTGAGAATGACTAAGCCTCACAAGGTAAGTGGTGGTTTCTCTCACTCTCATAAGCATGTAATAGTAAAGTTCACTCAAGCTACTTATGGTTTATGAACTACCATATGCTTGCTTTTCTTCTACCTTCACCACTATATACATATAAGAATGCACAATCATTGAAGGCTTATTAAAAATGTAAGGGAACATGAATACAAGAAAAATGACAATATCTGTGAAAGAAAAGAAAGATAAGAAATAAAATAGCTAAAGAAATGCAAGAAGAAGATATGGAAATACTGAAATGCTGAGTACAAGGAAGCCTTGCCCTAAAAAAAAATTTTTCTTCCAACCCAATAAACATGTAAACAACCCTTATCACATTCTTCAATACAAATCTACTAATGATATATAATAAATCTCTCAATAATTGTAACAAGGAATGTCGTTAACAAAAATACTATCACACATAAATAAAAAAATGGCACAACATATCAAAATTTTTCACAATACTTTTTTTTATTTCATGGGCACCCAAATGTTTATTCTTTTTTTTTCAATTTTTTTTTCAAACTTTTTTTTCGACATGCAGTGCACTTCCCTATGCTCCAACATCAAGCTCAGCTAAAAAGATAAAGAGCATGGCTAGCTCATGGTGATCAAGCACGAATTGCTTATGCTAACACTAAATTCTCCTAAGCTACTCTCTCCCCCACACTTAAACTTTTGTTCATCCTAGGCAAAACACTCATCTTGGATCATCCAAGTATTCCACATCCAGAAATAGAAATGGAGAAGAAAATAATGGAAGGAAAGGAAAAATGTAAGGATGAATGACTAGAATGTTATTCAAATAAGCATGTGATGATAAAAGAAGTGAAGGAAAACAAATGTGATTGCCTTCATAATAATCATGCAAACCTACTGTTGTGTGATCTCGAAAGAATCAAAGCAAGTTCTAGAGTTACAATAACCACAAGTTCACCGCACATAAGTAATAAAAATAGGCTCAATCCTCACTAGGTAAACAAAAATAATCAACTCAGTCTATCAACATAGAATCCATCACCAAGTAGTAACCACATGCAATCAAATAATCCAATTAAATCAATAAATCCTAAAATTCGACAATCAAATTTAACTAGCTTTCACGACTTCTAAGATGATATAAAGGAATGCATACAAAATTTATTTTAAAAATTGACAAAATAAAAACTCAACAACCAAAACATAACAACTAAAATAAAAACAAATGAAGTAAAAGAGACATATATACAAGGAAAAAAGAAAAGAGATGAGATGGAGCAAACTCCCCTGAGGTCCTGGCGGTTGAAGAAGCGTTAGCAGGAGGATCCACGCAGGTTGTGGAGTGCTCCGAGAGAAATCCCATCCCGGTGGTTGAAGAAGATTCAGCTTTAACATCCACGCCGGGAGTGGGATGGACTGAATGAGGGTGAGTGCCTTCATGGTGTGATCATGATAGTATTGTGCTACTCCCTCCAATATCATCGCCTCATCATATGTAATCTCTGGTGGTCGGAGGCAATTCAGGAAAAGTGTCCAGCCTTGGGGTTGGATTATTGCATTTGCTATTAGGGTCTTCATTAGCAAAATTCTTGGAGACTCTGGCTGAGATGGAAGTGTCTAGTCTGGGGGTCTCCAGCTATCCACCACTTCCATGGGAATTAGCTCATCAGAATTGCTTGCCGCCACTGTCTCACTTGTCTTCTGGTCTGGTTGGCAAGTCTAGGCACTGGTATCTGGAAACTACTCCTTTTCTTCAGAATAATCTAGGGCACAAATAGCATCATAGAGTAAATCTAAGCTGCTAGTATCATCCTACAAGTTATCGACCACAGAAGCAACTTCATCATTATCTTGAGAATCAGATAGTACATCATCATCATGCACATCAGCAGAGGAGTCCTGTAGAGTTGCAGAGGTAGAAGTGTATATATCACCAGCTCTGCAATCCATCTCCTCAAGCACATCACTATCGTCAGAAATTATCTCTGAGGAAAACTGGGAGGAATCTTGTGCTTGTGTCTGGCTGATGGATGATGCAATTAGATCTAGCTGAATTTGCATGTTATGTATCCGTTGTTGACTATCGTTCATTTGTTGTTGATATTGATGTAGAAATGATGCTAGTTTTTCTAGTGTCTCTGTATTTTCTTGACTAGGAGCAGGGGTTTCTTCACAGTAACTTGATTGATCTCCCCAACTAGGCATGTAAGTATCAATAGACGGTGGGGGTAGATAACACTGAAACTACTCAGGGGTGTACTGTTGTGTGTGCCCGTATCTGAAATCTGAATCAAAATTATGAAAATATGTACCAAAAATTGGATTATACTTGTCCTACTAATAAGACTGATGATACTGAGGAACAGGCTGATGATATTGCGGTTGGTACTAATAATACTCCTATTGTCCAGTGCCTGAATAGTAAGCATCACTAAAGTCTCCACACTGATGATAATATGGATCCATGCTCAAAGAAATTTCTTGTCATTTCCTAGAATACTAACAAACAATTCAAAAGACACAAGAAGTATACATGATAAAATACATGGATATATAAGAGAATAAAAGAATGCAGCCCTAAACAAAAGTTTTTGAATTTTGATTTTTTTTTTCAGAAAAATGGGTAAACAATCCTAAATCTACCAAACACCATTACACTCTCTGGCAACGACGCCAAAATTTGATGAACATGTATTTGTCATGGTACCATTCCAAATTATTACCAAACCCCCTCTACACTAATATAATATAGTGAATGGCCCGGATTGTTTCCCAACGAGTGTAATCGATAGAACAGTAAATTTAGGATTTCTAATTATTGCTTTGGGTTTTCTATTGAAGATGGGGGTTTGGATTTTTAGCTCTAACCTACAGTTGCAAGGAAATTAAAACTCTAAACTAGCATGCAACAACTAAATCAAACAATGCAAAAATTAAAGCAATAAAAACTGGAAGAGGAAATAAATGATCTAATCGACCCAAGATAGGCTCGGTGAATGAACAAGTTCCTCCGACTAAATCCAACGAAGCTCGATCAAGACTTCGCAAATGGCAGTGGATGTGGGATGGTGCAAACTCCTGAATCCAATAGTTTGATGGATGCTCCGAACTCTCATAGATCCAGTTGAGCTCGAAGAAGTGTCGTCGGGGTGGGAATCCTCCTCGAATCCGAAAGAGAAGGTGGATGAGATGTGGAGATGGAGGATGTCACCGAAATCTCTCGATGAAGCGGTTCCTCCTCGAATCCATGGAAGAAAATGGATGGAAGGAAGGTGACGACGACTGCTATGGCGCAAGGGAACAAGAGATTTAACTAACAACCAAATGAAATAAGCAATGCATCAACGAAATCTACTGCATGAACATGATTAAAAGAGAGCAATTAAAGTAAAGCATGAAACTAAATCTAAACTAACCAACTACAACCTAATTACTCTAAGAAGCATTTTATCGAACACCAACAAGGCATGAAACAAAGTAAATCGAATACATACAATTCTAAATGTGGAATGGAATTTGATTACAATCAACAAGTAAACATGAACAACCAATCGACAAGACACGTGAAGAACCTGCAAATCCAAATGAGGAAGATGTTGATGTTGGCTGTCGAAGCTATGGATGAAGTATTTGATGGTTGGAAATGGTGGCTGGACCGATCGGAGCTGCTAGAATTACTGTCCTAATAAGTTGATGGTTGGAAATTGCTAGTCGGAGCTGCTAAAGGTAGACACAGAGCTCGATAAGGGAGACGGCTGGTGGGCGATTGACGCATGAAAGGGTGAATCTGCTCCTTTGTGTCGCGCGATCGAAGGGGGAAAATCGACTCACGTGTGAAAGAGGAGGTGATGGAGGCTGCCGGTGGTGGAGTGGCACCGGTCACCGGAGAAGGAGGGAATCCCATTTCCTCTCCGACGACCAGCGGGGAAGGGGCTGAGCTCAGCGATGAAGAAGGCGGAGGCATCGGGTGTCGCGTGAGAAGAGAAGAAGCCGGCTGATTTTTCTGTCACTTGCAGAAAGCATTAAGTGGATTATCTCCATCGTCTGATCAAAGCCCCATCTGATCTCAACCGTCCATTAAAGCTAGATTAATCCATTAAGCTAGTTGTGCATCCAATGGCTCAGATTCCTCCGATTTGGAATGAATGGATCTGATCAATCTGAAGGGATAATCACGATCGGTCGAATCTGGATGAACGGTCAAGATGTCCATATCTAAATGTATGGACCAGATTGCTCTAAATTTAGATGGATGGCTCAGATCAATCATATCTCATCGTACGGTCAGGATTAAATATATATGAACCTTTGATTAAATTGCCTTTGATCTTGATGAAGGGCTCAGATTCTTCCAGCTTAAAATGCTCATTATGACCCTTAGATGAAGCCATATTTGATCCAACTTGAGTCTAGTCTAGTGGCTTATCTAGATCTCCTACAAACAAAGATAAAATTCACATATAAGTCTAAAATTTAGGAGAATTTACAATAAGGTCCAAAAATATATCCAACTCATAAAATATACAAATAATCGATAATTAATCACTAGAGAGGATTAAAACAGTTATATTAAGGACCAAAATAACACGATAAAATGGTAGTTATCAACATGGGATACACCTTTCGAAGTCTATATATCCGCGCACAGAAGACGAGAGGATTTGCATGAGTAAGATTCTCTATGCATCCGCAATAAGATCTATCATGTATGTTATGTTATGTACGAGGCCCGAGGTATCGTATGCTCTGAGTGTCATGTTAGAGCTTATGGTATTGGATACCGTGGCGATTGACATTAGGCCAAGTGGGAGTTTGTTAGTTATATATGAGAGGTGGCCTAAGGCAATCGCCTTATGATTGTACCATTTATTTGATAAATGAAGATTCACTATTTGAGTGTATATGTTTTCATGTGTTTGATAAGATCTTAAACTCATTTACTGAATGTCCACAATACGATTCACAGCATGAGAGAATTTATGATTGGATCACAACTAGTGAGTATCTCTACATGTGTAATTGTGATGTATTGGAATTATCCCTAGTCGATGAATTGATGCATTCGGACTCCATCGATTTTGTTGAGACTAGCACGAGGTGTACTCTTTGGTTTATCCAAGTAGCTATTTCTCACTGGCTGGAGACATTAGGATGTCCAGAGTTGATCGTGGATGCTAGTTATGGTAACTAGTTCATTAGAGTGATCAGCTGTAAGACTTCATATGGTTCTCTATATATATGGATATGTCAATGAAGTTCTTACTGCAGCTTAAGTGTGATGTTCCTTTGACTTGCGGTATTCAAGTCATCTTCGTCATGAAGATTTATGTTTTGACATCTTAAGCAAGCATATCCAAGGAGATGTGGACCCGGGATGATTGAGTATAAGTCGAAATGCCCGAATATGTTTGAATAGCCTATAAAGGATTCACCACTCCTTGCGAGGAGATGTATACCCACGGCCTCTCGTCGGATTGTTACTAAAGTCTTTGGCCAAAGTATTACATGTTTAGAGTAAGGTACTCTATGATACATGTGCAGTAACTAGAATCTGTAGAATGAGGATATGATATTTGGGCTAGGTGTGACGTAGTCAGCCTAGTGGAGACTAACACTATAGAACATGTCCTGAACCAAGTGGGTATAAGATAAGTGAAGGGAATGGGACACGATTCATTGTAGCTGCTGAAGGGTTTTAGAAATGATTCTAGAATCAACCATTGATTTTTCGATTAGTTAGGGATCATGATGTACTACTAGGTGTCACTCATGATCATTCTATAATTAATGGTTAATTATAACGGTCAACATAAATCGAGAACCTATTTGGTCACACGCACAATGAGCGTAATCCGAATGATTTAAAACGAGCTTGGGAATGAGATTCTCAGATTGAGAGAAACTAGGTTTGGTTGGACCAAACAAGGAGCGAGCATGAAATTATTTCGATCGCAATAGAAGCATGGATGGACCGAGTCTTATGAAGACATGATGGATGAATCAAATTGGTTTGGTTCTAATCCAATGGTGGAGAATAAACCAAAGGGGTTTGGTTTGTTTTAAACGAATTAACCAAAGTTGGTTCAGTTCGTTTTAACTTAAAATAGACCAACTCAGTTCGGTTTATTTTAACTTAAGTTATTGGAGCGGGTTAACGGGTTTTTGTTATGAACCAATAACTCTAAGGAGAAGGTTTCTTAATGGTTAAGAAACACGCACTCTATAAAAGTGCAGCTAGAGGTTTGGAGAGCCCTAAGTTTATTTTGGAAATACTCTTCCTCTCCTCTCCCTCTCTTCTCTTTGTCAGCTTCAAGGAGTCCAGGCCACTTGACCCTTTTTGTCTGCCGTCACCCTAGCCGTCAGTCTGCCATCAGCCACTCCTCCGGCGACCCACCTTGGTTCTGGCTACCAAGGATTAGCCGACCATCTCCTTTGGCCGGCGCCAAGTCCTCCACCAAGCTGTCCAATTTTTGGACAGCTTGTTTCCTTATTGTTGGAGCGTCGTTTGGACTGCGTTTGGAGCTCCAACAGTGACTTTATTGCTAGAGATTGGATCTCTGGTAATCCTCATAGGTGGAGGACCAAGGATTTGTGAATCGGTTGATGAATATCTCTCCGGAGAAGCGAGTTTTGGGGACTCATTTTCGAATCCGAATTTTGATTCGGATTGTGATCTCTCGATCACATCATCTTCGACACGAGGCTAGTGACTCCTATGAAGATGAGGCTCATAGCTTGGTGAAGCTATCCCGACGGTACTCGGCGTGGATACGAATAGAGGCAATTCTAGCGAGAGTTGCTCCGGTTGATGTCATTCCCGCTGCACGTGATACGTCAGGTATAACTAGCGTAATTTCCTTTTATTGAAAAATTTAAAACTGCAATTATGTCTACACATGTTGTACTATGCATGCGTGTGGTATGTGTATTGTAATAAATTAAATTTATTGCTTTTTAATTCTTCCGTTGTACACATGTTTATGTAACATGTTCGAACACACACTCGCCGCGGTGCCGGAAACCCAACACACAAGCTAAAGCCGTTATCCCTGTGCGGTAGTGGAACGGAGGAGTTGGGTTTAAATGCACTAAAGAATACAATGGCGGAGTAAAAAATTATTCCGACATGACTAGGCGAAGCCCTAGGTCAAGTCATCACAATTCTTTCAACTTGCCTTCAAGTCAAGCTATTATCTCCATGTGGTGGCGGATCGGAGGAGTCGGGTTTAAGGTAGATTTACAATGGAAGATGACGAAAGTAAAAAATTATTTCGATCTGACAAGGCAAAGCCTTAGGGCAGATCTTCACTCTTTTTACAGCTTGGCGATAGCTAAAGCTATTATCCCCATGTGGTGGCGGATCGGAAGAGTTGAGTTTTCACTCAACTATATATTATTTTTATCCCCGTGTGGTGGCGGATCGGAAGAGTTGAGTCTTCTCTCAATTGTATTATTTTTATCCCCGTGTGGTAGTGGATTGGAAGAGTTGAGTTTTCACTCAACTATATATTATTTTTATCCCCGTGTGGTGGTGGATCGGAAGAGTTGAAACTCAACTATATATTATTTTTATCCCCGTGTGGTGGTGGATCGGAAGAGTTGAGTTTTCACTCAACTATATATTATTTTTATCCTCGTGTGGTGGTGGATCGGAAGAGTTGAAACTCAACTATATATTATTTTTATCCGCATGTGGTGATGGATCGGAAGAGTTGAGTTTTCACTCAACTATATATTATTTTTATCCCCATGTGTGTGGTGGATCGGAAGAGTTGAGTTTTCACTCAACTATGTATTATTATTATCCCCGTGTGGTGGCGGATCGGAAGAGTTGAGTCTTCACGCAACTATATTATTATTATCCCCGTGTGGTGGCAGGTCATAGGAGTTGGGTTTAAGGTAAGATGCACTTCGGAAGAACGGCAAAGTTTATTATCACGGCGGGCAGAGGCAATTTGTAAGCCCTCCAACCAGTCTACATTCTTTTTCAGCTCGACATTAACTAAAGTTTACATTCCCCGGGCAGTGGCAAACCGGGAGGAGTATGATTTTATATTCAGTCGATCGATGAGAAGGCTATTCATTTGCCTACTTATGAAGTGTTGATATGAAGGGAGTTTTTATTTTATTCAATCCACGTGTTCTTAAGCAGGCGAGACATTTAAATGTGGTTATTACTTCATTCTATTAATGTGTTCTGAGGCAACTCATGTATTGTCGGGCTAATTCTTATTCTATTGAAGTATTGGAAAGTGTATATTATTTTATTCAATTCATTCAGGCCAGGTGTTGTTGGGCCAGTTCTAATCTTACTGAAGTATTGTGAGGCGGACATTATTTTACTCAGTCTAGCCGAGATATGTCAGGCCAATTGGTATTTTATTTCTTTAAGCCAAATCGCTCCGAGCCAAGTCGTTCTAGGTTTACAGTTATTTTATTCAACCAAACTGAACTGAAGGAGGTCTTATTTCATTTTGGCAGGGCACTCTGAGTCAGACATTATTTTATTCATCCGAGGTGTTTTGAAGTGAAGATTATTTTGTTCAGTCGAGGCATTCTTAGCCAGCTTCTATTTTATTCATCCAAATGGTTCTCAAAGGCGTATTATGTTATTCGGTCAAGGTATTTTTGGGTCAGCTTTTATTCTATGTAGCCTAAGTGTTATGTGGTGGATATTATTTTGTTCAGCCCAGGTATCTCGGATCAACTATTATTTTATTAGGCTGAGGTGTTCTTGAACTTGCTATTATGTCATCTAGCTGAGACAAGTTAGGTCGGGGGTTATTATCTTTATTTATGCCGAAGTGGTCCAAGCTGAGACTCTTCAAGTGGGTGGTTATTTTATCATGTCAAATTGAGCTGAAGTAGGTATTAGTTCATTCTGCCGAGGCACCCCAAGTCGGCTATTATATTATCTATCTGAGGTATTCTAAAATGGATATTATGTTATTTGATTAAGATGTTCTAGGTCTTCTCTTATTTTATTCATCCTAAGTATTTTGAGATGGGTATCATTTTATTCAGTCGGGATTTGGAGGTCCTTTTCTTATATCTATTCGAGGCGATTCGTAAGTCCTCACTTTGGGTATTCTCTTATTCATCCGAGGCTATTTGTAAGTCCTCACATCAATCATCTTATTATCTCCATCTGAGGCAATTCGTAAGTCCTCGAACATTTAAATTCTTCATTCAGCTGAGACAGATCATCGGATGTTATAGATGTGTATGATATTTCTGAATATATGAACAAGGAGTAGAGATATGATTCGATTAGAGATGATGAAATGATAAGACTAAAGTCAGACTTGTCAGAGTGACTCGTCTGATTGTTTAGGGGGGTTATCTGTGATATAGGATAAATCTTAGCTCGTTGGAGGGCTATAAAAGAAGTTGCTAGGGTTAAGGAAAAAAGGGGGCTTCTCTTCTCCCACAATGAATCACCACAGGGAGCAGTCGCTGCAAAGGAGTCACTCTTTTTCTCGAAGGGAGCTTCTTCTTTACACATCTTCTTCTGTTGGAGATGGGTGTATCCCCTTGCCGCTTATGGTGCCAACCTTTCTTTGCTTCTTCCTCCTCCTTTTCCTCTCAATTGCTGCCGCCTCGGGCACTTTGTTAACGCAATCCGATGAGGTTGGATATATCTCATCCGTTTTCTCCGAAACGGGCCTCGTCTCTGTCAAGGACCTGCTCATCGAACGGGGCATGGACTCGCTAACCCTACTCCGTCTCCCCGACATCGAGAAGGATGTTCAAATTCCTAGGAGTGGTACACATGGGTGCTGCTAACATCACCCTCTCTATCAAATTCTCCTCCTTTATGGTCAAGCGCGGTCTCCGATAAAGAGACGACTTCTGTTCAACGAGGTTGAAGGCATGCAAGTGAGGCTGACAATAATCTTGGATAAGAAGAATGGAACACTGCAGCTTGTTGTTTTGTAATGTGGTTGTTACGTGGAAAGTTTAGTCATTACTTTGGATAGAGGAGCATCTTGGTTTTCTCAAGGGTTTATATATGCTTTTGCAAATCATATCAGATCAGCTATGGAAGATGCAAGTATAAGGAAGATTATTGAAGGGGCACAGAAGCTTGATTTGTTTCTGTAAACTTTGCCAAAGCAAATTGATATTGACAAAATCTCTTCTCTAAATGTCACATTTGTGGATGAACCTATTCTCACAAACTCTTCTCTTGTGTAGGGTCGATCGGTTGGCCGACTAAAGGGGGGTGAATAGCCTTTGTCGTAGATGTTAGAGTTCGTTTGTCCGTTGCTCGTCTACAAAACTATTAGCGCAAGAGGAATATGCAAATACAAACAATTAAAGACAAAACAAAGGAAGAATAAACACAAACGCTAACACCGCAATGTAACGTGGTTCACGGCTGCACCGCTAGTCCATGGTCCGATTCGTCCACGGTGAATCACTCCGTAACCAATCCACTATTGGTCTCTCCCTTTAGCCAATGCAAGGTGGAGGTAAACCCTTACAACTCAAGAATACTCCTTCTTTTACAATAGATGTGAAAGAAACTAGAAGAAGGAGTTTTAACACTTGTGGAGCACTTGGATGATAGTTTGGAGCATAAGCATTAGCCATCCAAAAGCCCACACCCTCTATTTTTATAGAGAGGGCTGATTTCTTCCCGTTGGCCATCATTAGTCGACTGCTGCCCTTGGCAGTTGACTGCCACCACTACAACGGCCTTCGAACACGTCAGATCCCAACCGTTGTAGTCCAAAGGAATCCTTGGCAGTCGACTGATATAACCATCAGTCGACTGATGCCTCCGTAGTCGACTGGTCAGTCGACTACGAGCGGTTCTATGCCCGCGACTGCCTTCATCAGTCGACTACTACCTTTGGCAGTCGACTGATCGTCTGCAGTCGACTGTCATTCCATGGCAGTCGACTGATGGGCCTAAAACCCATCAGTCGAACACCAGTCGAGCCATTCGACTTGGAGCAGTCGACTGTCATGACATGGCAGTCGACTGGTGCCATGTGAAACTCAAACTTAGCATTCGTTTGAGCTTCCAACGGTCAGGTAAATCTCAACCCTTGCGGTCGAGCCTCCGACACTCAGCCATTCGACCAAGTTCACCTAATGAGCTACTTACAATTCACTCATTCTCTCATCTCACTCGAAGTCTCTCGCTGAAGCTCTCTTCGTTCGCGGCCACATCCCTCAGTAGAATCAGGCGCACAACTCTGCAATGCTCCTTCACATTTCTTGCCTTCGAAGTATGCTTCCTTGGCTTTGCTTCAAGTCATCTCATCCGACGGTCCCTCGGCAGCATCAAGCGTACGGCTCTGCAATGCTCCTTCTCCGACTCAAGCACGAGGTTGTGAGTGGTGAACCCGCCTAAGCTTCATGTGCGAATTACTAAGTCCTGCAAGACTCCAACGCACACATCAAATCCAATCGTCCTAACTTAAACCCTTTGCCACACACATCAAAACCATATCACGGGTCGATTGCACTAACAATCTCCCCCTTTTTGATGTGTGGCAATCCGTTTAAGTTAGGTAAAAATATTTGATAAAATATTAAGGAAATAAAAGCATGTAAATAACATGATTAGCAACTCTCCCCCTTAATACATGAAACTTCCCCTAAATACATTCCCCCTTACTTAAACATATATCTTTCTCCCCTTTTGACATCATCAAAAAGATTAGACAAAGTTTATATGACATGACATTAAGTCTAGAGAGAAACAAAAATCAAAAACCTGATAAAATCATGTTACTGTGCTCATGCACAGTACCTCAGTCGACTGCTATCAGAATGGCAGACGACTGGCACAAGGAAATAGGTTTTCTGATTTTCTGGACGAAATTCAGAAATGCACTATAAATTCCAAAAAATTCGAAAAATAGTGAAATTTGGGGAACATATTTCTTGTAAGTATATTTATCAATGAAAAATAGTTTTTCATGAAAAATTATTATATTTTCAAAGATTTGTCAAAAATCCAAAAGCTTTAAAAACAACTAGGTTTTTGATCTAGTATCACATTTAACACTTAGTTTTGGTTTGGATTGTTTCAAAACATGAAAACACAGATTTTAAAGTAAGAAATTGTTTTGAAAACATATGAAATATCCAACCATGATCTTTGGGCAATATGTCTATGAATTAAACATAAGTCTTCCCCATGATTGGTCTATTATTGCTATTTTGATACTTAAAATGACCATCTAAATGCCATAGGCATTAGTGGACCATTAGTATCATCCTATCATCTCACTCATGCTATGTTTTCAATCAAGGTAGCCTATGGTGAGTGTGAGATGAACCTAAGGTATTTGTATATACTTAACCATTAATTCATGCAATTCTACACAAGGTTAAGTATCATCCTAACATACCACATGATCATAAAGACATATATGTATGAATTCCATATTATGATCATGAAACAAATGTATTCATCAAATAATAATCATGCATTAGGTATAACATCATGATAATAAGCAAAGTATCACTCAAAGCATGATTTAAACCCTAAAGCCCATGCCTATGTGCCAAATATCAAGATCATAAATCATGATTGCAAACATAAATAGAAATTGCATTAACTATCATGATTTAAGCATTATTAACAATTTATGGGCACATTATCATCACCCAACACTATGCTAAAAATGTATAGGTCATGAGTATCACATAACACTAAGTGTTGAGCATGATTTAAACTAATTAAGGGTGCATTATCATCACCCAACACTATTTCAAAAACTTAGTCTCATCATCCTAAGTCAACCAGAATATGATATAGATAAAATCCATATGGTTGACTATCCTAGGGTTTTTCTAACCCTTAAGGATGGATTTAGGAATCCAAAATAAGTTCTTTCCTATGGGGTTCACTAAATACTCCTTAGGGATCCATTTTCTAGCAATTATCTTCTTTTTATCTTAACCCCTAGCAATTAAGCATTTATAGGCCTTTTCATTTTTATTTTCCTTATATCCTAGGAATTTCTTATTGAAGCTAGCTCTTTGGCTCCCTATGATCATGTTAAGGGTGTTTGAGCCAATTGTAATTTTTTTTAGAGCTTTGGTCAAATGATCTACCTTTTCCCTTAGGATCATATTTTCTTCAATGCATGCATCATTAACATCAAATGGCATATAGTTATCATGTGAGCATGCATCATCATCATTAATATTTAGACATGCTTGTTCTAATTTATTTTCTAGATCCTTAATTTGCTCAAGCATACTTTTGTTATTTTTCTTGGCTCTAAATAAATCCTTAGTAAGACTAGAAATCATGGAAACTATCTTATGGGGTGAGAGATTCGTTACCATAGTTTTCATGTCTTCTTCTTCTTCGGATGAGGATGGTGAAGAAGCTCCCCCTTCACTCGAGCTCTCCTCACTTGAGCTTGCTTCTTCATTTTCAGAGGAGGAGGAGTCTAGGTCGTCAAATGTCATTAGGGTAAGGTTTGAGTAGACATGTTCTTCCTCTTCTTCGGATGAGGATGATGAGGAGGGATCATCCCATGTCTTTGCCTTTAGTGCTTTGACCTTTCCCTTTTCTTTGGCCTTCTTCTCTTCTTCCTTTTTCTTCTTGCTCCCCTTCTTCTTCTTTTCTTCCTTCTTCCTCCTCTCTTCTTTGCTCTTGTTTAAGAGGGGACAATTATCCCTTATGTGTCCCTCTCCTTGGCAATTATAGCAAATTATCTTCCCCCTTGGTCTTCTTCTCCTATCATTAGATTTATTAAATTTAAAACCTTTTAATGCACGCCTTACCCTCCTTACCATATAGGTTTCTTTCGTGCTATCCATGGAGGAGGAGGAGGATGCTTCATCGGAGGAGGAGGAAGTCTCTATCTTCTTCTTCTTCCCCTTATTTGCTACTAGGGCTACTCCTCTTGATGGCTTGATACTTGATTCTTCATTTATTCCTTCAAGCCTCATTTCATGGAGCTCCATGGTTGAAAAGAACTCCTCTAAGGTTCTCACTTCTAAGTTCTTTGACATGTAGAAGGAGTCCACCATTGAGCTCCATTTTGATGACCGGGGAAAGGCATCGATTGCTTTCATAAGCATATCCCGGTTCGAAAGTCTTTCTCCTATACTTGTTAACCCAATCAAAATTTCCTTAAATTGAGAATGTAGTGAAGTTATCTTTTCTCCCTTTTCAAGTTTGATATTCGTTAGTTGGGAGTGGAGGAGGTCTCTTCTTGCAAGCTTGGCCTCCGAGGTACCTTCATGAAGCTCTACTAGCTTCTCCCACATCTCTTGGGCACTAGCACATTCCCCTATCCTATTGATCTCTTGTTGGGGGAGCACATTGAAGAGGTGGTGCTTGGCCTTTGAATTAGCAAGGTGCTCCTCCCTTTGCTTTTTAGTCCACCTTGACTTCTCTATTGGTTCACCCTCTTCGTCCCTAGGCATCTAAAAATCGTTTTCCATTATAAGCATAATATCGAAATCGATTTCAAAGAATACCTCTATTCTCTTTTTCCACCAAGAGAATTTGCCTTCAAATTTCGGTGGGTGACTGTTTGAGCCGGCCATCCTTGATTGTGCTTGTTGCGGCAGTTAGTCCATTGACAAGCATCTTGGCTCTGATACCACTTATATGGTCGATCGGTTGGCCGGCTAGAGGGGGGTGAATAGCCTTTGTCATAGACGTTGGAGTTCGTTCGTTTGTTGCTCGTCTACAAAACTATTAGCGCAAGTGGAATATGAAAATACAAACAATTAAAGACAAAACAAAGGAAGAATAAACACAAATGCTAACAACGCAATGTAACATGGTTCACGGCTGCGCCGCTAGTCCACGGTCCGATTCGTCCACAGTGAATCACTCCGTAACCAATCCACTATTGGTCTCTCCCTTTAGCCAATGCAAGGTGGAGGTAAACCCTTACAACTCAAGAATACTCCTTCTTTTACAATAGATGTGAAAGAAACTAGAAGAAGGAGTTTTAACACTTGTGGAGCACTTGGATGATAGTTTAGAGCATAAGCATTAGTCATCCAAAAGCCCACACCCTCTCTTTTTATAGAGAGGGCTGATTTCTTCGCGTTAGTCGCCATCAGTCGACTGCTGCCCTTGGCAGTCGACTGTCGCCACTATAACGGCCTCCGAACATGTCAGATTCCGACCGTTATAGTCCAACGGAACCCTTGGCAGTCGACTGATGTAACCATCAGTCGACTAATGCCTCCGTAGTCGATCGTCGATCGGCCACGGCGGTTTAATGCCCTGCGGATTGCCTTCATCGCCGATCGCCACCTTTGACAATCGATCGATCGCGGCAATGATCGTTGAGCAAAACCCATCGGTCGAACCATTCGACTTGAGATCGCCATGACATGGCGGCAATGATCGGTCATGTGAAACTCAAACTTAGCATCCGTTTGAGCTTTCGACGGTCGGGTAAATCTCAACCCTTGCGGTCGAGCCTCCGACACTTAGCCATTCGACCAAGTTCACCTAATGAGCTACTTACAATTCCTTCATTCTCTCATCTCACTCGAAGTCCCTCGCCGAAGCTCTCTTCGTTCGCGGCCACGTCCCTCGACGGCATCAGGCGCACTGCTCTGCAATGCTCCTTCGCGTTTCTTGCCTTCGAAGTTTGCTTCCTTGGCTTCGCTTCAAGTCATCTCGTCCGGCGGTCCCTCGGCAGCATCAAGCGCACGGCTCTGCAATGCTCCTTCTCCGACTCAAGCACGAGGTTGTGAGTGGTGAACTCGCCTAAGCTTCATGTGCGAATTACTAAGTCCTGCAAGACTCCAACGCACACATCAAATCCAATCGTCCTAACTTAAACCCTTTGTCACACACATCAAAACCATATCACAGGTCGATTGCACTAACAGCTTAAGCTTGATATTAGTGGCTTGTTTGTTTCATCAAACAAAGCATATACTCAAAATTATTTTCACAAGGTCGGGCACCAACTCATCAAGAGATATACTATAGAACGTCCTCGATTTAGTGATCATCTAGAAGCCATCAAGTTTATATGCAAAGATTCCTGGTCGGAGCTGTTCAAGAGGCAGATTGATAACTAAGATCAGTCACAGGGGCACCTTTGTTCTACAAGACAACAAGTTCCATTGGTTTACTCGTGTATTCCTGGTCGATTCTTCTTCTAAAGACAACAAAGCATCTCAGGGCTCTTCATATGAAGTCATAAATATTTTTCTACACTTCACATATGGAATTGTAATGGAAGTCCTAAGTATTATTCTATAGGAAGCCATTATCTCTATCATATGATCCTAGCTACACGTGAGATAAGTTATTCCTTTTCTTTTACATTACTTTTACTACATTTAATATATTTTCTTTCGTTAATGACCGACCTAACTTAAGCATCGGAGTGTCGTCGCCGGATAGGTCGGCGACGGTTTAACTCGTGTTAACTTTTTCAGGACACCAACTTTACTGATGCGGTCGGAGGGAACCCGTCTTCTACAATTCAATCTCGAAGGGAAAAAATTCTATGCCGCATCATTATCAATTGAACATACCATGCCATCAATTACCTACTTGTTTCTTGCATTCCAAGCTCTTGTTTTTCCATGTTGTTCTCCTAGCTTCCTTCATCAACCATTTCATAGCACTTCCCAGTATTGTCATTTGTCTAATGATGCCTATCCAACCATGTATTTGGTCCCTTATGTAGTTGTTGATCATGCACCCAAAGAATACAAAATCCAAGGTTCAACTCCTAAGTGTAGAGTTCACACTACCCATTTATATCAAGGAAAAGTAGGTGATCTCAAGTGAACAGCCAACTTCTTGCCCCTAACCATAAAGTGAAGGAATGCCTCGATATCAGGCATGAACTTCATATTAGCTTCATACACTAATGTTGTCTGCCCTTTGCTATAAAAAAAAAAGCCATATAAGTCTATTGTACTCAATCTCCCACCAATGCACCAACTTGATAAGAGTTGCGCGGTTGCACTAACTAAACATGTGATCTTCATGATTCAATTTTTTATGTCTGCCAACTACTTGGATAGAGGGGAATCCTTCCATAGTCACACAGATTGAGATCAGACGTAAACTTCATTGATCGACTTCACCGATTGCTGTCAGCCTTTACATGAGTGTTCCATATAACCTTTGTTAGTAAGGCACAATTCTAACATCTAGAATCTCTAAAGTTGAGGCCCCCTCTTTAGCACAACACGTCTTTCCATGACACCAAGGACTTCCTTGATCCTCATATAAACAATATGCAAAGTTTGGTGATCTTGTCAATGACCATTGTAGGAATCAGAAATACAAACAACCATGAACATTCCACATCATACAACACAGTCCGAATCAATTCAACTCTAGCAACATATGATAGAGTCTTATAAGTCCATGCATCGATGAAACTAGTGATCCTATCCATGAATGGTGCATAATGCATCACTTTGTGTCACTACAACAAGTGGCATAACAAAATGGCAGTATGCCCCTCAGATCTAAGTGAGCGATTGTATTTGGTCCTTCTCCAATCCCACTATGCTTGTTGTGTATACGGCGGACTTTATGACATTTACATTCATCCTTGAAGCTGCTCCAAAATCTATTAGCCCTTGCAAAAGGATGTCAATTGAAGTGATGTCTCCTCGGGCCATAAGAATCAAATCATCTATGAAAACTAAGTGTGTTAACTCCAATTTGTTACATTTTGGATGATAGTTGAACTTCAAGTTGTATTTGCATGGTTTAGAAGACTAGATAGATACACCAAGCACAAAACAAAAAGACTCAGTGATAGGTTCCCCTGCCAAAGCCCTCGCTTACCCCACTATAGAGACTATCATTTATCTTAACTGAGTAGGAGACTATATCCATGGATTCCAACATCCATTGACAAATCTACTAAGAAATCGCATGCCTATCATGATCCTCTGCAAGAAATCAAACTAAATGAATCATAAGACTTCCACAAATTCACCTTAAGCATACATCTCGATGAGTTTTGCTTTCTGATACAATGCTTTAATAGCTCCTGAATCAAGTGTATGTTGTCCACTAAACTTCTCTCTACAATGACGAAGACTAATTGTGACTAGTTTATTATGGAATTCAAAACCCTATCTAGTTGACCAGAGATCATCTTTGAAATGACTTTATAGAAGACATTGTGGCAAGCTATATGTTTGAAAAACTCCAATTTCTACGTATGGTAAATTTTAGAAATAATACTATCTTGGTTTGTCTCAACAAGGATGCTGCAACAAAATACTCTAAATTAACTTCCGAGAAACAAGGTCCAACTGTTTCTCATGATTTCTTAAAGAAGCTCGATGAATATCCATTCGCCTGAGACGTTGTCATCTCCCATGCTAAACAAATGTTGCCTTTATCTCCTCTAACATGACTGATTTGATCGAAGGATCATACTTACTGTAGTGATAGTATTGTTACCCCTTGATTTTAAGTACTTACTAGGCCCCACCGATGCCATCAAATCAATATAATAATCCATAAATGCATACGCTACCTCTTGTTGGATGTAGAATGGAAAAAGTAAGATTATGGGTAATAATACTGAAATAGTAAGATTAAATAGTTAGAAGAGTAAAAAAAAAGTAGCTCGGAAAATGACTCGAATTATGGGTAGAAAAGGAGACTGTTAGTAATATATGAGAGATGTCCTAAGGCAATCGCCTTATGTATGAATCATTTATATGATAAATGAAGATTCACTATTTGAGTATACATATTTTATGTATTTGATTGGATCTTAAACTCATTTACTGAATGTCCACGATACGATTCACAACATGAGAGAATTTGTGATTGGATCACAACTAGTGAGTATCTCTACATGTGTAATTGTGATGTATCGGAATTATCCCTAGTCGATGAATTGATGGATTTGGACACCATCAATTCTGTCGAGACTAGCACGAGGTATACTCCTTGGTGTATCCAAGCAGCTGATTCTCACTGGCTGGAGACATAGTGATGTCCGGAGTTAATCGTGGATGCTAGTTATGGTAACTAGTTCATTGGAGTGACGGTAGTAAGACTTCATATGGTTCTCTGCATATATAGATATGTCAATGAAGTTCTTACTGTGGCTTAAGTGCGATGTTCCTTTGACTTGCGGTATTCAAGTCATCTTGATCATGGAGACTTATGCTTTGACATCTTAAGCAAACATCTCTAAGGAGATGTGGACCCGGGATGATTGGGTATAAGTCGAAGTGATCGAAGGTGTTGAATAGCCTATAAAGGATTCACCACTCCTTGCGAGGAGATGTATACCCATGGCCTCTCGTCGGATTGTTACTAAAGTCTTTGGCCAAAGCATTACATGTTTAGAGTAAGGTACTCTTGATACATGTGGAGTAGAACTGTGAGGACGAGGAAATGATACTTGGGCTAGGTGTGACGTAGTCAGCCTAGTGGGGACTGACACAATAGACCATGTCCTGAACCAAGTGAGTATAAGATGAGTGAAGGGAATGGGGCACGATTCATTCGAGCTACTGAAGGGTTTCAGAAATAGTTCTAGATCAACCGTTGATCTTTTCGGTTAATTGGGGATCATGATGTACTACTAGGTGCCACTCATGATCGTTCTATAATTAATGATTAATTATAGACGGCCAACATAAACCGAGAACCTATTTGGTCACACGCACAACGAGTGTAATCCAAAGGATTTAAAACGAGCTTGAGAATGGGATTCTCAGACCGAGAGAAACTATGTTTGGTTGGACCAAACATAAAGCGAGCATGAAATTGTTTGATGCAATGGAAGCGTGGATGGGCCGTGTCTTATGAAGACATAATGGATGGACCAAAATGGTTTGGTTCTAATCCAATGGATGAGAATAAACCAAAGGGTTTGGTTTATATTAAACGAATGAACCAAAGGTTGGTTCGGTTCGTTTTAACTTAAAATAAACCATCATGGTTTGGTTTATTTTAACTTATCTTAATGGAGCGGGTTAACGGGCTTTATGGATATGATCCATTAACCATTAAGAGAATTAGTTCTCTATAAAATAGGGCTTAAACCCTAATCCAAACACTAATCAAGTTGTTGCCGCCCAACATAGAGTTGCCGCCCACCCCTTGTTGGTGAATTCGGCGCCCAACCCTAAGTGCCGCCGCCCAGCCTTTGTGCCGCCGTCCAAGTCATTGCCGGCGACCAAGCTTCAGCCGGTGAACACTCCGGCGACCCTCCGGTGATCCCCTATAGGTTTGGCATCAAGGTGAGGCTTTTCTTTCCTTGGTTGGCCGGCGCCTATATCCTCCACCAAGCTGTCCAGTTTTCTGGACAGCTTCTCCTCCTCGTCGGGCGTCGTTTGGACGACGGTTAGTGCTCCGACAGCGGCTAACTTACCGGGGATTTGATCTCCGGTAATCCTCTGAGGTGGAGGACGAAGGATTCGTCAAACGGTTGACGAATACCTCTCCGGAGAAGCGAGTTTTGAGAACTTGTTTTAGGATCCGAATTTGGATTCGGATCGTGATCATCTCTCGATCACGTCGTCTTCAACACGAGGCTAGTAACCCGTACGAAGACGAAGCTCGTGACTTAGCGAAGTCATCCCGAGGAGCTCGGCGTGGATACGGATAGAGACGATTCTTACGAGGATCGTTCCGGTTGATGTCGTTCCCGCTACACGTCATACGAAAGGTATAACGTAGATAATTTCTTTTATTGCAAATTTTAATTTACGGTTATGTCTACACTTGTTGTAATAGCATGCGTGTGTTGTGTGTGTTGTAATAAATATAGATTTATTATTTTTTAATTGCTTCCGCTGTGCTCATGTTTACGAAACATGATCGAACACACACGCCGCGGTGCCGGAAACCCAACAGAGACAACTCGAGAAGAGCGAGAAGAGAGTCAAGTGTCACTGCAATAAAAATTCGAAAAGACAACGGTGAAAAACAGTTATCTATGATCCAAATAATCCGTGATAAATCGACGCGTTAAGAAAGGTGGGATACTCAAAGACAACGGCGAAAAACCATTGATCGTTATCTTTTAACGGCATATCTTTGTCAACGCGTCGATTTACTATAGATTTTTTTGGATCATAGACAATGATTTTTCCCCGTTGTATTTCAACTAAAACAATAACGGATTATAATCATTATCTTTGAGCGTCCTATCTTTCTCAATACATGGATTTATTATGATTTTTTTGTTGGTGCAATCGGCACAGGTCACGATTGATCAGACTCGAGTTTGACTCGAGTAGTATTTTGATGTTTGACATTTATATTTGACAAAGGAGTTAACCATTGGTTGACTTGGGGTTGACCATAATGGAGAAGTCCAAGTGGGACACTTGACAATGGAAAGTCCAAGCTTGAGTCTTGGCAAATGAAAAGTCCAACATGGGTTGGCAAGAAAAATCCAAGGATTGATATTGGCGGCGTAAAGTCCAAGGGTGAAGTCTTGGCAGCATAAGTCCAATGGTTGATGGCGTAAAGTCCAAGCGGTAGTCTTAGCAACGTAAGCCCAAATGTGTCTTGGCAGTCTAGACCATCTTAGCATGACAATAGCCGATGGAAGCACCTGAAGGCTAGCGTATGGATGAACAAATCATGGATGACTTGAAGGGATCCGATAGGCGTGATGCTGATGGAGGTGGTTAGAAGGCTTAGGTTTAGACTAAGGGTGGTCTGGCAAGTATGAGGGCATCATACTTGGGATAAACCTCATGGATGAGGTTATCAGTCGACTGGGGATATGGACCAGTCAACTGGTCAAATGTTTTGACATTTGACAGCCGAGCCGACATCGAGTAGTCGACTGGGATTATGACCAGTCGACTAGCGATCGACTACGGTCGAGCTACCGTCACAGATGCAAGGCGCCTCGACTGGTGTCCCATTCGAGGCAGCGCCTCGACTGGCCTCGGTTGCGGCGACCACAGATGCAAGGTGCCTCGACTGCTTGATCAGTCGGCTGCCATCAAGGGTAGTCGACTAATGGATCGGTAACGAGGGTAGAATGCTAGGTAGCCGACTAGTCAGTCGGCTACGGCCTTGGCAGTCGACTGATGGGTAATGGCAGTCGACTGTCAGTGTATCCGTTGGAGTTTTGCCGACGTGAATTAAGTCATTGTGAGACAACGGCTACAAGAGCAGTCGACTGGGGCCTTATGGCAATCAACTGCTAGGTGGAAATCAGCCCGAGTTGCAGCTTTAAAGAGAGCTCGAAGGGGAGGATTTTTTGCAGTGATTTCTTGGGTGATTTGAAGCGATTTGCTGGTGCAAATCAGGGTCTTCAAGTACGGTTCAAGCAATCAAACAAACAAGCATCCAAAACAATAGTTGTAAAGTTTTCTTTACGTTATTTTGTATATTTCATTCATATTTACTTGTATATATCTTGTATTACTTTTGTAATCCTTGTACGAGGTTTCTCCGCCTCCGACTTATTGTCAAGAAGGAGTATTATAGATTAGTAGTGGTGTTTGCATCGCTAGAGCTCATTTGAGCTCAATCCGTAGAGTAGAAATCCTAAGGTTCCAAACCACATTATATCTTGTGCATTGTGTACTTGTGTGCTTGTGTTGTATATTTATTTTTGTTTATCATTATATATTCTGCTGCATACACTAACACTTGTAGCAAGCATGCGATCGATTTCCATCATCAAAGAAATGAACATGCTATTCACCCCCCCCCCTCTAGCGACGTCCAATTCCTAACAAGTGGTATCAGAGCGAGACCGCTCTTCAAGGTTTAACAACTAAGGGAGCACGCTAGGGGGAAGAAGATGGAGTTTGAAGAAAATTTGGGATGGAACATCAACACCCCAATTCCATACGCGTTCTACGGACAAGAAGGCTTCAATAAATGGAAGACAAGGATTGAAGAATTCATAATGATGAAGGACTTCAAAGATTGGTCCGCCTTGATAGAAGGATTCATATATCCAAAAAGTTCGAAGGGAGGATTCCTCAAGGTGAACAAATGGACCGAGGAACAACTCCAAAATTTCGAGAGAAATAAGAAGGTAATAAAATTCTTAGGTGATTTAATCCCTAATGATGTTTTGTATAGATTAGGTGAATATAAGGATGCAAAGGAGTTTTGGAGCAAATTGACAAAGCAACATGAAGGACCATCACCAGCCTCAAGTGAAGAACAATCCCAAGAAGCCGAAGAATGCTCATCGGCTCAAGAGCTTGAGGAATCGGAAGTTGAGAGATTCTCAACATCCGATGGAGAAGAGGTAAAAGAGATGAAAGAAGCTTCCACCTCTAGGATTGAGGGGGAGGACATAAGTTCATCCTCAATGCCGGAGCACAATCAAGAACATGAACCATTTACCTTCGGTCGAGAAGATAAAGAAGCTCAAAATTCTACCACAATTGACCTAGGTAACTCAAGCACCTTAATAAATAAAAATCATATTATATGTTTTGAGTGTAGGGAATATGGGCACTATAAGAGAAAGTGCCCTAAGAAGGTCAAGAAGGCTCAATCGGCACCAAAGGTCAAAGATGTCGGTGTCCGAAAACATAAGAGCAAGGAGCACATGGTGTGCTTCAAATGCAATCAAAGGGGGCATTATAGGAGGCAATGCCCTAGGAGGAGGAAGAAAGTCCAAGAAGGAGCATCACATGTAGGGGGAGCTAAGGCAAACCCTAAGGTAACCTTTAAGTATGCTTCCTCTTCAATTAATAGTCAATAGCATATTATGAACAATTTTAATGCTATTGCTATTACTCATGAACAAAAGCATACTAGAAATAATAGATTTTATTGCTTAGGGGCTAAACATGTTAATCTTAGAAATAAGGAGAAATTTGGGACTAATATCCCTAAAATAATCCTACCTAGAGAAACTATTAGGAAAGTAGAAAATCATTTAGGCATTAACCCTAAGAAGGGTAAGCATATGCCTAGAAGAAATGATAATTCCCAAAGGATAAATGAAAAATCAAAATTGGGAAGATTAGAGTTAGAGAACCAAGCCTTGAGGTCAAGGCTTGAGAAACTTGAAAAAACCCTTAGGAAAATGTAAAATCAAATGCAAGGGTCAAATGGTCAAGATTTAGGATCTAGGAGTCAAAACCTAGGTTCTAGGAGGCAAGGTTCATCTATGGACAAGAAAGGCTTGAGCCACAAGCCTAGGTCCAAGGTAGATAAGCCCACCTATCACAATATTCCATTTGATTATGGAACTAGTACTATGTCTAGGAAAACCAAGGTTACTAGGAAAGTCATCCCTAGAGTTGGCATGGTAAGTGTCTAGTGGTCAAGGTTTCCATGAAACCTAGGAAGACCACTAAGAAGGTTACTAGGGAGGCAATCCCTAAGGTTAACCATGACAAGACCCAAATGACCAAGGCTTCTAAGCCTAGAAGGGTCATTAGGAGGGTATATAGGGAAGTTATCCCTAAGGAATACCTAGTAAATCTAAGGAGCTCAAATAGGTTTTGGGTTCCTAGGAGCGTGATCGATTCACGCTAAATAGGATAGGATGTGTCAACCTTGATTGGATGGGTAGTTAACTCAATCATGACAAAGTTGACACTTTAGGTCATTTTCAAGGTTATTGATACCTTGAAAATAAGTTTGATTTATATCCTAAAAGGATTTTAGGATGTGCCAATATATTTTGAGATCTATGAAAAATTGAGTAAATTGACACAATTTAGGTCTAGAGGTCTTGGTGTGTCATTTTGGGTTTTTGGCACACTTGGGAGAAGAGTGATAATATGGAAAAATGGAATTAATCCTAACAAATGACAACTAATATTAAAATTTAGGTATGCTTATGCCTTATATTTTATTTGTCATGCCTTGATTGTCATATATCATGTCATGATATCCTATTTCATCTTATTATATAAATGTCATGATTATGCTTAGGTTATTTAATAGTGTCATGTTTATGTTTATATTTATATCATATGTCATGACATCATGATTATTGGCACATGTTCTTAAATATGTTATCATTTATGTCATAATCATCATTCATGCATTTAGGATTAATGAAAATTGATTTAAAGATAAATGACATGATTTAAAGTCTCATGTATAAAGGAATCAAATAGAGTTGCCTTAGAAAATGTGTGAGGCCTTAGATTAGGATGAATAAAATCCACATCTCATATCACATTGACATGTGTGTGTATTGATACACCCTAGACACATGTGAGATGCTAGGAAATGAGTTAAGTTCAAGGTGCATAGTTTTTGCATCTAGATGAACTCAAACTCATCTTATTCCATGGGTGGATCATAGGGAAAGCTAATGTGCAAGTTATGTGCATTGAGCCCATTGATCATGATCCAATATAGGTTTTAAAATCATTTTGAAAAACCTTGGTGAAGCCTATCTTTTGATAGCAATCACCATTGATAGAGTTGATACAAAGTAGGGTCAAAACTTTGAATTCTTTGTCAATCTCATTATTTTATGGGTATTTTATATTTCCAATATTTTTCATCCATAATGATTGACTTAAGTATTATACATATGAATTTTCGTGATTTTTCGTATTATGTATAATTACTTATGATTTTTTTAAAATCGATTTCGAAGTGTGGCAATCGATCGTGACATCAAGAAGCGATCAAGGCGCGCCTCATTCGTTGCTATCACTCGGCCTTAAGGCGATCGTAGTGAAAAGAGTTTGTCAGGCCTGATTTCGGGTAAACAAAGGTTATTTAGCCTGATTTCGGCTATGTTAGGCTACCCTAACTGCTCCTAACCCTAGGATATGCTTTAGAAAGCATTGAAAATGGTGGAAATCCATTGGATATGGATTAGGAGAGTTGTTTGGGTGTGTATCAAGTTTAAGGTGTGTGAAAGTTCAAGATTGAACTTTTAACCTTAATTTTGATGGTTTAGTGTTCTTATAGGCTTAGGGACTCTCCAAGGACATTGTTGGTGCAATGGTCAAGGGGGAGCAAGCCTTTAGGGGGAGGTTATCCATCATAGGATGATGGATGTATTCTTCCTCATGAGGAGGAGAATTTTGAGTTTTTAGAGAAGTGAGGATTGTCTCTCTTTAGTGATATGAGACTTATCACTAGGAAGAGTGAAGACATCCTAGATATTTTTGGACCAAGAGGGAGATTGTAAGATCTCATTGGGATATGAGACATTGATACTCTTGGGGAGAGCCTTTTTGATGTATGTCAAAAAGGGAGAGAATTTGAGAATTCCCAATTTGGAAAATTTGAAGGATTGGATTGAGTTAGTGTTCTAACTCAAAGATGTTGGTTTTTGTTAAACATCAAAAAGGGGGAGATTGTTGGTGCAATTGGCCCAGGTCACGATTGACCAGACTCGAATTTGACTCGAGTAGTGTTTTGATGTTTGACAAAGGAGTTGACCATTGGTTGACTTGGGGTTGACCATAATGGAGAAGTCCAAGTGGGACGCTTGGCAATAGAAAGTCCAAGTCTTGTGTACTTGGCATGGAAAGTCAAAGCTTGAGTCTTGGCAAATGGATAGTCCAACATGGGTTGGCAAGGAAAGTCCAAGGATTAATATTGGCGGCGTAAAGTCCAAGGGTGGAATCTTGGCAACATAAGTCCAATGGTTGACGGCGTAAAGTCCAAGCGGTAGTATTGGCAGCATAAGTTCAAATGTACCTTGGCAGTGTAGACCAGCTTAGCATGACAATAGCCGATGGAAACACCTAAAGGCTAGCGTATGGATGAACAAGTCATGGATGACTTGGAGGGATCTGATAGGCGTGAGATTGATGGAGGTGACTAGAAGGCTTAGGTCTAAGCTAAGGGTGGTCTAGCAAGTATGAGGGTATCATACTTGGGGTAAACCTCATGATTGAGGTGTAGCAGTCGACTGGGGATATAGACCAGTCGACTGGTCAAGTGTTTTGACACTTGACAGCCGAGTCGACATCGAATAGTCGACTGGGATTATGAATAGTCGACTGGCGATCGACTGCGGTCGAGCTGCCATCACAGACGCAAGGCACCTCGACTAGCGCCTCGAATGGTGTCCCAGTGGAGGCAGCACCTCGACTGGTCTCGGCTGCAGCGGCCACAGATGCAAAGCGCCTCGATCGGTGCCTCGACTGCTTGATCAGTCTACTGCCATGAAGAGAAGTCGACTGATGGATTGGTCACAAGGGCAGAATGCTCAGTAGCCGACTAGTCAGTTGTCTATGGCCTTAGCAGTTGACTGATGGGTAATGGAAGTCGACTGCCAGTGTATCCATTGGAGTTTTGCCAATGTGGATTAAGTCATTGTGAGACAGCGACTACAAGAGCAGTCGACTGGGGCCTTATGGCAGTCGACTACTAGGCAAAAATCAGCCCGAATTGCAGCTTTAAAGGGAGCTTGAAGGGGAGGATTTTTGCAGTGATTTCTTGGGCAATTTGGAGCGATTTGCTAGTGCAAATCAGGGTCTTCAAGTGTGGTTCAAGCAATCAAACAAGCAAGCATCCAAAGCAATAGTTGTAAAGTTTTCTTTACGTTGTTTTGTGTATTTCATTCATATTTGCTTGTATATCTCTTGTATTACTTTTGTAATCCTTGTACGAGGTTTCTCCGCCTCCAACTTGTTGTCGAGGAGTATTATAGATTAATGGTGGTGTTTGCATCGCTAGAGCTCATTTGATCTCAATCCGTGGAGTAAGAACCCTAAGATTTTGAACCACATTATATCTTGTGTAATGTGTGCCTGTGTTGTGTATTTGTTTTTGTTTATCATTATATATTCCACTACATACACTAACACTTGTAGCAAGTACGCGATCGATTTCCATCATCAAAGCAATGAACACGCTATTCACCCCCCCCCCCCTCTAGCAATGTCCAATTCCTAACATTTTTGAGTCATAGACAATGGTTGTTAATCTCGTCATTTGTATTGTCATTGTTTTTTTAACCGTTGTATTTTTAACTATTGTCGTTTCTCAATACACATTAGAGAACAATAAATCATTGTCGATTTAAAATATTGTATTTTTAATATACATCATACAACAACATAAAAAAGAATTGTAGAAAACATATATACACTCGCACTTGTAGCAATGTGAAGTACAATCTCATATCATCCCATTTTAAATGATCACCCTTAAAAATATATATAAAAAAGTACTTGTAGCAAAACAACTACACATCATATGCTTAGTACTACACCAAATGAATTATGCATAACCAAAACACTTGATGCAGGTTCGGATTTTTTACCTTTTTGAGAGGAAGACGATGACGTCACGGAGGCTTAGGGTCCTCTCCGGCTGTAACAGTAAAAGGTTATTAAATGGTGAAATAAATCATAGAGAACAATAACAAAGGATTTAATGTGGTTCGGAATTCCAATTCCTACTCCAAGGAGCGAGCTCTAGAGCGAGCTACAGTGCCAAAACACCTTCACTATGAAATCTCTCCTTCTTGGAGTATTTACAGAGATGGAGAAAACCTCTTACAGGTTCAGATGTGTACAAGGTAAGGAGATGAATGGAATCCCCCTAGCTCTCTGCCTTCTTCTTCCCTTTACTAACCATTGCCCCCTTCCTTCGTCGGCCCGTATCCTGTAATGACGATCCCCCCTCGCTCCTCGGCTCCTTGCTGGAAGAAAATTGATTTAGATCAGATCCCCCTTGCTCCTCTGCTCCTTGCTGGAAGAAAAATGATTTAAATCAGATCGCCCTCACTCCTCGGCTCTTTGCTGGAAGAAAAATGATTTAGATCATATCCCCTCTCCTCCTTCCTTCGTTCTCTCCTTTTATACCGGTTCTCCTGCAGCTAATTGTGATGTAACAAAACCATCCGGATCATCATCCACGTGGAGGGGCCTCTTTACCTGAGGAATAATTTTGTTAGGAGGATGACGAATAATTATGTTAGGATGATAAGGAATGGGGGCTCATGGGAATCTTATGTGGGGTTCTAGTTTGTTACATCATGTAACAAACTCTCACAGACCAGTGTATCAAGAGACGTCTCGCGTTTCTTCTTTACCCTCTCTTTCTCATTTGAAGTCCTTTATCATCTCCCCTAACTCCTACATTGACTCAGTCCCATTCCTAATGGTTCCCTTCTGGTTCCCTAAAACCAGGGCATATATTACCCTATTCGACTTACTGGGTTGATATTTAGACCTACTCCGGTCGTAAGGCCATTTCATTTATACTTCCCCTAACTCCCTGAGTCATTTCCCGACTCACTTCCCGAGTCACCTCCAGACTCATGTCCCGGGTTACCTATTCGATCTCCTTGGGCCCTTAGGCTTTTCCGTCTTATCCTATGCCACCACCCTACCAGCTCAGTCTACTCCCTTTGGTCAAGTATGGCCAGTCCAGATAATATATTACACACTGCATCCTTCATCTCAATAGTCATTATTTCGATACCCATCTCGTAATCTAGGTTACAGCGATATCATTAGCCACCCCATCCCCCCAAAATAGTCAAATGAAGCTTTGAGTTTGACTTTTTAAGTGAAAAACTTCGCTTCGTCTTCTTCCTCATCAATCCCCTTAGGCCTAGATTATTCTCTCCTTAACTTAACATTCATACTTAGAACAACTTATTGGGATAATGGGCCCTGCTTCCACCATTTCAGAGGGAAGTTTAAAAGTTGAAAACCCTTGATAAGTTAATCTTCACACGACAACTTTGACTTCGTCTGCTTCGACTCTTCCTCTCCCCTCTTGGCGACTTCTACCGACGATTGCTCTTAATCTCCAACTCTCGACACTTAGGAGTCATTTCCTTCCCTTGAGCGTCTTTCTTCATCCCCGAGTAAGTGCCCTCCTTGCTTTCCTCCTCATGGCTTCGAAAAACCCTAGACCAATCCCCTGGTATGAGGATACCATCACATGCATCAATGATGATAACTATTCTCTTTATTCTAAGGACCTATACATAGCTCCCTCCGTAAATTGTCGTCTTATTTCTGACTCCTTCTGACCACATTGTCCTCCAGTCGATTACCACTGTTTCTTATTTGACCAGCTGTTGAATGGTTTATGCCTACCTATACCTCCTATTTTCTTTGAAATACTAGACTTCTATCAACTTCTTGTTAATCAATTGGCTTTCAACGCCTTCCGACAACTGACAGGAATTGTGATAGTTTTTAGGCATTTAGGTTTCCCCCTTTCCCTGTTGATATTTCATAGCCTCTTTCAACTGAAATCTACCAAAGAAGGTATCTTTTACTTCTCTAGCGGCCAGGACTACCAATTCCTGGTTAATATACCTTCTTCCCACAAAGGTTGGCATGACCTATACTTTTTTGCCCAGCTTCCTACCCCCTTCCTCACTCTGCAACTTGGAAGATAAACCTCCCAGACTTGCCCCCTTTCCAGGAGAGCAGACTCAAGTGTCCTTTCGTAGAAGTTTACGATGTGTTAAAGGAACAACAATATAATTCTGATGAGCTAGCTACTAGAGGTTCACCTTCTGAGTCATTATGGGCTATCTCCTTTCCCTTTGGACGATCCGGTTGTTATAGGTAGGATGCTATTCTTAACCTAGTGCACCATGTCTGTTAATTCTTATTGCTATCATATATAACTTTAACTGTCTGACATTACAAATGACCTAATGCAGAAGGCTAGAGATAGCAGAGAGAAAATTGTTGCCGCTAAGGAGAAGTTTTCTAAGAAACAGGTTAGGGGAAAATCCTCTATTATTTCCTCTTCTCCCCGCAAAAAACTCCGGCCTCACAAAGAGAATGCCCCTAGTTCCTCCACCCTTCCGACATTCTCTTCTTCTCCTTCTTCTACTCCTCCCCCTCCTTTAAAGCTCAACAGGCACTGTCACCTGGTTATCTCGGGACCCCCTAGGGAGGATGTTCCATCTCCAATCCTCCCTCCACCTACTCGTGAAGAGCCTTCCCGTTCATTATCCATTCATTCATCTCCTTCCCTTTCAGACAGAGGAGGTGACTCTCCTATATCTTCTCTTCCTCTACCCGCCACCACAGAGCCCTCTCCTTCTCATTCCCCTATTTCCAATGTTGATCCTTCTTCCCCCTACTTTGCCTACAGAAGAGCCTTCTCTTCCTACGAGAGACATTCTCCCCGTAAATCCTCCCACTGCCACTCTAGGATCTATGCTTAAGATGCGTAGTATAGAGGAGGTAAGTATCTTTAGCTAATCGGGCTTGCAAGCCCCCTACGATTGTCTGCGCAGATACTTGTCATAGGTAGGTTTTCCCTCTCCTCGTACTGAAGATATCGTGGTATATTGGTGCAATCGGCCCAGGTCACGATTGACCAGGACTCGAGTGATGTTTTGATGTTCGACAAAAACATATGACAATATGATTGTCATGGGAAAGTCCAAGTGAGACACTTGGCATTTGGGAAAGTCCAAGTTTTGAGTACTTGGCATGTAAAGTCCAAGCATGGGTCTTGGCAAGGAAAAGTCCAAGCATGGGTCTTGGCATGGAAAGTCCAACATGGGTTGGCAAGGGAAAGTTCAAGCTTGAGTCTTGGCATTTGAGAAGTCCAAGGGGTTTGATATTGGCGGTGTAAAGTCCAAGCAGGAGTCTTGGCAGCATAAGTCCAATGATTGATGGCGTAAAGTCCAAGCGGAGTCTTGGCGGCGTAAGTCCAATGTGCATTGGCGGTATAGACACCGTTAGCATGACATAGCCAATGGAAGCACCTGAAGGCTAACACGATGGATGAACAAGTTATGGATGACTTGGAGGGATCCGAGAGGCGTGAGATTGGTGGAGGTGACTAGAAGGCTTAGGTCTAGGCTAAGGGTGGTCTAGCAAGTATGAGGGAACCATACTTGGGCTAAAACATCATGTTTGAGGTGTGTCAGTCAACTAGTTCCATATGGCAGTCGATTGGTGAGAGTCAACTAGGGTTTGACTATGGGAATTGGCCTAGCAGTCGACTGCTAGAGGTGGGCAGCCGACTGATCGGCCGAGCAGTCGACTGATCATCTGATCAGTCGACTGGTGCTCGAGTTTTGGAGCACAGAATGGAGTCTCACTCGACCGCTACGGCCAGTAGTCGAGTGATGGCTTGATCAGTCGACTGATGGTTATAATCAGTCGACTGATGATGGATCCGTTGGAGTTTTCCAGCATGGATCTAGCCTTGTCTCACGACAACAGTGACATCAGTCGACTGATGGTCCTGAGCAGTCGATTGATCGGCATTTTCCAGCACAGGTTGAAGCTTTAAATGGAGCTCGTGAAAGAGAAAAAAGCCAATGGTTCTTTGAGGAGTTTTTGGGGCGAATTGCTGGTGTAATTCAGGGTCTCCAAGTGCCACTCAACCAACCAAACAAGCAAGCTCTCAAAAGATCGATTGTAAAGTTTTCTTTACTTGCATTCCATTGTATTTGCTTGTATTTTCATTGTATTACTGTTGTATACATTGTACGAGGTTTCTCCACCTCTGGATTGTTCCGAGAAGGAGTTATTACATAGTGGTGTGCTTGTGGCATCGCTAGGGCTCGTTTGAGCCCGATCCGTGGAGTAGGAACCATGCAGATCCAAACCACGTTATATGACCGTGTTGTGATTGTGTATCTTGTTATATTTCTTTGTTATTACTATTCCGCTGTGCTAACAAGATTGTAGACGATCAAATGCGAAAGAATTCCATCACGCATAACACGACGCTATTCACCCCCCCCTCTAGCGTTCCAATGATCCCCTATAAGTGGTATCAGAGCGAGGCCGCTCTTCTAAGTCTAACAACTAAGGGAGCACGCTAGAGGAAAGACGATGGATCTTCAAGAAAGATGGGGCGATGACATAGCGACTCCACCCACCTTTGACCGTGAAGATTTCGCGTACTGGAAAGGTAGGATGGAATATTTTTTAATGTCAAATATAGAAAATTGGTTTACCATGATTATAGGATTCGATGCTCCGAGAGGAGAGAACGGAGAAATTCTTAAGATGAAGCGATGGACCGAGGAGCAACGATAAAAATTCAAGACAACCGTTAAGGTAACAAAAATGTTAGTTAATTTGATACCTAACGATATTTTGTCTAGATTAGGAAGCTATAGGGATGCCAAGGAGTTGTGGAACAAGTTGGTCAAATTCTACGACAATCTCGAATCAGTCCAAGAAGACTTGGAAGAGGAGGAGACCGAAGAGGAAGCTTCATCATCCTCACAAGAAGGTGAGGAGTCAACTTCCGGATCGGAGGAAGAAGAGGTGGAAGAAGTGGAAGAAGCATCCACTTCTAGACTTAAGGAGGAGAGACCATCTACACCGGAGCAACCTCAAGAAGAGCCTTCAACATCTGGTCAAGATGAGGAAGCTCAAAACTCCACCACCACCCTAGGTAACTCAAGAAATTTGGTTTTAAATAAAAAACATATAATTTGCTTTGAGTGTAGGGAATCCGGGCACTACAAGAGTAAGTGTCCAAAAAGGGTAAAGAAGACTCCTCCGGTACCAAAACCTCAAGAAAAATCAAAGGATGTCGGTGCCCAAAGTCAAAAGAGCAAGGAGCATATCATATGCTTCAAGTGCAATTCAAAAGGGCATTACCGGAGTCAATGTCAAAGGGGGAAGAAGAAAGGGCAAGAAGGAGCAACACAAGTAGGGGGAGCCTCTAAGGCAAAACCTAAGGTATATTTCAATAATGCACCTTCTTTAATTAATAGGCAAAAGCATGCTAGGAATTTCAATTCTCTTGCAATTTATCATGAAAAGCATGCTAGAAATAATAAATATTTTTGTCTAGGCACTAAAAGTGTTAAGTTTGATAATAAGGAGAAATTTGAGACTAATGTCCCTAAAAACAATTTATCTAAGGACAAACCTAGGTTAAATAACTCTAGACAAATTCTACCTAGGGAGACAATTAGAAAGATGCAAGAGCACCTAGGTTTTAACCCTAAATGGACTAGGCATATGCCTAGGAAAAATAACGCCCAAGGTTTAAATCAAAATTCTAAAATTAGGCAATTAGAGTTTGAAAATCAAGCTTTGAGGTCAAGGCTTGAAAAACTTGAGAAGACCCTTAGGAATATACAAAATCAATTTAAAGGGTCAAATGATCAAAAGTCTAGGTCCAAAAGTCAAAGTCAACACCTAGGACCTAAGAGAGAAAAGTCAACCAAGGGCAAGAAGAGTTTGGGTCACAAACCTAAGCCTAAGGTGGCTTATCATAGTGTTCCATTTGATTATGGAACACAAATTAGGTCTAGGAAGACCAAGGTTACTAGGGAAGTTATCCCTAAGAGTAACCAAGGTGTGTGCCTAGTGGCTAGGGTTTCAAGGAAACCTAAGCAAGCCACTAAGAAGGTTGCAAGGGGAGTCACCCCTAGAGTCAACCTAGGTAAGACCACAATGACCAAGGCTAACAAGCCTAGGAGGGTCATTAGGAAGGTATCTAAGGAGGCTATCCCTAAGGAATACCTAGTAAACCCTAGGAGCTCAAATAGGTTTTGGGTTCCTAAGAGCGTGATTGATTCACGCTAGATGGGTTTAGGATGTGCCAACCTTGATTGGATGGGTAGTTAACTCAACCATGGTAAAGGTGGCACTTTAGGCAATTTTCAAGGTTATGGGTACCTTGGAAATAGGTTTGATTTTTAATTCTAAAGGATTTTAGGATGTGCCAATACTTTTTTGGAATTATGAAAAATCAATTAAATTGGCACAATTTAGGTTTAGAGGTTAGTGTGTCATTTTAGATTTTTGGCACACTTGGGAGGTTAGTAGTAATATGGCAAACTAAATCTAATTATAACAAATGGCAACTAATATTAAAATTTAGGTATTATGAAATCTATACTTTTTATATGTCATGCTTTGTTTGTCATATAACATGCCATGACATCATATTTATTTTTATCATTTATATGTCATGATCATGCTTAGGGTTAGGTTAAATGTCATGTATGCTTAGATTATATCATATGCCATGACATCATGATCATTGGTCATGCTTTATTATGCTATCATTTATGTCATGATCATACTTCATGCATTTAAATTAATGAAAATTGAGTTAAGGACTTTGGCATGACTTGGAGTCCCATTCATAAGGGAATCAAGTAGGGTTGCCTTAGAAAATGCATGAGACCTTAGATTAGGATAATCAAAACCCACATCTCACATCTAAATTGACATGTATGTGTATTTATACACCCTAGATACATGTGAGATGCTAGGATATGAGTTAAGTTCAAGGTGCATAGTTTTTGCATCTAGATGAACTAAAACTCATCTTTAACCAACAAGTAGATCATTGGGAAAGCTTGCGTATAAGTCATGTACATTGAGCTCAAGGAATATGATCCAAAATAAGATTTTTGAAAACATTTTCAAATCCTTTTGAAAAACCTTGGTGAAGTCCATCTTTTGATAGCAATCACCATTGATGAAATTGATACAAAGTGAGCTAAAACTTTGAAGTTTTTATTCACTTTTGGATTTTGTATCAAACTCATTATTTTATGGATAAAATATTTTTTACCAATTGTATGTGTCATAAGTATTATATGTATGAATTTTCATGATTTTTCGATATACATATATTTATTTATGCATTTCTGAAAATCAACTCTGATAATTGAAAATCGGATTTTTCAGTTATCAGTCGACTGATGGGGGTGGCAGTCGACTGGTATCTGAGAGAGTCGACTGCCAATGCTGATTTCGGGAAAACAAGATTGGTTAGCCCGTGTTCAGCTACCGTTAAGGTCCCTAACCACTCCTAATCCTAGGATATGCTTTGGCAAGCATTAGAAAGGGTGAAAATCCATTGGATATGGATTAGGAGAGTTGTTTAGGGTTTGTATCAAATTTAAGGTGTTGGAAAGTTCAATGATGAATTTCAAACTTTATTTTTGATGGTTTAGAGTTCCTATTGGCTTAGGGACTTCCCAAGAACATTGTTGGTGCAATGGTCAAGGGAGAGCAAGCCTTTAGGGGGGGTATCCATCATGGGATGATGGATGGTATTTTTTCCTCATGAGGAGGGAAAATGGGATTTTGAGATACCCAATTTGGAAATTGGGAGAGTGTATAGGATTGTCTTTCTTGAGTGATATGGGACTTATTGTTAAGATCTTTGTAACGGCTAGAGGGGGGTGAATAGCGTTTGACCGCTCATAGATGGAATTTGTTTATGGTTGTCTCTACAATTTCATTAGCACAGCGGAAATAGAAAAGTAATAACGATAACGAAATGAACAACACGCTAACACAATGATATAACGTGGTTCGGAACCACACGGTTCCTACTCCACGGATCGGGTTCGTACGAACCCTAGCGATGCCAATCACACACCACTATGAAAATAACTCCTTCTCGACACAAGTCGGAGGCGGAGAAACCTCTTACAATTGTTTACAACAATAAACAAATAGCTACAAGCAAATACAATGAAATACAAAGCAAAACTAGTAAAGAAAACACTTTACAAAATGCTCTTGAATGCTTGATCGCTAGGTTGATCGAGTAGCACTTGGAGACCCTGAATTGCAACAGCAACTCGCCCCAAATCGCCTCAAAGAACCCTTGCTTTTTCCTCCATTATGAGCTCCTTATAAAGCTTCAACCTGTGCTGGAAAAAGTCGATCAATCGACTGATGCCACTGTTGTCGTGAGACAATGGCTAGATCCACGCTGGATAAGTCCAACGGATCTACCATCAGTCGACTGATCATACACATCAGTCGACTGATGGAGTCCTCACTCGACCAGTCGAGTCTCGACTCCATTCTGTGGCCGATTTCTCGAGCACCAGTCGGTGATCACCGCGATCGATCATCGCTCGAGCTCATCGATCCGTCCACCTATGGAAGTCGATCGCTAGGCTACTTCAGCGATCAAACCCTAGTTGATTGATCGATCCGATCGCCACATGGCACCCGATCGACCGCACACCTCAAACATGAGGTTTTATCCCAAGTATGGTGCCCCCATACTTGCTAGACCACCCTTAGCCTAGATCTAAGCCTTCTAGCCACCTCCATCAGCCTCACGCCTCTCGGATCCCTCCAAGTTATCCATGACTTGTTCATCCATCGCGCTAGCCTTCAGGTGCTTCCATCGGCTATGTCATGCTAATGGTGTCTACACCGCCAAGGCACATTGGACTTACACCGCCAAGACTCCGCTTGGACTTTACGCCGCCAACCATTGGACTTATGCTGCCAAGACTCCCACTTGGACTTTACGTAGCCAATATCAAACCCCTTGGACTTCTCATGCCAAGACTCAAGCTTGGACTTTCCCTTGCCAACCCATGTTGGACTTCTCAAATGCCAAGACCATGCTTAGACTTTCCATGCCAAGTACTCAAGACTTGTACTTTCCCATGACAATTACATTGTCATATATTTTTGTCGAACATCAAAACATCACTCGAGTCAAACTCGAGTCCTGGTCAATCGTGACCTGGGCCGATTGCACCAACAATCTCCCCCTTTTTGATGTTTGACAAAAACCAAACAAATCATTGAGTTAGAACACTAACTCAAATCCCTTACCAATTATCCCAAATTGGTAAACACTCTCCAAATGTTCTCCCCAAACATTCTCCCCCTTTTTGACTAACATCAAAAAGGTTTTCTCTCCAAAGAGGTCAATGTCTCATGTCCCAATGAGATCTTACAATCTCCCCCTTGGTCCAAAAATACCTAGGATGCCTACCATCTTCTTAGTGATAAGTCCCATATCACTTAAGAGAGGCAATCCTATACACTCTCCCAATTTCCAAATTGGGTTTCTAAAAATCCATCAATTTTCCCAATTGATAGCATTTTCCCCTTCAAGAAGAAAGAAAAACACATTCATCACTTCAAGATGGATACCTCCCCCTAAAGGCTTGCTCCCCCTTAACCATTGCATCAACAATGTCCTTGGGAAGTCCCTATGCCAATAGGAACTCTAAACCATCAAAATTAAGGTTAGAAATTCAACATTGAACTTTCCAACACCTTAACATTGATACAAACCCTAAACAACTCTCCTAATCCATATCCAATGGATTTTCACCCTTTATAATGCTTCCCAAAGCATATCCTAGAGTTAGGAGTGATTAGGGACCTTAACCATAGCTGAAATCGGGTTAAGCAACCTTGGTTACCCAGAAATCAGGCTACCAGTCGAGTGATTCAGACATCAGTTGACTAGCACCTCCATCAGTCGACTGCCACCAATGGCAGTCGACCGATAACTGAAATTTTTGAATTTCAGTTATCAGAATCGAATTTCAGAAAATCATAAATAATTATACGTATATTGAAAAATCACGAAATTTGATACGTATAATACCTATGACCAATACAATGGGTGAAAAATGTTTGAAAAATATTTTACCCATAAAATATTGAAATTGATACAAAATTCAAAAGTGAAGAAAACTTCTAAGTTTTTGGCTCACTTTGTATCAATCTCATCAATGGTGATTGCTATCAAAAGATAGACTTCACCAAGGTTTTTCAAAATGATTTTCAAAACCTTATTTTGGATCATATTCCTTGGGCTCTATGTATATGACTTGTACACAAGCTTTCCCAATGATCCATATGTTGAGTTAAGATGAGTTTGGGTTCAACTAGATGCAAAAGCTATGCACCTTGAACTTAACTCATATCCTAGCATCTCACATGTATCTAAGGTGTATAAATACACATACATGTCAATTGGATCTGAGATGTGGGTTTTGTTCTTCCTAATACTAGGGTTTCATATATTTTTCTAGGCAACCCTACTTGATTCCCTTATAAATGAGACTCCAAGTCATGTCATTGTCCTTAATTCAATTTTAATCAATTAAATGCATGAAATGATCATGGCATAAAGATAGAAATAATTAAGCATGACCAATGATCATGATGTCATGGCATAATATGAAATCTAAAAACACATGACATTCATCCTTAATCCCTAAGCATACTCATGACATATAAATGATAGAACATAAACATGATGTCATGTCATGGCATATGGCAAACAAATCATGGCAAGTACAAGGTATAGGTATAAGTATACCTAAATTTTAATATTAATTGTCATTTGATATAATTAATTATATTTTGCCATATTATCACTAATCTTCCTAGTGTGCCAAAAATCCAAAATGGCAAACTAATCCCTAAAACTAAATTGTACCAATTTAATCATTTTATCAAACTTCTCAAATAATATTGGCACATCCTAAAATCTTTTAGGATTAAAGCTCAAATGTATTTTCAAGGTAACCATAACCTTGAAAATATCCTAAAGTGCCACATTTACCATGGTTGAGTTAACTACTCATCCAATCAAGGTTGGCACACCCTAAACCCACCTAGCGTGAATCAATCACGCTCTTAGGAACCCAAAACCGATTTGAGCTCCTAGGGTTAATTAGGTATTCCTTAGGGATAACCTCCCTAGATACCTTCCTAATGACCCTCCTAGGCTTATTAGCCTTGGTCATTTTGGTCTTACCTAGGTTGACTCTAGGGGTAACTCCCCTTGCAACTTTCTTAGTGGCCACCCTAGGTTTCTTAGAAACCTTGGCCACTAGGCACAACCCTTGGTCAACTCTAGGGATGACTTCCCTATTGACCTTGGTCTTCTTAGACTTAGTTTGTGTTCCATAATCAAATGGAACACTATGGTAAGTCACCTTAGGCTTAGGTTTGTGACCCAAACCTTGCTTGCCCTTGGTTGACTTTCGACTTTGAGGTCCTAGATGTTGACTTTGAGACTTAGACTTTTGATCATTAGACCCTTTAAATTGAGTTTGTATATTCCTAAGGGTCTTTTCTAGTTTCTCAAGCCTTGACCTCAAGGCTTGGTTCTCCAATTCTAATTGCCCAATTTTTGAGTTTTGATTTAAACCATGGGCATTGTCCTTTCTAGGCATATGCCTAGTCCATTTAGGGTTAAACCCTAGGTTTTATCCTATTTTCTTGATAGATTCCCTAGGTAAAATATTTTTAGGGACATTAGTCCCAAATTTCTTCTTATTTCCTAAGTGGACACTCTTAGAACCTAAACAAATATGTCTATTATTTCTAGCATGCTTTTCATGTACAATAGCAAGACTATTAAAATTATTCCTAGCATGCTTCTTATCCCTAGAAATTGAAGGTGCATTAATAAATTTTACCTTAGGGTTTGCCTTGGAGGCTCCCCTTACTTGTGTTGCTTCTTCTTGCCCTTTCTTCTTCCCCCTTGGGCAATGACTCCGGTAATGCCCCTTTGAGTTGCACTTGAAGCATATGATATGCTCCTTGCTCTTTTGACTTTAGGGACCGGCATCCTTGACTTTTGGTGTCGGTTGAGCCTTCTTTACCCTTTTTGGGCACTTACTCTTGTAGTGCCCGTACTCCCTACACTCAAAACATAATATATGGATTTTATTTGAAATTGGAGTGTTTGAGTTACCTAGTTCAGTGGTGAGGGTCTCTTGAGCTTGTTCTTCCTCTTGACCGGATGTAGATGGTACTTCTTGTTGCTCCGGTGTTGAGGATGCTCTAATCTCCTCAATCCTAGAAGTGGACACTTCTTCCACTTCTTCCACCTCTTGTAAGGATGCTCTAATCTCCAAGTGCTCCGGTGTTGAGGATGCTCTGATACCACTTGTTAAGATCTTTGTAACGGCTAGAGGGGGGTGAATAGCGTTTGACCGCTCGTAGATGGAATTTGTTTGCGGTTGTCTCTACAATTTCGTTAGCATAGCGGAAATAGAAAAGTAATAACGATAACGAAATGAACAACACGCTAACACAATGATATAACGTGGTTCGGAACCACACGGTTCCTACTCCACGGATTGGGTTCGTACGAACCCTAGCGATGCCAATCACACACCACTATGAAAATAACTCCTCGACACAAGTCGGAGGCGGAGAAACCTCTTACAATTGTTTACAACAATAAACAAATAGCTACAAGCAAATACAATGAAATACAAAGCAAAACTAGTAAAGAAAACACTTTACAAAATACTCTTGAATGCTTGATCGCTAGGTTGATCGAGTAGCACTTGGAGACCCTGAATTGCAGCAGCAACTCGCCCCAAATCTCCTCAAAGAACCCTTGCTTTTTCCTCCATCATGAGCTCCTTATAAATCTTCAACCTGTGCTGGAAAAAGTCAATCAGTCGACTGATCGGGACCATCAGTTGACTGATGCCACTGTTGTCATGAGACAACGGCTAGATCCACGCTGGATAAGTCCAACGGATCTACCATCAGTCGACTGATCATACACATCAGTCGACTGATGTCCTCACTCGACCAGTCGAGTCTCGACTCCATTCTGTGGCCGATTTCTCGAGCACCAGTCGACTGATCACACGATCAGTCGACTGCTCGAGCCATCAGTCGACTGTCCACCTATGGCAGTCGACTGCTAGGCCACTTCCCGCAGTCAAACCCTAGTTGACTCGGTCCAGTCGACTGCCACATGGCACCAGTCGACTGGCACACCTCAAACATGAGATTTTATCCCAAGTATGGTGCCCCCATACTTGCTAGACCACCCTTAGCCTAGACCTAAGCCTTCTAGCCACCTCCATCAGCCTCACGCCTCTCGGATCCCTCCAAGTTATTCATGACTTGTTCATCCATCGCGCTAGCCTTCAGGTGCTTCCATCGGCTATGTCATGCTAATGGTGTCTACATCGCCAAGGCACATTGGACTTACACCGCCAAGACTCCGCTTGGACTTTACGCCGCCAACCATTGGACTTATGCTGCCAAGACTCCCACTTGGACTTTACGCAGCCAATATCAAACCCCTTGGACTTCTCATGCCAAGACTCAAGCTTGGACTTTCCCTTGCCAACCCATGTTGGACTTCTCAAATGCAAGACCATGCTTGGACTTTCCATGCCAAGTACTCAAGACTTGGGCTTTCCCATGACAATTACATTGTCATATGTTTTTGTCGAACATCAAAACATCACTCGAGTCAAACTCGAGTCCTGGTCAATCGTGACCTGGGCCGATTGCACCAACACTTATCACTAGGAAGATTGTAGGCATCCTAGGTATTTTTGGACCAAGGGGGAGATTGTAAGATCTCATTGGGATATGAGACATTGACCTCCTTGGAGAGAACCTTTTTGATGTTAGTCAAAAAGGGGGAGAATGTTTTGGGGGAGAAGTTAGAATTACCAATTTGGGATAATTGGTAAGGGATTTGAGTTAGTGTTCTAACTCAATGGTTTGTTTGGTTTTTGTCAAACATCAAAAAAGGGGAGATTGTTGGTGCAATCGGCCCAAGTCAGATTGACTAGGACTTGAGTTTGACTTGAGTGATGTTTTGATGTTCGACAAAAACATATGACAATATGATTGTCATGGGAAAGTCCAAGTCATGGGTACTTGGCATGGAAAGTCCAAGTGAGACACTTGGCATTTGGGAAAGTCCAAGTTTTGAGTACTTGGCATGTAAAGTCCAAGCATGGGTCTAGGCAAGGAAAGTCCAAGCATGAGTCTTGGCAAGGAAAAGTCCAAGCATGGGTCTTGGCATGGAAAGTCCAACATGGATTGGCAAGGGAAAGTCCAAGCTTGAGTCTTGGCATTTGAGAAGTCCAAGGGGTTTGATATTGGCGGCGTAAAGTCCAAGCGGGAGTCTTGGCAGCATAAGTCCAATGGTTGGAGGTGTAAAGTCCAAGCGGAGTCTTGGCGGCGTAAGTCCAATGTGCCTTGGCAGTATAGACACCGTTAGCATGACATAGCCGATAGAAGCACCTGAAGGATAACGCGATGGATGAACAAGTCATGGATGACTTGGAGGGATCCGAGAGGCGTGAGGCTGATGGAGGTGGCTAGAAGGCTTAGGTCTAGGCTAAGGGTGGTCTAGCAAGTATGGGGGAACCATACTTGGGCTAAAACCTCATGTTTGAGGTGTGCCAGTCGACTGGTTCCATATGGAAGTCGACTGGTAAGAGTCAACTAGGGTTTGACTACGAGAATTGGTCTAGCAGTCGACTGCCAGAGGTGGGCAGTCGACTAATCAGCCGAGCAGTCGAATGATCATGTGATCAGTCGACTGGTGCTCGGGTTTTGGAGCACATAATGGAGTCTCACTCGACCGCTACGGTCAGCAGTCGAGTGATGGCTTGATCAGTCGACTGATGGTGGATCCGTTGGAGTTTTCCAGCGTGGATCTAGCCATTGTCTCACGACAATAGTGGCATCAGTCGACTGATGGCCCCGAGCAGTCGACTGATTGGCTTTTTCTAGCACAGGTTGAAGCTTTAAATGGACCTCATGAAGGAGGAAAAAGCCAATGGTTCTTTGAGGAGTTTTTGGGGCGAATTGCTAGTGTAATTCAGGGTCTCCAAGTGCCACTCAACCAACCAAACAAGCAAGCTCTCAAAAGATCGATTGTAAAGTTTTCTTTACTTGCATTTCATTGTATTTGCTTGTATTTTCATTGTATTACGGTTGTATACATTGTACGAGGTTTCTCCACCTCTGGATTATTCTGAGAAGGAGTTATTACATAGTGGTGTGCTTGTGGCACGACGCTATTCACCCCCCCCCCTCTAGCGTTCCAACGATCCCCTACATGGTACTCACCTCATAATACATCATCATCTTTCTCAGGTAGTCACAGATTATAATGAGACCACCCAACACTTAGTGGACTACCAATCTACAATTGTTGCACACAACAGCGCCTCCCAATCTCAGCTGTAGAAATTAACTCAATAGCTAGCTGAGACTAAGCAAAGGGAGGCCATTTTAGCTGCTCGTTGTAAAGATTTAATGACTAAATTAGCAGTGTCTAGGAATGAAAAGGAAGAGCTCCTCAGAAAGAACAACGACCTGCATCACCAACTGTTCCTGCAGACTGATAAGGTTCAGCATGTCCAGGCTCTGACTCAGAAATTAGTTGAGTACAAAGTCCAATTGAAGGAAGCAAAGGCTAGGGCATCTCAATCTTCAATTGCCCTCTTACAAACTCAAGTGATGAATAAAACTCTGGAGGTTGCTCTATTATCCTGTCGCACACAAGTAGAGAGGCTCTCCTCTACCGTCTCTGTCTTTCTTGAAACATTGACAGAGATTTCTAGATAGCTACAGGAGTTGCAGAAGGAGCAATCTAAAGCCCTGATCACCCTGGGCCAACAGGCTATGACAGTCGCTAAAGATAGAGACACTCTTGCTGCTCATTTGCCTGACCATGAAGCTCAATGGAAGGAGTAGGAAGCAGACTTATGGTAGAAATATGCCCGTAAAGGGGCACAATGTTTTAGGCTTCGAAAGGTCTACTGCACAGAATGCCTCCCAGGGATATCCTCCTCCGGGTGCATATACTAGTCATTTGGATGTAGAGGTCACTTTGGCCAATTACCCGGAGGACATATTTGAGTTGTATCTCATACTTTTATGAAATGTACTACGGCAGTTATGAATAGAAAATACTGACCTTCGATAGCTTACAACTTTTCCTTTCTTCCTAAGTAGAATAGATACCTTCTCTCTGCGATGTCTAACCATCCTCAGGGTTAGAAATCTTCTTGGTGCTAGTCGACTGCTACTCACCTTCACCCGGGAAGTCACTCGGGCCAGCTTGAGAAATAGAATATTTCTAGTTGTCCCAAGCAATTTTTCGGGTGGGAGAAATCTATTACTGGACAGTTATTCGACCCAACAGTAAGATCGGCCTCACGTAGATCTTATCCCCATAACCAAATGAAGACGTGCCTAGTCTTTTGACAGTTAATGTCCATACTATTCCCCACGGCAACCCTTCGGCTACTGCCTTCAACCTTTCGCCTCCCTCTCCTTTTCCCAAGGAGGGATATCAACATTCCTCTCCTTCTATAAATACTTATTACGAGTCTTTCCGCTTTCATCCTACCTCCATGGCTTCTTCATCCCTCCCTAGTAACATAAGTTCTGACTCAGACTCCTTTGACGTAAGCCTTTTCGACTCAAACTCCTATGACTCGAGCTCCTCTGGAAAATTTGGCAATCTGTTCTACAGCCACTTCAGCATTCCGGCCTCCACCTCCTCCAACTCCGGCTGACACCATAGCTCCCAACACTAAGAGGTCCTTCCGGCCTCCCTTCTCATCCTTTGGCAACCGGGTGTGGAATCCTCCTCTGGTCCCGGTACAACTTGCCATAAATTTCAGAGGCCAAGCAGACACTCCTTCTCCGCCGCCAACTGAAGCTCCTCCCCCTCCTCTGCCTGAAGTCCCCCCACCGCGACCACAAGTTAGGGGGACTCTTAGGGTGGTCTTGCTTTCTCACTCTGAAGAGGAGTCCTCCGTTGGCTCTTCTACTAGTATTCATTCTTTATAAATAAAGCTTTTAATTACTATAATTTTTTATCCTTATATCTATAAAAAGGGAAGAACATTGAGTTCATCAGAACTGCTCTGACTATTTCAAACATTCTCTGCAGAACGCTTTCACTAATACTTGGCCCATTCTAAAGGGTTGGCCCTGCACAGCGAATCTGAGGAACATTATGAGAGAACACTTGGATTATGATTCAACTGATTCTCGCCAAATATTCACTTCTCCTGCAAGTTATGACTAGTCGTGGCGTTATTAATACACTCAACTACCCCCCTTGACGCATGCATGTCTTCCCGTCTTATTTGCTTTTACTCCCTTCACTTCCCAAGGGGCTAATTAATACCCCCTTCTCCTTCTATAAAAACCTCCGACGTTGCCTCTTGCTTGCATACTTCTCTGTTATTCTACCCTCGCCAGCACACTCCTTCATTCTTCTATCTTCAACACGGAAGACTTATCAGAGCAAGGTAGCAACTTTCCTTCCCCCGATATGCATACTGAAGAGCAACACCATATACAAGAACTGGAAGAACAGGTCAGAGACCTGAGGAGGCATCTACAATCAGCCTCCACCCGCAACTACACCCTGCGACAAGATCTGGTTGAAGCCCAAAGGGCCTTGTCAAAGCACAGGTTTATACAACAATCCTCCCTCAGACAACTTTTTCTCGCCAAGTCTGGTGGCCGACAAGCCCCAGCAATACCTCATCCGCGAAGCTCCTTAGTTCCCCATAGGGGGGACTTTTGTTATTCTCTTTAAAAAGTTATATCTGTAACCCTTCTTTCTATTAATAAAAATTCTCATTTTAGAAACTGTGTATGTCTCTTCTTGTTGAACAATGATTCTTCTGAAATGAGTGAAATATCCCAGCACCAGATATAACCACAAAACTCACCAATTTCACGCTAACACTTCCTTCGATTTTTTAATGCCAGTCCATCAAATCAACCACTCATCAAGGATAAATTCCAGTTATAACAGAAAGAGAGAGGTGATCATACCTCTTCCAGGCAATTCAGAGCCATAATTGTTACTTCCACCATTTCCTTAGACTTGGTCGGGTCAGATTAAAACAATATTCTTTATTTTGTACTTCTTCATCAGCATCTCTACTTTGAACCTGACTCCTCCATTCCACCACCACACGGGGATAATAGCTTGGCTCGAGGGCAAGCTAAGAAATAATGACAACACTTCATTAATGCATCTACCTTGAACCCAACTCCTTCATTCCGTGATGTGAGAAAAACATATAGGATTTTAGGAGTAGTTTTCGCTCACATCCCATTGCATTTTATATTTGATTCTTGCATATTTCACTTTATTTTGCATGCATTTCCTACTTTTTGGTTCAGAGATCTGCCCTTTGTACTCTTGTGTGTAGGACAACATTCTACGGGGAAAATAGCACACTTTTGGAGCGAAAAGAAGGCATGCGCTTCGAGTCCTCGACAGTTCCCGTCGCGAGATTTGAGGTTGCGTTCGCGTGCATCAAGTTTTTAGCGCTGTTGCCGGGGATTGTTGATTCGATATCGAATTAAGAGGTGGATAATTGGATCGGACTTAGGCTAGATTTATTTACTTGCTTTATTTTTAACTTTTATTTGATTTACTTCATTTTTAGATTTTTAATATCTAGAGTAAGTTTAGATTTATTTCAGTAGTTACACTGTATTAATCTTTAGTTTAAATTTTTTGCATTTGATTTAGTATTTAAACTAGTTTATTTCTTATTTTTGAGCATTAGGTATACTCCTAATTTAGTGGCTCGGTTCTTCGTATGCATAGATGCTTAGGATCGAAAAATCTACTTCTGATAGACCCTGAAATCGAAAGAACCTATCATTACAGAAGAGTTGAGCAGAGAAGCATGGAAGACCTCGACGCATTTGTGGTAAACTTAGGTAGTCGACCTCTACGAGACTATGCAGACCCTAGTGCCAGAGGATATAGGCTGAGCATATATGGACCATCAATTTCAGCCAATAACTTTGAGTTGAAACTTGCGCTCATACACATGGTCCAGCAAAGTCAATTCGGGGGAGCTGCGACTGAAGACCCAAACCGACACTTAGAGACATTTTTGGAAATTTGTTCGACAATGAAGATCAATGGAGTACCTGCCGACGCGATCCGCCTGAGCCTATTCCCTTTCTCATTGTGGGATAAGGCTAAGGCATGGCTTCACTCCTTGCCGTCGGGAAGCATTACTAAATGGGAGCAGTGTGAGCAGCGATTTTTGGATAAATTTTTCCCACCAAGCAAGACTGCTCACATGCGCCATCTCATCACGAGATTCCGTCAGAAGGAAGGGGAGTCTTTATTTGAAGCCTGGGATCGCTACAAGGGGCTACTCTACCAATGGCCCCATCATGGACTGGAAAGGTGGCTGGTGATTCACATATTATATAATGGGATCATGTACACCACAAAGGTATCCCTCGATTCTGCTACAGGAGGAGCGCTGATGAACAAGACTATCAAGGAAGCGGAGGAGCTGATTGAAGAGGTGACCCAGTACCACCATCAATGGGCTTCCGAGCGTAGTCACCCAGCTCCTGCAGCGGGACGATATGTTGTCAACTTCGTAGACCACCTAGCGGCAAGGATGGATGCACTTAGCAAACAGTTTGACTCTCTAAATCCTATTTTTGCATGTACGACCCATACCTTAAAAGAGGGAGCATCAGCATATCAAGAGGACTATTATGGAGGGCAAGGCAGATTAGAGGAGTAGATCGAGTAGGTCGATGTGGTTAGGGACCACAATCAAAGGCCCAACAACCCATATTCCATCACTTACAATCCCGGATGGAGGAACCACATGAATTTTTCTAATCGAAATAACTCGGGGAATTTCCAACCATTCGGAGTATATGGGCAGCAATAGGGTAGTGTGCAGCAGTAACCACAGAAGTCTAGGCTAGAATTGATGATCGAAGACTTCATTGCTACCCAAACAAAGGCCAATGAAGAATTTCAATGCCAACATCAAAAATCAGAAGAGTCACTTAGGGATTTAAAGGCCACTGTTGACAGTCTTGCAAGTCACACGAGGATGTTGGAAACACAAGTGGCCCAAATAGCCCAAACCGTAGCGCAAACCATGGATAGCTCTCCATCATTACCCGAGCCGAGTCAGGTCGAGGAAGAGGGAATATATGGAGAAAGAGTAGGTCAGAAGAACAAATCCACCAAGTTAGCGTGATGCCCTACGCATTCTACCTAGAGATGGGACTGAGTGGCATCCAACCAGCGGGTCTTGGTATTCGTATGGGGGACGACTTAGTCAAGGAACCTATCGGCATGCTAGCATATGTGCCTGTGGTCATTGAGAATTTCGTGATACATACGGATTTTATTATACTCAGCACATGACCAAACCCCTAGAATCCCATCATCTCTGGCGACTGCGGGAGCATGTATAAACGTAAAGGCACACAAGATCTCCTTGGAAGTAGACAAGGAGATCATCATCTTCAACCTGTCAAAGTGTAGAGCTCCCTTCTTAAACGGCTACACTTTCAGTGGGATAAAGCCCAACCCACCAGAAGACAACACAGAAACAGATGAATGGAGGTTTACAGAACCTCCGGAGCCAAGTTGAGATAATGGAGTGTGGTCGAGCTAAAAGACCTTAAACAAAGTGCTTCTTGGGAGGCAACCCAAGTTTAATTTTACATGTTTTTAATCTTTCTGCGTTCATGTGTATAATGTAGACTTTGATTTATAGTCACTTATGTTTTTGCAAATAGTTTAGGATTAGAAAGAACTTGCTAGGAAGAGGCGAAAATCATTTTGAGCCTACCTAGTCCACGACGAGAGCCTACACCTGCACCACCATTTTTCTTCTACTCTTGAGCAGGATGCAGATACATCTACCTATGACTTTTCTGAGTTCCAATCGCACCTCGAGGACATATACGCCTAGCAGCAGATGCAGAGGCAGCAAAAGAGGAGGAGCATAGAGCAGCCGCTGCATCCACTAGCTCTCAGATCAACCATATGTACATGTGGCATCAGTGACTTAGCACCAGATTCTCCCAGGATCTTAAGATGCCGAGGCTACTAGACTTTCCACCTCGTCCACCATATTAGAGGTATGCTTCTCTTAAGTTTGGGGGTACCCCAAGTTTTGATTTATTTTGTTTCTAGCAGTAGTTTCTATCCTGATATTTGCATTTTAGTTAGCATTCATTTGTTCATGCATAGTGTGGTTAGTTTCTTTCTGCACTTAGTTTTTGCTATCTTTAAGCTGCCTCAGTAGTATTTTTAAAGTTACTTTCATGAGTTGTTCCCATAGGTAGCTTAACTTCATTTATCTCGTGGTATTTTATTTTATTTGCTCTAATGAATGGTCTAGACTTACACTGGTTAGCTTTTATTTTTACACCTACATATGACGAACATTCTGAAAGGGAAAATCTAGTACGTACCTAGTTATGATTCATCTCAGTAGTCTAGTACTTTGGAATCCATAGGTGACTCTAGATTTAGCATTTTAGTTACTGGAGATGCTCAGATTATAGAAGCCCATTCGAAAAAATTAAAATCCCAAGAGAGAGGGAAAAAGAAAAAAAAGGGAATAAGAAAAAAAAGGGAAAAAAAAGAGAGTAAGAAAAATTGAAAAAGATTATGAGGGATAAAAAAAATAGTTGTCGTGAGTGGAAATGGTTAGGTGCCCCTTTGAGACCGAGTTAGGTTATTGGGGAAACACCTACCAATTTCTCTCAATACCGAGCACGTCTTTGAGACTTTGTGCTAGATCTAGAGAATGACCCTCGCTTTGGGAAGGTAAGTGCCTAAGAGCCGGAGACCTTAGAAAAGCTATAGGATGACGACTTAACTTACCATAGAACGAGTATCCCCTAAGAAGGTTCGTTTAGCACATGCACGAGAAGCTAACTTAGTGAATTTTTAGAACATATCTATTTTGCTTTGATTGCAAATACCACTTGATAAATCTAGTTGACAAGCTAAGTATGGAAAAATCTTTTTTAAAATTTGATGGCACTGAGGTTTTTTTTAGGACAAGCAAAGACTTAAGTCTGGGGGAATTGACGTGAGCAAAACATATAGGGTTTTAGGAGTAATTTTCGCTCACATCCCGTTGCATTTTATATTTGATTCTTGCATATTTCACTTTATTTTGCATGCATTTCCTATTTTCTGGTTCAGAGATCTTCTCTTTGTACTCTTGTGTGCAGGAAAACATTCTACGGGGGAAATGACATACTTTTGAGGTGAAAAGAAGGCATTTGGCAGCTAGAACAGAAGGACACATACCCTGGCCTTGTGAATCCACACGGCTTGTACCCCAGCGCCACACACGGCCTGGCCATGTGAATCCACACAGTCGTGTGGTGCTGGCCAATTTCGACGCAATTCTATTATTTTCCAAGTTTCAGGGAGATCCGGCCTGATGTCTATATAAAGGAAGCTATGCCCAAACCCTAGGGGGGAGGCACGATGACTGGGACAACACTCTGACGCCCTAAAAAGCTTCGAAAACTCGCAACGGGGAGGAAGGAAGCCGCTCTAGGATCAAATTTTGTGCTCCAACGCAAGAGAGAAGACCAAAAGAGCACTGTAATTTATTTTCTATACATCTTCTGCATTATAATGATGAATTCAATCATGCCTTGTGTTTATTCTCTTTAGTTTATGGAGTAGATACTTCGATTCTAGGATTATGGAGTAGTTTGTGTGCGTAGAACATGCTATTTCAAATATACTTCTGTTCATGATTTCATATTTACAATTAATGATTGTTTAGATCGATAACTGTTAGTTTTGGTCTTCTATTTACTGTGCATAGCCAATACAAGGGGTGACATCCCTCGTATCAAAGATTTTGGAGAATTAAGGAGGAACCTAGGGGTTGGCCTCATCTTTGGTAACCGTAGATAGAAGGGCATGATAGAGTCGAAAACAGGACACGTTCTGACTCGTCATAGGGATTGATTTGGCATCCTCGTACCGCCTATCCCGTCCTAAAGCCAGGGGTCGACCTGGTATGGCAGAGGTTATTGTTGGATCGAGAAGCGTCGCTAGAGGAGGGGGTGAATAGCGATCGTAAATCTTTTCTTTTTCGTTCGTTCTATACGCAAAGTAAGCACAGCAGAAAATAAATGAACACGTTTATTTTACTTGGTTCACAACCCAGCGGTTGCTACTCCAAGGCCCTATCGGTCCTAGACCGCGTACGGAGGGCAAAGCACTATAACGTCTCCTCCTCGTTGGAGGTAGGAGACAACGATCACAAAACCGAATATATGAGGATGAGACAACAAGCCTACCTTACCTCGTTATGAAGAAAAACAAAGAATACAATATCAAAAATATTACTTGATTCTGCTGCCGACGAAGAAGATCGAAACTTGACGTCGCATCGGCATTATGACGATGTTGGAGCGTTGGCGTTGTAGGAGCACTTGATGAATAAACTTGATGTGATTTGGAGATGGAATCCTCCCCTCCTTTTATAGAATTTGGCCTCTGAATTTGTCTCCTCTTTTTTCGAAACGGATCATGAAGTTGTCCAAATTTTATCGCGAAGTGGCCGCGTCAAACGTTATCCATTTTGACCTAGCGCAAAAGCTGAATCGTCGCCATCAGTCGACTGATACCTCCCATTAGTCGACTGATGGGCATCAGTCGACTGCTCCATGTCCAGCATTTGACTGCCAGCTTGGCCACTTCCCTGCAATAAGAGGTTAGCTCGGAAAATGATAAATACGACGGTTTCTAACCATCCGATCTCGACCTAGACCTTCCACAGGAAGTTTTAGTCGGATCGCCGCCTACGGTCGTCCCCGTACAGAGGACACGACCTTACCACCTCTCACTCACACGAGCTTACCTCGATTCTTACTGTGTCACTTTCGCTTCCGGCCTTCCACTTGATTCCTTCGGCTCCCTCCGAAGTCACTCGAGTGTCGCCCGACCACCGCGGCTTCCTCCGGGTGTCGCTAGCCTTCAGTTCTAGCTTTAGTACTTTTCTGCACACTCGATTTAGCTCATGAGATAACGATGTAAACTTAACTTTGTGTCTTTGCCATAATCAAAACACAGGTTCGATTATCTAGTGCCCCTGCACCAACAATCTCCTCCTTTTTGATCTATGGCAAACCAACACAAAGTTAAGGGAAATTAAAGCATAAAACAAGTATAGTAAATGATGAATGTCATTTTCAAAAACTCCCCCTTAACCCTAGGTGAGTTTTGAAAGAGATACTTTAGTTCAAAATTAAACAAATTTTGTGTTACTCCCCCTTAACTTTCGCTCTTCTCCCCCTTTTGCCATAAATCAAAATAAATGTTGGGGTTTGTTATGTAAAAATGAAGTTTGTTATAAAAATAGGGGTTTAAAGACAATATGGTATATGCATGCATCAAGATAAATCAACTATGAGTCCAAACATGCGTCTAGCAATAGTTAGATAGATTGGTTCGAGGTGTGTCCCTCTGCACCAATAATCTAAAGGTTTATAACATAACCCTTAGGGTTAGTTTGCTTTCCCCCTTAGTCAAATATATGAAGTATAAGAGATGTAGGGGGCGCTGAACTTTGGCCTAAGAGTCATTAAGTACAATAGTTGAGAAAATAAGTAGTATTTTGAAGATTGTTTTAAGTATATTTCAATTATCCTTAACATCTCACCCATTCTATGTGTCTCAGAATTTGTTCACCTTATATGTTTTGTAAGATGATTTTAAACTGATTAAAGATAGTCAACCTTAGGTTAGATTCGGATTTAACCTTTAGATCGTTAAGTAACTTTTTGAGAAACTGGCTTCCAGGCCGTGGCGAGGCACAGGGGCCTTCTTTGATCGGAACAACGACCACTTCCTTAGACAAAGCCAAATTCAAGAAAATATCACTTAAGTCACTTAGGGTTACTTCCTGGTCTAACTAGTTTAGGATACGGCGAGGTAGCTTCAGCTAGTTCCACTCGGTCAAGTGCACCAAGCTAGATACGCCTTATCTAGCTCGAATACACGAGACTTTGTTTCCCTAACGTACTATCATCTCGTCGCGTCCTGATACTATGTTGTCAAGAGTTGACTAATCATTTACCCTATCTAGCCATTCTAAAAATTAAAGTAAAATATGCAATGGTTTTGCTAAGTAAGCGGGTATACTATTTTAGTGTTAGCTCCCCCTGGACCATTGAACCAATATGGTCTATTCAAATAATGAACTTGATCTTGAGGAATCCAATACTTATTAGTCCCTATATGTGAGTTCAATAAAACCTTTGGGACCCATGCTTGGACTCTTTGATGACTACGATTTACGATAGACATATAAGACCTATTCGTAGTCTTTGACTTAAATCCGAGTCCGGCTTTGTTGTACACGGCTCTTTGGGTTCCAAGTAATCGATTAAGGTTCTTAGATCCCAATGTGAACCTTTCCAACCTAGCCTCAACCTCTTGAACTCGGTCTTTCAAGAGAGAATTCTCCTCCTCAAGTTTTTCAATTTGAGTTGAGTTTCCCTCTTGAACTTGACTAGTTGAAGGGGTTAGAGTAGCCTCTTGCTTGAGAGTTTCAACCTCCTCAAGTAACGACTCAACCCTAGACTCGAACTTAGTTAATTTCCTATTAAGCATTTTAATTGTATTGTAAAGCGTACTAATTAAAGAGCGATTAACCTTGACTTTCCCTTTTGGTCCGGCTTTGAGTTTTCTCTCGATTCTCTTGAAATAATCTTTGGGGTCGGAGTCGGAGTTGTAGTTGGACTCGGCTTCGGATTCTGACTCGGACTCCTCCGTTCTTGCCATGTAAGCTATGTCTTCTCTGTTGTCCCAAGTTGCATGGAAGGCTTTCCTTGCTCCCTTTTTCTTTTGGTTCTCATTCTTCAATTTCCTTCTTTCTTGTCGAACTATTCTCCGCACAATGTTGACTATTATGGCCTCCTCTTCGGATTCGGATTCGTCTTTGGGTTCGAGTTCATCTACTTGCTTAGTAGGTGGCTTCCTTTTTTGTCCTGCAAGTAGAGCAATACCTCTCTCGGCCCGGACCACGTTAGTTTGCTCATGAAGTTCAAACTCGGAAAATAATTCATCTAACCTAAGCTTCGAAAGGTCCTTAGAGACGTTGTAGACATCGACCATGGATGCCCATAAGGTAGTCCTAGGGAAAGCATTTAAAGCGTACCTTATAAGGTCCTGGTTCTCTATGGCTTGCCCAATCGAATGAAGACTGTTGACGATATCTTGGATCCGCACATGTAGTTGGGTGGCGGTCTCATGATCCTGCATCTTTAGATTATACAATTTATTTAAAAGTAAATCTCTTTTACATACCTTAGCATCGGGCGTCCCTTCGTGTAGATCAATCAATTTGTTCCAGAGGTCTTTGGCGCTAATGAATGGACCGATGCGGTTGAGCTCCTCCTTGGACAAACCACATTGTAATATTTGAGTTGCTCTTGCATCGGCTTCGATTTGCCTCTTGGTTGCATTTGTCCACTTGTTGAAATCCAAGGGCTCTCCTTGATCATTGGTGGGTAGAGAAAAGCCGGTTTGGATTATTATCCAAGTCTCGACTTGTGTTTTTAGAAAACACTCCATCCGACCTTTCCAATAACGGAAATCACTTCCATTAAAGAACGGAGGTCGGATGGTGCTATACCCCTCAATGTGAGCCATTAAATATCTTGCAAAACACGAATAAAAACCAAAGAGAATTCCAAGACTCGGTCTTGGATTAGTAGTGCAGGAAATAAATAGGAAATAAACAGAATTAAATGAGAAAAATAAGAAACTAACAAAAATAAACAACTTACGACCTTCAATGTCCCCGAAAGGGTACTAGACGATGGATTTTGGGGCTGGAAATGGCTTGTTACGAGGGTAAACCCTCATAAGAAATGTAGATCTCTCAGAGAGCTTCGATTTGGTACATAGATCGTTATGTGAGTCCACTTGTGCGAAAAGTTATGGCCCTTTTACCGTCGGCTACTCCAAGAGAGAAAACTTGCAAGCACACAACCAAAAGAAACGTACCAAGACTTCGTCTTGGATTAGTAAAAGGGAGGAAAAAAGACCAAAAAAATAATCGAATCAAAAATACGTAATGTAAAACCAAAACATGCTAGATCGGTGGTTTCACCAAATCTTAGCACCCCCGCTCTTATACCAATTGTTGGATCGAGAAGCGTCGCTAGAGGGGGGGTGAATAGCGATCGTAAATCTTTTCTTTTTCGTTCGTTCTATACGCAAAGTAAGCACAGCGGAAAATAAATGAACACGTTTATTTTACTTGGTTCACAACCCAGCGGTTGCTACTCCAAGGCCCTATCGGTCCTAGACCGCGTACGGAGGGCAAAGCACTATAACGTCTCCTCCTCGTTGGAGGTAGGAGACAACGATCACAAAACCGAATATACGAGGATGAGGCAACAAGCCTACCTCACCTCGTTATGAAGAAAAACAAAGAATACAATATCAAAAATATTACTTGATTCTGCTGCCGACGAAGAAGATCGAAACTTGACGTCGCATCGGCGTTATGACGATGTTGGAGCGTTGGCGTTGTAGGAGCACTTGATGAATAAACTTGATGTGATTTGGAGATGGAATCCTCCCCTCCTTTTATAGAATTTGGCCTCTGAATTTGTCTCCTCTTTTTTCGGAACGGATCATGAAGTTGTCCAAATTTTATCGCTCCAAACGTTATCCGCTTGACCTAGCGCAAAGTCGAATCGCCGCCATCACGATCGATGCCTCCCATCACCGACCGATGGGCATCACGATCGCTTCCATGTCCAGCAATGATCGCCACCTGGCCACTTCCCTGCAATAAGAGGTTAGCTCGGAAAATGATAAATATGACAGTTTCTAACCGTCCGATCTCGACCTAGACCTTCCACAGGAAGTTTTAGTCGAATCGCCGCCTACGGTCGTCCCCGTACAGAGGACACGACCTTACCATATCTCACTCACACGAGCTTACCTCGATTCTCACTGTGTCGCTTTCGCTTCCGGCCTTCCACTCGATTCCTTCGGCTCCCTCCGAAGTCACTCGAGTGTCGCCCGACCACCGCGGCTTCCTCCGGGTGTCGCTAGCCTTCAGCTCTAGCTTTAGTACTTTTCTGCACACTCGATTTAGCTCGTGAGATAACGATGTAAACTTAACTTTGTGTCTTTGCCATAATCAAAACACAGGTTCGATTATCTAGTGCCCCTGCACCAACAAGTTCCCGATAGATGCGAAGGCTCATTGAGGAAGTGTATGATATCCCTTCCACAAGACCATAGTTAGACGTCTAGATAATATCCAATTGATAGCGTGTTCTGCGACACACAAGCGAAATCGAAATCCTAGAATTTCCTTAAAAGACTCATAGCTACCCTTCTCTTCTTTCGTATGACACCGTACTAGAGTTAGGACCGCCAACAAACCTCATAAGCACAACCCTTAACGTTAAACTCCAAATAATAACGACCACTGAACAATCGGTACTCGAATCTCAGTCTTTGTGGAATTGATAATCTTTTTATTACTTGATGATATCCGTGCACTTGCGGGCTTTGACCGCGAGCGCGTGCTTCGAGTCCTTGATGGTTCCCATCACGAGATTTGAGGTCGCATTTTCGTGCATCATTCCACCACTGCATGGGGATACTAGCTTGGCTTAAAGGCAAGCTGAAAGAATATTGACGACTTGACCCAGGGCTTCACCTCGTCAAGTCGGAATAATATTTTACCTCGCCATTTTTCTTCAGTACATCTACCTTGAACTCAACTCCTCCGTTCCGCCACCACACGGGGATAATAGCCTGGCTTAAAGGCAAGCTGGAATAATAGTGACAACTTGACCCAGGGCTTCACCTCGTCAAGTTGGAATAATAATTTTTTACTCCGTCGCTCTTCATCAGTGCATCTACCTTGAACCCAACTCCTCCATTCCGCCACCACATAGGGATAATAGTCTGGCTTAAAGGCAAGCTGGAATAACAGTGACGACTTTACCTAGGGCTTTGCCTCATCAAGTCGGAATAATAATTTTTTACTCCGCCACTCTTCATTAGTGTATCTACCTTGAACCCAACTCCTCCATTCCACCATCACACGGGGATAATAGCTTGGCTTAAAGGCAAGCTGAAATAATAGTGACGACTTGACCTAGGGCTTCGCCTGTTCAGGCCAAGACAATAATATTTTATGCCACCAATATTCATCAGTGCATTTGAACCCAACTCCTCCATTCCACTACCATACGGGGATAATGGCTTCAGCTACCACCAAGCCATAAAAATGTGTGACGACTTGATCCAGGGCTTTGCCTCATCAGGTTGGAATAAATTTTTTACTCCGTCGTTCTTCATAGGTGTATTTACCTTAAACCCTACTCCTCCGTTCCGTAACTGCACGGGGATAATAGCTTTGGCTAATACCAAGATATAAACAAGTGTGACGACCTGATCTAAGGCTTTGCCCCATCAAGTCGGAATAAATTTTTTACTCCGCCATTTTTCATAGGTGTATTTACCTTAAACCCTACTCCTTCGTTCCACAATCACACGGGGATAATAGCTTCGGCTAATACCAAACTGTAAAAAAGTGTGACGACCTGATCTAGGGTTTTTTTACATCATGTCAGAATAAAATTTTTTACTCCGCCGTTCTTCATAGGTGTATTTACCTTAAACCCTACTCCTCCGTTCCGCAACCGCACGGAAATAATAGCTTTGGGTAATACCAAGATGTAAAAAGTGTGACGACTTGATCTAAGGCTTTTCCCCATCAGGTCGGAATAAATTTTTTACTCCATCGTTCTTCACAGGTGTATTTACCTTAAACCCTACTCCTTCGTTCAGTAATCGCACGGGGATAATAGCTTTGGTTAATACCAAGCTGTAAAAAAGTGTGACGACCTGATGACTCTTCGATGCGGCCTAGTAATTCCTCATAGATAGCCGTGGGATTTCACAACAAGGAGCTGAGGAAGGGTCCTTCCTTCAATCTATGGGGGATAGCATGTAGGATCGAGTAAACCGAGAGAGTGGGTGAATCTCGGTGTTTAATATTTTTATTTATTTTTGAAACTTATTTTATATTGTCAAATAAGAGTACGCAACGAAAATTAAATGCAGTTTAGACACAAGCAGTTTACATGATCCACAACCCTAACTGGGTTGCTACTCCAATGCCCGTAGCTCTCCCGAGAGCTACCTCGATGGGCAATCACTATAATACCCTCCGATTCAAGAACTCTCGACTTCGGAGGGGTTTCGCTTTTACAAAGATGAGAGAAGGGTAACACACTACCTTCTCTTGAAGTTAAGTACACAAACGAAATAAAAAAGAAATTATAGACTACTTTATACCGACACAAATGAAGAATCGGATGCATGCACGAGGTGTCGGAAAAGAGCCCTTTTGAAGATTCTAAGCTTTTGTGGTTGTGAGAAAATTTTGACAGCACTTCGGCGTAGATTGGATGTTATACTCGGATCTGGTCGAGCACATATTTTATAAATCTTTTCCAGTCGACTAGAATGCCTTCCAGTCGACTCCACATCAGATTGTCGATATGGAATTCGTGGTCTTCTAGTCGACTGAACCATCTCTAGTCGATTCCACGTCACTCGGCTCCACATCAAGAAATTTGCCTCTTCAGTTGACTCAAACCCTTCAGTCGACTGAAACCCTTTCCATCTGCATCGCATGATCTCCGATCGATCACCAGCTGATCCTGCCAAATAGGTATCTAGTCGACTGATACATATCCAGTCGACTGAACTTCAGTCGACTTGAATCCATCCAGTTGACTGATCCCTGCAAAACAGGATTAGCACAAGTAGATAATATGAAATGCGATAGAAGTAGTAATACTGCTCGATCTCGACTGTTAAATCCCACACGGACCATTCGTCGGATTGACGCCTAGCTTTATCCCCCTACAGAGGACTCGGCCTCACCTCTTCACTCGAGGCTTACCTGCCGACTACCTATCGGACTTACCACTCTTGACATCCGATCTGACCCACCAGGGCTTCCACCAGCTGTCCGATTTGCCTGATCCAAATGGACTTTTTATCGATTGTTCAGTCTCCTGACCCAACTGGTCTTCATGCCAAATGTCCAGTCCACGCGATCCATCTGGACTTCATGCCTGGTGTCCGGTCCTCCTGATCTGTCAAGATACGTGCCTAGTATCTGGTCAACATGACCTACTAGGACTTCCTGTTAAGCCTGCACACTTAACACTGATATTAGAACACAAGTGAATTCTAACATTTAACTGTGGTTCATACATCAAAACTAAGGAGTGATGCTCACTGCATCAACAATCTCTCCCTTTTTGATGTGTGACAATACACCAGTTAAAGTTAGGTGAATCAAATACCAATATCCAAATATTGACATGTTCAATAGATGCATAAATTAAACCATGTATGAGATGTATAAGGCCTTATCAAATTTTTACATCTTTCTTTCAATAAATAAATTTTCTTTAATTTTTGTACTTTTCTTTAAATAAGTAAATCTCTAACTTTATTCTCTTTCTCCCCCTTTGGCATACATCAAAATAAAGATTAAATTTAAAATGCCAACAAGATATATTGAAGAGTTGAAATAAGAAATTTTCAAGCTAAAAAATTAAGTTTTAAAATTTTCACCAGAAAATTTGATTTCAAAAACATAATTTAAGTTTTTTTAATAAATCTCAAACAATATTTCTAACTTTTCAAAAAATTTCAAACTTTTTAACACTCCCCCTGAATAAAAACTTATTTTCAAAATTTTTAAAGAATTTTCAAACTTAAAAATTTTCAAAACTCCCCCCTAAATAAAAACTTATTTTCAAAATTTTCAAATGTTTTAAAAAATTTCAAAATTTAAAAAAAAATTCAAGATTCCCCCTTTATATTATAAATTTTAAAAACTGGGAACTTTTTTATAACATTAAAACACTTTTGATTTTCCCCTCAATTAAAGATTTACAACGTTTAATTGTTTTCTTTCCATACATCAAAACCTAAGTAGAATTTTTACGTATTTAAACTTGAAACTTTTTAAGCTTAAGTTTTTCTCCCCTTTAATTTAGGTTTTAAATTTTCAATATTCTCACTTCATTAAAATTTTGACACTTCTCCTTAATTAAAGCTTTAAGTTTTCAAAAAGATAGTTTCTCATAGATTTTTAGCTAGCTTTAAATTTTTCTGTTGCCCCCTTAAGAATATTTCTTATCCAATTCCAACATAATTTTAAAGAAGATATTAAACATATCATAATTTAACAAAATATTTTAGGTTCCGCCTAGACTCTTGATCTCCCCCTCAAGGTAACATTGTTATATTTATACTTAATTTCTTTTCAAAATAAAATTTTAAATGTTTAACTCCCCATTGAATTATAATATATCTTAACTCCCCCTTAATTATGTTGATTCTCTTAGAATTAAAGTTGAGTTGATTAGAATTGAGTTGACTATGTTGATTGGAGTTGAATTAGTTGATTGGGGTTAAATTGATTGAGTTGATTAGGGTTGAATCAATTGATTTAATTAAGTTGGTTAAATTAAATTAATTAAGTTTATTTGATTAAATTGAATTGATTATGTTTAGTTGTGTAATTAAATTTAATTAAGTTGTTGTTAAGTTTAATTAAGTTGTGATTAAGTTTAATTAAGTTGTGATTAAGATTTATTAGGTTTAGTTAAACTACATTAAACTAATTAGTCTTAATTAAGTTCTAAATCATCTCACCCAAGCTAGGTTTTCAATATACTTATTCCTATGAGTTTTGTGAGATGAGGATTTCTTTTATCTTAAATGTAATGAGAAATTTTAAAGTGTTTAAACTTATGTTAGATTCAAGCTTGGTTTGAGCTAGTCAAATAGGTTTTTTCAATATTGACTTCCAGGTAATGGCGAGGCACATGGCCTTCTTGGTTATCGGAGTAACGACCACTTCCTAGATAAAGTCAATAAAGGAATCAAGTACTTGATTCACTTTAGACTAAGCCTTGGTCTAACTAGTTAAAGACTTAGTGAGTTAGCTTCGATCAGTTTCACTCGACTTAGTGCACCAGGTCGTGGCGAGGCACATAGCCTTTTTGGTTATCAGAGCAACAACCACTTCCTAGACATGCACTTCGAAGAGCTTTCCTAACTTACTATCAGTTCACTTGTCTTAGTACTAGGTTGTTCAAGTTTAAACTACTTTGTTTCCTATCTAGTTCATTCTAAATTAAGCAAGTAAAGTAAACTAAAGCATGCAAGTGTTTAACTAAATAAGAAAACAAGCAAAGTGTTAGCTCCCCCTAAATGGTAGCTAGATTGAGTTTTGTTCACTAAGTGAACTTGACTCTTGGAAAACCAAAATTGATTTGGTCCAATTTGGTTGACTAAGCTAGACTTAGGAACCCAAGTTTGGACTCAACTCTTAGCATTTCTATTAAACAAGGACATGTATGATCTATTTGTGTCCTTAGCCTTGTATCCGAGCCCGGACTTGTTGTACACAGCTCGTTGAGACCCAAGCATCATGTTGAGATACTTGGAACCTGAAGTGAACCTTTCCAATGATCCGATTAGATCTTCTGCTTGCCTTTTTAGGATCGAGTTCTCTTCCTCAAGCTTTGCAACTCGAGTTGAGTCTCTATCCTTAATTTGGCAAGTCGAAGTCTTCGAGTTGACTTGCTCCTTAAGTACTTGGACTTCCTCAATAAGCAAGTCGACTCGATTCTCAGACTTGGCTAGTTTCCTACCAAAGCATGCAATTATGTTGTACAACTTATCTTCTTGGGGAGATGTTACCTCGTTTGAACCTTCGGAAATGGATGTGGATCCATGCCTTCTCTCGAACTCGGACTCGGAGTTTGTCTCATCTTCGGACTTGTCAGCTGCCACGAGTGCTACGAAGTAATTCGTTGATATTTCCACATTCGACTCTTCCGACGATGACTTATCCAATTTCGCCTTAGATGCTTTCTTCCTTTTCCTCTTTCTTGATTTGGATTTCTTTCCTTTTGTGTTCGTTCCTGCCATCAAAACTAAACCATCCTCGGGTTGACTCAAGTTAGCCTGTTCATGTAACTTAATTAATTTATCCCATAACTCATTTGAATTTCGAACGGACCCGACTCGACTTAGCTCCTCATTTGTAAGTCCGCATTGTAAGGTGTTTAAAGTCTTATAATCAACTTGAGCCTTTTTTCTAAAATTTATGGTCTATTTCTCTGGATCTAACAACTCACTCGAGTTGTCTACCAGAGCTACGAACCCTTTCCTAATCGAAAACCAAATCTCTAGGTCAGTTTTCAGAAAATACTCCATTCGCCTCTTCCACGAGGGAAAATCCTCTCCGTTAAAAAGAGGAGGGCGAACGGTCTTGTATCCCTCTAAATGTGACATTATTAATGAAAAATTTTCTAAATAGAGAAAATTAAATTAAATATTTTGTAAGGTAAGAAAAATTAAATCTAATATTTTCTAAGGCAAGAAAAATTAAATCTAATATTTTCTAAGGCAAGAAAAATTAAATCTAATATTTAAATATGCAAAAATTAATTAAATTAATCTAAAATGCATAAAATGATTAAAATTAATCTAATATGCAGAAAATGATTTTAATTAATTTAAATATGCAGAAAATGATTTTAATTAATCTAAAATACAAAAAATGATTTTAATTTATTTAATATATAGAAAATAATTTTAATTAATTTAAATATGCAAAAAATAATTTTAATTAATTTAAATATATAAAAAATGATTTTAATTAATTTAAATATGCAAAAAATAATTTTAATTAATCTAATATGCAGAAATTGATTTTAATTAATTTAAATATGTAGAAAATGATTTTAATTAATTTAATATGTAGAAAATGATTTTAATTAATTTAAATATGCAGAAAATGATTTTAATTAATGTAAATATGCAGAAAATGATTTTAATTAATTTAATATGTAGAAAATAATTTTAATTAATTTAATATGTAGAAAATGATTTTAATTAATTTAATATGCAGAAAATGATTTTAATTAATTTAAATATGCAAAAAATGATTTTAATTAATATAATATGCAAAAAATGATTTTATTAATCTAAAATGCAGAAAACTATTTTAAAATTAATCTAAAATAATAAAAATTAATCTAAATTATTCTAAAGCAATAAAAATTAACCTAAATTAATCTAAAGCTCACGATAGTGATTTCACCGATTCGGAGCGCCCCCGCTCTGATACCAATTGTAGGATCGAGTGAACCGAGAGAGGGGATGAATCTCGGTGTTTAATATTTTTATTTATTTTTGAAACTTATTTTATATTGTCAAATAAGAGTCGCAGCAGAAATTAAATGCAGTTTAGACACAGACAGTTTACTTGGTTCACAACCCTAATTAGGTTGCTACTCTAAGGCCCGTAGCTCTCCCAAGAGCTACCTCGATGGACAATCACTATAATACCCTCTGATTCGAGAACTCTCGACTTTGGAAGGGATTCGCTTTTACAAAGATGAGAGAAGGGTAACACACTACCCTCTCTTGAAGTTAAGTACACAAGCGAAATAAAAAAGAATTATAGACTACTTTATACCGACACAAATGAAGAATCGGATGCAAGCACGAGGTGTCGGAAAAGAGCCCTTTTGAAGATTCGAAGCTTTTGTGGTCGTGAGAAAATTTTGACAGTACTTCGGCGTAGATTGGATGTAATACTCGGATCTGGTCAAGCACATATTTTATAAACCTTTTCCAGTCGACTGGAATGCCTTCCAGTCGACTCCACATCAGCCCGTCGATATGGAATTCGTGGTCTTCCAGTCGACTCCACGTCACTCGGCTCCGCATCAAGAAATTTTCCTCTTCAGTTGACTCAAACCCTTTAGTTGATTGAAACCCTTTCCATCTGCGTCGCATAATCTTTGATCGATCACCAGCTGATCCTGCCAAATAGGTATCCAGTCGACTTCTACATATCCAGTCGACTGAACTTCAGTCGACTTGAATCCATCCAGTTGACTGATCCCTGCAAAACAGGATTAGCATAAGTATATAATATGAAATGCAATAGCAGTAGTAATACTGCTCGATCTCGACTACTAAATCCCACGCGGACCTTTCGTCGGATCGACGGCTAGCTTTGTCCCCCTACAGAGGACTCGACCTCACCTCTTCACTCGAGGCTTATTTGCCGGCTACCTGTCGGACTTACCACTCTTGACATCCAATCTGACCCACCAGGGCTTCCACCAGCTATCCGATCTGCCTAACCCAGTTGAACTTTTTTCCGATTGTTCGATCTCCTGACCTAATCGGTCTTCATGCCAAATGTCCGGTCTACGTGACCCATCTGGACTTTATGCCTGGTGTCCGATCCTTCTGATCTATCAAGATACGTGCCTAGTATCCGATCAACACAACCTACTAGGACTTCCTGTTAAGCCTGCACACTTAACACTGATATTAGAATGCAAGTGAATCCTAACATTTAACTGTGGTTCATACATCAAAACTAAGGAATGATGCTCACTGCATCAACATAGCAACCTTCAAAATATCTAGTCCCGCTGAGGGGATTTTCCAAGTGGTGGCAGTGAAGCAATGAATATAACTTCTCAAAGACTCTGATGACTCTTGCTTTAGGTGCAACAAGATGGAAGCGTCATGCTTATAAGCTTTGCAACTAGCGAATTACTGTAGAAACACTGCCTTAAAATCTACAAAACATGTAATAGAACCAGGGGTAGAGACCCAAACCATCTTTGAGCAGAAGCTATCAGGGTGATACGAAAAGCTTTACATTTAAGGGCGTCCAAATAGAAATAAAGGGAGGCGGCTCCCTCAAATTGTGATAAATGCTCCTCAGGATCCGAACTGCCATTGTACATCCCTACCTGAGGAGCTTAAAAGTGTGGAGGTGGTTGCTCCAACATGATATCCTCAGTGAATGGACATGGCTCGTAAGGTTATGGTGCTCTGGTAGACTGGCTTTCACCATGGTCTACATGTCTCATTTGTGTTGTTGGATAGGGTAAGGATATGTCATCCCCATTGGCATCTCGCCAGGCAATATTTCAAGGTCCAACAGAGCCGGTGTATAAACATGGGAAGGTCCTTCGCACTACTGCTCCCTTTGAGAAGGTTCGCTAGAATGGGGATGAAGGTATCCTATCTTTTTCCTTTCTCTGACCAGAGCTTCAGAGACGGCTGCATCTACCATAGCCTTCAGCTGTGATGGCAACAGAGTTATGGGACTCTCTTCGATGGCAGGGGCTGCTGGAAGAGGAATCTCTGGCAAAGGCATCTCAACATCTTGCTCAATAGTTTTCCCACAGACGATGTCAACTGATTCGAGTCTGAATTTTTTACCTCCTTGAGAGGAAGACGATGACATCACGAAGGCTTAGGGTCCTCTCCGGTCGTAATAGTAAAAGGTTGTTAAATGGTGAAATAAATCACAGAGAACAATGACACCGGATTTAACGTGGTTCAGAATTCCAATTTCTACTCCACGGAGCGAGCTCTAGAGCGAGCTACGGTGCCAAAACACCTTCACTATGAAATCTCTCCTTCTTGGGAGTATTTCCAAAGGTGGAGAAAACCTCTTACAGGTTCAGATGTGTACAAGGTAAGGAGATGAATGGAATCCCCCCAGCTCTCTGTTTTCTTCTCCCCTTTACTAACCGTTGCCCCCTTCCTTCGTCGGCCCGTATCCTGTAATGATGATCCACCCTCGCTCCTCGCCTCCTTGCTGGAAGAAAAATGATTTAGATCAAATCCCCCTCGCTCCTCAGCTCCTTGCTAGAAGAAAAATGATTTAGATCAAATCCCCCTCACTCCTCAGCTCCTTGCTGGAAGAAAAATGATTTAGATCAGATCCCCTCTCCTCCTTCCTTCGTTCTCTCCTTTTATACCGGTTCCCCTGTAGCCAATTGTGATGTAACAAAATCATCTGGATCATCGTCCACATGGAGGGGCCCCTTTACCTGAGGAATAATTCTGTTAGAAGGATAAGGAATGGGGGCTCGTGGGAATCTTGTGTGGGGTCCTAGTTTGTTACATCATGTAACAAACTCTCATAGACCAACGTATCAAGAGATGTCCCGCCTTTCTTCTTTACCCTCTCTTTCTCCTTTAAAGTCCTTTATCATCTCCCCTAACTCCTACACTGACTCGGTCCCATTCTTGACTGTACCCTTCTGGTTCCCCTTAAACCAGGGCATATATTACCCTATTTGGCTTGCTGGGTTGATATTTAGACATATTCCGATCGTAAGGTCATTTCATTTATACTTTCCCTAACTCCCCGAGTCATTTCCCGACTCACTTCCCGGACCACCTCCAGACTTATGTCCTGGGTTACCTATTCGGCCTCCTTCGGGCCCTCAGGCTTATCCGTCTTATCCTATGCCACACCCTACCAACTCAGTCTACTCCCTTTGGTCAAGTCTGGTCGGTCCAGGTAATATATTACACACTGCATCCTTCATCTCAATAGTTGTTATTTCGATATCCATCTCCTAAGCTAGGTTACAACGGTATCAACACTTATAGATTACAACATCTAACCAAAAGAAAAACAACAAAGACAGCAAAGAAATATAGAAATAAGGAGGAAATGATGGAAAACTCATAGATTCTTTATTTCTTTGCTAAGAAACTCAAACAAGTCTTCACGAGAGAACTTGAACAAGACTCTAGAAAACTACGCCAAAGTGAAGCTCAAGGTATGTTTGAATGCCTCGCTATAGCGTCAAACTGTCCTTATATAGAGTTTCAAAGGAAGAAATGGGTGCACAAGGGGGGCCGATAGTCGTTTTCCTTTTCTTCTCTATGGACTTAGTGCACACGCTTTACAGCTAGCGTAGTACGCTACAACCCGTCACATCTAGTGAGCCTCACACTTTACAACGTATATAGTACACTTTACAACCCGGCACATCTAGTGCGCCTCACACTTTACAGTGCATATGGCGCTCTTTACACTCTACGCATATAGTGCACTTCACACTTTACAACTTGAAAAGTGACATTTCCCTGACAAGGTGTAGGATTGAGTTAACAGTTGTTGCCAGCTGTTTATCCAATTCTATGGTAATGGGAAGCCAGTCATGGCACCAATTATCGGGGGCACTCATGATGGCGCACTTCTGTCACTTCAATGAGTGAAGCTATTGGAGTTGTTGTAGTGTTGTGACTGCCTCCTTTGTTGCACGCTCTTGTACTTGGTGGAGTTTATAGAAAATTTGTTGTTCCTCCTCCAAGAGGAACCTTCACGCATTCTTCGTTGGTGGTGTTGTAGTAGTTCTTCATACTGCTGAATGATTGACCGAATACTTGGAGTGCACTCGTAAGCTAGGTTTGCGCTTGTTTCTGCGTTCGCCCGCAGCCCGCGAGCTAGGTACACTGCTCCAACATCTTCGATGGTATTTATGTCCGCAAATCAGATCGGTCCTTGTTTGTTAGGTCATTGAGGTGTTTGTAGTTGAACGCCATTCTTTCCTTGCCTTTTGTTTCCTGACCAGTTTTTGGGTCTATCATTGTTCCAGAATTGATGATAATTGTCGTTCAGTGCCTGCACGTGCTTGGCCTTATGACTATTGGGTTTCCCCGACACCAACGTGGGTGTGTGTTCGAACACGTTTCATAAATATGCACACAACGGAAGCAAAAACTGGTAATAAACTATTTATTACAACACACACCACACACACACGCTAGGATACAATATGTGTAGACATAATCGCTATTTTAAATTTTGCAATAAAGGGAAACTTATACTAGGTATACCTGACGTATCACATGTAACGGGAATGACATCAACTGTAGCGACCCTCACTAGAATCACCTCTATCTGTATCCACGCCGAGTATCTTCGGGATAGCTTTACAAAGTCACGAGCCCCGTCTTCGCAAGAGTTACTAGCCTCGTGTCGAAGACGTTGGGATCCAAGAGACGATCACAATCCGAATCAAAATTCGGATCTAAAAATGAGCTCCATGAACTCGCTTCTCGGAAGTGATTTTCGTCAACCAATTGATGAAATCTTGGTCCTCCACCTATGAGGATTGCCGGAGATCCAATCCCCGACAAGTAGGTCGTTATCGGAGCGCAAAACGCCGACCAAACGACCTCTCTACGAAGAGAGAAACAAGCTGTCCAAAACTGGACAGCTTGTGTTGGTGGAGAAGATGACCAGCCAATCAATGGTCGGTTGCTCCTTGGTCGCGCGCGGCCAAGGGAGGATGGCCGGAGGAGTCTCCGGTGGCAAGGAGGAGGAGCAGCAACTCCAATGGGCGGCGGCACAAGGTGCTTGGGCAGCCAATGAAGTGGGCGGCAACCCTAGAGGAGGAAGAGGAGAGGAGGCTAGGGTTTCCAAAACCCTTGAACCAATTAATTCTCCATGAAAAACCCTTAAGCCATGTTTTTATAGAGAACACATTCTCCTAATGGTTATTGATTCATAATCAAAATCCATTAATCCGCTCCAATAACTTAAGTTAAAATAAACCAAATCGTGTTGGTCTATTTTAAGTTAAAGTAAACCAAACCAACTTTGGTTCATTCATTTAAAACAAACAAAACCCCTTTGGTTTATTTTCCACCATTGGATTAGAACCAAACCAATTTGGTTCATTCATCATGTCTTCAAAAGACACAATCCATCCAGGCTTCTGATGCGACTAAAACCATTTCATGCTCGCTCTATATTTGGTCCAACCAAACCAAGTCTCTCTCTTGGTATGAGAATTTCATTCTAAAGCTCATTTTAAATCCTTCAGATAACACTCGTTGTGTGTGTGACCAAATAGATTCTCAATTTATGTTGGTCGTCTATAATTATCCATTAATTATAGAACGATTATGAGTGGCACCCAGTAGTACATCATGATCCCTAAGTAATAGAAAAATCAACGGTTGATCTCAGAACAATTTCTAAAACCTTTCAGCAGCCACAGTGAATCGTGCCCCGTTCTCTTCACTCATCTTATACCCACTTGATTCAGGACATGGTCTATAGTGTCAGTCCCCACTAGGCTGACTATGTCACACCTAGCCCAAGTATCATTTTCTCATCCTGGGAATTCTAGTTACTGCACATGTATCCAAGAGTACCTTACTCTAAACATGTAATGTTGGATTTCCGGCACCGTGACGAATGTGTGTTCGAACATGTTTCGTAAACATGTGCACAGCGAAAGAATTAAAAAGAAATAAATCAAATTTATTACAACACACACACCACACGCATGCATAGTACAACATATGTAGACATAATCGCAGTTTCAAATTTTACAATAAAAGGAAATTACGCTAGTTATACCTGACATATCATGTGCAGCGGGAATGACATCAACCGGAGCAATTCTCGCTAGAATTGCCTATCCGTATCCACACTGAGTACTAACGAGATATCTTCGCCAAGCTACTAGCCTCGTCTTCGTAGGAGTCACTAGCCTCGTGTCGAAGATGATGTGATCGAGAGAAGATCACAATCCGAATCAAAATTTAGATTCGAAAACGAGTCCCCAAAACTCGCTTCTCCAGAGAGGTATTCGTCAACCGATTGACGAATCCTTGATCCTCCACCTATGAGGATTACCGAAGATCCAATCCTCGGCAATAAAGTCGCTGTCAGAGCTCCAAACGCCATCCAAATGACGCTCCGACAAGAAGGAAACAAGCTGTCCAAAAACTGGACAGCTTGGTGGAGGACTTGGCGTCGGCCAAAGGATATGGTCAGCTACTCCTTGGTCGTCGGAACCAAGGTGGGTCGCCGGAGGGTCACTGGAGGAATGGTCGGTAGTAGCTGGATGTCGACAACTAGGGTGGACGGCGACACAAAAGGGCTGGGCAGTGTGGAGTCCTTGGGCAGCGGCAAGGAGAAGAGAGGGAGAGGAGAGGAAGAGTATTTCCAAAAAAATCTTAGGGCTCTTCAAACCTCTAACCGCGTTTTTATAGAGCGTGTGTTTCTTAACCATAAAGAAACCTTCTCCTTAGAGTTATTGGTTCATAACCAAAACCCGTTAACCCACTCCAATAGCTTAAGTTAAAATAAATCAAACCGAGTTGGTCTATTTTAAGTTAAACAAATCGAACCAACTTTGGTTCATTCGTTTAAAACAAACCAAACCCCTTTGGTTTATTCTCCACCATTGGATTAGAACCAAACCATTTTGGTTCATCCATCATGTCTTCATTGTAGGGGGCCCTTGGAAGCTAGAGGGGAGTGAATAGCTTGTATTCATTTTAAGATGGATTTCGATTGCGTTTGTCTCTACAAATTTCGTTAGCACACAGCGGAATAATAATAATAGCAATAACGAAACAAGACAATCACGCAAACACAAATATTTAACGTGGTTCGAAACCGAATGGTTCTTACTCCATGGATCGAGCTCTAAAGAGATCTAGCGACGCCAATGCAATTACTAATCACAAATACTCCTTCTCGACACAAGTCGGAGGCGGAGAAACCTCTTACAACATATTACAAGCAATATACAATACAAATATGAAAGACAAGTAAAGAAAACTTTACAACACTTTGCTTTTGATTGCTTGAATGCTTGGTTACTTGACTTGCACTTGGAGACCCTGATTTGTAGCAACAAATCACCCCAAAAGCCTCAAGAACCGCTTGTCAAAATTGTTGGTGCAGTAGGCACCTAAGTCAAACCTGAGTTTTGATTATAGCAAATGATACAAAGTTAAACTTATATCGTTATCTCACGAGCTGAATCAAGTGTACAGAAGATTGCTAAAGCTGGAGCTGAAGGCTAGCGACACCCGGAGGAAGCCGAATGGTCAGGCGACACTCGAGTGACTTCGGAGGGAGCCGAAGGAATCGAGTGGAAGGCCGGAAGCAAAAGCAACATGTAAGTATTGAGGTAAACTCGTGTGTGCGAGTGTAAGTGAGGTCGTATCTTCCTTACGGGGATGATCTTAAGCATAGATCCGACCAGAGACATCCCATCGATGGTCTAGGTTGAGATCGGACGGTCGAAGGCCGTCGAAATAATGTTTTCTTTGAGCTAACTTTGCCTTGCAGCTAGCATCAATCGTGCCGACTTGGAGGACTCGACTCACCGTCAATGACTGTTTGGTAGTCGAGTCGGCCATCGGCCGCCATCGACTGATGATGGCCATCAGTCGACTGATGGTCAATGATCAGATTCGAGGAGTCAAGGCTTATCACCCCATTTCAAGGAGATTGGTGCTCAATTGTGATTGGCTAGGGTTCCTCTCGAAAAGGGGCTCAAAGGCTATAAAAGGAGGGTCAAACCTAGGGTTTCTTCATCATTCTAAAGCTTCCAAAAGCCTCCGCCAAGCTACAACTTTTTCGACCACGAAGTGCTTTCTCTCCGACTTGTAGGTCTTAAATTCTTTCTTATTGTAACGTCGGTTTTAGCTCTTATTTAAATTCATTTCTTTTCGGAGCTTTTATCGTATACGAGGAGAGGGGGAGTGTCCCTCTACCTCAAGCTTTTTCCTTTTTGTATCGATTAACTCCTACCTCCAACGAGGAGGAGTTCCTTTAGTGCTTTTGCCCTCCGTACGTGGTCAAGGACCACTAGGGCCTTGGAGTAGTAGCCGAAGGCTACGAACCAAGAAAAACTTCATTGTCTCTTTTTAATTTACATTTCCGCTGCAATTAATTATCTCTCGAGTTTTAACGAACGTAAAGATAAAGAAAAGGTTTTTCGCTATTCACCCCCCCCCTCTAGCGAACCGCATCGATCCAACAATTGGTATCAGAGCCGAGGGCACTTAGATTTGGTGAAACCACCAATCTAACATTTTTTTTACAGATTTGTTTTTCGTTCGTTTAAATTTTTTCCCGCACTATTAATCCAAGACGAAGTCTTGGTACTCTTCATTTGGTTTTGTTTTGCAAGTATTCGCTTTTGGAGTAGCCGACGGTCAAACGGGCATAACTTTTCGTACAAGTTGACCCACGACACAGTCTACCTACCAAATCGAAGCTCTCGCAGAGATCTACACTTCTTACTAGGGTTTACCCCCGTAACAAGTTTTTTTCATCCTCAAAAATCGACGTTTATTAGTCTTTCGGGGACATCGAAGGTTGTGAGTACTTACTTTTTATTTAGTTTCTTATTTCTTTGCTTAACTTTCTATTTTTTCGTTTGTTTCTTTTTATTTCCCACACTACTAATCCAAGATGCAAGTCTTGGTACTTTCGTGTGTTTTTGTCATTGCTAGGTCTTCTTTTTAGTCTCCTTGTTTTTTGTTCTAATGGCCCATCTCGAAGGTTTTAGCACCGTCCGACCTCCGTTTTACAACGGAGATTATTTCCGTTACTGGAAAGGTCGGATGGAATGCTTTCTCAAAACCCAAATCGAGATGTGGATCATAATCCAAACGGGTTTCACACTTTTGACTAATGAAGTGGGTGACTCCTTGGATTATGATCAATGGACCGTTGCAACAAAATGACAAGTCGAAGCCGATGCCAAGGCAACACAAATCCTCCAATGCGGCTTGTCCAAGGAGGAGTTAAATCGCGTCGGCCCCTTCATAAGCGCAAAAGATCTTTGGACAAAACTAGTGGAGCTACACGAAGGGACCGATGAAGCCAAGGTATGTAAGCGCGACCTTTTATTCAATAAATTGTATAATTTAAAAATGCAGGAATACGAGTCCGCGACGCAACTTCACGCCCGAGTCCAGGACATCGTCAACAACCTACACGCAATTGGGCAAAAGGTCGAAAACCGCGACCTTATAAGGTATGTTCTAAACTCTTTTCCGAGGACTACCTTGTGGGCATCCATGGTCGACGCCTACAAGGTCTCCAAGGATCTTTCTAAAATTAGGTTAGATGAACTCTTTTCAGATTTCGAATTACATGAGCAGTCCAACTCGGAACCCGAGAGGGGTATAGCCTTGTTTGCAGGTTCAAAGAAGAAGAAAATCGCAAGCAAGCCACCACCGACCAAGGAGGAAGACGAGTCCGAAGAAGAAGTTGACCCGGAGTCGATCACAACTAATGAACCTAGCTCGAAGGATAGCCAAGGGACGAAAGCGAACCACGACTCGACCCAACCAAGGTAAGCCTAAAAGTTCTAATATTAGGTGTTATGAGTGTAATAGGTTTGGACATATCAAGTCCGAGTGCCCCAAGCTCAACCACCAAGCACCTAAGCACAAGAAGGCCCTCAACGCGACATGGGAAGAAGCGTCATCCGAAGAAGACGAAGACCACGTCTTCATGGCGAAATCGATTGAGTCAGACACGGAGACCGAACCTGAACTTGAGTCAGAACCTAAGGATGACTCGGACTACGAAGCTACCTTCAAGTCAAGCCACGGATACGCATCCGGTTCAAAAGATACCCTTAAAATGAGTCGAACTTTATTTAATACTTTACATAATACGGTTAGGTTTTTGTCTAGGAAATTAGTTAAGTCCGAGTCCAAGGTCGAGACCCTGATTGAGGAGGTCAAACTCCTCAAACACAAGGTCTCCCTAACCTCTTCGACTAGTCAAGTTCGAGAAGAGGACCCAACTCGAGCTGAAAAGCTCGAAGTTGAGAACTCTCTCTTGAAAAGTCAAGTTGAAGATCTTAGGAACACGTTGGAAAGGTTCGCTTCGGGATCCAAAGGACTTGACCTCCTACTTGGATCTCAAAGGGCCGTGTACAACAAGGCTGGACTAGGGTTTAACTCAAACACGACTAATAGGTCATATATGTCGATTGTAAGTCGACATAGGAAACATGTCCAAGGATGGGTCCCTAAGAACCTTTTGATTTCAACTCTAGGATCCAACCCGTACTGGATTCCCAAGGACCAAATCCACTATGTGGATAGACCGAACCGATTCAACGGTCTAGGGGGAGCCAGTACAAAATATGTTTGTGCTTTAACTTAGAAATTGCACTCTTTAACTTAGAAAGTTTGTGCTTTAACTTAGAAATTGCATGTTTTAACTTAGAAAGTTTGTGCTTTAACTTAGAAATTGCATGCTTTAACTTAGAAAGTTTGTGCTTTAAAACTTGTGAACTCACTTAGAACACGTACATAACCAACTAAAATTCTTCGAAAAGATTGAGCCTCGAGGAGCCTCTTTTCAAAAATAACCAGTTAGACTAGGAAATAGTCTTAGGTGAGTCAAGTCATCATTTTCTTGAAAATGGCTTTGTCTAAGGAAGTGGTCGATGATCCGATAAAAGAAGGCCTCTGCGCCTCGCCACGACCTGGAAGCCATGATCTTGAAAAGGTAAACTTGACAAGCCTAAGGTCAAATCCAAATCTAACATAAAATTACTTGAATCTAAATGCACTTAATCAACTTAATTGGAAGTCATCTCACAAAAAACACATAAGTATAACATGCTTGATCATATAGACACAGGTGAGATGACCTAGGTTTAACAACTTACAACCAATTTAAAAAAAAAATTTATCTAACATCCAATCCAACCACCTTGTGTGTAGGATCAATGGATGTTGGATAGCGGTTGCTCCCGACACATGATCGGGGATCAACTCAAATTCACGAAGCTTCGATTCAAACGACAAGGATCGGTAGCCTTTGGGAATAATGGCAAGCTCAAAATCATCGGATCAGGTGATATCGAGCTTAACTCGAATTTTGTTATTAAAAATGTATTACTTGTAGAGAATTTTGAATATAACCTGCTTAGCGTAAGCCAATTATATGACAATAACTATAAGGTCGTATTTTTAGAAAATGAATGTGTAATTAAAACAAATAAAACAGCTAAAACAATACTCAAAGGAACTAGGACAAATAACATTTATACAATTAACTTAATCAATTCCTCAGCTAAATGTCTTATGACACAGGAAGAGGAATCATGGTTGTGGCACCGACGACTCGGTCACTCGCACCCAAGACTCGTCCACAAGATGAGTCAGAGTGGCTTAATCAGAGGCTTACCCAACCTCAACAATTTGGTTAATAAAATCTGTAATGTTTGTCAACAAGGAAAACAATCTAGGACACAACACAAGTTAACTAACCAAGAACGAACCTCAAGTGTACTTGAGCTCCTGCATATGGATCTATTTGATTCACATGGAGCCAAGTCACTCAATAAAAGTCAATATTTCTTAGTCATAATTGACGACTACTCCAGGTTTACCTGGGTTAGGTTCATCAAACATAAAAATGATACCCTAGATCAATTAATCAATCTATTCAAATTAATCGAGAATAAAAAAAACTTAAGGTTAAAAGACTTAGAAGCGATCATGGTGGTGAATTCGAAAATCAAAGGTTCACCGACTTCTGTAACCTAAATGAATACCACCATAAATTCTCTTGCCCTAGGACCCCTCAACAAAATGGCCTAGTGGAGCGGAAAAACCGAACTCTACAAGAAGCCGCTAGGACCATGTTGAACGAATATGACCTACCTGATAGGTTTTGGGCAGAAGCCGTTAGCACGGCTTGCTATGTCCAGAATAGGATCCTTATGGTAAAGAGGCACCTTAAGACCTCGTACGAGATTTATCACAATAAAGTACCCAACATCAAGTACTTTAGGGTATTTGGATGTAAAGTACATATCTTAAACACTAAGAACCACCTAGGGAAATTCGAATCCAAAACCTCCACCGGAATCTTCTTAGGATACTCAACCACGAGTAGAGCCTATAGGGTATATAACCACGATACCCTTAAAGTCGAAGAGACTATTAATGTAGTGTTCGATGAAGTACCCGAACCTACAAAACCCTTAATGACCCCAAGTGTTGAGCCCACTGATACCAAACTCGTCTCCGACCCTGAGATCGAGTCTAATCCACATCAACCAACTTCTCTTGTCGACCAAGTGACAAGTGATCCGAGTCAAACTAGTGTTCAACCAAGTCACCCCATTGATCAAGCATTAGGTGACACAAACCCAACCCAATCTAGGATTCAGACTAACCACCCTATCGATCAAGTGATAGGAGATCCTAATCTAGGAGTTTGGACTAGAGCATCCTATAGGAACCTTAGTCAAATTTCCTTAATTTCAAAGATAGAACCCAAATCAATTGAACAAGCTCTCCTTGATCCCGATTGGATTATTGCAATGCAAGAAGAGCTAGCTCAATTTACTAGGAACGAAGTGTGGGAATTAGTACCACCACCTAAAGACAAAACGATAATTGGAACAAGGTGGGTGTTTCGAAATAAGCTTGATGATAAAGGTGAAGTAGTTAGAAACAAGGCTAGGTTAGTCGCCAAAGGGTTTAGTCAAGTCGAAGGTGTAGGGGATCGAACGGCCGGCTAGAGGGGGGTGAATAGCCCTTTTCCTATGGATGTCGTAATTCTCTCGTTCGTTTGCTCGTCTACACAATCGTTAGCGCAAGCGGAAGCATAAACAATAAAGACAAAGCAATAAATGAAAATACAAACGCTAACAAAGAATGTAACGTGGTTCACGGCTACGCCGCTAATCCACGGTCCCCGATTCGTCCTCGGTGAATCACTCCGCTAAACCAATCCACTAAATGGTCTCTCCTTTACACCAAGCTAGGTGGAGGTAACCTTTACAATCAAGATCACTCTTCTTACAAATAGAATGGAGTAAAAACAAGTAAGAAGAGTTTAGAGCTTGTGGGGCACTAGGAAGATCACTTGGAGCATAAGCATTAGCCTCTTAAAGGCTCACACCCTCTCTTTTTATAGAGAGGGCTGATTTCTTTCCGTTTGTCGCTACCAGTCGACTGCCGCCCTTGGCAATCGACTGTCGTCACTACAACGGCCTCCGAACACGTCGGATCCCGACCGTTGTAGTCCAATGGAACTCTTGGCGATCAACCTCACTGCCGATCCCGCCTCGTAGTCGACGCCTACCGGCTACGTGCGTTCGCTGATATCCTCCGCGGATCATTATTCCATAGCGATCGCGCTAAAACCCATCGATCGGATACGGTCGAACTCACTTGATGAGTCAATGATCCGCCATGACATGGCGATCGTGTGAAAACCCATCCGACACTTGGCCAAATTGCCAAGTTTCACCTAAGAGCTACCCTTCCCCGGGTTACAATCGCTCACTCTCATCTCTCGGAGTCCCTCGCCTTCGAAGTTCTCTTCGTTCTCGGCCACGCCCCTCGGCAGCATCAGGCGCATGGCTCTGCAATGCTCCTTCGCGTCTCTTGCCTCGAAGTCTACTTCCTCCGGCTTCACTCCAAGCTTCTCGTCCGGCGGTCCCTCAGATGCTCCAAGCGCACGGCTTCCGCAAAGCTATCCTTCACCGACTCAAGGCACGAGTCATGAGATGTGAAACTCGCCACGGCTCCATGTGAGAATTACTAAGTCCTGCACGACTTCAATGCACATATCAAATCACATATCAAACTAACTTAAACCCTTTGCCACACCATCAAAACCATATTACGGCAAGAGATTGCCTTAACAATCTCCCCCTTTTTGATGTGTGGCAATCCGTTTAAGTTAGGTAAAAACATTTGATATAAATTCTAAGGTAAGAAATCATGTAAAGATAAACATGATATAGCAACATGCAACTCCCCTTTAATCCATGAAACTCTCTATACAAATTTTCTCCCCCTATCATATATTTCTCCCCCTAAAATAATTAACTTAAACATAATTATTTCTCCCCCTTTGACACCATCAAAAAGATTAACACTAAGTTAAAGGCACATGGCATCAAGTATAAAGAGAAACATACATTAAAATCAGTCAAAACTTGATAAAATCAGGTTACTGTACCCGGGTTACAATCGCTCACTCTCATCTCTCGGAGTCCCTCGCCTTCGAAGTTCTCTTCGTTCTCGGCCATGCCCCTCGGCAGCATCAGGCGCACGGCTCTGCAATGCTCTTTCACGTCTCTTGCCTCGAAGTCTACTTCCTCCGGCTTCACTCCAAGCTTCTCGTCCGGCGGTCCCTCGGATGCTCCAAGCGCACGGCTTCCGCAAATCTATCCTTCACCGACTCAAGGCACGAGTCATGAGATGTGAAACTCGCCACGGCTCCATGTGCGAATTACTAAGTCCTACACGACTTCAACGCACATATCAAATCACATATCAAACTAACTTAAACCCTTTGCCACACCATCAAAACCATATTACGGCAAGAGATTGCCCTAACAATCTCCCCCTTTTTGATGTGTGGCAATCCGTTTAAGTTAGGTAAAAACATTTGATATAAATTCTAAGGTAAGAAAGCATGTAAAGATAAACATGATATAGCAACATGCAACTCCCCTTTAATCCATGAAACTCTCTATACAAATTTTCTCCCCCTCTCATATATTTCTCCCCCTAAAATAATTAACTTAAACATAATTATTTCTCCCCCTTTGACACCATCAAAAAGATTAACACTAAGTTAAAGGCACATGGCATCAAGTATAAAGAGAAACATACATTAAAATCAGTCAAAACCTGATAAAATCATGTTATTCTTGTATGCTTGTTCGATCCATCGATCATTGCTTATCGATGTATGGCGGTCGTAGCACAAAGGAATCCGAATTTCTGATTTTCTGGATGAATTTCAGAAATGCATTATTAATTCCAGAAAATTTGAAAAATCATGAAATTTTGGGAAACATATTTCTTTTAAGTATATCTATCAGTGAAAAATAAGTTTTCATGAAAAATCATTATATTTCCACGTATTTGCCAAAAATCCAAAAGCTTTAAAAACTACTAGGTTTTTGATCATAAGAGTATCCATTTTAACACCTAGTCTTGCATCCAATTGTTTCAAAACATGAATACATGTATTTTAAAGTAAGAAATTATTTTGAAAACATATGAAATATCCAACCATGATCTTTGGGCAATATGTCTATGAATTAAACATAAGCCTTCCCCATGATTGGTCTATTATTGCTATTTTGATACTTTAAATGACCATCTAAATGCCATAGGCATTAGTGGACATTTGTATCATCCTAACATCTCACCCATGCTAAGTTTGCAATCAAGTTAGCCTATAGTGAGTGTGAGATGCATCCTAGGGGGTATTTGTGTATACTTAACCAATATATTCATGCAATTCTATCAAGGTTAAGTATCAACCTAATAATCCTCATGATCATAAAGGCATATATAAATGAATTCTACATTATGATCATGAAACTCATGTATTCATCAAATAATAGTCATGCATTAGGTATTATATGATGATAATAATCAAAGTGTCACCTAAAGCATGATTCAATCCTATTTCTCATAATTACGTGCCAAATATTAAAATCATAAATCATGATTTCAAACATACATAGCAATTACATTAATCATCATGATTTAAGCATTATTATCTATTTATGGGTACGTTATCATCACCCAACACTATTTAAAAATGTTCTCCCGCCATCCTAAGTCAACCAAAATATGATATAGGTCAATTGCATATGGTTGACTACCCTAGGGGTTTTCTAACCCTTAAGGATGGATTTTGGAACCCAAAATAAGTTCTTTCTTATTGGGTTCACTAGGTATTCCTTGGGGATCCATTTTCTAACTATTACTTTCTTCTTATCTTGTCCCCTAGCTATTAGGCATTTGTAGGTCTTTTCATTTTTCTTTTCCTTGTAGCCTAGGCCCTTTTTGTTGAAACTAGCTCTTTGGCTCCCTAAGATCATGTTCAATGTGTTTGAGCCAATTGTGAATTTCTCTAGGTCTTTCGTTAAATAATCTACCTTTTCCCTTAAGGCCCTATTTTCATTTATACATGCATCACTAACATCTAATGGCACATAAAGGTCATGTGAGCATGCATCATTTAAGCTAGAAGAAATATTATCATTTAAGCATGCATTTTCTAGCTTATTTTCCAATGCCTTAATTTGATTAAGCATGCTTTTATTTTTATTTTTCATTCCAAATAAGTCCTTAGTTAAACTAGAAATTATGGAAACTATTTTCTTAGGAGAAGCTTTCGTTACCATAGTTTCCATATCCTCTTCTTCTTCTTCGGATGAGGATGTAGAGGAGGCTCCCCCTTCACTTGAGCTTGATTCTTCATTTTCAGTGGAGGAGCAATCCAAGTCATCAAAGGCCATCAAGGCCAAATTGGTGACAAAGGCATTCTCCTCATCCGATGATGATGAGGAGGATGAGGATGGGTCATCCCAAGTCCTTGCCTTTAGAGCTTTGGTCTTCCCCTTTTCTTTTATCTTCTTCTCCTCTTCCTTGTTTTTCTTGCTCCCCTTTTTCTTCTTCTTTTCTTCTTTCTTTTTCTTCTCTTCCTTGCTCTTGTTTAGGAGAGGACAATTATCCCTTATGTGCCCCTCTCCTTGGCAATTGTAGCATATGACCTTCCCCCTTGGTCTTCTATTCCTATCATGAGATTTATCAAATCTAAAATTCTTAAATGCACGTCTTACCTTCCTTACCATATAGGCTTCTTCGGTGCTATCCATGGAGGAAGAGGAAGACGCTTCGTCATCGAAGGAGGAGGGGATTTCCATCTTCTTCTTCCCCTTGTTCGCTATCAAAGCTACTCCTCTTGAGGGTTGAATTCTAGGCTCTTCTTGTATTCCTTCAAGCCTAGATTCATGTAATTCCATAGTGGAGAAAAATTCATCTAAAGTACTTACCTCTAGATTCTTTGAAATATAAAATGAGTCCACCATTGAACTCCACTTGGATGATCGGGGGAAGGCATCTATGGCCTTCATTATCATGTCGCGATTAGAGAGCCTTTCTCCTACACTTGTTAGTCCATTTAAAATTTCTTTGAATCTAGAATGCAAAGAAGTTACCTTTTCTCCCTTTTCTAATTTAATGTTGGATAGTTGGGAGCGGAGGAGATCTCTCCTTGCTAGCTTTGCCTCGGATGTGCCTTCATGAAGCTCAATTAGCTTCTCCCACATCTCCTTGGCGCTTAGGCATTCTCCTATTCGGTTGATTTCTTGTTGGGGGAGCACATTGAAAAGATGATGCTTGGCTTTTGAATTTGCAAGGTGCTCTTCCCTTTGCCTTTTGGTCCACCTAGATTTCTTTATTGGCTTCCCCTCTTCATCCCTAGGCAAAACGAAACCGGATTCCATTGTAATCATAATGTCAAAATCCGTTTCAAAAAATACCTCCATTCGCTTCTTCCACCAAGCGAATTCTCCTTCAAACTTCGGAGGATGGATGTTGGAGCCGGCCATTTTGAAAGTTGCTTGTTGTGGCGGTTAGTCCTCGATAAGCTTTCCTCGGCTCTGATACCACTTGTAGGGGATCGAACGGCCGGCTAGAGGGGGGTGAATAGCCCTTTTCCTATGGATGTCGTAATTCTCTCGTTCGTTTGCTCGTCTACACAATCGTTAGCGCAAGCGGAAGCATAAACAATAAAGACAAAGCAATAAATGAAAATACAAACGCTAACAAAGAATGTAACGTGGTTCACGGCTATGCCGCTAATCCACGGTCCCCGATTTGTCCTCGGTGAATCACTCCGCTAAACCAATCCACTAAATGGTCTCTCCTTTGCACCAAGCTAGGTGGAGGTAACCTTTACAATCAAGATAACTCTTCTTACAAATAGAATGGAGTAAAAACAAGTAAGAAGAGTTTAGAGCTTGTGGGGCACTAGGAAGATTACTTGGAGCATAAGCATTAGCCTCTTAAAGGCTCACACCCTCTCTTTTTATAGAGAGGGCTGATTTCTTCCCGTTGGCCGCTACGGTCATTGCCGCCCTTAGCGATCATTGCGCTCCTAGCGGCCTCCGAACACGTCGGATCCCGACCGTTGTAGTCCAACGGAACTCTTGGCGATCATTCGGACCTCACCGATCACTTTGCCTCGTAATCGGCCTTCGATCGGCACGAGTGGTTCTGCCGCGATATCTCTCGGCGATCGCCATTCCATGGCAGTCGACTGCTGGGCATAAACCCATCAGTCAGATACCAGTTGAACTCACTCAACTCAGAGTAGTCGACTGCCATGACATGGCAGTCGACTGGTGTCGGGAAAACCCATCCGACACTTGGCCAAATGGCCAAGTTTCACCTAAGAGCTACCCTTCCCCGGGTTACAATCGCTCACTCTCATCTCTCGAAGTCCCTCGCCTTCGAAGTTCTCTTCGTTCTCGGCCACGCCCCTCGGCAGCATTAGGCGCACGGCTCTGCAATGCTCCTTCGCGTCTCATGCCTCGAAGTCTACTTCCTCCGGCTTCACTCCAAGCTTCTCGTCCGGCGGTCCCTCGGATGCTCCAAGCGCACGGCTTCTGCAAAGCTATCCTTCACCGACTCAAGGCATGAGTCATGAGATGTGAAACTCGCCACGGCTCCATGTGCGAATTACTAAGTCTTGCACGACTTCAATGCACATATCAAATCACATATCAAACTAACTTAAACCTTTTGCCACACCATCAAAACCATATTATGGCAAGAGATTGCCCTAACAGAAGGCTTAGATTATGACGAAACCTATGCCCCAGTAGCTAGACTCGAATCCATTCGAATGTTGCTAGCTTATGCCGCACATCGAGGATTTAAGCTGTTTCAAATGGATGTTAAGTCGGCATTCCTAAATGGATACATTAAAGAAGAAGTTTATGTTAGCCAACCCCCCAGATTCGAAAATCTAGATAAACCCGACCATGTTCTAAAACTTAAGAAAGCTCTCTATGGACTTAAACAAGCTCCTCGAGCTTGGTACGAGAGACTTTCAATCCATCTTAAGTCAAAAGGGTTTAACCAAGGTTTAGTTGACCCAACTCTCTTCGTAAAAACCTTAGGTAAAGAAATATTCATAGCTCAAATTTACGTAGACGATATAATTTTTGGAACCTCTAACTCAGCCTTACTAAATGAGTTCGTTTCACTCGTGGAAAGTGAGTTCGAAATGAACTTGGTAGGCGAGTTAAGTTTCTTTTTAGGTCTACAAATTAAACAAACTAAGGATGGTATATACCTATATCAACAAAAATACACTAAGGAGTTAATTAAAAGATTTGGAATGCAAGACGCTAAGATAATAAACACCCCAATGGCGATTAATGTTAACATAGGAGAAGACCTAGAAAGTAAGTCCATTGACTTAAAGTACTATAGGAGCGCGATAGGAAGTCTCCTATACTTAAGCTATGTCGACGACATCCTATTCATGATGTAGTATGCTTGAGTTTCAAACCTGTGCTAAGGAGTCTCACCTAACCCTAGTTAAGCGTATCCTTAGATATCTAAAGGGTACACTTAATATCGGTATTTGTTATCCTAGATCTACCGAGTTCGAACTAATCGGCTACTCCGATTCGGACTATGCCGGTAGTAAGCTCGATAGAAAGAGTACGAATGGTTGTTGTCAACTTCTCGGCTCGAGTCTAGTAAGTTGGTGCAGTAGGAAGCAACATTGTGTTGCCTTATCTACCACCGAAGCCGAATACGTTGCGATGGGTGAGTGTGTAACTCAGCTTCTTTGGATGAAGCACACTCTCCAAGACTTTAGGTTGGACTTCACCAAAACTAAAATTTTTGTAGACAACATAAGTTCGATAAATCTAACTAAGAACCCTATATGCCATTCAAGGACAAAGCATATAGAGGTAAAACACCATTTCATTCGAGAACATATAGCCAACGGAGTCATACAACTCGAATACGTCGAATCGAAGTCTAACTTGGCAGACCTATTTACTAAACCCCTACCCAAAGCCGAATTTAGTCTATTAAGACGAAAATTGGGCATGTGTGTAATAGAATAGGTACTTGCAAATTATATGTTATTACTACTATTTCTTTAATTTCATTTTTATGGAACTAGCATAGGACATACCTTAGATATCATGCACCTATAGATTTAAGGAGCCAATACATCTCACAACACATAGGACTAATGTGTTTGTGTACTTAGCCACGTAGATGGGCGTGAGATGTTAGGACCTTACTCCTGGTTCCAGATGTAGAGCTAGTGCATCACTATGAACCACGGAGTATAATCATACATACTAACCGACTCTGACAAGGATTGGTTGATCTTTTATATCAATCAAGCCAAATATGAGTCGAACATTTTATAGATGAACTTATTTTCAGTATATTATTTTCAAAATAATATGGAACATGCTTGGACTTTAAAATTAAAACTTATTTTTTATTTCACACACACCCTCACTCTTTTCGATATATGGCAAAAGGGGGAGAAAAAAAGGCCAAAGTTAAGGGATCAATTTTTTTTTATGGCCAAGGCTTACTTAACCTTAAGTTAACAAAACAAGTTAAGGGAGTTCTTAACTTAAACACATTTAGTTAACTTGTTTTCGTTAACAATACAAAAAAAATAATTTACTTAACTCTTAGTTAACTTGTTAACAAAAAGTAATTTACTTAACTTTAAGTTAACTTGTTAACAAAATGGAAGTAAAGGCCAAGGTTAAGAAATCAATTTTTCGATTTCTTAACTTAAAACTTATTTTAAACACTATGGCCAATATTAAGTAATTTCGGTCACTCAATTTTTTTTAGTAGCAAATATCAAGGGGGAGAGTTAAAACCCTTTCTCAAGTACTCACCCTCGGTCAAGGGGGAGGTTTCCTCAAGGGGGAGCACTTGAAAAAGAGTTTTTATATACTCCTGCACATTCATGCATATCTCTCACTCAGTTTACTTAATGCATTTAATTTATTATACTTAACTTTGTATGTGGGTTTGCCATAAATCAAAAAGGGGGAGATTGTTGGTGCAGTAGGCACCTAAGTCGAACCTGAGTTTTGATTATAGCAAACGATACAAAGTTAAACTTATGTCGTTATCTCACGAGCTGAATCAAGTGTGCAGAAGATTGCTAAAGCTAGAGTTGAAGGCTAGCGACACCCGGAGGAAGCCAGGTGGTCGGGCGACACTCGAGTGACTTCGGAGGGAGCCGAAGGAATCGAGTGGAAGGCCGGAAGCAAAAGCAACACGTAAGTATCGAGGTAAGCTCGTGTGTGCGAGCGTAAGTGAGGTCGTATCCTCCTTACGGGGATGATCTTAAGCGTAGATCCGACCAGAGACATCCCATCGATGGTCTAGGTCGAGATCGGACGGTCGAAGGCCGTCGAAATAATGTTTTCTTTGAGCTAACTTTACCTTGCAGCTAGCATCAGTCGACTGTCAGCTTGGAGGACTCGACTACCGTCAAACAGTCGACTGCCGGAGGTTAGCACTCGACTGATGCTGCCATCAGTCGACTGATGATGGTCATCAGTCGACTGATGGTCAATGATCAGATTCGAGGAGTCAAGGCTTATCACCCCATTTCAAGGAGATTGGTGCTCAATTGTGATTGGCTAGGGTTCCTCTCGAAAAGGGGCTTAAAGGCTATAAAAGGAGGGCCAAACCTAGGGTTTCTTCATCATTCTAAAGCTTCCAAAAGCCTCCGCCAAGCTACAACTTTTTTGACCACGAAGTGCTTTCTCTTCGATGTGTAGGTCTTAAATTCTTTCTTATTGTAACGTCGGTTTTAGCTCTTATTTAAATTCATTTCTTTTCGGAGCTTTTATCGTATACGAGGAGAGGGGGAGTGTCCCTCTACCTCAAGCTTTTTCCTTTTTGTATCGATTAACTCCTACCTCCAACGAGGAGGAGTTCCTTTAGTGTTTTTGCCCTCCGTACGTGGTCAAGGACCACTAGGGCCTTGGAGTAGTAGCCGAAGGCTACGAACCAAGTAAAACTTCATTGTCTCTTTTTACTTTACATTTCCGCTGCAATTAATTATCTCTCGAGTTTTAACGAACGTAAAGATAAAGAAAAGGTTTTTCGCTATTCACCCCCCCTCTAGCGAACCGCATCGATCCAACAGAAATCTCCTCCACGAGCTCCATTTAAAGCTTCAACCTAGGTTGGAAATCGCCGATCAGTCGACTGCTCAGGACCATCAGTCGACTGATGCCACTGTTGTCGTGAGACAACGGCTAGATCCACACTGGAAAAATCCAACATATCCATCATCAGTCGACTGATCATGACAATCAGTTGACTGATCGAGCCTCCACTCGACTGCTAACCCCAGCAGTCGAGTCAGACTCTATTATGTGCCCGAAAAACCGAGCACCAGTCGACTGATCACACGATCAGTCGACTGCTTGGCCAATTAGTCGACTGTCCTCCTCTGTTAGTCGACTGCTAGGCCAATTCCCATAGTCAAACCCTAGTTGACTCATGCCAGTCGACTACCACATGGCACTAGTCGACTGGCACACCTCAAACATGAGGTTTAAACCCAAATATGGTTCCCCCATACTTGCTAGACCACCCTTAGCCTAGACCTAAGCCTTCTAGCCACCTCCGTCAGCCTCACGCCTCTTGGATCCCTCCAAGTCATCCATGACATGTTCATCCATTGCGCTAGCCTTCAGGTGCTTCCATCGGCTATGACATGCTAACGGTGTCTACACCATCAAGGCACATTGGACTTACGCCGCCAAGACTTCACTTGGACTTTACGCCGCCAACCATTGAACTTATCAAATGCCAAGACTCAAGCTTGGACTTTCCCTTGCCAACCCATGTTGGACTTCCCATGCTTGGACTTTCCTAAATGCCAAGTGTCCCACTTGGACTTTCCATGCCAAGTACCCATGACTTGGACTTTCCATTGCCAAGACCCATGCTTGGACTTCTCATGACAAGTACTCAAGACTTGGACTTTCCCATGACAATCACATTGTCATATGTTTTTGTCGAACATCAAAACATCACTCGAGTCAAGCTCGAGTCCTAGTCAATCGTGACCTGGGCCGATTGCACCAACAATCTCTCCCTTTTTAATGTTTGACAAAAACCAAATAAACCATTGAGTTAGACCATCTAACTCAAACCAATCATCCCCATCAATTTTTCCAATTGATGTCATTCTCCCAATAAGTTCTCCCCTTTTTTTACTAACATCAAAAAGGTTCTCTCCAAGGAGGTCAATGTCTCATGTCCCAATGAGATCTTACAATCTCCCCCTTGGTTCAAAAATACCTAGGATGCCTATCATCTTCCTAGTGATAAGTCTCATATCACTCAAGAGAGGCAATCCTATACAATCTCCCAATTTCTAAATTGGGTATCTCAAAATCCCATTTACCCTTTCATGAGGAAAAATACCATCCATCATCCCATGATGGATACCTCCCCCTAAAGGCTTGCTCCCCCTTGACCATTGCACCAACAATGTCCTTGGGAAGTCCCTAAGCCAATAGGAACTCTAAACCATCAAAAATAAGGTTCAAAGTTCAAACATGAACTCTCCATATCTTAAATTTGATATATCATCCTAACACCTCTCCTAATCCATATCCAATGGATTTTCACCCTTTATAATGCTTCCCAAAGTATATCCTAGGGTTAGGAGTGGTTAGGGACCTTTACCGTAGCTGAACACGGGCTAAACAACCTTATTTTTTCCGAAATCAACTTGGCAGTCGACTTTATTAGAGATCAGTCGACTGTCGTCTCCATCAGTCGACTGTCATCAAGGGAAGTCGACTGATAACTGAAAAATCCGATTTTCAATTATCAGAGTTGAGTTTTATAAATGCATAAATAAATATACGTATATCGAAAAATCATGAAAATTCATACATATAATACTTATGACACATACAATGGGTGAAAAATATTTAAAAATTATTTTGCCCATAAAATAGTAAAATTGACACAAAGTTCAAAATCATTGAAATTTTCAATGTTTTGGCCCTACTTTGTATCAACTTCATCAATGGTGATTGCTATCAAAAGATAGACTTCACCAAGGTTTTCTAAATTGATTTTAAAATATTTTTGAAAACCTATATTGGATCATGTTCCTTGGGCTCAATGTACATGACTTGTACACAAGCTTTCCCAATGATCCACCATTAACATAAGATGAGTTTAGGTTCATCTAGATGCAAAAACTATGCACCTTGAATTTAACTCATATCCTAGCATCTCACATGTATCTAGGGAGTATAAATGCATATACATATCAATTTAGATGTGAGATGTGGGTTTTGTTCATCCTAATCTAAGGCCTCATGCATTTTTCTAAGGCAACCCTACTTGATTCCCTTATAAATGGGACTCCAAGTCATGCCAAAGTCCTTAAATCAATTTTTATTAACTTAAAAGCATGAAGTATGATCATGGCATAAATGATAGCATAATTAAGCATGACCAATGATCATGATGTCATGACATATGATACAATTTAAATATACATGACATTTAACCTAACCCTAAGCATGATCATGACATTTTAAATGATTAAAAAATAGATATGATGTCATGGCATGTTATATGGAAAACAAAGCATGGCAAATAGAATGTATAGATATAATAATACCCAAATTTTAATTTTTGTTGTCATTTGATATAATTAAGTATATTTTGCCATAATATCACTAAACTCCCAAGTGTGCTAAAAATCCAAAATGGCACACTATAACCTCTAATCCTAAATTGTGTCAATTTAATTGATTTTTCATAATTCCAAAAATATATTGGCACATCCTAAAATTCTTTAGGATTATAATATCAAATCTATTTCCAAGGTATCCATAACCTTGAAAATTACCTAGAGTGTCACCTTTACGATGGTTAAGTTAACTACCTTTCCATTTAAAGTTGGCACACCCTAAACCCATCTAGCGTGAATCAATCACGCTCTTAGGAACCCAAAACCTATTTGAGCTCCTAGGGTTTACTAGGTATTCCTTAGGGATAACCTCCCTAGATACCTTCCTAATGACCCTTCTAGGTTTATTAGCATTGGTTATTGTGGTCTTACCTAGGTTGACTCTATGGGTAACTCCCCTTGCAACCTTCTTAGTGGCTTCCCTAGGTTTCCTTGGAACCCTAGCCACTAGGCACACACCTTGGTCAACCTTAGGGATGACTTCCCTATTGACCTTGGTCTTCCTAGACCTAGTTTGTGTTCCATAATCAAATGGAACATTATGATAAGTCACCTTAGGCTTAGGTTTGTGACCCAAATCCTTCTTGCCCTTGGTTGACTTTTGTCTCTTAAGTCCTAGGTGTTGACTCTTGGTCCTAGACTCTTGACTTTGACCATTTGACCCTTTAACTTGATTTTGTATAATTCTAAGGGTCTTTTCAAGTTTTTCAAGCCTTGACCTCAAGGCTTGATTTTCAATCTCTAATTGCCCAATTTTAGAATTTTGATATAATCCTTGAGCATGGTTCCTCCTAGACATATGCCTAATCCATTTGGGGTTAAAACCTAGGTGCTCTTGTACCTTCCTAATTGTCTCCCTAGGTAGAATTGGTCTATAATTATTTGACCTAGGTTTGTCCTTAGATAAATTTGTTTTAGGGACATTAGTCCCAAATTTCTCCTTATTATCAAACTTGACACTTTTAGCGCCTAGACAAAAGTATTTATTATTTCTAGCATGCTTTTCATGATAAATTGCAAGAGAATTAAAATTCCTAGCATGCTTTTGTCTATTAACTAAAATAGGAGCATTATTAAAATTTACCTTAGGTTTTGCCTTAGTGGCTCCCCCTACTTGTGATGCTCCCCTTTGCCCCTTCTTCTCCCCCTTCGGGCATTGACTCCGGTAGTGTCCCGGTTGCCGACATTTAAAGCAAATCACTTGCTCCTTGCTCTTGATTGTTGGGGGACCGACATCCTTGACCTTTGGCACCAGTGGACTTTTCTTGACCCTTTTTGGACACTTACTCTTGTAGTGTTCGGATTCCCTACACTCAAAACATATTATATGCATTTTATTTTAAAACAATGTGTTTGAGTTACCTAGGTTGGTGGTGAGGGTCTCTTGAGCTTGCTCTTCATTTCTACCGGATATAGATGGTTCTTCTTGTTGCTCCGGTGTTGAGGATGCTCTAATCTCCTCCCCCTCAATCCTAGAGGTGGAGGTCTCTTCTAGTTCTTCCACCTTCTCTTCCACCGATCCAAAAGTTGACTCCCTATCAACTTCCGAATCCTCACTCGCTTGTGAGGATGAGGATTCATCATCGGCCTCATCTTCTTGAGCCAGTGATGGGTCTTCATGGAGCCTGGCCAATTCCCTCCAAAGCTCCTTGGCATCCATGCAATCACCTAGGCTACACAAGAAGTCATTAGGTATCAAATCAAAAATGAATTTTACTACCTTCTTGTTTTTCTCAAATTGTTGGAGTTGCTCTTAACTCCATCTCTTCTTTTTGAGGAAGTCACCTTTTGGTCCTCTTGGATATTCAAATCCATCCATTAAGATGGACCACTCCTCAAAGTCCCTCATCATCAAAAAATCTTCAATTCTTCTCTTCCAAGAATTGAAGCCTTCTCGTCCATATAGGGTGTAGGGCACCGGTGTGTTGATGTCCCAACCGAATTGTTATTCCAACTCCATCTTCACCCTCTAGCGTGCTCCCTTAGTTATTAAACTTGAAGAGCAACCTCACTCTGATACCACTTGTAGGGGATCCTTGGAAGCTAGAGGGGGGGTGAATACTTGTATTCATTTCGAGATGGATTTCGATTGCGTTTGTCTCTACAAATTTCATTAGCGCGCAACGGAATAATAATAATAGCAATAACGAAACAAGACAATCACGCAAACACAAATATTTAATGTGGTTCGGAATAGAATGGTTCTTATTCCATGGATCGAGCTCTAAAGAGCTCTAGCGATGCCAGTGCAATCACTAATCACAAATACTCCTTCTCGACACAAGTCGGAGGCAGAGAAACCTCTTACAACAGATTACAAGCAATATACAATACAAATATGAAAGACAAGTAAAGAAAACTTTACAACCTTTGCTTTTGATTGCCTGAATGCTTGGTTACTTGACTTGCACTTGGAGACCCTGATTTGCAGCAACAAATCGCCCCAAAAGCCTCAAGAACTGCTTGTCAAAATCTCCTCCACGATCTCCATTTAAGGTTTCAACCTGGGCTGGAAATCATCGATCAGTCGAATGCTCGGGACCATCAGTCGACTAATGTCACTGTTGTCGTGAGACAACGGCTAGATCCATGCTGGAAAAATCCAACGGATCCATCATCAGTCGACTGATCATGACCATCAGTCGACTGATCATGACCATCAGTCGACTGATCGAGCCTCCACTCGATTGCTAACCCCAGCAGTCGAGTCAGACTCCATTCTGTGCCCGATAAATCGAGCACCAGTCGACTGATCACATGATCAGTCAACTGCTTGGACAATCAGTCGACTGCCCTCCTCTATCAATCGACTGCTAGGCCAATTCCCACAATCAAACCCTAGTTGACTCATGCTAGTCAACTGCCACATGGCACCAGCCGACTGGCACACCTCAAACATGAGGTTTTAACCCAAATATGGTGCCCCCATACTTGCTAGACCACCCTTAGCCTAGACCTAAGCCTTCTAGCCACCTCCGTCAGCCTCACGCCTCTTGGATCCCTCCAAGTCATCCATGACTTGTTCATCCATTGCGCTAGCCTTCAGGTGCTTCCATCGGCTATGTCATGCTAATGGTGTCTACACCGCCAAGGCATATTGGACTTACGTCGCCAAGACTCCGCTTTGACTTTACGCCGTCACCCATTGGACTTATCAAATGCCAAGACTCAATCTTGGACTTTCCCTTGCCAACCCATGTTGGACTTTCCATTCTAAGACCCATGCTTGGACTTTCCCAAATTCCAAGTGTCCCACTTGGACTTTCCATGTCAAGTACCGATGACTTGAACTTTCCATTGCCAAAACCCATGCTTGGACTTCTCATGCCAAGTACTCAAGACTTGGACTTTCCCATGACAATCACATTGTCATATATTTTTGTTGAACATCAAAACATCTCTCGAGTCAAGCTCGAGTCCTGGTCAATCGTGACCTAGGCCGATTACACCAACATTCATAAGACTCGACCCATCTATACTTCCATTGCAACTGAAATAATTTCATGCTCGCTCCTTGTTTGGTCCAACCAAAACTAGTTTTTCTCGATCTGAGAATCTCATTCTCAAGCTTGTTTTAAATCCTTCAAATTACGCTCGTTGTGCGTGTGACCAAATAGGTTCTCGATTTAAGTTGGCTGTCTATAATTAACCATTAATTATAGAACGATCATGAGTGTCACCTAGTAGTACATCATGATCTCCAATTAATCGAAAAATCAACGGTTGATCCAGAACCATTTCTGAAACCCTTCAACAGCTACAATGAATCGTGCCCCATTCCCTTCACTCATCTTATACCCACTTGGTTTAGGACATGGTCTATAGTGTCAGTCCCCACTAGGTTGACTACGTCACACCTAGCCCAAGTATCATTTCCTCGTCCTACGGATTCTAGTTACTTCACATGTATCCAAGAGTACCTTACTCTAAACATGTAATGCTTTGGCCAAAGACTTTAGTAACAATCCGATGAGAGGCCATGGGTATACATCTCCTTGCAAGGAGTGGTGAATCCTTTATAGGTTATTCAAACACCTTCGGCCACTTCGACTTATACCCAATCATCCCGGGTCCACATCTCCTCAGAGATGCTTGCTTAAGATGTCAAAGCATAAGTCTTCATGACCAAGATGACTTGAATACCGCAAGTCAAAGGAATATCGCACTTAAGTTGCAGTAATAACTTCATTGACATATCCATATATGCAGAGAATCATATGAAGTCTTACAGATGGTCACTCCAATGAACTAGTTACCATAACTAGCATCCACGATTAACTCCAGACATCACAATATCTCCAGTTAGTGAGAATCAACTGCTTGGATACACCAAAGAGTATACCTCGTACTAGTCTCGATAGAATTGATGGTGTCCAAATCCATCAATTCATCGACTAGGGATAATTCCAATACATCATAATTACACATGTAGAGGTACTCACTAGTTGTGATTCAATCACAAATTCTCTCATGCTGTGAATTGTATTGTTGACATTCAATAAATGAGTTTAAGATCTAATCAAATACATGAAAACATGTATACTCAAATAGTGAATCTTTATTTATCATATAAATGGTTTAAACATAAGGAGATTGCCTTAGGACACCACTCATACATATAACTAACAAACTCCCACTTGGCCTAATGCCAATCGCCACGATATCCAATACCATATGCTCTAACATGACCCTTAAACTTACTTTGAGGTAAGGCCTTAGTTAAAGGATCCGCTTAGTTCTTTTCAGTGGGAATCTTCTCGATTTGTATTTCCTTCCTACTTATGATCTTTCTGATCAAATGATAGCGGAGAAGCACATGTTTGGATCATTGATGAGACCACATCAAGTTCAGGGATGAACTTCTTGATCTAAACCGCTTCCTTTGCTGCTTCCGAAGCTGCAATGTATTCTGCCTTAGTGGTAGAATCCGCTATAGTATCTTTCTTGGAATCTTTCCAACTTATTGCGCCTCCATTCAAGGTGAACACATACCCAGACTAAGACCTGAAATCATCCTTGTCTGTCTGGAAGCTGTAGGGGATCGGTCAGCCAGCTAGAGGGGGGTAGCCCTCTTTCGTTGGATGAAGTAATTTGCTCATCTACAAAGAGATTAGCGCAAGCGAAATACTAATAAAGACAAGTAAATAAACAATAAAGAATACAAACAATGCTAACACCGAAATATAACGTGGTTCGCGGCTTCGCTGCTAATCCATGGTCCGATTCATCCTCAGTGAATCACTCCGCAACCAAATCACTATCGGTCTCTCCTTTGGACTAAGCTAGGTGGAGGTAACCCTTACAACTCAAGAACACTCCTTCTTTTACAATAGATGTGAAAGAGATCTAGAAGGAGTTTATCACTTGTGGAGCACTTGGATGATGGTTTGGAATATGAGCATTAGTCATCCAAAAGCCCACACCCTCTCTTTTTATAGAGAGGGATGATTTCTTCACGTTGGCCGCCACTACCAATCAAGCTGTTCGCGCTGATCGCCGCCACTTCAACGGCCTCAACATGTCGGATCCCCGTGTAGTCCAACGGATCCCTTGGCGGCAATCGATGGATCCCATTAGTCGATCACGCTCCATAGTCGATCGCCCCGGCTACGAGTGATTCGCGGCCCAAACCCTCTTGATCGGATCGTTGTTTTCGAATGATCGATGGTCTTCGATCGCCCACATTTGAAAGTCGACTGTTGGCCCCAAAACAACTCAGTCGGATACCAGTCGAACCCATTCGACTAAGAGCAGTCGACTGCCATTCCATGGCAGTCGACTGATGTCGGGAAAACTCATCCAACACTTAGCCATTCGACCAAGTTCACCTAATGAGCTACTTATAATTCACTCATTCTCTCATCTCACTCGAAGTCCCTCGTCGAAGCTCTCTTCGTTCGTGGCCACGTCCCTCGGCAGCATCAGGCGTACAGCTCTGCAATGCTCCTTCGTGTCTCTTGCCTCCGAAGTCTGCTTCCTTGGCTTCGCTTCAAGTCATCTCGTCCGGCGGTCCCTCGGCAGCATCAAGCGCACGACTCTGCAATACTCCTTCTCCGACTCAAGCACGAGGTTCTGAGTGGTGAACCCGCCAAGGCTCCATGTGTGAATTATTAAGTACTGCAAGACTCCAACGCACATATCAAATCATAATAACAACCTAACTTAAATCCTTTGCAACACACATCAAAACCATATCACGGCAAGAGATTACCCTAACAATCTCCCCCTTTTTGATATGTGGCAATCCGTTTAAGTTAGGTAAAACATTTGATAAAACTATTAAGGAAGGAAAGCATGTGAATAAACATGATTAGCAACTCTCCCCCTTAATACATGAAACTCCCCCTAAATATATTCCCCCTTACTTAAACATATATTTCTCCCCCTTTGACACCATCAAAAATATTAAACAATGTTTATACAAGCATGGCATCAAGTCTAGAGGTAAATAAACATTAAAATTAGTCAAAACCTGATAAAAATAGGTTACTGTGCTCGTTTACAGTCCATCAGTCGACTGCTATCAGTATGGCAGTCGACTGGCACAAAGAAATCCAGTTTTTTAATTTTTTGGACGAAATTCAGAAATGCACTGTAAATTCCAGAAAATTCAAAAAATAATGAAATTTGGGGAACACATTTCTTTTAAGGTTATTTATCAATGAAAAATAATTTTCCATGAAAAATACTTATATTTTCAAATATTTGCCAAAAATCCAAAAGTTTTAAAAACCACTAGTTTTGATCATGTTAGTATCCATTTTAACACCAAGTCTTGCTTTGAATTGTTTCAAAACATGAATACACAGATTTTAAAGTAAGAAATTATTTTGAAAACATATGAAATATCCAACCATGATCTTTGGGCAATATGTCTATGAATTAAACATAAGTCTTCCCCATGATTGGCCTATTATTGCTATTTTGATACCTTAAATGACCATCTAAATGCCATAAGCATTAGTGGACATTTGTATCATCCTAACATCTCACTCATGCTAAGTTTTCAATCAAAGTAGCCTATGGTGAGTGTGAGATGTATCCTAAAGGTATTTGCATATACTTAACCATCATTTTCATGCAATTCTATCACGGTTAAGTATCATCCTAACAATTCACATGATCATAAAGATATATATGGATAACTTTCACATTATGATCATGAAACAAATGTATTCATCAAATTTTGATCATGCATTAGATATTATATCATGATAATAAGCAAATATTGCCTAAAGCATGATTTATCTACTTATAGGTGCATTATCATCACCTAACACTATTTCAAAAATATTGTCTCGCCATCCTAAGTCAACCAAAACATATGATATAGATGAATTTCATATGGTTGACTATCCTAGGGTTTTCCTAACCCTTTAGGATGGATTTAGGAACCCAAAATAAGTTCTTTCCTATGGGGTTCACTAAAAACTCCTTAGGGATCCACGATTCAAGCAATCAAGATCACATTTGTAAAGGTTTTCCTTACTTGTATTTGTGTAGCTTACTTGTATTTGCTTGTATTTTATTCTTATTGTTGTATGAATATTTGTACGAGGTTTCTCCGCCTTCGACTTGTATCGAGAAGGAGTTTATTTAGTAGTGGTGTGTGATTGGTATCGCTAGGGCTCTTATGAGCCCAATCCATGGAGTATGAACCATTCGGTTCTGAACCACGTTATATAGTTGTGTTTGCGTGTTTGTATATTATTATTGCTTTATTTCCGCTACGCACTAATCATTTGTAGCAAGCATCGCAAATGAATTTCATCGACGCATCGAAACACTATTCACCCCCCCCCCTCTAGCGGTCACCGAATCCTCAACATTTTTCTCAAGCGCGTTGCTAGCAGTAAAAGGTACAAACATACATCTTCTAGTTTACTGCATTTGAAGTAGGAATCGCTGCTTACCCGGCGGTTTACTAACACTGCTATGGAATTTACCCTCAGCTGCTCTGGATTTCTTAATGGTCGCTATCTCCTATATCTTGAAGGAAGGACTGTTTCTTAGTTCTCTATTGAGAAGGTCGATTGCTAGTCACGAGGAGTTGCTTGGCTGGGCTTGAAGAATATATCAATGAAGAAGAAGTATTAAAGGTATGACAAGCTGAGAAGAAACCTATTGCCACTCAGTTAGGCAGAAATCAACCCCCTATTTAGTGGGGTCCCCCTCAAAGGGAACATGTTAGACCTTTTTCTCAAAGAGTTCCCAATCAGCAACCCCTCATGTTAGAAGCTCCTACCAATCACCCCCTCCGGATCATGGCCACTAAGTTCTCGCCCCTGCCTCAAACCTGGAAAGAATGATAATTAGAAGCTTATGATAAGCAGTGCGTCCTTTAGTGTCCTATTGGGTACAGAGAAGCTCCCTGTAACCCCCCCCCAACTCCATTCTTTGGTCAGTACCATATGGAGTATGTGCATTCTAGTCATCAGTGTTTTGGGTTACGGAGAGAGTTTGAGTTCATCAGAATGGAGCACCCACATCTGCAACAATAATTAGGGTTGGATGCAGGAAGGGGATGTAGGCCTCCTTCCTTTCGTCCAAGGCCTTACAACAGAAGACCACAGGCCCTCCCATCGTAGAGATTGACGCATCCCAACCAAGGAGCCATCCCTCAAGAGGGAGGGACAAGCGATGGGACTCTAGTCGGTCTTGAAGACGTTCCTCCTAGGAATGTTATTAACATCATTGCTAGAGGGCCCACTGATGGAAACTCTAGGCTAGAAGATCTGCAAGGCATTCTTCTACCTCATACTCATGCCCTGGTAGTTAGAATTTCTCTCACAAACTATGAAGTTGCTCGAGTTCTGGTGGACTCAGATAGTTCGGTCAATATTCTCTTCCAGGAGGCTTTCAATCAGATGCATTTGGGGAATGCATAGTTATGGGAGGTTTCAACCCCTCTATTTGGATTTACAGGGCACATGGTCCAACCTATAGGGAAAATATCCCTGCCCTCACCCTAGGGATAAAGCCGAGTCAGAAGACTAACATGACTCCTTTCCTAGTAGTGGATGCCCCTTTAACATACAATGACATCCTTGGTAGTCCATTCATATTAGATTTCCAGGCAGTGGCTTCCTCTTATCATCAGAAGTGAAATTCTCGGTAGGTTGGCTGGTCGGGGAGTGTTACACGCAAGCACGCCCCCAAATCTCCGATCGAGACCGCTAAGGACTTGAAGCACGCGCTCAACAACCACAAGTGCACCATTGTCATCAAGTAATAAATTATGTATCAATCCCACAAGGACTATGATTCGAGTACCATTTGTCCAATGAACGTTGATTTTTCAAAGAAAATCTCTTGCGAGTCTGAAGTGGAGTCGACAACGGTCCTGACTCAAATACGGTATCACTTGGAGAAAGCAAAGGGGACTCAAAGTTGCTTAAAGGATTCCAGGATTTCGATTTGACTTGTGCGTTATTGAACATGCTATCAATTTAATGCTCCTAGGATCTCTAGTCATGATCTTGTGGGAGGATCATTGTGTGTAATATCGATGAACTTTTGCTTCTATCGAGAACTACCTATTCCTAGCTAAGTTTTCCTTTCGGATCATCAGAGCTCAAGGGGTTGATATCTTTGGGAGCCCCCTATCACTTGGGTCTCACAACCCTTCTAGAGTCAATGTCTCCTACTTTGGGCCTTCTACTGGGATAGGTTCATGGGGTTCTAGGATGTCCTATTGATCCCTATGAACAGGTGGATCAAATTTCATATCCTACTCTTTCACACCCTACTTCCTACGGTTATGGGAGGGAGGATAACCATAAGGTTCCTCCTTGGTTCTCCAAGATTTCGATACAAAGGCTTTCCACCCTTATATCAACTACGTACGATAGAAATATAATCAAAACATAACTTTCATTGATCAAAACAACATAAATTGCAAATATAATTCAAAAGCAATGAATAGATATTTGAACTAGCATGTCCAACATACACAAGTTACTCCATAATCTTAGAATCAAAGTATCTACTCCATGAATAAGGAAGAACAAACACAAGACATCTTTTTATAAAACATTACAATCCAAACAGAATTAGATAGAGAAATAATATGCCCTATTGGATCCAATGTGATGTCTTGGTCGCTCTTCAAGGTGCTGGAGAATCAATTCGGGTCTTCGAGCCCTTCCTTCCTCCCCGTTGCGAGCCTCCAGTGCTTTTTAGGGCACTTTTTTGCCGTCTCAGCCGTTGAGCCTCCCCCTAGGGTTTAGATGTGCCTTCCCTTTTATAGGAGTGAAGTCGACTTTCCTTATTTGCCCATGAAATCCAGAGCTGCATAAGTCGCATTGTCGCCACATGGTCGTGTGGAATCCACACAGTCGGCTATATAGGAGTCTAGAAACGCGCCTAGAATATGCATCTGGCAAAAGGCATGATCGTGTGAAATTCATGCGGTCGGCTATGTCATCTTTTGGAGCTCCAAACGAACGTTATCTTTCGGTCCAAAGCATGCCCGTGTATTTGGGACACGACCAGAGCACACTTGCCTTCCTTGAGCTCCATTTATTTAGTTATTTTGCCTCTAAAACACCGTTGTGCACATAAAATAACAAAAGCAGATCTCTGAACTAGGAAATAGTAAATGAATGCAAAACAAGGGAGAATATGCATTAAACAAGTATGGAATGCAATGAGATGTGTACTAAGACTACTCCTAAAACCTTATATGATTTGCACACATCAAGGAGGTAAGAGGTGAACAAAAGGAGACTTAAAGTTGTTATGTCCAGATGGTTCGAGATGATAGAAAAAGAACTCGAGTGAATGATCCTAGAGGAAAGATGCTTATAATTTCTGAAGTATATGTGTTGGAGGAGGTCGCGGCCAAAAAGAGACAGTGGTGGAAGGGGAGTCAATGGAGATAGCCCCAAGAAAACTAACTCAGGTGGCAAAGCAGCTGGAGGTGAAGGAAGAACTCATCGCTTACTTGCGAAGAAATGAAGATATTTTCACCAAGGATGTCTATGACCTGATCGGGATCGATCCCCGAGTTGCAGAACATCACTTAAACATCGCCTGGGGAGCTCAGCCGGTCTAACATAAGAGGCGACACTTTGGGCCAGAAAAAGACAAGGTCATTGCTGAAGAAGTGGAGAAGTTGTTGCAAGCGGGGCATGTAAAAAAAATCAATTTTCTGAATGAGTGTCAAATGTAGTATTGGTTCCCAAGCCCTCAGGACAGTAGCGTATGTGTATTGATTTTCATGATTTAAATAAAGGTTGCCCTAAAGACTTCCACCTCTTGTCTCGTATTGATCAGTTGATTGATTCCACAGTAGGTTATGAAGTTGTCTCAATCATGGACATGTACCAAGGGTATCATCAGATTCCTTTAGCTCAGGAAGATCAGAGGAAAGTTAGTTTTGTGACTGTAGGGGGGTTATATTCTTATGTAGTGATGCCTTTTGGACTTAAGAATGTTAGAGCTACATATCAAAGGCTTATGGACAATATATTTATCGAATAGAAGAGAAGGAATATAGAAGCATATGTTGATGATATCCTGGTAAAATCCCGACTCAGTCAAAATTTAATACAAGACTTAGAGGAAACATTTGTCACACTCAGACGTTATAATATAAAGCTGAATTCGAAGAGGAGTGAAGAGTGGAAAGTTTTTGGGGTATATTATTATAGAGAAGTGGTTGCAAGCTAATCCGAAGAAGGTTCAGGCATTGTGCAATATGAAATGACCCACCAATTGGCAAGAGACAAAAAAACTCATGGGAAGAATTATTTCATTATCCCGGTTCATTGCTAGATCAGTAGATCAGGGTTACCCTTCTTTCGAATCCTTAGAAAGGCTACTCGATTTCAATGAGAAGAGCAGTGTGAACACACTTTTCAAGAATTGAAGAAGTATTTGATTCAACTCCCTTTGTTAGCTAAACCTATCTCGGGGTAACCTCTACGGGGATATTTAGAAGTTTCTGAAGGGGCAATCAGTTCGATCTCATTGAAGCATGAGGGTTCTCAACAGCAGCCTATTTATTATATAAGTAATATATTAAAAGGAGTCGAGCTGAGGTACACCGAGTTAGAAAAGCTAGTGTATATTTTGGTGTTGACTGCCCTAAGCTAAGACCTGACTTCCTAGCTTATCCAGTGAATGTGTTGATTAGCAATGAGCTGGGTCGGGTGGTTACTAGACCTAATTCTTCTAGAAGATTGGCTAAATGGGTTGTGGAACTGAGTGAATATGATATTCAATATCATCCTCGTATCATTATTATGGCTCTAGCTCTGGCTGACTTCCTGGTTGAGGTGTCGATTGATCCTGAGATCAACTCGGCAAAGGAAGAAGGAGAGGTTGTTGGTGCAGTGGGCACCAAAGTCGAACCGGTATTTTGATTATGGCAAAAGGCTCAATAGTTAAGGGTATATTTGTTATCTTACGAGCTCAATTAAGTGTGCAGAAATGCTAAAGTTGAGCGGAAGGTCTGCGACACCCGGTGGGAACCGAGGTGGTCGGGCAACGCCAGAGGGACTTCGGAGGAAGCCGAGGTACTCGGGTGAAGACCGGAAGCGAGGCTACAAGGTAAGCTCGTGTGAAAGCGAAGCAAGGTCGTTAAGCGTAGATCCGACCCAATACCTCCAATGGAAGGTCTAGGTCGAGATCAGATGGTTAGAACCATCGTACTTTATATTTTAAGCTAACTTGTACTGCAGTCCAAAACCCTTTGACTACAGTCAACTGCTAGTCAAGTTACAGCCTCGAGAAGAGCTCGAATTTCAAGGTGGTGAATTTGGACTTGACTCGTGTTTTGGTACAAAGGGTGATGTGGCATCAAGGTGGACATCCAAACCATCACCAAGCTTCCTTGTGGTGGACGACCAAAATAAGGTGAGTTGGCACAAGATGGTTGGCTCCCATGATGTGGCACAAGTTGAATGGCTCCAACAAGTTGGCGCCCAAGGAGGTTGGAGGTGGCACAAGGTGGTTGGATGAAACACCTCATCCTCAAGTTGGCGCCAAGGAGGTTGGAGGTGGCACAAGGTGGTTGGATGAAACACCTCATCCTTGAGTTGGCGCACAAGGAGGTTGGAGGTGGCACAAGGTGGTTGGATGAAACACCTCATCCTTGAGTTAGGCGCAAAGGATGTGGATGAACAAGTCTTGGGGATAAGAACCTCACCTTGGACACTACCTATGTCTAAATTCATAGATCAATATCCATAAATAGACATGTTCAAGCCAAGCATAATACAAGAATTCAAGAGCTTCAACGCCGCTACTACTACTCACATTTGCTACTGACGAAGTCACGACAACCAAAGCTACATCTTCTACTTATAAGAGTTGTCGGTATATTTATTTAAGTTCTACTTCTTTAAATTGTCTTTGTGCTTTAATCGTAACAAGGAAAGGGGAGTGTCCTTTGCCTTGATTTCTTTTGTAATCGTTGCTCCTACCTCCAACGAGGAGGAGTGGTTTTAGTGAATTGCCCTCCGTGACGTGATCAAGGATCACTAGGGCCGTGGATTAGCAATCGAAAGATTGTGAACCACGTAAAAATATCTTGTCTACTTTATATTTCTGTGCACTCTCTACTTGCTTTTACTTATTGCAAAAGTTTTTAACGACATCGTATCGCTATTCACCCCCTCTAGCGACACTTTCGATCCAACAATTGGTATCAGAGTCGGGCGCTAAGATTCGTGAAACCACCAATCTAGCTTTGTTTTCTTTTTTTACAGATTTTTATTTATTTATTTCTGTTTTCAGATAATTATTTCACTTGCTTATCTTCTCCTACATATAGAATTGCATTAGAGGCTTTAGGATCCGGATAAGGTTGTCCTTGGGTTAGATCCGAGTAAGGTTGTCCTCCGAACTTCAACGACATTCGCATTTGATTGTTTATTTCTTTTTGCAAGTTACATTTTATATATCTTTTTACTTCTCAAGATTACTAATCCAAGACGAAAAGTCTTGGAATATTCTTTCGTGTGTGTTTTGCAAGATTCTTTTAAATCGTTCTTCTTCTTGTTTTTAAATGGCCCATCTCGAAGGGTTTAGCACACCGACCCCCGCTTTTACAGCGTAATGACTTTCGTTATTGGAAGGGTCGGATGGAATGCTTTCTTAAAACCCAAATCGAGATGTGGATCAATCCAAACCGGTTTCACACTTCCTATTAATGAAGATGGTGAATCTTTGGGTTACGATCAATGGTCAAATTCCATGAAAAACAAGTAGAAGCCGATGCCAAGGCAACTCAAATCTTGCAATGTGGGTTGTCCAAGGAAGAGCTCAACCGCGTCGGCCCTTCATTAGTGCAAAGGACTTATGGACCAAGCTAGTGGAACTACACGAAGGCACCGAACACGAAGGTATGTAAAAGAGATTTACTTTTAAATAAATTGTATAACTTGAAAATGCAGGAAAACGAGACCGCAACTCAACTACATGCTCGTGATCCAAGACATCGCCAACCAACTCCATGCCATCGGACAAAAGGTCGAGAATCGCGACCTTATCGTATTCTCTTAACTCGTTTCCTAGGACCACCTTGTGGGCATCCATGGTCGATGCCTACAAGGTCTCCAAGGACCTTTCTAAAATTAGGTTAGACGAATTGTTTTCGGAACTTGAATTACATGAGCAAACTAACGTGGTCCAGGCCGAGAAGAGTATTGCGTTAGTTGCAGGTTCCAAGAAGAAGAAGCCCGCAAGCAAGCCACCCCCGAAGGAAGAAGACGAGTCCGAATCGGAAGTAGACTCCGAAATAGAATCCGAACTAGTCAATCTAGTTCGGAAGATGATCAAGAGACGAAAACGACCAACAACTCAAGGTAAGCCTAAACCTAATTCAAATACTTCTAATTTTAGATGCTATGAGTGCAACAGGTTCGGTCACATCAAGTCCGAGTGCCCAAAGCTAAAGAATAACGCATCAAAGACCAAGAAAGCGCTAAACGCTACTTGGGAGGAGTTGTCGGAGGAAGAAGACGATATCCAAGCTCTAATGGCCAAGCCGACCGAGCACGACTCCGAAACCGAAGAAGAGTCCGAGTCCGAATCCGATGATGAGCTTCCATTCAAGACAAGCCACGGATCCGTATCCGGTTCAAAAGAATCATTAAGGGTAAGTCGGTCGTTACTTAATACTTTGTATGGTGCAATTAAATTTTTAAATAAGAAACTAGCTAAGTCCGAGTCCAAGGTCGAGACCCTAATTGAGGAGGTTAACCTTCTCAAACATGAGGTCTCCTAACCTCTTCGACTACTGTATTCAAGAGGAGGACTCAACTCAAGTTGAAAAGCTTGAAGTTGAGAACTCGCTTTGAAAACACAAGTCAAGACCTTAGGAACACGTTGGAAAGGTTCACTTTGGGATCCAAGGGACTTGACCTCTTACTTGATCACAAAGGGCCGTGTACAACAAGGTCGGACTCGGGTTTAACTCAAATACAACCAATAAGTCATATATGTCTATAGTAAACCAACATAAGAAAAATGTCCAAGCATGGGTCCCTAAGACCACTTTGATTTCAACTTTAGGATCTAACATGTATTGGGTTCCCAAGGACCAAATTCACTATGTGAATAGACCCACTCGATTCAATGGTCCAGAGCCAATACAAAATGTATTTTTGTTAAGTCTTAGAAATTGCATGCTTAGTTTTTCCTTTATTTTTAGAATGGTTAGATAGGACTCATAACCAACTAAAATCCTGCGAAAAGATTGAGCCTCGGGGAGCCTATTTTCAAAAATAAACCAACTAAAATCCTACGAAAAGATTGAGCCTCGGGGAGCCTCTTTTCAAAAATAACTAGTTAGACCAAGACGTAGTCTCAAGTAAGTCGAGTTATCAATTTCTTGAAATTAGCTTTGTCTAAGGAAGTGGTCGTTGTTCCGATCAAAGAAGGCCTGCATTGCCTCGCCACGACACGGAAGCTAATCTCTTGAAAGATTACTTGATGAGCTTAGACTAAATCGAATCTAACCTAATGTTGGTTAATTTAAATTCATTAAAATTAATCAAGTAAAATTGAAAGTCATCTCACAATAACACATAGGAATAACATGTTTTGATCATGTAGATATTGGTGAGATGATTTAGGTTAAAACTTACAAACAACCCTTTAGTAATTCCAATATCGATCCAACTACCTTATGTGTAGGATCGATGGATGTTGGGCGTTATTGCTCGAGCACATGGCCGGGGATCAACTCAAATTTTGATTACGATTCAAGCGACAAGGATCGGTGGCCCGGAAATAGCGGCAAGCTCAAAATCATCGGATCGGGTGATATTGAGCTCAACTCTAACTTTACAATTCAAAATGTCTTATTAGTAGAAAACTTTCAATATAATTTACTTAGTGTAAGCCAATTGTGTGATAACAATTATAAGGTCATATTTCTAGAAAATGAATCGTAATCAAAATAAATGCAACATCTAAAATAATACTTAAAGGAACTAGGAGTAGCAACATCTACACAATAAATTTACCCAACTCCTCAACCAAGTGTCTTATGACACGTGAGAGGAATCTTGGTTATGGCAGAAGACTCGGACACTCTTTTAAGACTCGTCCACAAGATGAGTCGAGTGGCTTATAGGTTATTTGCCTAAACTAAACAACTTGGATAATAAAATATGTAATGCTTGTCAACAAGGTAAACAATCTAGGACACAACATCAATTAACTAATCAAGAGCGAACCAAAAGTGTTCTTGAGCTCCTACACATGGATCTATTTGATTCACATGGAGCTAAGTCACTCAATGGTAGTCAATTTTGTTTAGTCATAATTGGCGACTATTCTAGATTTACTTGGGTTAGGTTTATCAAACATAAAAATGATACCCTAGACCAACTAATCAATCTTTGTAGGTTAATCGAAAATCAAAAGAACCTTAAGATTAAAAGACTTAGAAGCGATCATGGTGGTGAATTCGAAAACCACGGGTTTACAGATTTACGTAACCTAAGCGGATACCACCATGAGTTTTCATGTCCTAGAACCCCACAACAAAATGGGTTAGTCGAGCGGAAAAATAGAACCCTACAAGAAGCCGCTAGGACAATGTTAAACGAGTATAACCTACCCGATAGATTTTGGGCGAGGCCGTTAGTACGGCTTGCTATGTCCAAAATAGGATCCTTATGGTAAAGAGGCACCAAAAGACCTCGTGAGATTTATCACGATAAAATACCGAACATCAAGTACTTTAGGGTATTTGGATGCAAGGTACATATCTTAAACACTAAGGATTACCTAGGGAAATTCAAATCCAAAACCTCTCTGGAACCTTTCTAGGATACTCAACCACCGAGAGCTTATAGGGTATACAATCACGACACTCTTAGAGTCGAAGAAACCATTAATATAGTTTTCGAAGAAGGACACGAACCCGTTCAATCCTTAACAAAACCAACTAGCAAATCAACTTATAGCGAACCCGACTCTGATCTTGAACTTGAATCTCGTCCTAACCCAAGTCATCCTATCGACCAAGTGATAGATGACTCTAACCCAAGTCAAACTAGAACTCACCCAAGTCATCCTATCGACCAAGTGATAGATGACCCTAACCCGAGTCACACTAAGACTCAAACAAATCATCCTATCAATCAAGTTATAGGTGATCCAAATTTAGGGGTTCGAACTAGAGCTTCATATCGAAACCTTAGTCAAATCTCGTTAATTTCCAAAATCAAACCCAAAACTATTGAACAAGCACTTCTTGATCCCGACTGGATTATTGCTATGCAAGAAGAGCTAGCTCAATTCACTAGAAATGAAGTCGGAATTAGTACCACCACCTAAAGAAAAATCAATTATTGGAACAAGGTGGGTATTTGAAATAAACTTGATGATAAAGGTGAAGTAGTTAGAAATAAAGCTAGGTTAGTCGCAAAGGGTTTAGTCAAGTCGAAGGTTTAGATTACGATGAGACCTCGCCCCGTAGCGACTAGAGTCCATCCGAATGTTGTTAGCATATGCTGCACATCGAGGTTTTAAATTGTTTCAAATGGATGTCAAGTCAGCATTTTTGAATGGATACATTAAGGAAGAAGTTTACGTCATCAACCTCCGGATTGAAAATCTAGATAAACTGACCATGTCCTTAGACTTAAGAAAGCCCTATATGGACTCAAACAAGCCCCAAGAGCTTGATGCGAAGGCTTTCGATCTATCTTAAGTCCAAAGGATTCAACCAAGGTTTAGTCGACCCAACCTTATTCGTTAAAAACCGTAGGAAAAGAAATCTTTATAGCCCAAATCTATGTAGATGATATAATTTTTGGAACTACCAACTCGATCCTCGCTAAACGAATTCATCTCACTTATGGAAAGTGAATTTGAAATGAATTTAGTGGGAGAGTTAAGTTTCTTCTTAGGTTTACAAATTAAACAAACTAAAGATGGAATATATTTACATCAACAAAAATATACTAAGGACTTAATGAATCGATTTGGAATGCAAGATGCTAAAATAATCAATACACCTATGGCAACTAATGTTAATATAAACGAAGATGTAGAAGGAAAACCCGTTGACCTAAAATACTATAGGAGCGCAATAGGAAGTCTCCTATACTTAACCGCGAGCCGACCCGACATTTTATTCGCGGTAAGTATGTGCGCAAGGTTACAAACCTGTGCCAAGGAGTCTCACCTAACCCTAGTCAAGCGTATCCTTAGATATCTAAAGGGCACGCTAAACGTAGGTATTTGGTACCCTAGATCTACCGAGTTTAATCTAATCGGCTACTCCGACTCCGACTATGCCGGTAGTAAACTCGATAGAAAGAGCACGAGTGGTTGTTGTCAAATCCTCGGCTCGAGTCTAGTAAGTTGGTGCGATGAGGCGAGATTGCGTTGCCTTATCTACCACCGAAGCCGAATATGTTGCGATGGGTGAGTGTGTCTCTCAGCTCCTGTGGATGAAGCACACTCTCCAAGACTTTAGCTTAATCTTTAACAACATTAAAACCTACATAGATAACATTAGTTCAATTAACTTAACTAAAAATCCAATATGTCATTCTAGTACAAAACATATAGAAGTTAAACACCACTTCATTAGGGAACATGTAACTAATGGAACTATACAACTAGAGTATGTTGAGTCCAAATCAAACCTAGCGGACATCTTCACCAAACCACTACCCGAGAATTTAGTTTATTAAGACGAAAGTTAGGTATGTGCGTAATAGAGTAGGATTTAAATTTTTCTATATATGTACTCTACTTTTGCTTCTTTTTTATGAAATTAGCCTAAGTCTTACCTTAGAAATCATATACCTATAGATTTAAGGAGCCAACACATCTCACAACACATAGGACTAATGTGTTTGTGTACTTAGCCACGTAAATAGGCGTGAGATGTTAGGACCTTACTCACAGTTCAGGACGTAGATTGGTGCATCGACATGAACCATGGAGTATAATTATTTAAAATTAATCAACTCCTTCAAGACTTATTGATCATTCTATATCAATCAAGTCCAACCGAGTTGTACATTTTAGATGAACATATTTTCAAGCTTATTATTATTTAAAAAAATATATTTATATTGGGAACTTGCTTGGACTTACAAACCCTAAAATATATTTACAAACTTTTTGAGTTAAGGCAAAAGGTGGAGAAAGTCACAAAAGTAAGGAAGAAAGTAAACAAAATTATTACCTTTTATATTAAGTAATTCCGTTTACTTAAGCAACTATTAAGGGGAGTAAAATTATTTTTCAAGAACTCACCTTGGTCAAGGGAGGTTACCTCAAAGGAGAACTTGAAACAATAATATTTCTCACTCATACTTAATCATTATGCTAGCTCATTCATATTTAATCATTATGCTAGCTCATTCATATTTAATCTTTATGCTAGCTCATTCATATTTAATCTTTATGCTAGCTCATTCATGCTTAATCATTATGCTAGCTCATTCATATTTAATCTTTATGCTAGCTCATTCATGCTTAATCATTATGCTAGCTTCATTATGCTTAATTTTTCCTTAACTTTTGTGTCGGTTTGCCATGAATCAAAGGGAGATTGTTGGTGCAAGTCGAACCGTATTTTGATTATGGCAAAAGGCTCAATAGTTAAGGGTATATTTGTTATCTTACGAGCTCAATTAAGTGTGCAGAAATGCTAAAGTTGAGCGGAATGTATGCGACACCCGGTGGGAACCGAGGTGGTCGGGCAACGCCAGAGGGACTTCGGAGGAAGCCGAGGTACTCGGGTGAAGACCGGAAGCGAGGCTACAAGGTAAGCTCGTGTGAAAGCGAAGCAAGGTCGTTAGCGTAGATCCGACCCAATACCTCCAATGGAAGGTCTAGGTCGAGATCAGGATGGTTAGAACCATCGTACTTTATATTTTAAGCTAACTTATCTGCGGTCCAAAACCCTTTGACTACGATCGCTAGTCAAGTTCGACCTCGAAGAGCTCGAATTTCAAGGGGTGAATTTGGACTTGACTCGTGTTTTGGTACAAAGGGTGATGTGGCATCAAGGTGGACATCCAAACCATCACCAAGCTTCCTTGTGGTGGGCCAAAATAAGGTGAGTTGGCACAAGATGGTTGGCTCCCATGATGTGGCACAAGTTGAATGGCTCCAACAAGTTGGCGCCCAAGGAGGTTGGAGGTGGCACAAGGTGGTTGGATGAAACACCTCATCCTCAAGTTGGCGCCCAAGGAGGTTGGAGGTGGCACAAGGTGGTTGGATGAAACACCTCATCCTTGAGTTGGCGCCCAAGGAGGTTGGAGGTGGCACAAGGTGGTTGGATGAAACACCTCATCCTTGAGTTGGCGCAAAGGATGTGGATGAACAAGTCTTGGGGGATAAGAACCTCACCTTGGACACTACCTATGTCTAAATTCATAGATCAATATCCATAAATAGACATGTTCAAGCCAAGCATAATACAAGAATTCAAGAGCTCTCAACACGCCGTCGTAACGCCGCTACTACTACTCACATTTGCTACGACGAAGTGCCGCCGACAACGAAAGCTACATCTTCTACTTATAAGAGTTGTCGGTATATTTATTTAAGTTCTACTTCTTTAAATTGTCTTTGTGCTTTAATCGTAACAAGGAAAGGGGGAGTGTCCCTTTGCCTTGATTTCTTTTTGTAATCGTTGCTCCTACCTCCAACGAGGAGGAGTGGTTTTAGTGAATTGCCCTCCGTACGTGATCAAGGATCACTAGGGCCGTGGATTAGCAATCGAAAGATTGTGAACCACGTAAAAATATCTTGTCTACTTTATATTTCCGCTGTGCACTCTCTACTTGCTTTTTACTTATTGCAAAAGTTTTTTAACGACATCGTATCGCTATTCACCCCCCCCCCTCTAGCGACACTTTCGATCCAACAGAGGTAACCATTTGGAAAGTTTTTGTAGATGGGTCTTCAGGGGCTGGAGGTAGCGGAGTAGGGATATTATTGATATCACCTTCAGAAGAGAAAACCTATATATCTATACGGCTAAAGTATAAAACATCTAATAATGAAGATGAATATGAAGCTATTTTGTCTGAATTGCAAGTAGCTCGGGTACGTAGTAGGAGTTGACTTAGTCCTAATGCAGTCAGATTCTCAACTAGTTGTTTCCCAGCCTTAAGGTGGTTTCACTGTCCGAGAAGAGAGATCGCAGAAGTACTTTGATGCCTTTGAGACGTTGAAGTCTCATTTTCGATAGGTGCATCTACAACAAATCTCAATAGAGGAAAACATGAAAGTGGATGAATTTGCTCAACTATCTAGCGCATTAACTGAATGGAAATCTCGGGATTCTTTATGCCTAGAAATTCCTAATTCCTTAGTAGTGTACAGTGTGGAAGAGGCGATGGTTGAAGGCAATTGCACACCCGACTGGAGGACAGATATGATGGCTTATCTCCAACAGGAAAGTATTCCCTCAGATATTAGAGAGTCATCATCCTTAATGAGAAGAGTGAAGTGCTTCATGCTTATTGATGGGATTTTATATAAGTCATCATTTGGGCGACCTTTATTAAAATGTCTCGGGAAAGAGGATGCTTAGTGGATACTTAGAAAAATCCATGAAGGATGATGTGATAATCATTTAGGGGGTCGAGCGTTGACTCGGAGGGTGATATTGGCCAGATACTTTTGGTTGACTCTCCACCAAGATGCAATTCACCTGGTTAAGTCTTGCCAAGCTTGTCAGATGCATAGTAATAGGTCGGACCGACCAGCCTAGCTGATGAAGCTCGTGGTAGCTTCCTATCCCTTCGACTAGTGGGGAATGGACATAATCGGGTCGATGCCTACGGCTCCTCTACAGAAGAAGTTCTTACTAGTGGTTGCTGATTACTTCTCCAAATGAATAGAAGTTGATCCCTTCTCTAAAATTATAGAGGGAGTAGTGATACAATTCTTATGGAAGAATATTGTGTGTAGATATGGGATTCCACAGAAGATGGTCAGTGATAATGGACATCAATTCCAAGGTAGGAAAATTCGAGAGCGGTGCCAAAGTTTGAATATTCAATAGACTTTTACCTCAGTAGCTCATCCCCAAGCTAATGGGCAAGTGGAATTAGTTAATTGAATCATTATTCAAGGACTGAAGGCTAGATTGGGAGTAAATCGAGGAAATTGAGTGAACGAGCTCCCAGAAATATTGTGGGCTTACCAGACTACACCTAAGGCAGCAATAGGCGAAACCCCTTTCAGCTTAGTATATGGGATCGAGGTTGTTATCCCTGTAAAAGCTATTGAGAACAATGCCCGAGTCCAAGCTTATGACTCAAAATAGAATCAAATATTGAGAAGTACTGAGCTGAATCTAGTGGAAGAAAGGTGAGAGCAAGCTCGAGTCCGAGCTGAAGCATACAAGCTGAGAATACAACAGGTCTTAAACAAGAAGGTAATACCTCAGACATTTCAAGTTGGAGATATGGTTTTATGCAAAGTCAATCCTGTGGGGGATCCAGGGAAGTTGGACCCCAACTGGGAAGGTCCTTACAAGGTCATACGAAGAGTTGCTGGAGTTGCTTACTCCAGGATGCTAAAGGGAAGGAGTTGCCTAGACCTTGGAATGCGATACATTTGAAGCATTTTTACTGTTAAAAGAAGAGGGTGTAGATACTTTTGATATTACATTTGTATCCTTACATTGAAGATGTACCAAGGGAAGGCAACATTTTGGAATATCAACATTTACACTATAAGAATGTTCAGTTACCTACAAAAGATAGAAAGGAGTTACAATTTGAAATAATCTGGGGGATAACATAGGAAGGCCCTCTCCTAGTTGAGGAATGGAGACGGTTGTTAAGCAAGAGGAAACCCTTGCCCTGTATATTGGTGAACTGCCCCTTTAAAACCATCATAGAAGGTGGCCTTTAATCGGGGAACTAAGCATTATTATCGTTGTCTCTCAGACGCATCCACATCTTGTCAAAATTTGAGACATCGCTCTCAATGTTCTATAAAGTCTTGACGGAGTCAACGGTATTGGAGGGATGCTTGACTGAGGGTTTCTGCAAGGATCTGCATATCCTTGGCTTGAGAAATATAATCCTGGTGAACAATCTTGGACATTTCCACCAGATCCTGATGTATAGAAGTTGAAACATCTCTAATAGTTGTCGAGTGGGTCATGGAATGGGCAGCTTCATACTTTACCTGCTGCAAAGACACCTTATGTCTCTGCACTTGAGAAAAGGTTCCGTCTCTTTCTGCCCACAAATATGAATTCTTGTAGATTTCCCTGGATACATGGCCCCTTAAATCTAATATTATCTCTTGACTTTTCTTTTGTTGCAATTGACCCTCTGTCAGTTGAGCACGACATAGGACTAATTCTTAAAGGAGGGAGTCTTCTCTTTGGTAGGCTATCTCTTGAGCTGCCAGACTAGATTGATCATATAAAGAAGCTTGCTGATGAACTTGAGTTTGATAATGGGATAAGGAGCGCCCTAGCTCTTGATAATTTGTCATAGCATGTGAACTATGGGTCAGAGATGAAGAGTCATTCAAGAATAAATGAAAGAAAGGTTTAGAAGGACTTACCAACTCAAGGGCATGTTGCATACTTTCCATTCGAGGTATCAATTCCTCTTGATGAATGATGCCCAAATCTCTTGAAGATAGTGAAGGGGAAGAAGGGAGAGGGAGTGGCGTCAGTTTACATATTGGAGTGGAGGATGAGGCTACTATATTGATAGCTGTCATTTTGTTGTATTATTTTGGTCCTTAATATCACTGTTTTTATCCTCTCGAGTGATTTATTATTGATTATTTACATGTTTTATGAGTTGAATATATTTTTGGACCTTATTGTAAATTCTCCTAATTTTTTGGACTTATATGCAAATTTTATCTTTGTTTGTAGGAGATTGAGATGAGCCACTGGACTAGACTCAAAGTGGATCAAGTATGGCTTCATCTGGGGTCATAATGGACATTTCAAAAGGATTTAATCTGAGCCCTTCATCCAGATCAGAAGACAAATTAAATCAAGGGTTCAGATCTGAGCATTATGGACCGTCCGAGGAAAGTAATTGATTATGAGTCATCCATCTGGATCTGGAGTGATCCGGGTCGTACATTAAGATCTACACGTCTTGGTCGTTCATCCGTACCGTTGGATCATGATTATACCTTCAGACGGATCAGATCCGTCCATTTCAAATCAGACTGATTTCAGCCGTTGGATGGAGCAGCCTAATTAAGCAATTGATATATCCATTAAACCCTAGCTTGTTTGGACGGCTGGGATTAGATGAAGCTCAGATCGGACGGCTGGTGTTTTTCAGTTAATAACTTACCTTCCCAAATCGGCAGAGCAGAATCGCGCAAATCCCTTTTCGAGCGAGCGGCCGTCTTCTTCCCCTCGCGAGCGCGGGCGACCGGCGACTACACGCGCGGCGGCGACAGTCCGGCACTCCACTCCGGCGACCTTCCCTCCGACAGCCGGCGATGATCCCAGGCGAGCCTCGGCGGACGATTAGATGTCGTGGTTCGGACAGCTAATCGGAAGAGGGGCGAGCGCGGGATTCCGGCGAGTACAACCTTCACCGGCGTTCACTCCATCCCGGCGGCTGGGATAGGCCTTCCCTTCCTCGTCGGAGCCACCCACACGCTGCACCAGTTAGGACAGCGCCATCTCCACCGGTGAAGTTCCACCTCACTGTCCGGTGACTCCACAGCTGCCGGAGCGGTGATCGCGTTCCTCCGTCTGTCCGTCCTCCCTGCTGCGCTGGTTGGGCAGCTTCGCATTCACACCGGAGAGGGCTGTTCGGTTTGTTACGACCGTCGTGTGGTTACCGGTCGTTGTTTATTTGGATTAATATGGGTGTCTACGCATGTTTGTTTGTGTGTTGAACACCTAATTAGTTGAGATTTTGTGTTAGTTACGTTCTGTTAATTATTCCTATTAGATTATGCATTTGGTAGTAGCTGATTAGGTTTGTTTCTGTTAAGTGTTTGTTTGTTTACGTGCAATGTTATTTCTATAGGTTAGTTGTAGCTTAGTTGTTTAATTTTGTTCGTCGTGCATTCGTAGGGTAGGTTAATTTCTTGTTGCTGATATACTAACCCCATCAATTAAAATTGTCCAATCCATGCATCGTATAGTGACAATGCGGTGCCTGGTTGGAGTGCTTTCATTATTAGATTAGATTTCATTTATATTCGATCAGTTATCGTATAGTGACAGTGCGGTGTCTGGTCGAATTACTTTCGTTTATTGCATTTCATTTATTGCAATTTTTAGTGACTGTTTGACATCGTGTCGATAGTGACAAAGGCGTATGGTTAAATTGTTCACCTTTATTTCGTGATCATTGTACCGTATAGTGACAGTGCGGTGCGTGATTACTTACTTTTGCACATTAGGATAGTTACTTGTTAATTGTTATTTGGTAGTTAGATTTACTTTCTGCAGATTTAATTTCCATGTTTGTTTACCAGAATTGTTTGACCATTGCATTGTATAGTGACAGTGCGGTGCAAGGTTGAATCGTTCTTACATTAGGTTAGCTTTGAATAATTGTTTTGATAAATTGTAAAAACCCCCAGTGTTTACTTCTGTTTAAAAACTAACGTCCAGCCATTAGGTTCGTTGGGAGATGACCCGAGTCAGTCCTATACTGCATTAGTGTAGTTAGGGGGTTCGGTAAATAATTTGGGAACGGTATTGCGACAATTAATTCACCGATCTATCAAATTTTGGCGCCGTTGCCAGGGACTTCTAATGGGTTCGTTTGTCTTTAAACTGTAGTTAGTCAGTTTGTTGTCGTTTCTTTTGTTATTACTGTCTTTCTTATCATTTGTATTTGTTTCTCATTGTATTTGTTTGTGTGCATGACTAGGTGTTCAGGTGATAATCTACTTGCATTTTGCAGCAGTTTTTCTCTTCCCTCAGAGGCCCAGCCTAGGAAGGGGGTTGTTGAAGAAAAGGCTAGGGAATTCCAAGAGCTAACAGATTCCCAAGCATGCCAAGTTTTTTTTTTAAGATATGTGTGTTCACGAGAAGTTGTACTCTTGATATGGAGGACCTATCTGTGGGCCCTCTTTATTGTAGACAGGGATATGGAATGTGTAGGGACTGCCCCAAGGATCACTTCCATCAGATGTTTGTGAGAAATGTTATTTCAAGAAGGAGGTGGTATTTCAGCTTGACCAGGATTGTGATGAAGATTGAGTCCACCCCCATAGTAGATTCTTTTTCCAGATGAGCAACTTTTTTCACCTGTAGGGTAAGACACCATGGTATGCAGATCTTGCTATTTATTTAGTTGTCGTGTTGTACCTTCACATTTTACTCATGCACAAGTCCAGAAATTGAAAAGTGATGCTAAGTATTATGTATGGGATGATCTTTATCATTGAAAATTTTGTAGTGATCAGATTATTAGATGATGTGCACTTGATTATGAGTTTCATTCCATACATACTTATTTTTTTTGTTATTCTCTGGCTTGTGGGGGGTACTTTGGACCTCAAAGAACTGCTAGAAAAGTTTTAGAGTCTGGTTTGTATTGACCACCCTATTTCATGATGCCTCTGAATTCTACAAGTCTTGTGAGCGATGTCAATGAACAAGGAACATAGGACGTAGAAATGAAATGTCTCAACAACTTTTGTTATTCTGTGAGATTTTCGATATTTGGGGTATTGATTTTATGGTGCGTATCCGTATCTTTTGGATTTCCATATATTACTGGCATATGATTATGTTTCCAAATGGGTGGAGGTCATCCCCCAGATCGATGATTCTTTAGTTGTTGTGGATTTTGTTAGGTCTCACATATTTTGCAGATTTGGAGTACCCAAGGCGATCATTAGCGATCAAGGGTCTCACTTTTGCAACTGACTCATGAAGTGTTGAGCAGAGAGATCAATTCTATTCTGGAGAATACGGTGGGGCCAGACATGATGATGTTTCTTCTTCGACTTGAAAGGGGAGTGTGTTCTTTTATTTACTGCATTTATTTTCTTCCTTTCATGTTCGGAATAATTTGTATGGGTTGATTGTTTGTTTGCCTGATTACCTAGGTTTATTTGTCTGTTGTTGAGTCAAATAATATTCCCTATGCATGCTTTAGTATCATTTCAGAGGTGGTAAAAATTAGTTAAGTTTGATCATCAAATTATGGATTTTTGTGTATGATAGAAGACTTCACTTGCATGCAGTCACTTGTTATGATGGTGAACTTTTTATTGATAGTCTAAGCTTGATTTTGATTCACCTAGTGAGGTTATAAGCCATTCTTATCATCTACCCACTTTTGTGTGATAACACATGTGATTCTTGTTACTCTAGAACTTGCTTTGAGTCTTTTCAAAACTGCAGTAACATTTACTTGCATGAATATAATAAAGGATTTCATTCTTGACTTTTTTCCTGACTTAGTTTGATTGTCTAATCCACTTGATACTTCCATCTTCCATGTCTTACTTGTCATATCTCTTCATTTTCTATTCATTGTCTTTGTATCTTTGTGGATTATCTTTTTCATATCTATTGTTTTCCATGTTGGAGGAATAGTTTGATGGGTTGCATTGTCCGAGACGGACAAAATTTTAAGTGTGGGGGAGGAGCTATATTATTTTTGTTGGAAATATGATATGGAAGATATAGTTTTCAGAGGTCATTGGTTCTGAGATATATTTGTCTGTGATTAGTACTTGAGTTTCTGCACACAAAAAAAAATTGGCGCCATTGATGTTTCTTTTGTTAAAAAAAAAAGAAAAAAAAAGTGCAATTGTAATGCAGGCGAATGGAATTGCAATGTATTGGATAGAGCCATTTGATCCTGAATCCAATTCTAAAGTTTCCAGTTGTCCTAGCCTCTTCATCGTGTTTATTTCTCCAATTCTTCTCGCCCTCTATTTTGTACCTTTCAGTCTTTGTACTCTTTGCATACTTGTACTTCACTCCTTATGATCCTTTTGATTCATGTATGGAATGTATTGATAGCAAGAGAAGTAGACAAGAAGATGATAAGCAGAATAGTACAAAATTGCATGTTGTTTTGAGGCGCCCACCCCTGTTATTATGTGAGCATGAGTGCATATATCCATTTGGGAGGTTTGTATCAAGCTTAGTTTATTTGATTGTGTAAACCATCATACATGTTGTAGGAGTGGATCTTTGAATACCTAGATCTGATGAATTTGGTGATCCTAAGTAACTTATTTTTTGTCTCTGAATTATTGATCTAGGTATTGCTAGGGAATGAGTTAGGAGTTAGTGTTTCTTTATTTTCATTATTGCAGGGACGCGCAAAAAAATAAGTGTGGGGAATTGATAACCGCCATTTTTGTTGTATTATTTTGGTCCTTAATATCACTGTTTTTATCCTCTCGAGTGATTTATTATTGATTATTTACATGTTTTATGAGTTGGATATATTTTTGGACCTTATTGTAAATTCTCCTAATTTTTTGGACTTATATGCAAATTTTATCTTTGTTTGTAGGAGATCGAGATGAGCCACTGGACTAGACTCAAAGTGGATCAAGTATGGCTTCATCTGGGGTCATAATGGACATTTCAAAAGGATTTAATCCGAGCCCTTCATCCAGATCAGAAGGCAAATTAAATCAAGGGTTCATATCTGAGCATTATGGACCGTCCGAGGAAAGTAATTGATTATGAGCCGTCCATCTGGATCTGGAGCGATCCGGGCCGTACATTAAGATCTACACGTCTTGGCCATTCATCCGGATCGTTGGATCGTGATTATACCTTCAGACGGATCAGATCCGTCCATTTCAAATCAGACTGATTTCAGCCGTTGGATGGAGAAGCCTAATTAAGCAATTGATATATCCATTAAACCCTAGCTTGTTTGGACGGCTGGGATTAGATGAAGCTCAAATCGGACGGCTGGTGTTTTTCAGTTAATAACTTACCTTCCCAAATCGGCAGAGCAGAATCGCGCAAATCCCTTTTCGAGCGAGCGGCCGTCTTCTTCCCCTCGCGAGCGCGGGCGACCGGCGACTACCTTGGCCAGCGGCGGCGATCAAACACTCCACTCTGGCGACCTTCCTCCGGGGGCGATGATCCCAGCGAGCCTCGGCGGACGATTAGATGTCGTGGTTGACTAATCGGAAGAGGGGTGGCGGGATTCCGCGCAGTACAACCTTCACCGGCGTTCACTCCATCCCGTGGCTGGGATAGGCCTTCCTTCTCGCCGGAGCCACCCACACGCACGCGCGATTAGAGCGCCATCTCCACCGGTGAAGTTCCACCTCACTGTCCGGTGACTCCACAGCTGCCGGAGCGGTGATCGCGTTCCTCCGTCTGTCCGTCCTCCCTGCTGCGCTGGTTGGGAAGCTTCGCATTCACGCCGGAGAGGGCTGTTCGGTTTGTTGCGACCGCCGTGTGGTTACCGGTCGTTGTTTATTTGGATTAATATGGGTGTCTACGCATGTTTGTTTGTGTGTTGAACACCTAATTAGTTGAGATTTTGTGTTAGTTACGTTCTGTTAATTATTCCTATTAGATTATGCATTTGGTAGTAGCTGATTAGGTTTGTTTCTGTTAAGTGTTTGTTTGTTTACGTGCAATGTTATTTCTATAGGTTAGTTGTAGCTTAGTTGTTTAATTTTGTTCGTCGTGCATTCGTAGGGTAGGTTAATTTCTTGTTGCTGATATACTAACCCCCATCAATTAAAATTGTCCAATCCATGCATCGTATAGTGACAGTGCGGTGCCTGGTTGGAGTGCTTTCATTATTAGGTTAGATTTCATTTATATTCGATCAGTTATCGTATAGTGACAGTGCGGTGTCTGGTCGAATTGCTTTCGTTTATTGCATTTCATTTATTGCAATTTTTAGTGATTGTTTGACTACTGTGTCGTATAGTGACAGTGCGGTACATGGTTAAATTGTTCACCTTTATTTCGTGATCATTGTACCGTATAGTGACAGTGCGGTGCGTGATTACTTACTTTTGCGCATTAGGATAGTTACTTGTTAATTTTTATTTGGTAGTTAGATTTACTTTCTGCAGATTTAATTTCCATGTTTGTTTACCAGAATTGTTTGACCATTGCATTGTATAGTGACAGTGCGGTGCAAGGTTGAATCGTTCTTACATTAGGTTAGCTTTGAATAATTGTTTTGATAAATTGTAAAAACCCTCAGTGTTTACTTCTATTTAAAAACAAACGTCCAGCCATTAGGTTCGTTGGGAGATGACCCGAGTCAGTCCTATACTGCATTAGTGTAGTTAGGGGGTTCGGTAAATAATTTGGGAACGGTATTGCGACAATTAATTCATCGTTCGTATCATATATCAGAATATCTAATTGTCTCAGTGGGAAGAGGAAGGGGAACTTTAGAGAAGGGTGGGAGGGGGGTGCTAACAGAAGGCAGACTTGAAGCAGAGTTAAGGTAAATCTCTTGTAAAGAAAAACGAGGTGATGACGAAGGTATCCAAGGAATAATGGGAGACAAGTTACTACTACCCGGAGCAATTTATGTGGCAAAGGAGAAAGGAGGAGCTGAGGAATTAGGGTAATGCATTGTTGAAGGAGAATCCATGCCCCATGAGGGTAGTGGAGAGGAAGGGGCAGGAAAAACTATGGGCAAAGGTGGCGAGGAAATGAAGGGGGATGCTACGAGGGAATACAAAGAGGCGATGGGGAAGAGCTTATCAACATAAGAGGCAGTTTCTGTTGGTGTAATAGACCTCAGGTCGATATTGACCAAACTCAAGTGACACTTGAGTAGGATTTTGATGTTTGACAATGTGTTGACCATTGTTTGACAATATAGTTTGACCATATATTGATCATATTACTAGTGGATAATTGGGATATCCAAAGTCATATATAAGAGATTATTTGGGGGAGATTGTTGGAGCAATCAACCTCGGAAGTCCAAGTTTGGATACTTGGCATGGAAAGCCTAAGAATGGTCTTGGCAATAGAAAGTCCAAGTATGGATGCTTAGCAATTGGAAAGTCTAAGAATGGTCTTGGCAATGGAAAGTCCAAGTATGGATGCTTAGCAATTGGAAAGTCTAAGAATGGTCTTGGCCACGTAAGTCCAAGTGTATAGTCTTGGCAGTGAAAGTCCAAGCATTGAGGCTTGGCAATGGGAAAGTCTAAGGATGTAGTTTTGGCAGCGTAAAGTCCAAGCATGTAGTCTTGGCGTCGTAAGTCCAAATGGATATTGGCAAGGAAGTCCAAGGGTAAAGTTTTGACAGCATAAAGTCTAAGCATATAGTCTTGGTGGTGTAAGTCCAAATGGATCTTGGCAAGAAAGTCCAAGGGTGAGGTTTTCGCAGCGTAAAGTCCAAGCATGTAGTCTTGGCAGCATAAGTCCAAATGAACCTTGACAAAGGACCCGGTTAGCATGACATAGCCGATAAAAGCACCTAAAGGCTAATGCGAAGGATGAAGAATCGCCAACTCGAGGGATCCCAGAGGTGTGAGGTTGATGGAAGTGGCTAGAAGGCTTAGGTCTAGTGTCACACCCCGAGAGTATGCCGTGCCGAAAATCAAACAGACGGCATCTCCCCTGTACGTGACAACATTTCGGGTTAATATAAGACCCGTAGGCCCACAACAACAACATAATATAAATATATCAACCACAGTGGAAATGTAAACCACATACCCACAACATACATACTAAAAACATACAGGTGTACACCACCTGACAAGTCCACAGTAATAAAACCATACATAAAGTATCGAACACAGAAATAAAGTTCACGACATCACGACAAAGTCCATAATAAAAACAAGTCCATAACATAATCAAAGTCCAAGACATAAAACTAATTCCTCGGGAGACTCGGAAAACAGAGATGGGATGGATCATCGGCTCAACTCCAAGTCGTCACGAAGACTTCTACCTGTTACCTGGGCGACAAAAAAACCCAGGGTCTGTGGTGGTGAGTAAAACTCAGTAGGTAATAAGATAGAACATGTAAATATATATATCAATATCATATGTCATTCAACAGTTTAATCTACTCGTACAACAGATATACATCAGCATAACAAGTATACATACATGCATACACTAAACAAACTGAACAACAAACGATGCTGACATACCTGACAGTCAGCTACTCTATCCTTATCCAACCTGAGCATATATCCACAACACAAGATATAAAAAATAATACTAACTCACACTACATCATGATATGGGTCGAGGGTATCACAGTGAACAACCAACAGGTATACAAGTACCCGACCTACTACCATACAGAAAATGCAATAGCATGTATGAATATGTACAAACAAATGTGACAAGCATAGTACATACAAATGCATCATCAAAGTGAGTATACATATAGACTGCATCTGTATGTATACTAATCACCATCATCCATGTATGCATATATATATATAGCAATATGCAAAACACTGTATGATACGACAATGCAGCATGCATGGTCATGCCTACGCACCCCTACTCGCTACCATGACCCCAGTGTGGCCTAGGTGGCACGACATGAAAAAAGTCCCAACTCACACCAACCACTGCTCTAGAGTGGCCGAGTGGGTAGTATGATCAAGTAGCATATGAGTGTAAAGAGCTCGCTACGCAACGGGGGTCCCTGCTGCTGGCCACTCCAACTGACACTACCAATAAGTGGTCGAGTACCACGCACCCAGAACAACTGCACGCAACTCTAACTACCATCGTCTATAATGATAGAGTGTGGCACAATAAATGCTCTTCCCTCACACCAGTTACTCCTCTGGGAGTAACCTAGGAGGCAAGATGACTAACGACTCTCTCAACCCCAAGGGAGATGATGTCATCAGTATGTATGCAATGACATGAAGGTACTATCCCACATACAAACATCTACCGTAGACTCTCTGCTCAACAGAGAGTCGTATCCCTTTGATCAGTACACTCTCTATCATAGAGAGAGATGTACTCAACTAATCATGGCAAGCTAGGACCACTGGTCCATAGCGACACACTATTCACGACTCACCTGACCATTTACACAGCACATGGTTGGTAAATAAGTATGCGACATATGGGTATTGGAATAACTCCTACATTTAGGGCATTACCTACCCACGGACGACCTTTTTGCCAATTTATAAATTGGGTCATCACCCGTACTCTAACATCTACACCCTACTAAACATCTAGGCCTATTTACATAACATCTATAACCCTAAATCATAATAAAAGAAATGTGATATCAACCTTTGAGTAAATATAGCCAACGACAAGTATCAAGCATAAGATAAATAAGAGCAGGGTCAAGATAATATAAACACCTAACATGCTCATATCTACGACTAAATCTAAATGCAATTACATCTACCTGACCAGGGTAGGAAATTACCCACCTATTGTAAATGCTCATAGTACTAGAGTCCTCACGTCCGCGGACCCGTCTCGTATCCACGTCCTACACATTTCAAACATTGTGGTTATGTTCAAGCATACAACAATATATATATAAATTTACTATTCTCTCGTTTCTATATTCGCGTCCTTTAATCGAATACAAATTAGAAACCCAAATAGCCAGACTTGACCATTTAATTTAAACCCATCAGTTTCAATTAGCAAAAGTGCTAACTTCCTCATCCAATTCTATATCCAACTTAACAAATTTAATCTCATAAAGATTTAACCTTTTACACCCAATCTATTGTAATAGTATCACCAACAAAATCAATTATAAATCTAATCCATAAACACAACACTTAAATTTACAGCTGTCCCATACTATAATTAACTCTAGAATTAACATCCATCATTCTGTTCACAACCAGCCAACTACAACACAACCTCCTCCATCAACCCTTTTCACCATTAACTAGATAAATCAAGGGAAACAATGAATGATACCCATAAATCAAAGCTGACCCATCGAGATAATCAAAAAATCAACAAGATATGAAATCAGGAAATACCCAAAATTGAGTCTAACGCTGAAACATACCTTCTAATCTCAACCGCATCCACTGACTCGAGTCCAACCAAAGGTTGCTGCAATGATGGGAAAAATATGCATAAGGATTTAACAAGAATTTGACCCACGATAGAAGCTCTCACAAAATCTATGGCAGCACCGCTTAATCGTGGATGCAATTCCACCGATTTGCTTGGACAGTGAGATCATCGGAATCCCTAAAGGAACAGAGTCCTACTGCCCAATGGCAGGGCGTTCAGCCGTGGTGGCAACTTCGCCACACCCTTCGTGCAGGAAAGTCGGCGAGATTTAGGGCGGCTAAAATCGGAGAGAAACTTGAAAAAGGGACACTTAGTGCCGGTAGAGAAGACTGACCTGCACGAAGGCAACCAACTGTGGTTGCGTCGTCGTCCTCGCGCCTGCTCAAGGTAGCCACTTGGAGCTGGTGTGGAATGGATTGGGATCCGGCGACGAAGATAACGACCGACGAGGAAAGAATCTCGCGCAGGGAAATATAGGAATCGCGACTAGGAAGGAGAAACACAGCAGGGATTAAGCCGACGGCGGGTGTTAATGGTTAGTAGCGTAGAACCGTTTCTGTAATGGAGCGGGTCGGGCTTGCAAATAAATGGGTCGGATTTCAGACCCATTAAGCCCCTTTTTAAACCCTTCTCCGTAAATAGTCTTAGAAATCTCCATTTAAGTCCAAGAAAATTTTTAAAAATTCCTGGAAAATTCCATAGGATATTCTCCTAATTACCCAATATTTTTTTTATTTTATTTTTTATGTGGTATTTTATATCTAGGTTATGGGTGAGTATTAAATATGAGGGGAGCATACTTGGATTAAATCTCATGTTTGAGGTTTACTAGTCGACTGGGGTTATGGACCAGTCAACCGGTTGAGTGTTTGATACTCGAAAAGCCTAGTTGACTCAGGCAATCGACTAGGGTTATGACCTAGTCGACTAGTCATGTATTCGACTGAGGCTCAACTGTCGACTAAGCTCTGGCACTCGACTGGGGTTTAGATCAATCGACTGACCTTGGGAAGTCGACTGCCATGTATGGGCAGTCGACTGATGTCATTGTAGTAGTCCACAGATTATTGCATAGTCGACTACAGGCCAGCAGTCGACTGTTGGTAAAGGCAGTCGACTGTTGAGGTATAGTTGGGCAGATTCCAACATGGATTGAGCTATTGTAAGACAACGATATTGAGTCCAGTCGACTGCTGGGTAAGAGCAGTCGAATATAATGCACAAAATTAGCCCAATATAGGTTATAAAAGGAGCAACAAATGGAGGATTTTTGGCAATGTTTTTCTTAGAGATTTGGAAGGGAAATTGTTGTAGCATTATAGACTTTCCAAGGCATCTCGAAGCAAGCAATCAAGTTTTGTAAAGTGTTCTTTACTTTTATTTTCGCTTCATTCTTGTATTTGGTTGTTGTACTTTTGTATCTTGTTATTTATTGTTGTAAACACATATTTTCAGATATTTCTCCACCTCTAGTGTCATACCAAGAAGGAGAATTTTGATATTAGTGGTGTGCATCACTAGAGCTCGCCCCGTGGAGTAGGAACCCCAGTTTCGAACCATGTTAAATCCCTTGTGTTTGTGTGCTTGTGCGTGTTTGTCTCTATTGTGCATTTTATTTCTATATTCCACTGCGCACTAACTTATTATAGACAAGCACACGATCCATCGAAACGATAAAAAACCGGTATTCACCCCCCCCCCCCTCTAGCACGACAATCGATCCTCAACAAGGGGTATCAGAGCAGGGCACTCTTCACCAGACTCATCACCACAAGAGCAATGCTAGTGGACATGGAATTGCCCAAATATGGACTAGGTCACGACACCACGGTTCCACCTTTCTTCAACGACGAAGACTTCACGTATTGGAAAGGTAAAATGAAGTATTTTCTTATGTGTGATATTGAAAATTGGATTATCGTGATGAAAGGTTTTAAACCCCCCCCCCCCCCTAGGACAAGAAGGGAAGAGTCCTCAATAAGAAGAAGTGGACCAAGGAACAAAATCGAAAGTACAAGGTAAATTAAAAGGTAATGTTAATTTTAGCTAACTTAACGCCTAGTGACATCGTGTGTAAACTATGAGATTATAAGGATGCTGTGGAGCAAATTAGTCAAGCTCTATGAAGATCCCTCACCGACACAAATAGTGGAGGAGTACTCATCCCCTCAAGCTCAAGAAGAAAGTGCATCATCATCCCAAGAGCTTAAGGATTCGGAAGTTAAGAGATGCCCAACATTCGGGTTGGTAGAGGAGGTTGAAGAAGTATCCACCTCTAGGATTGAGGGAGGAGGAGATTAGGCCTTCAATACCAGAGCAAGAGGAGGAACCCTCTACATCCAAACAAAGTGAAGAACAAGCTCGAGATCCTACAAGCACCATGGAATGCAACTCAAATGCATGTATTAAAAATAAAAATCATATAACATACTTTGAGTGTAGGGAAGTAGGGCATTATAAGAGTAAATGCCCAAAAAGAATCAAGAAGGCACAACCAACACCTAAGGAAAAGAAGAAAACCAAGGAGGTCGGAGCTCCAATTCGCAAGAGCAAGGAGCACATTATGTGTTTCAAATGTCAACAAAGGGGGCATTACCGAAACCAATGTCCGAGGCGGAGTTGCCCTAGGAAGGACAAAGTAGGGAGCTCACAAGTAGGGGGAGCTAAGACAAACCTTAAGGTATCATTTAATAATGCTCTTACTTTATGTAATGTCAAGAAGCATGCTAGCAAGGTATCACATGTTAATGATTTTCTTGCTACTGTTCATCATGATAGAAAGCATGCCAAAAATAAATATTTTTGTTTAGGGGCTAAATCATATGAAATTAAATCTAAGGACAAATCTAAGCCCATTACCTCTAAGACTACCTCACCTAAGGATAGGAAGGTAGAGAACAACAATTTAGGCATCAACCCTAAGAAGGGTAAGCTCATGCCTAGTAAGAAAGGGAATGCCTAAGGAAATAATGAAAAATCAAAATTTATGAAATTGGAAGAAGAAAATCAAGCTTAGAGGTCAAAGCTTAAGAAAATGGAAAAGCCCCTAAGAAAGATGGAGAACATGATTTTAGGGTCAAATGGGCAAGGTCTAGGTGTTGGTAGGAAGGAACCAACTAAGGACAAGAAAAGTTTGGGTCACAACCCTATGTCCAAGGTGGATAAGCCCTCTTACCATAGTGTTCCATTTAACTATGGAACAAACCATAGGTCTAGGAGAATCAACATCACAAGGGAAATCATTCCTAGAGTTGACCGTGTTAAGTGCCTAGTGGCTAAGGTTTCGAAGAAACCTAGAGAAGTTACTAATAAGGTTACAAGGAAAGTTATCCCTAGGATTAACCTTGAGAAGACCAAAATGACCAAGACTTCCAAGCTTAGGAGGGTCATTAGGAAGGTACTTAGGAAAGTCATCCCTAGCAAGTACCTAGTTAACCCAAGGAGCTCAAATATGTATTGGGTTCCTAAGAACATGATCCCTTCAAGCTAGATGGATTTAGGGTGTGCCAATCTTGAATGGATAGGTAGTTAACCTAACTATGATAAAGGTGACACTTTAGGCCATTTTTGAAGTATTATAATACTTTAAAAATGAAATTAGAAATATATCCTAAAAGATTTTAGGATGTGCCAATAGAAATTATGAAAGTTGAAAAATTTATCAAAATTGACACAATTAGATTTTAGAGTAATGGTGTGTCATTTTAAATTTTTGGCACACTTGGGAATTTAGCTATTATGGTGAAATGGAGTTTAATCCTAGTAAATGACAATTAGGCTTAAAATCTAGATATTCTTATACCTTTATATTTTATTTGTCATGCTTTGTTTGTCATATGTCATGTCATGACATCATGATTTATATAATTATTTAAATGTCATGATCATGCTTAGGGTAATATATGTTATGTTTGTATTTAGGTTTATATTTATGCAATGACATCATGATTATTGACAAATGTTTTAAATTATGCACATTTTTATGTCATGATCATCATTCATGCATTTAGGATAATTAAAATGAAATTAAGGACAATAGCATAATTTGAAGTCCCATGAAAAGGGAATTAAATAGAGTTACCTAGATAAACTGCATGAACCCTTAGATAAGGAAGAACAAAAATTCACATCTCACAAGAACTATAAGAATGACATGTGTGTATATTGATACACCCTAGACACATGTGAGATGTTAGAAAAATGGTTTAAGTTCAAAGTGTATAGATGTTGCATCTAGATGAACTCAAACTCATAACATGACATTAAGGAATCATAAGGAAAGCTAATATACAAGTCATATACATCAATCCCATAGACCATGGTTCAAAATAAGATTTTAAAATCATTTTGAAAAATCTTGGTAAAGTTTATCTTTTGATAGAAATCACCATTGAGAAAATTTGCACAAAGTAGACAAAAATATTGAAGTTATCAATGATTTTGAACTTTGTATCAATTTTGCAATTTAATGGGTATCTTATTATAAAAATATTTTTCACCCATCTATTTCATGTAAGTAATGTACGTATGAATTTTCAAGATTTTTAAAATTACATACAATTACTTATGAATTTTTGAAATTCGATTGAAAAATCTGATTTCTGAAAAATCAGAGTCTAGTCGACTGCTGCTTAGAGCATTCAACTAGTGATGGTGCAATCGACTGCCATGTTTGATTTTAGTTGAACAAGGTTTGTTTAACCATTTATCAGCAATGTTAGGTCATCCTAATGTCTCCTAACTCTAGGATATGCTTTGGAAAGCATTGGAAGGGTGAAATTATCATTGAAAAAGATTATGAGAGTTATTTAGGATGGAGTAACGAATTTTAAGGGAGGTTAAAGTTCAAGTTTAAAATTTTACCCTTATTTTTGATGATTTAAGTTTCCTATAGGCTTATGAACTCTCCAAGGACATTGTTGGTACAATGGTTAAGGGGAAGCAAGCCTTTAGGGGGAGTGTGTCCATCAAGGGATGATGGATGCAATTTTGATTACAAAGGGGAGAAATGAGGGTTTAGGTACCTTCATTATGGATTGTCTCTCATTTAGTGATATGAGATTTATCACTTGGAAGAGTGAAGGCATCCTAAATGACTTTAAACTAAGGGGAAGAATGTAGGATTTCATTAGGAGATGAAACATTGAAAACCTTGGCAGACATTTTGATGTTTGCCAAAGGGGGAGAAGAGAGTTTTAAATTAGGTAAACCTTCACTATGCTTTGGCATTGGAAGAATTAAGGTTGGGTTATTATTAGCCTAACTTAAAAGTATTGTCAAACATCAAAAAAGGGAGATTGGTGGTGCAATAGGCCCTCGGTCAATGTTGACCAAACTTGAGTGGGACTCAAGTAGGGTTTTGATGTTTGACAATGGATTAACAATGAGTTTACCATTGTTTGACAATATAGTTTTACCATATGTTGACCATGTGACTAGTGGATGATTGTGATATCCATAGTCATATGGGGGAGATTATTTGGGGAAGATTGTTGGAGCAATCAACCTCGGAAGTCCAAGTTTGGATACTTGGCATGGAAAGTCCAAGATTGGTCTTGACAATGGAAAGTCCAAGTATAGATGCTTGGCAATTGGAAAATTCACGAATGGTCTTGGCCACATAAGTCCAAGTGTATAATCTGTTAGGACCTATGCGCCCGCTAGAGGGGGTGAATAGCGATTTGATGCGTCGATGGAATTTGTTCGTGTTCGTCTCTACAAAACTTATTATGCGCAGCGGAATATATATAATAGCAATACCAAAAATACAGACAAACACAAATACACCAAGACGTAACGTGGTTCAAAACCTCAAGGTTCCTACTTTAGGGATTGAGCTTAAACGAGCTCTAGCGATGTGAACAATACCACTAATCAAATACTTCTTCTCGACAATAAGTAGGAGGCGGAGAAACCTCTTACAAGAGATTACAACAATAATACAAATGAACAACAAGCATATACAAGTAAATACAACAAAAGAATGTAAAGAACACTTTACAAACGATCTTTTGGAAGCTTGCTTGTTGATTGCCTTGGACTAGCCTTGAAGACCCTGATTTGCACCAGCAAATCGCTCCAAATTGCCCAAGAAAATCTTACCAAAATCCATCTCCACGAGCTTCTTTTATAACTTGCATTCAGGCTGAATTTTGCCTAGAAGTCGACTGATTGAGACCATCAGTCGACTGCTCCTGTAGTCGTTGTCTCACAACGGCCCGAGCCACGTTGGATAAGTTCCAATGGATAAGGCATCAGTCGACTGATCATACCCATTAGTCGACTGCTCGAGTCATCACTCGACTGTCAAACTCTAACAGTCGACTCGGAAACTTTCTGTCCCCGAATACTCGATCAGCAGTCAACTAATAACCATATCAGTCGACTGCTTAGGCCAACAATCGATTGATCACAATATCACGATCATTGCTCGCCAGCGATCGCGCTAATTATGGCGGATTGGCGCTAGGTCATTTCCTACAGTCGAACTCCAGTTGACTCCTATTAGTCAACTAAGAATAATATCAGTCAACTGATAACCTCATCCATGAGGTTTTAACACCAAGTATGATGTCCCCATACTTGCTAGACCACCCTTAGCCTAGACCTAAGTCTTCTAGCCACCTCCATCAGCTTCACGCCTATCGGATCCCTCCAAGTCATCCATGACTTGTTCATCCATACGCTAGCCTTCAGGTGCTTCCATCGACTATGTCATGCTAAGTTGATATATACCGCCGAGGCACATTGGGCTTATGCTGCCAAAACTCTCGCTTGGACTTTACGCCGCCAACCATTGGACTTATGCTGCCAAGACTCCACCCTTGGACTTTACGCTGCCAATATCACCCCTTGGACTTTCCAATTGTCAAGACTCAAGCTTGGACTTTCCCTTGTCAAGACCCATGCTTGAACTTTCCTTGCCAACCCATGTTAGACATTCCATGCCAAGTACATAAGACTTGGACTTCTCCCATGAAAATGATCAAACCATCGTCAAACATCAAAATCTCACTCGAGTCAAACTCGAGTCCAGTCAATCATGACCTGGGTCGATTGCACCAACAATCTCCCCAAAATATTTGTCAAACATCAATGTTAAACATCAAAACACTACTCGAGTCAAACTCGAGTCTAGTCAATCATGACCTAGGTTGATTGCACCAATATAATCTTGGAGCTGAAAGTCTAAGCATTGAAGCTTGACAATGGGAAAGTCTAAGGATGTAGTTTTGGCAGCATAAAGTTCAAGCATGTAGTCTTGGTGCTGTAAGTCCAAATGGATCTTTGCAAGAAATTCCAAGAGTGTAGTTTTGGCAGTGTAAAGTCCAAGCATATAGTATTGGTAGTGTAAGTCCAAATAGATCTTGGAAAGGAAGTCCAAGGGTAAGGTTTTGACAGTGTAAAGTCCAAGTATGTAGTCTTGGCAGCATAAGTCCAAATGAACCTTGGCAAAGGACCCGGATAGCATGACATAGCCGATGATAGCACCTGAAGACTAACACGAAGGATGAAGAGTCATGGACTCGAGGGATCTAAGATGCATAAGGTTGATAGAGATGGCTAGAAGGCTTAAGTTTAGGCTATGAGTGAGTATTAAGTATGAGAGGATCATACTTGAGTTAAACCTTATGTTTGAGGTTTACTAGTGGACTGGGGTTATGGATCAGTGGACTGGTCGAGTGTTTGACACTCGAAAGGCTTAGTTAACTCGAGTAGCCGACTAGGGTTATGACCCAGTCGACTGGTCATGTAGTCGACTGAGGCTCGACTGTCGACTAAGCTTAGCAATCAACTGGGGGTTAGACCAGTAGACTGGCCTTGGATAGTTGACTGCCATGTATGGCCAGTCAACTGATAACACTGTAGAAGTCCACAAATTGTTGCGTAGTCCACTAGCTAATCGACTACAGGCTAGCATACGACTGCTGATAAGGGCAGTTGACTGTTGAGGTATATGTTGGTCAGATTCTAACATGGATTGAGTCGTTATGAGACAACGACATTGAGTCCAATCGACTGCTGGGTAAGAGCAATCGATTGGAAGGCACAAAATCAGTCCAATGTAGGTTATAAAAGGAGCAAGAAAGGGAGGATTTTGGCAGCGATTTTCTTAGAGATTTGGAAGGAAAATTGTTGCTGCATTCTAGACTTTCAAAGGCATCTCGAAGCAACCAACAAGCAAGAAATCAAATTTTGCTAAGTGTTCTTTACTTTTGTTTTTGCTTCATTCTTGTATTTGGTTGTTGTACTTTTATATCTTGTTGTTTATTGTTGTAAACACATATTGTAAGAGGTTTCTCCACCTCCAGTGTCATATTGAGCAGGAGAAGTTTGATAGTGGTCGTGTGCATCACTAGAGCTCGCCCCGTGGAGTAGGAAACATAGTTCTGAACCATGTTGAATCCCTTGTGTTTGTGTGCTTGTGTGTGTTTGTCTCTATTATACATTTTATTTCTATATTCTGCTGTTCACTAACTTATTATAGACAAACATGAGATCCATCAAAATGACAAAAAATTGCTATTCACCCCCCTCTAGCGCGATAATCGATCTTCAACAATTTCTTCATAGAAGGAAAGGGAAAGAGATGGGGAATTAGGGTTTTGCGGCGTAGGAGTCGGAACAAGTGCTTTTAATGGCACATGGAAGGAGACGGTGTCAGAAGGATGTGACGAAGGTAAAAGTGATATTACTAATGGCTAGGAAGAAGTAGGGGCGGGGGAAGGAGTGGCAGAGGTAGGGGTGTCGATGGTCGATACAACTACTGATGAGGAGGGTCCGGTGGATATTCATGTGGCATCGACGCACTTCTTTTGAATCTTCCGGCAAGCAGTGCTCAACATGGTTGCCTTCATCTTTGAGAAAAAGAAAGTAAAGTTATTATACAAAGAAGGGAGGGGAAATTCTTAAGCCAGGTAGCGATGCCTGGGGGGGGTGCTTCAACACTGGAGAATTTGAAAGGGTAGAGGGGAGAAGCCAGGAAACCCTATTTAAGGAGCGGTGATGAATTCTTTATAAAAGGAAGGAAAATGGCCTACAATTGGGGTTGTTTTGTATACAATAACCGAAGCCCAAGTGATAGTAAGTTAATTGGTCAAGTTATCAATTTGTAACATAAGAAGCCCAATTCTGGAGTTTGGCGGCAAAAGATTTTCATAGAGGTTTTTTTGTACGGTCAACTGAGGCAATTCGTAAGCCCTCAGACCAATCCACATTCTTATAATATCTCGGCAGTGGGTGAAGTTTACTGTCTTCGTACTGTGGTGGAACAGAGGAGTCAGGTTTAAGGTAGGATTTACTTTAAAAGAACGACAGAGTATATGTCACGCCCCGAGAGCATGCCGAGCCGAAAATCAAACGGACAGCATCTCCCTTGTACGTGGCAACATTTCGGGTTAATACAAGGCCCGTAGGCCCACAATAACAACAACATATATATATGTATGAAAACAATCACAACAACATAACAAACTAACTACAACAACTACACAGCGGAAACATAAAACACAACAATATCATAACTACACAGTACATACCGGTATGACTAATACATCACAACATAACGGAATAGCGATAAAAATCCGAATCCACAAGTCCACAATACAGTACATCAGAAAAACTCCAAATACATAACACAATGTACAGAAAGCCCAAATACACAACACAGTATCAAGGGACTCCAACCACGCCTGAGGTAGTAGGTTGTTGCTGATGAGATAACCCAATCTTCTGTGCTGATCTCTGCTGTCGAGACGATGCATCTTCCTTCGAGAATACCACCGATAGTCTTCAACTAAGTCTTCAAAGTACACCTCCACTGTACTAGTTGCTCACAATAGTAACAGATGAACTGATCCAATGTATAATCTGACTTTACGTGTCTTCATGATCTGCACTGCACTCACACAATCCCTTCGAAGTCTTTGTTCTGATTTTGCTGATATCCATGAGAACATCCTTATGATCTGCGGTTGGTCTTCTATCATCAGAAAATAGCTCAAAGTCTATGACTCTGATCTTGCTCCTTTATCCAACAGTCGGAGACTTCTGACTCTATTAAGTTGACCTGCAATATTTCCTTACCGGTCTCCAACTCTTAAACCCTTGTACGGAGTCATTTCTAAACTCCTATCTCAATCCAATGTCTTCTGGCAGGATCTGGTAGAAGATCCCGACATCCTAATCCAACTATAAGTCAATAACTCTAGGTGGCTTAAATCATCCATTAATCTTCTTGAGCTATTAGGTGGTCGTAACCTCCGCAAGTCTCACGACTCTACACAGTACACTATTACTAACCGATCACCCTTTCTTAAAACTCAAGAATTCCTTACAATGTGTCACTAAAAGTGACACGGGGAAATACTCTCTTTCAACATTACTAAACCATGATCAAGTGATATATTATTTCCCGAAGATTATTTTCTACATTTATCACCAAATACCGGCTTGATCCCGATAATGGTATGCCAACAACTCTTCTTTCTCGGTATAACATGAGTTAGGTACTTAAAAGTACTCTCAAAGTTATACAACTCAGTATGAACAACTCAGGGATAAAATCCTTATGAAACACCGTAACCTAGCCTTCCGCTATCTGCATCAACAATAGTCTATTTGTCTTGTCCATTACACAACAGGTAATGATCTGACTAGCATAATTAGTCAAAATCTCTAAGACTGTAGTCTCTGATTTCCACAAGAAATGTGACGACTTGACCCCTATTTTTCGACTCGGTATCAGTTGGCTCTCAAAGGTAAATCACCTTTTCGACACAGGTTCAAGACTCACAGACTTAACAGATCGTTCCCGTGGTTAACTAATACCACGATTACGAATAATAACCAATTTACTGCAGGTTATTCCCTGTTATTAACATTAAAAGCATAGTCAACTAAAGCCGGGAATATAAACCCTAAAGGGCACTCCGATTGGTCGCCTCGGTGGACGACCCCTACTACAAGTCTGTACAGGTGTCATAACTCTATTGTATACACCTACTGATCAAGTTTAGATAAATATCTACTAAATCATAAATTATCAGGAATTCTTACCTCATGCTGCTTGGAGCTCAGGCCGCTGTCCATCTCATCTCAGAAAACCAAAACTGAATAAATCGACTCCCGAGAATCTAAAACTCGATGCAAAAACAATATTGTATGACATCGCAGAACCTAGGGCTTTGATACCACTAAAGTTGTCATGCCCCGAGAGCATGCTGAGCCGAAAATCAAACGGACAGTATCTCCCCTGTACGTGGCAACATTTCGAGTTAATACAAGGCTCGTAGGCCCACAATAACAACAACATATAAATATGTATGAAAACAACCACAACAACATAATAAACTAACTACAACAACTACACAGCAGAAACATAAAATACAACAACATCAAAACTACACAGTACATACCGGTATGACTAACACATCATAACATAACGGAATAGCGACAAAAATCCGAATCCACAAGTCCACAACAAAGTACATCAGGAAAACTCCAAATATATAACACAGTGTACGGAAAGCCCAAAACAAACACGAGAGCCTCAGAGGTGAGATGAGATGTCAGTCAACGGTGCTCCAAGCCGTCACGAAGACTTCTACCTGTTACCTGGGCGATAGAAAAACCCAGGGTCCGTGGTGGTGGTGAGTTAAACTTAGCAGGTAATATAAAAATATGTATATATGTAATATCACATGTAATTCAACAACATAATCTAGAGGTACAACAGGTATATCAGCATAGTATATAAATACAAGCATATACCATCTAACCAAATGAACAACGTAAAATGCAGACATACCTGAAGTCTGCTATGCTACTCTGATCCAACCTGAACATATATCCAACATATATATAACAGGAAGAGTAAGATCAACTCACAATATACTCAAGCTACAGGCCAAGGTATCTAATGGTCTGTCCAACATATATACCAGTATCTGACACAACCGTGTAACATATGCAAGAAGCATGCATGAATATGATGTACAATCAAATGCAGTAAGCATAATACAATCAAATGCAACATCAAATAAGCATATATATATAGACTGCATATATATATATATATATATATATACAAAGCGCCATCAGATACGGCAATGCAGCATGCATGGTCATGTCTGCTCACCCCTACTCGCTACCACAACCCCAGTGTGCCCTAGGTGGTACGACATGATAACTGTCCCAACTCACACCAACCACTGCTCTAGAGTGGCCGAGTGGGCAGTATGATCAAGTAGCATATGAGCGTAAAAAGCTCGCTACACAACAGGGGTCCCTACTGCTGGCCACTCCGACTAACACTACCAATGAGTGGTCGAGTACCATGCACCCAGGACAACTGCACGCAACTCCAACTACCACCGTCTATAGTGGTAGAGTGTGGCACAACAGATGCTCTGCCCTCACACCAGTTACTCCTCGGGGAGTGCTCTGGGAGGCAAGATGACTGACTACTCTCTCAACCCCAAGGGAGACTATGTCGTCAGAATGTATGCAAATGACATGAGTATGTTGTCACACGTACAACCATCTACCATAAACTCTCTGTTCAACAAAGAGTCATACCCATCTGATCAATACACTCTCTATCCTGTAGAGAGTCGTACTCAACTGATCGACAGACTCTCTATCCTATATAGAGTCGTACTCAACTGATCATAACTCTCTATCCAATAGAGAGTCATACTCAACTGATTGATGCACTCTCTATCCTGTAGAGAGTCATACTCGACTGATCATAAATCTCTATCCAATAGAGAGTCGTACTCAACTGATCGACACACTCTCTATTCTATAGAGAGTCGTAGGGTATATGTGATATCAACAATTGAGCATAAATACATCCAACGATAAGTTCAAGCATAAGATAATAAGAGCAGGATCAAGGTAATATGATCATATAAGATGATCATACATTTAAATCTGTATGCATTAAAACTACCTGACCAGGGTAGGAATTTCCCACCTGATATGTAGCTCGTGCTGATAGTATTTGCGTCCGCGGGCCTGCCTCGTATCCATGTCCTGCACATATCAAATATTATGATTAAGTGCAAGCACACAACGAACAATTGAATCGTCAACCTAATAACCACATAACTACAGCATAAATATCCATATCACTATGTAATCAGAGTTATTTCAGTCTTGATCCTCACCAACTCAAATTTCTTAACCTAAATCCACTGTTCAACAGTTTCTCATCTTCAACCCTAAATTCAAGCAACCAAGCAAGGAACAAGGATATTACCAGCTATTGGAGATGATTAATTCATAGATCTACCCTCGAACCAAAGATCTACATTGCTATGTTCTTTCCAGCCGTGATGACACCGTTGCCATCCTCTGGAAATCCCAAATATGAAAAATGGTTGGCTGTCGGCAGTACCCATCTGATCGACATCAACAAAAATTGCAACAAGAGAGGAAGAGATTGCGAAATACCAGGAATTGAAACTGCAACAATGACCTACCCTCCCTGTGCCAAACGCAGTTTCCGACCAATACACTGACCCGAATCCAATCGGTTGTGATGGGTGAAAGAGGCCGCTCATAGCGAGGATAAGCTGGGCACTGCGTCGAATTGCTCTCAGCGGCGGTTGGCTCTCAAGAGAACGGTGCAGCACGAAATCGGAGAGTCGAGAGTAGCGAGTTGAAAGAGAAGCCAGTGGTCGGAGGAAGAAGGACGACATCAGTAATGATCGGGCATAAGAACAGCGTCGATCGATCACCCGGAGAGTGAGATCCGACTCGAGGAAAAATCGACGGTAGATGGTTCTCACGGCGAGGGGAAGAGGCACCGAGTGCCGAGGAGAGAAATCGGCTGATCGTCGGCAGTTGCTGAATCGCCGAAGGAAATGGAGCAGGAGGAAGGGGTCAGAAGGCACAACTAAAGGCGACGATGGAGGCTGCTCGGTGACCTCGCTTCCGGCCGAACCTCCTGCAGAGAAGATGAGGAGGCATCGACAAGGTTGCAACTCCGGTGGCAGATCGAGCTTGGGCTCGGCGGCGACGACAAAGAGAAGGAGAAAGGCCTCTGGTCGCTTCGGAGACGAAGAGGGGCGATCGGCTGCGTCGCGAAGAAGAAGAAGAAGACGCGATGAGAGAAACAGGGGGAAGAAATCGCAAATCAGAAAAGTCGTGATCGGGAAAAAAATAAGGAAGAAGTCGATCGATGAGGAAAAGAAACTGAAGAAACGTCCGGGTATAAAAGCGACGATCAGCTATTTAAGGTGGTCGAGCTAGCCCAAGTCTAATTCAATCCCCTATTTAAGCCTTAATCTTCCTCCGATTCGATCATAGGAACTCAATTAAATTCCAAAAAATTTCTAAAAACTCCTGAAAAATTCCACAAGATAATTTATTAATTAATGAGGAATATAATTTTATTTTTTTTTCAGTATTTTACAGTATATTATTACTGTCGACCGAGATAGTTCGTAAGCCCTCAGGTTGGTCCACATTCTTATAATAGCTTAGTAGTGCCCCAAGCTTATTGTTCCCATGTGGTGGTGGAATGGAGAAGTCGGGTTTAAGGTAGGATTCATTTTGGCAGAATGGTGGAGTATATTACTACGACTAGTCGAGGCAGTCTATAAGCCCTCAAGTCGGTTAACATTCTTATTACAGCTCGGCATTGGTTGAAGCTTACTGTTCTCGTGTGGTGGTGGAACGAAGGAGTCGGGTTTAAGGTATAATTCACTGTGGAAAAATGACGGAGTATATTACTATGGTCGACCAAGGCATTCCATAAGCCCTCAACTCGGTCCACATTCTTAAACAGCTCAGTATTGGGCGAAGCTTATTGTCCTCGTGTAGTGGTGGAATGGAGGAGTCAGGTTTAAGGTAGGATTCACTTTGGAAGAACGATGAAGTATATTACTACGGTCGCCCGAGATAATTCGTAAGCCCTTAGGTCAACAATCCCTATGAGGTGGTGTATCAGAGAAGAGGAGAGGGGGGGTGGGGGGTAAGGTAGAAATCACAGGAGAAGGATGGCGGAACGTGTATCTCAATTAGCTGAGGCCATTTATAAGCCCTCAAGATGGTTTTCATTATTATGCAACTCAGCAGTCTACATTATATATATATAGATATATATATATATATATATATATATATATATATATATATATATATATATATATATATATATATATATATATATATATATATATATATATCTGGTGTGTCATTGAAGCTTATTGGCGAAGTTGATTATATCATCATTCCAGTTGTGCATGAAAGTAAATAATTCTAAGTATAATCTCCAAAAAGAGGTATGCGGTGTCAACTATTAGGGAAGAAACTTCTTGATGCTGGAAAGGAGACTTGAGAGAGAAGCGCCTACTAATTAGGGTTACCGAGTAGGGCGAGGAATTTAAAATCGGAGAAGACGACGAAAGTCATGGCAAACGTGTGGGCCATTGGGAGTTTAGGTGTTCAAATACTCTACCTAAGAGTATAAATGGGTTGGGTCTGCTAGTGGGATGCCTGGATGATCTATTCTGTCCAAGTAAAATGGAAGAGGTATATTTATCAAGACCCACAAACTAAGCCAAATGATGAGGTCCAGGAGGGGGCAGGGGCAATTGAAACTATCACGTTAGAGGGAGAGACATGGTGTTCTCATAATGAATAAAAGGAAGTGAGGAAGTTGTGTAGATGCACTACTAACGTCAAACAAGATGATTAGTCTAACTATTTTGAGGGAGTGACTAATGATACTGCAATAATATGATTAAATGGTTAGAAGACCGAGTCAAGAAAAAGAAGCTCGGGTGACTCGAATGGTGGGTCAGAAAGAAGACAACTCGGGAAGAGAGCCGAGTGTGGAGTCGGGAAAGAGACAGCTTGGGAAAAGAGCCAAGTGTTGATTTGGAAAGAGACAGTTATGGAAGGGAGTCAAGTGTTGAGTCAAAAAAGAAACAGCTCGAAAGTAGGTGGAGTGTCAAATTGGGTAGGAAACGGTTCGGGAGGTAGACAGAGAGTTGAGTCAGTGAAGAGACAACTCGAGAAGTAGATGGAGTGTTGAGTTAGAAAGGAAACAGGTTGGGAAGAAAGCCGAGTGTTAAGTCAGGAAAGAAATAACTCGGGAAGTGGGCAGAATGTCAAGTTGGGAACGACTTGACTTGAGAAATTAGCAAAGAGCTAAGTTAGAGAAAGGAATAATACGTTAGTTAAGGTGGGACCTAATGAAATATTCCCTTAAGAGTTTGTTAGAGTTCATTTATACACATCATCATCTTCAATGACAAATTGCAAATGCCTCATAGGCCCTAGAAAAAATTCCTGGCGATAGTAATTCTCAAACGACCTAACAACATCATCACCTTGATTGGTGTGGTTTTCCACGTGAACATTCACTCTCGAAGTTGGTTATGCCACAACTGACCCTAATGTTTCATGAGGTAAAAGGACGAGAAGGAGAAGGAGAAAAGAGGTGGGGGGAGAGATCTCTAGTTATTCTCACACTTACTGTTTTATACTACTACATTCATTATCTCTGCTACTATTATTTGTTTCTCTTCCTGGCACAAGCTCTGACTTAAGCATCGAAAGATCTGAGCCGGGAAATCGGTGGGCATCTGACCTGCATTAACTTTGACAGGAAGGGAACAAAAAGATTTACTATTGCGGTGGAAAGAACTCATCCTCGATGCTTAAGATCGAGGAAAAATAATCTGCTCCGCATCATAGATGATTGGACTTTGCATTATGTTTAAACAAGTAGTGAAAAAATTTGGTGCGCCAGTCACTATTCTTGAGGTAGCAACATTTAGCCTTCTACTAGAAAAAAGAACATTCAACTTTGTTAAGCAAGAGTGCCTTTCTTTACATGGTTGCAACCCTCTACTCACAACATCAAATTATTGGGTTCTATACAGTTGGTGTATTTCTTGTAGTAATCTGCAGCAATATATTTGCTTGTCTTACCTATGTAGAGATGTGTTTGAAATGGTCCATATTCAATTGTCTCAAAGGTTGCTTCAAAGTTTTTAGTTGGTGCAAAAGGCAATTCGTTCGCCCTTAACGCCCCCGTTAGTCGGTCCCACAATCAACACGAATCAGGTAAATCACGGGGAGCATATTACCTAACTAAGGTCTAGCGCGGCAGGAGGACAGACACCCCGAAAGACTTACAACCCCCGGAGATTGACCCTTACTTATTGATACAACTTTAGTGCTGTGCTAGCCACGAGGCCCTCCTGTGGGGACTGCTTCAAAGCTTTCAACTTTGTATAGAATGTGAATTGTTGAGTGTCATGCCTATCTTGATCATTCATCATGAACAATCTGTAAAAAATTCAAGTGCTCCACCCACATATTGAAAAACTAAAATGGAGTCCATCTTGATTCCTCTAACTGTAACAAAGATATCACACTTGGCAAATGATATGATAAGTATCTAGTTAGAAGAAAGATTGCTTGTCCAATCATTGATACTAGTAAAACCCTTTCTATCTTACACCAAGTCGAATTGTTTGTCCATATATAGAAGTAACATCCAACATATGCCATGTCGACTAATTTCAACGAGATGAAACAATCAACGATATCCTTTATCTCATAAGTAGATACTTCAGTGCCATTATATTTCTCCTCTTGACTCATCCAATGTAAAAGGCGTCTCTCATCCTCATTAACTTCTTCAATGAGTTGACTTTGTTGAATGGGTTGTGCCACAAAAGGAGGGTGACCAGTGAGTTCATTTTTTTTTTATCAATTATGCTTGTCTACAATCATTAACACAATAAAAAATAGAAAAAAAATAATAACAAAGAAAAGGCGAACACATGAAACTTGAATTTTTACTTGATTTGAAATCCTAGGTTGCTACACCACGATCTAGAATCTCTAGAGTCCTATCACAAACACTATTATTTTTTTCCTTAACGGATATCTTTTAATGCTCTACAATTGTATTGATGGATAAAAATGAGTATTTTAAGTATATTGTGCATAAGAGAAAATCCCTCCCCTCAGAGGCTCTCTCTCGTTGGTTCCACATCGAAGAGAGAGAGAGTAAATCACGATAAACCTTTGATCTTATCAATGCTTGACACATTGGAGGACTGGATCCCGCCATAGATGGGGATTGATCCGTGCTCTATTGTGCAACATTTACACTGTACTAGCTATCCAATTTTGCTTGTGGGGATAATATTTTAAGTATTAGAATATAGAGATGAACACTCTTTTAATATTATTTGAAAAAATGCATAATGATAATAAAAAATAGTCTTTTGATTTTTATCGTTTTATGTATATACTTTTTTAAACATCTTCTAAAATTTAATTAGTTTCAAACTATTTTTTTTAATTTTATGATTTTTAAAAATAAAATGTTGCTAATTTAAAAAGGATAAAATAGATATTTTAATAAAAAATTAAATAAGAAAATAGAAATTTAGAAATGTTTTAACATTAAAATGTCATTTTTAAAAATATTACATATTTGAGGCATTTTGAAATTTATCAAATAATAATAATAATAATAATAATTCGTGTCTGTCATTCTTTGTGTATAATTGTTAATTTAACGGTTTTTTTCTTTAGAATATGTAAGGGAATAAATCATGAAAACATAACATTTTAAAGGTGATTGATAAGACAGATCTGAAATCGTCTCCGAAATCGACCCTCGGCGTGACTCCCATCCCTACTTATCAGTTAAGTCGCCCTATTCGCCACAGAACCTCGCCGTTTCGGACGAAGCAAGGGCTTCGCTTAACCATGTTCGGGACCCCGTCGGCTTCGTCAACTCCGGCCTTCGGCACTCCTTCTTCCGCTCCTGCCTTTGGTTCTTCTCCGTCTTTTGGCACGCCTTCTTCCTCTCCAGCTTTTGGGGCGCCTTCTTCCGCTTTTGCTTTTGGCGCGCCTTCTTCCGCTCCTGTCTTCGGCACCCCTTCGTCCACTCCAGCCTTCAGCACTCCTACCTCAAGCCTGCCGTTCTGTACACCTCCTTCCACACCTGCTTTTGGTACGCCTTCATCCATGCTCGCATTTGGAGCGCCTTTGTCGGCGCCAGCCCCTTCCCCCCTTTTCCCACAGCAGTCGCAGCAGCAGCCGTTTGCAATCCAGATGGCCTCCCTCCCCTTTGGAAATCCTCAGATAACGACTCAAATGGCTCCCGTCACTCCCGTCCGGCTTTCCCTTGCTGATCGTGACATCCACGTCAGTGCTTCGCAATAAAATTCACTACGCTGTATTTATTGTACAAAAGATGGAGTTTCCAGGATCAAATCGTTCTAAAGACTACCACTTCTTGGTTTGTTTGCAGGCAATCATAGATGCTTACAAGGATGAGCCGGGGAATCCTAAGTACTCCTTTAGGGTCAGATGCCTCTTCTCCAGCTCTTCGTTTATTCTACTTTGTGTATTCATATTGCTTAATCATTTATCTATTTGATAAATTTTGCAGCATTTGCTGTTAAGCGTCACAGATCATGCCGCACGGGTGAAACCGTTTGGCGCATCTGATGTGAGTTATTATTATAATTATTTGGGTTTTTTTTTTCTTTATAGGCAAACCTATGGTTGTCAGATCCTAGTTCAAATGTTTAGTTCGGAATCACAGATTTCCTGGGCAGAGGCAATGAGGAAGCTGGAGGGAATGGACAGTTTAGATAGAGACAGGTTGTGGCCTCAACTTGTACAGGGCTTTAAAGATCTATCTGATCGCCTCAAGGTACAATGTGTCTTCTACAAGAGCTTATTATGCAGGATCAAGCTATTGTCGCAGTTCTTTTCCATAACATATTTTTCTTTTCACTAAATTGAGATCATATCCTCGTACTGTCATTCTTGTTCTAGTGTAACCAGCAATTGTTGTCAGACTTGATCCTTCCTTAGACATCTCAAATTGAGAATTATTGTTTTAGATTTATGTGTACCTAGAAGTTATGTTTGTGAGTCATGGAATTGTTTAAGGAAGCACATGCTTTCAAGTTTGCATTGTAGAAGTGTGGAAAATTTTAAGTGTGCTACATGTTTTTGAACTATATCATTATGAATACCTTGTTTGCTAACAACACCATGTAATTTAGGTGCATATGTGTGTACATTAAAAAGTCACCCTAGTTAGTGATAGGGGTGACCACGATTCGAACTGTGAATCGAACCAGAGCCGGTGGTTCAAAACTGAACCGAAACCACTTTTTCGGTTCATATTCAGGAACCATAATTGGAATCGGAGACATATGGTTTGGTTCTGGTTTTGGTTCCTAAATTTTTGGAACCATAATCAAAATCGAACCGGAACCGAACCGAAATCGGTTCTAGAATTGGATAAATTAAGTTCAAATCTTTTTTTTAATTGTAAAATCAAAGAATAAGATATGTAACATATTGTAATTATAAGGATGATAATATATATATTCTTTCTTTTTGATTTGTTGATGTGAATTTATTGATCAAATATATTTCAATGATAAATTTTTTTCGATAAATATTTGATTTAAAGAGTTTAGAGTTACATAAAATAAATAAATCGGTGTAAGTTCAATCTCCACATATAAAACTTGAGTTTAAATATAATTTAAATACAAGACAATTTAAATTAAAATAAGTTACTGAATTAATGAATTAAAAAATAATATAGTTAAGTCATCTATTAAAAAGGTGAGAGAATTAAAATTAAATAATTTAAATTTTGATTTTAAATGATTCGAACTAGAACTGAATTGTAAGGAACCAAAATCGTCGATAAACGGTTCGGTTCCAATTCCATTGGATGATGAACTGGAACCGGCGGTTCTAGAACCGGAACTGAACCGTGAGGAACCAGAATCGAAACTGTTGGTGAGCGGTTCGGTTCTGATTTCATTGTATGATGAATTAAAACTGGTGGTTCCAGAACCGTGGTCACACCTAGTCAGTGATACTATGGGCATATAGCTACAGTGGGAGAAAAGCTTTCACACATTGGACTTTACTGGGATGGAATGGATAGAGTTGCTATATTTCTTAAAATCGTTTCATATTCTATGACACTTGCATATGTCATTGATATTATGGTAATCTTAAGTTATACACATTTTGTATTGATGTGTGAATTCAGGAAATCACTAGATATATCCAAACCTTCAAATTTGCTGCTATGAATAGACAACTGAACTTGCACGAAGGCAAGGATGTCAATAAGCATTGGAATCTGGATCTTGATATTTTGTCATTCTATTGAGGAATCTTTCCTTTGATAAAAAGATGTCACTATGGTTGTTAAGACTATAGTGATGTTGCCTCAACATGTCTTCGTGCTGTCTTAAACTTCTACTTTGAATCATTTCAGGAGTATAATTTGCTTTAATTACTGACTGTGTTAGTTTGTTTATATTCCTTTGAATTATTTTGTTAGAATATGTTTGATAGGTTGTTAGGATCTTTGATGACAACTTTGATAATACATAAGAAAGGGGGAGAAATCTAATGTGGAATACCAATTTCTTGTCCACGTATCTTTGATATAAATGGGCTGTCACATTTAACGAACCCACATTGAATCATCAAAATACTGCTGATCAAAATGAACTTTCCTTGAGTAGTAGGATGTCCATCAACGAAATCCTTATGACTATCTGCTTATATTTTATGTAGAATTCAAATAGATTGGAGCAATTGCAGGGCGAAATAATTCAGATCTGTTTTTTCTGAAAATATCTACAACTTTGCACAAATTGGCTTACATTCTTGTGCTTCTAACCTAGAAAAATTTGCTTGTAGATGATATAATGTCTTTTGATAACCTTCTCATGCATGAAATAATGGAAAGTGGATATATGGTTTTGGTGAAGTGGAGAATCAGTTGATAAGAATTACCTTGGTTTTATAGAAAAATAAGCCATCATGAATTTTCCACTGAGACTACTTGTTTAGACTGAATTACTCTTATGAATTATATCATCATATGCTCCTAGACAACATATTGTAATACGAGGAAAATTCTGAATTGAATTTTAAGAATTTTTTTGAAGGTTTGGCTATGACTTATGCTTGGGCCTTCCTCTCCATGTAAGTTATAAATGCCCCAAGTCATACCTCTGCCACGATTTTGTATAACTCATGCCAGGTTGTGATAACTTCTCTTGCTCTACTGGCTATCTGCCTCTAACCTTCTTAAAACTCAGTTGTCTGCTTGAAATTGTCTAGAAGTACTTTAACATAAATGATTTATAAGAAATTTAAAATTTTCTGATTTGCACATTCAATCACCTTGGCTTAACATTTCGATTATGTACCCTAACACTGGCCTGTTTAAACTATGCTATGTTCCCCAAGTGTGGTTTTGAATTGACTCGAGTAAGTCCAAGTTTAGATGCAAACTTTACTTGACTTCCTCCTGAGTAAAGTTAATGATTGTTAATTCTATCGATTGATGCCTTTGAATTAATGACCAAATTAAAGGTGACTTCTATGTTGGGACCAGCCCCATGCTAAAATCTCTTCTACTCAACTTGTTTTGAAGTCAGTCATCCTTTTCTCTAATGCCAGTTAACAAGTCAATCTTAAATCAACATTGTACCTTGAATAATACTTATTGAACTTGATGCTACTGATCTCAGTCCCAATTTCTGCTATTAGAACTCTTGAGTAGTTCAAATCGAGTTATAAAGGAATTTTCTATTTGGTTTTCTATGATAAATAGGGCTGGCTTTGTTTCTATTTATTTAGAAAATTGAGACTTTCCTTTGACCAATCAATTGTCAACACTGATAGTTGAAGTAGCTTCTCAGGCTATCTTAGCAAATTTCTGATGGAACTCACACTTCCTGTTGAAAGAAAATCAAGTTTCAAGAAATAGAATAGTGCTGGAAAATCAGAGTAGTGTGCTGGAAGAAATCAAGTTTCAAGAAAGAGAGTAGAGTAGTGCTAGAAAATTAGAGTAGTGCTGAAAGAACTTAATGAGAAGTCAAAGAGTTATGTCCTGTTCAACATGTGTTGAGGGTTTGTAAATCATTTAATGCATTTAACGAGTTATAGGGAGATGAAAGAATTCATTAACAAGTCTAGGAATTTTAAGCTTATTTTTGTTTTGACAGGAAGGGTTTCTTTTAGTGAAGAAATGGGATTATCAATTTAGGTCTGGAAGTAAAGTCCTATTCTAGGATTGCTTCCCAGAATTATTTTGTTTAAAAATTAGAAGATTTGGGTTTTGAGGAGTCAGCTGGCATTTTCTACTACTGTGTTTCCTGCGAGGGGACAATCTGCCATCAATTTATCTTGTGGTATTTGAATCTATTTATTAAAGTTTTATTACTAGTCTCATTTTCTTTGAGATATTTTCTATGCTGAATGTTGAACTTCTCTACCGCTAAGCTTTGTTTTACATCAGATTGGTGTGAGAGCAAGTTCTTTCTTTGGAATTGTTAAAGCAAATACCTTGGCTATCAACGGCTAGAGGTGATGCCTGAGTTGTTGAAAGAATGTGAATTTCATAACTCAAGAGATGTTTCAGATGCTGCAAGAACAGGTGCAGAACCTTTACTGCCATGATTGAATAAGTCCTTAATATTCAACGGAATAGTAATGGAAATGTTGCTTGTCATGGAGATTGGGCAGAAGATATGATCAATCAAGCATCTGACAAAGATTGCCATAGTTCTAGTGAAGATGGCACTGATTATGCAAGAACAGGTGCAGAACCTTACTGCCATGATTGAATAAGTCCTTAAATATTCAATGGAATAGTAATTGAAATGTTGCTAGTCATGGATATGGGGCGAAGATACGATCAATCAAGTATCCGACAAAGATAGCCATAGGTCTAATGAAGATGGCATTGATTATACTAGATAGCCTGTTCGTTGTGATAGGAGACCACAACATTGGGAAGATCACATAGTATGAGCCTAGCAAAGTACCAAAGATTATGATGAACAAGTTCAAATTTCTGAATTTGATGGTGAAATGAAAGCAGATTACTTTCTTGACAAGATGGATGACATTGATATTTACTTTAATTGGAAAGAAGTACCGGAACAAAGGAAAGTAAAGCTTGTTGGAGGAAAATTGAGGGGATTATCCTCTATTTGGTAGAAGCATTACCAAAATGATTGAGAAATTGGAGATAAGGGAAAAATAAGATGGGATTAGATGAAAGAAAAGTTGAAGGCTTAATTTTTCCCTTGAGATTATGAGGAGACAATGTATTAGGGTACAAAACCTATGGCAATGAGAGAACTTTGTGAAGGAGTATAGTCAGGAGTTCTATAAAATTACATTGAGAAATTTTTTGAAGAGAATGTGTTGGCCGCTATGTAAATGGTCTTTGTTTACCAATGTAAGACGAAGTGACCCTACACCAATCATTTAATGTGAGTGATTTTTATGGACTGTAAAGGTTAAAGCCCAACTTAATTGAGGTCTTCCAAGATGTTTGGAGTGGATCACAGTGTTTGTTCAACAAATAAAGCTAATAACAACATTCATGGAGGAAAAACAACAACCGCCTACACAACTAATTAACACCCGTACAAAGGCAACTTAAACAAGAGGTAAATACTCAGAGGGCATGGGATAATCAAATGCTATATATGTTTAGAAATTGGTCATTGATCCAATGAATGTCCAAAAACAAGAATTGATGTACAAATTAATGTTGCTGAAAATGTTAACAATGAGGAACCTGTAAACAAGAATGAAGAAAGGCAATATACAGAAGAGGCTAATGTTGAAGAAGAAGAAATCGAATGTGAGAAATTTGGTGATGTTTTTGGTGTACACTGAAGAATGCTCGTTCCACTTGCCATTGAAAATGATGATTGGTGTCGCAAATATATTTTTCAAATTCATTGGTGTTCATCAGAATTAGAGAAAGGGATGAATGGAAAACAATGTTAAAACCAAGGATGTGCTCTTTGAATGACTAGTCATCCTATTTGGTCTTATAAATGCTCCAACCACTTTCATGAGATTCACAAACCAAGTTCTTAAGCCATGCATTAGGAAGTTTATAGTTGTGTATTTTGACAACATTTTGATCTTTAGCTAAGATTCCAAGACACATTCATGACTTGAGAGTTGTCCCTAAGCTTCTAAGGTAGAACCAACTTTATGCAAACACAGAAAAAAAACTGTGATGGTTGATAGGTTGGAGTTTTTGGGATTTATTTTTTCAAGCTAGAGGTGTTGAAGTTGATCCAACCATGGTGCAAACAATCATAAGCTGGTCCACTCCTAAATTGCAATTAAAATTAGAAATTTTAATGGTTTTTCTACATTTTACATGAGGTTAATAAAAAATTTCATCTCTGTGCTGGCTCCAATTACTGAGTGCCTCGAGGAATGAACAGCTGGAATTTACAAGCAGAGGAGAGCGTCAAATTGATCAGAATAACTAAACCACCGGTCCTAGCTCTTCTAGATTTTGGCAATCTTTGAAGCAAATTGTGATGCATCAAATGTGGGAATTGGAGTCCTTTTAAGTCAAGAAGGACATGCAATTGTTTTTTTAAGTGAGAAACTCAATATAGCTCGAGAGAATTACTCAACTTATAATGTTGAATTTTATGCTATTGTTCAAGCTTTCATTCTCCATTCTCATCATGGAGCTTTGAATTTTTTCAATTCTCAAAAGAAGTTGAGCCAAAGACACACGAAATGGGTAGCATTCTTGCAATAATACACATTCATGCTGCTGCGACACAAGGCTAGATGTCAAAACAAAGTGGTTGATGCATTAAATAGAAGTGTTTATTTGCTGGAAACAATGACCACCAATGTTGTGGGGTTGGAAGTCATTAAAGAGAAATACAAGGACGACCCATATTTTGATGACATTGGAAATGCTTGAAGCTAGAGAAAGTAAAGTCTGTGTGAAATTTGTTATCAACAATGGATTTTTATTTAAGGGTGTTAAATTATCCATTCCAGAAGGCTCTTGAAGGGAGTTGCTGATTGAAGAACCGCATGGTGGTGGTTTGGGAGGACATTTTGGTAGAAATAAGACACTAGATTTGGTAGCTGAGAGATGCTTTTGGCCTAGCTTATGCTGAGGTGTATATAGACGTGTTGAGGGGTGTCGAACATGCCAAGATTCTAAAGGTTGATAGCAAATTATTAGTTTGTACACTCCTTTACAAGTACCCACACCTCCATGGACAGAAGTCAGTATGGATTTTTTGTTAGGCTTGCCATAGACAAGGGGTATGGATTCAATGCTGGCTATTGCTGGTTGTTTCTCTAAAATGGTGCATTTTATTGCTTACAAAAAGGTCTTGAATGCAATGCACGTTGCAAATTTTTTTCTTTAGAGAGCTGGTTCGACTGCATTGTTTGCCACAAACAATTACATCTGATGGGGATGTAAGATTATCTAAGTCTTTTTGGACTTTGTGGAAACCAGTGACTACTAAGGTGTAATACAGTAGTGCATTTCATCCACAAACAGATGATGGTCAGACAGAAGTGGTGAATCAGAGTTTGGGCAATTTGTTAAGATGTTTTGCCAAAGATAACATTAAGCAATGGCATCTTTGTTTGGCATAAGCTGAGTTTGCTTATAATAGTTTTGCAAATAGAACTGTAGGGAAATGCCCTTTTAAAATAGTGTGGGCATGTTCCCAGTCAAATTATAAACTTTGCTAATGTATCAAGTCAGCCACGTGTTAGAGATGATGTAATTGCTTTTGCAGAAAAATCGAAGGAAATTCAAGAAAGTGTTGACAAAGATTAATTGAGATGAACCAAATTATAAAGAAGCAAAAGATTAACATAGCTGGTTCAAAGAAAACCAAGTGGGAGATTTTGGTGGCGTTCCTATGAAAAGAAAGGTTTCCTGCAGGTACTTATCACAATTTGAAAAGCAAGAAGATAGGTCCATGCAAAGCACCATACAAAGTACCATGCAAATTTAGAGAATATGTTTATGAAATGGAGCTTCCTCAGGATATCTCTTATATTTAATATACCTGATCTTGATACCATGGAAGACAACAAATTTTAAAAAGAGATTAAAACAGATTCTTAGAAAAGAAGGTGAAATTATTGTAGTAGTTATCCAGGTGCGAGAGACGAAAACTAGATCATCTGGTTCATATTTTCACTTTCTTGTGAAATGGATGGGGAAATCTGATTGTATAGATTGACACTGAAAAGTGCCAAGCAGCATAGATATCAACTTGCATGGAGTTGAGTTTCTTTCACTGGGGAGAATGATGAGAAAAAAAATCACTGGAAGGAATATTTTGCAAACCATTTAATGATTTAATATTCTGGGAGATGAAAGAGTTCATTAATAAGATTAGGAACTTTAAGTTTATTGTACGTCTCCTAAGTTTTTGTTTGGACAGAAAGGCCTTTGTTTAGAGAAGAAACTAAACTTGCAGTTTAGGTCTGGAAGCAGTCTTATTTTAGGTTTTCTTCCTAAAATTATCTTGTTTAAAGACTTGGAAGATTTGGGTTTTGAGGAGTTGGCTTGGGACATGCACTAGAGGACAATCTGCCATTGATTTATATTGTGGTATCATAATTTATTTATTGAAGTTGTTGTTTTACATCTCGTTTCATTTTCTTTGAGAAGATTTTTAGGCTGAGTGTTGCTCTTCTCTACTGCTGTACTTTGATTTACACCACTTCCTCATAAATTCAACCACCTTGGTACTCAAGTGTACAAAAAGTAACCTTAATTTTGAATACTAAGTTTATTGTGCCAATGTTTCCGTCCCCTTCATGCACTTTTTGTGACAGTAGTAAATCCTTCTTTGAATTGTAAACTTTTTAAACAAACTTGCCCCTTCTAGCAGTTTGCCTTTCTGCAGGCATGCATAGATCTCATCTATTCTACAACAACACTCTTTTAGTTCAATAATTAAAGATGACCTACATGATTTCCTCTGATGCCATAATTACAATTTTGGAAAGAGAATTCCTTTTGATTTTAACTTAAGAATATGCATGATGTTAAAGGATTAGAGCCACTCTCTCAATTTCAATTTTTGTGTTTCTTGCAAGTGGGCTGGCCTAGTAACATTTTTAGGCTCAAATTCTCACACTTGTTTCACCATTAGTTAGAGTCAATAAACACGTTTGTTTTGTCATCGACTTTAACGCTAGATAAAACAATAGTTAGACTTGCTATGTTATATGGAGTTGAATATTAGACTATGACTCGATCACATGAATAGAAGATGAGAGTTGCAACTCTTGTTTACTCTGAAAGATAGATCGAGGAAAGAAAGGAATTTCAAATGGAAAAAAATCTCTAGGGAAAGAGAAGAGAAAAGAAAAAAAAATCTTTGAACAAGATAAAAGATTACTTGAGGAAATAAGGAAACGAGGGAAAGAGAAGAAGACAGAAAAAAAATAAAAAAAATTACTTGTTCGCGGTAGTGATGGTGACCGATAGTGGCAGTGGCAACGACTGGCGGTTGGTGGTCGCTGTCGCTGTCGCTTACCCGATGTGGGGAGGCTCCACCACGACAGTTGCTTGGGCAAGGTGAGATTGCCCTACGTGGTCGGTTAGCCGCATGGAGCCGTCCTTGCAAGTCATATAAAAGGATGATTTAACTAAGTTTGCAGTCTTCGATGGACATCACGAGCTTACAAGAGCAAATTTTTATTGATCGGAAAAAATTTAAAAGGAAGGGAAAGGTTTTTCGTCCGATTTGAGTAGAAAAAAATATAACTAAAGAAAATAAAATAATCCATCGACGGATGGAATCTTAAATCCGTCCGCCTATTAGGTAAACAAAAGAAGGAAAAATAATTCCTCTTTTTTTTTTTCCGAAGTAAATGAAGGAAATTTTTTCACTGCGGAAGTTTTTCCACCGTTTTTATTTCTTTCCTCCCAAGTAAACAGAGCTGCAAAGATGATGATGTTGACATATGATGTGTGGACATACGAGGATTGATAATATAAGAAATGAATACTTTAGAGTGAAAGTTAGAGTTGCACCTATTGAGGGAAAACTCTAGGAGACACGTTTAAAATGGTATAAACATATACTTAGATGATTGGTAAATGCTCCAGTTAGGCGATGTCCAACTATTACAAATATACAATCAAATGAGAAAAAAGAAAATCTAAGAAGACTTGATTAACAACGATAAAATGAGATAAAGTTTATTTAAATATAGATAATAATATAGCATGAGATAGAGTCTAACGGTGTATAAGGATTTATATAGTTGACCCATCTAGTGGGATAAAATTTGATTGTTGTATCAACTTTAAAGCTAGAGTTAACACTATTATTAGAACAACGAGGGTTGTCTCTCATTGTTGATCCTCACAAATTGAAATTTCAATGCCTTCTCAACAAAATTTCCCTTTGTGTTAACCCATACTAATTGAGCTTCCTTGTTAGTTTTGGTGGCTGATAAATCTATAGTTTAACAATATTAAATTGTCTCTATTCAAACTCTTCCATTAGCTTTGTCATCTTTGCAATAAAGTTCATCGCCCCTGATAATAAGACTGGAGCTTCTTGCAACTACCAGTGAGGCATAGTCCAGTTTCTTTACTTGCGAATATCTCAGTTTGGCCCTTTTTATGCATTGACTTGCGGAGTAAATGAGCTACATGAACCTTTTTTTTTTCTTCATAAATGACAGTCAATGCACATTGAAACCATGATAAGTAAATTATTGGCTTATCCAGTACATAACCAAACTAGGTTTGGAAGTTCGCTCAGAACTTATTTTAACCTTTTAAAAGTATTTACTATTCAGTTCCTTATTCAAGCTGCTTGGTTTCAATCCTTTCGCTCTCCATTCAACTTTTGCACATCAATCTTATTAACAAAGGCCTTCATGTGCATCACAGCTCTTCAATACTCTTTTGATGCACCATGAATGCGAATTTCTAGATTTGACTCTAAACGCTTCAAAGGGTTTTACTTTATTAGTGACTCCCCAAAGGCAACTCCGTCCATGATGAGTTAATCCTGTCATGACCGGTCTTAAGCTCAGATAAAGGAGGAGGATTGCATTAGATTGCCAGCTAAGATTAAACTAAAACAAATGTTTAATGAATGAATCATTTAACTATTGTATTAATGCTAGGTTGTTCTTTGGAAGAAATGTATTATAAAGTTTGACTGTAATGTCTTGGCAAGGACCGCTACATCTCCAGAACTCGGGTGTAGCGATAAATATGCAAGAGTTTGCATTGCAGGGTCCGATTGTAACGTATTAGCAAAGACCACTATATCTCTATAAGAACTTTGGTGTAGTGTTAAATAAACAAGAGTTCTCAAACCATAGGTTGGGTAAAAACAAATATTATAGAAAAACTAATAGTCTAAGATTTGGAACATGGAACACAGGAACCCTCACTGGTAAAACAATTAAGATAGTAGATACAATGATTAGGAGAATAATTAGTATTTTGTGTATACAAGAGAAAATGGATAGGCGAGAAGACAAAGATGATAGAGAATTCGGATTTTAAGTTATGGTATACAGGAAAGAGTAAAACAAAATATGGAGTGAGTATTGTTGTAGATAGTTCATTAAAGGATGAAATTGTAGGAGTAGTTAGAAAGGAAGATAGAATTATAGCTCTCAAGATAGTAGTGGAGAAAGAAACTAGGAATGTAATTAGCATATATGCACCTTAAGTAGGATTAGATGAAGGTACCAAATCAAAGTTTTGGAATGATCTAGATGAAGTATTACAAAATATTCTGTCAAATGAAATAATTTTAATAGGAGGCGATCTAAATGGATATATTAGAGTGAAAAATGAGGAATATGAGAGGGTGCATGGGGATTGTAGGTTTGGAATAAGAAATGAAAAAGGTAAAACTATATTGGATTTTGCTATAGCATATGATCTTATACTAGAAGGGAGCCTTGACACAACGGTAAGGTTGCTGCCTTGTGACCAAGAGGTCACGGGTTCAAATCCTGGAAACAACCTCTTGCAAAAAAGCAAGGTAAGGCTGCGTACAATGGATTCCTTCTCCGATACCCTGTATGGCGGGAGCTTCGTGCACCGGGTTGTAGTTTTTTATATGATCTTATACTAGCTAATACGTCTTTTAAGAAAAGAGAATAACACTTTACCACGTTCAAAAGTGGGAATAATAAATCATAAATTGACTTTCTTATAGTTAGGAAGAGGGATAGAAAGATTTGTAAAAATTGCAAGGTCATCCCTGGAGAAAGCTTAACTACCCAATATAGGTTAGCAGTGTTGGATATACGTCTCAAGCATAGTATCAATACAAGAAAAATATGCACCGACTCCTAGAATTAAGTGGTGGAAGTTAAAGAACGAAAAACAAAACCTATTTAAGGAGAAGGTAGGAGTATAAGTACGGTGACCTAATACGACATGAGATAAGATGGTGTCAAATTTGAAAATAGTAGCCAAAAGTGTACTCGGTGAGTTAAAGGGGCATGCACCACCAAGTAAGGAATTTTGGCGGTGGAATGAGAAAGTAATAGGAAAAAGTGCAGGAAAAACGAACGACCTATAAGGAATTATATATTTGTAAGAATAAGGAAAAATTAAAAAAATATATAATAGCTAAGAAAGAGACTAAGAAAGCAATAAATGAATCTAAGAATGAAACTTTTGAACAGTTATATCGAAAATTGGATACAAAAAAAAAAGGGAAAAAGATATTTATAGAATAGCTAAAGTGAGAGAGAGAAAGACAAAAGATCTTATCCAAATAAGATGTATTAAAGATGAATACAATAGAGTACTAGTAAATGATGGAGAAATAAAAGGTCAGTGGAAAAGGTATTTTCATAACTTTTTAATGAAGGTTTAGATAACCAACTTAACTCAGGTAATTTAAGTAGGTCAAATGAGTATAAAAATTTAAATTTTTATCGTAGAATTCAGATTTCAGAAGTAGAGTAAGCTTTAAATGAGATGAAAAATGGCAAAGCCGTTGGACTAGATGATATTTCGATAGAGGTATGAAAGTATCTGGGGAAATAAGGTATTGAATGAGTTACAAAATTAATTAAAACAAAAAACATACTTGATCAATGGAGGGTAAATACTTTAATTTCCTTATATAAGAATGAGAGAGACGTACAAACTTGTGCAAATTATAAAGATATTAAATTAAGGAGTCATACTATGAAACTTTGGAAAAGAGTAATAAACAAAGATTAAGGAAGGAGACCACGGTTTTCGAAAATCAATTTGGGTTCATGGCTGAAAGGTCGACAATAAAAGAATAGAAGTTATATATCTTCTCAGACAACTAATTAAAAAATATTGAGAGCAAAAACAATATCTACATATGGTATTCATTGACTTAGAAAAAGCTTATGATAGAGTTCAAGAGAAATTATATAGAGAATTATAGAAAAGAGAGGTGTTAGCGTAACATATATTGAACTAATTAAGGATATATATGAGAAAGTAACGACCAGAGTGAAGACTTTATGTGGATTAATTGAAGCGTTTTCAATAAAGATAGAGTTACATCAAGGATCAACTCTAAGTCCTTATCTTTTTACACTAATCATAGATGAACTCACTGGATATATTCAAGACTGTACCGTGGTGCATGTTGTTTACAGATGATATTGTTTTGGTAGATGAGACACGTAAAGAAGTAAATGCTAAATTAGAATTTTGGCGGAAAATATTAGAAGTGAAAGGTTTTAAGCTTAATAGAGTAAAGGCGGAATATATGGAATTTAAATTTAGCAATATTAAATGTAATAAGACAAATGTTAAGATAGGAGATGACGAGTTGTTTGGAACTGAGAGCTTTAAGTATTTATGATCATTTTTGCAAGATAATAGAGGGATTGAGAGAGATGTCTTACATAGAATACAAGCGGGGTGGTTGAAATGGAGGAGAGCATTGGGTGTTTTATGTGATCGTAAAGTACCTCTAAAACTTAAAGGGAAGTTCTACAAAATGGCGGTCTGCTATGTTATATGATGCTGAGTATTGGATTACGACTCGAGCACATGAGCAGAAGATGAGAGTTGTAGAGATGATGATGTTAAGGTGGATGTGTGGACATACGAGAATTGATAGAATAAGAAATGAGAGTATTAGAGAGAAAGTCGGAGTTGCATCTATTGAAAAAAAACTCCGAGAGACATTTAAGATGGTACGAACATGTACTTAGACGACCAATAAATGCTCCAGTTAGACGATGTGAAACTATAACAAATACACATATCAAACAAGGAAGAAGACGACAAAAGATTCGGTTAGCAATAATAAAATAAGATAAAATTTATTTGAGTATAGATGAAGATATAATTGGGTATAGAGCTCAATGATGTAGAAGGATCCATATAGCTACCCCACCTACTGGGATAAGACTTGGTTGTTGTTGTTGGTTGTTATTATAGTGATTCCCTAAAGGCATGTTTCCTTCCGATCATATACATTTCCAAAAAGGTTGGAACCGCCAACCTAGCGGCCTTCGGCCCCCCGTCCCAAGGAGAAATCGCGAAGGGGTAAACCGGCGTACCAGGGATATTACCTATGGTGGGCCTATGACCTTTGGTATGGTACACACAGTAAGGAGGATAAATCCTCTCTCCCACCAGGAATCGAACCCCAGCCCTCATTTCCAAGCTACCTCTGCCTTAACCAATCCGCCATCCCCGTGGGGACCTTCCGATCATATACATGGTCATCTTTAGTTTTGCTTTCCACCACTGTGCCATTGATCCATCTTTTCATATTCTTTTCAACCTTTAAATTAAGCCTTCAAACAATTTTTTTATTAAACTTTAGCATATAACACCTGCATTTTTCAAACCAAAAAAGACATTTTTATAGTGAAAAATATCCTTGGAAATATGGAAAAATGTTTCATTTTCTATTACTTTGAGAATCTTATTGTATAAAGTGAAAACATCTAATTGCTCAATCCTACTCTGCTATCTATTATTTGGTAGATCCTTGGTAATTAAAAATGATCGTCTAGGCCAAGGTTTAAAATTTTGAGTTATGTCGGAGTTTCGATTTATGATTGAAACGATGTGGTTTCGATATCGTACCGTGCTAATACAATTTTAGCGCTTTTTAAAAATAAAATATATTAATTAAATTTTTTTATTAATATTTGATTGTTGTAGATACTTTTTCTAATAATTCATCTTCACCTTCATCTTTAAAGAGATTTTTTCCCCTTAGTTCATGTAACAATTCTTAGTCTTTATTGTTTATTTTGTAAATGCACGAAGAAGGAAAAGAAACAAAAATAAGAGAGAAAGAAATTATTGGAGGAAAAAAATCATTTGACAAAAAAAATTAAAAAAAATGAAAGAGGAAAAAAATTAACTGCCCTAGGTCTTACTCTAAAAAAAAAAAGAACAGTTCGGTGTACGAAGCTTTAGTCATGCGGGGTTCCAGGAAAGAGTCTATTGTACGTACATTACTCTATTTGCAAGAGACTATTTTCAGAATTCGAACTCATGATCTTTAGGTTACAAGGCAACAATTTTACTGTTGCATCAAAGCTCCACTAGATCTAAGATAACTACTCTATATCTTCCTCTCTAGACCTTATAAATTTCCTTAAAATAAAATACTTGAATCCAAAAGAAAATAAAAAAAAAAATAGCCATGACCATGTCAAACTGAGGCAGGTGAGGTTGTGGTAGCCTTGCGACTTCTTATGAGCCTCTGCATGGTTGATGCGAGGTCGTGACAGTCTCGCCACCTTGCGAATGCCTCCGTGAGGTCGTGACAACTTCGTGACCTTACTGAGGCCTCATTGATACGGTCACGAGGTCATGGTGAGGTTGTGGTTACCTCGTCGGTGCTAGTGCAGAATGCGGATTGATGTTGGGCCCATGATGGAATGGTAAAAACCATCCATTTTTACCGTATGGGTCGGCGCTCAAATCCATGCTTTGGGCACACTTAATTCAGGTCAATGAAGTCACACATTGCTCATTCTTGTTAGGTTACTTTATCGTTGCTACATTGGCCAAATAAGTTGGGGATTCAATCTTCTTGATGAGATTCAAGTAATCTTTGCACCTCTTCTTCTACAACCTACATTCTTCTTCCTTTCTGCAACAAATTTCTTGGCTTTTTGATGAATTTGCTTCATTTTACCTTAAAGGTGCAACAATGCTCAGCTATTCCTTTAGGAGTTTTAGGCATATCCTTAATGAACCATGTAAAGCATATTTGTATTCTCAGCATATAATAAGCTTTGGACTTTGGTCTCCTTCAGCATATATGACATTTGGAGTTTTTTAGAATGTAATGTGTTATAATTTTTGAGCATCTCATTTCTTTTGTTTTTAATATGACCCTCATTGATCCACCTTGCTCAATCTTCTGAATCATATCCATTTTCCTCAGTTGTTCAAATTCAGTGTGCTCTCTCTATCAGTTTATGCCTTCCTCCCTAGTCACCCATCATTTCTGCATTTGCCTTCCCTGCCTCTTCTTTTTCCTCTGTTGAGCATTTTGCCTTTCACATGGCTGGCCATTAACTTCAATTGTTAATTCATTGCTTCCCATGTCTTTGTCCACCGTCATGAAATTAGATGAGACCTTTGAGCTTGTGGCTATAGAATTGACTTTTTTGTTTGCAAAAGAAAGGCTCCAAGCTCGATTCCTTGCTTGGTTGAAACATCAACAAAATTATGCAAGTTCGTTAACCTTTTCTCTTCTTTGTTTTGTGTTTCTCTGTCTAGCACTTTCCTAAGAGAGCACCAATTTGTTATTAGTGTGCTGCCCTTGATCTAGTTCAGACATGGGTTCGTGAAATGGCTAGGCAAGATAATATTGGAATGATCGTGACCAATTGACATGTAAATTGGATTTAGCTTTGTTGAACTATAAGGAGCTCAATCAAAGTGGGTTAGTTTTGATCAAGATGTTTGTTGTGTTTGAATTGCAATGAGCTTGGTCAAAGTGGGTCGAGTTCGATCAATATACAGGCAGCTTGATTGAGGGGAATTAGTGTGAAGTTGATTTGGGTATTAGGGATTCTAGGCTGATGGAGTTTAATTGGGAGAATGCGGATAATGTGGAACTTGTACTGAGGTTGTTAATATTTGAGAGGTAGTTGATATAGCTTATTGTAGTAATGTTGATTAGTAATCATCCAAAGCATTCTATAGTGTTATAGTGTCTTTAAAAAGTACTTTGTGTGGCCTTGGTCCCTTTATTATGATTCGTATAGGGGCACCTGCTTAACGTAGGAGTGCTATTTGGTTAAGATCCCATTGGATCCGACCTATCCCTGTAAGAATTCCTCTTGGTTGTCTAGGATCTTGAATGCATGCGGTGTTTCTATTGGTTAAACTTGATGAACTTGGATCAACTTTCTTTACAATAGATCTCCATATGTTTAATATTCATTCATTATTCTTGGAATTACTGGGTAATTTTACCCACATCACTAATATAGAGTATGTTATCTAGAAAAAATAGAATAAAAAATACTAAGATTTATTATAAGTAGAAGTATACTAGATAATCATGTTCTGAATCTTGACTTTTATCCGGTACACTTTCTCTTTTAAATTTAACTCTTCTAATTGTGAAATCTATTCCTCTCCTTTAATTATGTCCACACACTCGATTTTTCGTTATCATTTGTTGTAGTTGCATCTCTAACTTATTCTATTGAATTGATTTATTTAACTTTGGCTTATTATTATTTCCACCATCTAAACACAAATGTGATACTACCCTACCTTCTCAACACTAGTGTGAGGTGCTCATTAAAGCATTATTAGCACCCCCCATCAATTTCTAATATTTTATATTGTGAATTTTTTAATTCTAAATTTTCTTATAGTGTTTCTCTTATAATATTATGACAACATGTTTCGATCAATGTGGGGTATCAAAGAAGAGTTGGATCATATTAAATTCATTTTATGTAGTCTTACACTACATTGCAAGAGACTATTTCCGTCACTCGAATCCATCACTGCAAGGTCACATGACACAACAACTTTATTGTTGCGATAATACTCATCTTCTAGGATTTAATTTGTCTATACAAAAAATATTGCCAATATTAAAGTTATTTTTTTTTATAAATTTTCTTCTAACTTTAATAATTTCATGAAATATCTTATGTTTATTATTTTAAACAAATAATGCATGAAGTGTTAGGTGTGAGCATTAGGTACGAGGTTAGACCTATTTGGTTTATAATTTTCTGTTTTTCAGTTTTGAGAGTATGAAAAGTGAAAATAGTTCTCTTTCTAAAAATTTGAAAATTTGAAGAAGTTTTGGCTATTACTAAAACAAAAGTAGTACTTACCGGGATAGAAATTAGTGAACTTGTTTGCTTGCTATTAATAGTAAATTTATAATATAATATGATATAATTTTGATTTATAAACAGATTGCTAGAGTTCCAATCACGGATTAATGGTGATACTGTCTAAGTAAATGAATGTGATTGATTCTCTTTTCTTAACACAATTTTGGTGGTTCTAATTAAGATATAAGATGTATCTCATCCCAAGAAACCTTTAATAATAGATAGAAAATCTTACAATGCAATATCGAATGGAGAAGGTCCATGGGTCAATGAACATTTCTTTTTAACAAGAGAAGGAATGATGTTTTATAAGGAACTTGCATTTCATTAGTTGGTTGGTGAAGCAATAATTCCCACGACTATGATCTATAAATTTTCTAGAAGAATATGCTTTTATTTCTAGTGGAAATATTTTGTGGGTTGGTGGTTTCATTTTGGCGTTAAATAAATGCCTTAAGAAGAAATATTTGAATATCAATCTAATAAGGATGACCCCACTATGTTGCTATAAGATCTATTACTCTATCGCTGCAGTTGATGCACGACAATCATTGTTACACTAAGATAATCTAATATATGGAGGTAAACAAGTTCAACTAGACAATTCTAGAATTAAACTCTTTTGAGTTAGATCTTTGTAGTTTTGAAGTGTGTTGAGTAGCAATATGTTATGGTGCATAACTATATAATACAATATTGAATCTTTAATGTGAATTGATACTTGAAACGTTGAACTCACTATTGTTTTATATGTTTTAAATTTATTTTATATTATATTTGCATTTAAGACTTGTAATTTTTTATTTGTTATATAAATGCAGATGAGATGAGAGAAAATAATTATGGTTAATTTTTCATTTTTTTGTATTTTATAATCTCAGCTCAAAGAAATTAACCAACCAAATAATTTTTTAAGCCTTTTAAATTTTTAAGCAAGCTAAAAGTTTAAATTGATTGAAACAACATCTCGTTCCGTCTACAAATTAGCATGCAGAACTAGGCCAGACACCGAAACCTTTATTATCACATGAGAAATGAGCAACATACATGGCTTCTTTTGATGGGAGAATGAGTCTTTTTCCTTGAATCAAAACCTTCAACATTATAGATGAGAGGCAAGTAGCATTTTATCCTACAATAAACTACTGATGAAGCAGGAAGAATAAATTTGGTTATCTTCGGCATTGAGGAAGAGACCTTCTAGTGATCTAGTGGTACATGAGGTTTCTTCTAGAGGCAGGAGTCTTGTTCCACTAACATTTCTCCCTCCCCTTTTTTCCATTGATGCATTCTTTTGTTTTTTCCCTTAATACTACTATTGTTAGAGCTCTACATTAGTGCTAATAACAACATGCCTAGCTAATGATCATAGAATATTTAGCAAATTGCAAATTGAAAAATACCTATAAAATAGCAAACCTGCAAGTCTGTTAAATGCGACCGTTGGGGGAGGGGGGAATAGCTATTCATGTTTGTTACCATATTTTTGTCTACAATATTGGTGCAGGGGCACTAGATAATCGAACTTGTGTTTTGATTATGATAAATACACAAAGTTAAGTTTACATCGTTATCTCACGAGCTAAATCGAGTGTGCAGAAAAGTACTAAAGCTGGAGCTGAAGGCTAGCGACACCCGGAGGAAGCCGCGGTGGTCGGGCGACACTCGAGTGACTTCGGAGGGAGCCGAAGGAATCGAGTGGAAGGTCGGAAGTGAGAGCTACAAGGTAAGTATCGAGGAAAGCTCGTGTGAGTGAGAGATTGTAAGGTCGTGTCCTCTTTACGGGGATGACCGTAGGCGGCGATCCGACTAAGACTTCCTGTGGAAGGTCTAGGTCGAGATCGGACGGTTAGAAACCGTCGCATTTATCATTTTCCGAGCTAACCTCTTACTGCAGGGAAGTGGCGGTGTGATCATTCTTTGGACATTGGCGATCGATGCTCATCATCGGTCGGTGATGGGAGGTATCAGTCGACTGATGGCGACGAATCAACCTTTGCGTTAGGTCAAAACGGATAACGTTTGATGCGGCCACTTCGCGATAAAATTTATTATAACTTCGTGATCTGTTCCGAAAAAAGAGGAGATATATTCAAAGGCCAAAATCTATAAAAGGAGGAGTGGATTCCAACTCCAAATATCATTAAGTTTATTCATCAAGTGCTCCTACAACGCCAACGCTCCAACACTGTCATAATGCCGACGTGACAACAAGTTCAGATCTTCTTCGTCGGCAGCGGCATCTAGTAATATATTTTGATATTGTATTCGTTGTTTTTATTCGTAACGAGGTGAGGTAGGCTTGTTGCCTCATCCTCGTACATTCAGTTTTGTGATCGTTGTCTCCTACCTCCAACGAGGAGGAGACGTTATAGTGCTTTGCCCTCCCTACGCAGTCTAGGACTGATAGGGCCTTGGAGTAGCAACCGCTGGGTTGTGAACCAAGTAAAATAAATGTGTCTCTTTATTTTTTGCTGTGCTTACTCGTTTAATTGTCTACTCGAACGAAACGAAGAAAAGATTTACGCTCGCTATTCACCCCCCCTCTAGCGACGCTTCTCGATCCAACATACAATGAGTTACTATGTGATGGAAAAGTAGAAGTAAACTCAAAAATAAAATAGAAGTATACAGTTCGGAACTCCTAATTTCTACTCCATGACCTATGATTCGTTGGTGGATCACTGCTAGAATCACCACTATCTTTCTCCTTTTCAGATACCTTTTGTAAATAGAACAATCTTTTACTTTCTTGTTCTTACAAGCAATGCAAAAAATGTATAAAAATACAAACAAGAACAAAATGGACCAAGTAAATAATTTTACAACATTTGAATCTTCAACCAGAATCAAATCTAACAGATTTGTTCTATTTTCGGTCTGAGTTGACTATGCAATCAACTGCTCAAACTTTGAATCCATTCAAACCACAATTTTATGGCTTCAGATTCTCAATCGACTAAACCATTTCATCAGTTAACCGCAAATTAAACCATAACATGATTGTAGTTTTGGGTTCATCAATTGACTGTATCTCTGCACCATTCAACTTGCACTCTATTCTAGCCATACCAAGGCTTAATCGATGCCGTGCCAAGGGATCTATATCTCTAAGACTTCCTCATCTACCTAATACAAGTGGACCTCAACTTATCAAGACTTTGCCTTTGTCTAGTATCTGATTGAACTTAATGTACTAGGACTTCATGCCAATAGACTCCTCTACGGGACTTCATCTTGCCAAGAAGTTGTCATATTTCTATGACTTTACTATGCCAAGAAGCCTCTATGCTTCTTTGAGTTCCAATGCTTAACAACCCATCACTATTAATGTGATGTCCATTTCCATGTATTTGCCCTTATTAACTTAGTTGGACTTCCACTCTAAATTATCAAATACTAATTGACCTAGTTCGACTTCCTTCACATCACATCCGGTCCTTTATGTCATGTTTGAACTTTCACTGCTAACACCTTTGAACTTTATTTGCTGAGTCTCTTGTTGGGCTTTTCGTTGCTAATAGCTGTTGGACTTTCATTGATGCCAACACCTATTAGACTTTCCCAATTGCCACTTCTTGTTGCTCTTTTCCGATTGCCTAGTGTGCAATCAATCTTGACCTATTTAAAATTTTCTATTATCAAATATTTAGTCAACCTCGATCTACTCAATTCATACAAACCAACTTATATTTAACGTATTGCTCAAACATCAAAATACAAATTTTGGTCAATTTGACCATGAGCTGATTGCACCAACAATCTTTTCCTTTAACATTGATAAAAAAAGTTATTCGTTAGCTTCTTAATCTGAAATCTAATTTCCATGCCAATGTCTAAATGAAGGATTCCTAAACTTCCCTTTTTTTTTAGCAATTTGCTTAAAACTCAACTTTAAGCTTATCTGGGAGCAAAAGGTGTAACCCTCACCCCGATGGGCCTCCGTCAATCGGTCCTATAGTCAATACGAAGGAGATAAATCATGATATCCTTGAGATTAGCAAGAGGGAGAGGTAAAGGACTTGCAGATTTCGCCCAACGGGATTTGATCCTTACGTTACTGGGAGCAATCTGCCTTCTGCTAGCCATAAGAGTTGTCCCGTGGGGGCAACTTTAAGCTTATCACTTCTTAAGAAGGTGGATATTATTTTCTAGAAGATAAAATTGAAACTCAATGTTAGTTATGCTTAAGGTGGTACTTCACTTTTCCCCCCTTTAAATCATTTCAATGTTGAAACATTTCGTCTTGTTTCAATCTTCTTCTCAAGTCTCCTTAATCTAAGAGAGTCCCAACTCCCTAAAGAAAACATCTTCCTCAACCTTGGGTTTGTCATGTATCTTTAAGAAGGACCACCCTTTAAGGCATACATCACCTTCTAAACCAATAATTTCTAGAATTTCTAAACCTTTAGGCAAATTTCAATTTTAGTCTCGTGAGATCAAGACTTCAACCTCCCTTTAATCCTTTACTCTCCCATCTTTCACTCCCCCTTTGCATAATTATCCAATCATCTTAGAGGGCTAGGAACGACTAAATGCCGATAAAAATTATGGTTGAAACAACATTTCTATCGAATTTGAAACTAATCCTCAAGTAGTGTAACACTCGATTGATCTATCACTGTTGGATCACTTGACTTATATTTTTGAACGAGTGGACTATTGTTTTAAAAATCAGCAGTCCAATTTCAAAAGTACATAAATAATTCTATAATTTTTGAAAAATTATGAAAATTCTTACAAACATTGTTTATGTCAAAGATTATCAGTGAAAACTAGATTTTTACAAAAATAACTTTTATTTTCAAATATTAATACAAAGTTGGGAACTATTTTACCTCAACTTTGTAGCTAAACTATCAATTGTGACTTTTACCATCCACTAGGCAATACTAAGGTTTTCAAAAACTATTTTAAAATTATTTTTTAATATAATTTTCAGTGATGATCCCTAGGCTATATGCACATTACTTGTACATAAGCTTTCTTTGTGATTGGCCTAACACCGATTTTTTATGTATTGATGATCCTTAGCTTATCTAGATGCACAACATTAGTATCCTCAATTTAGCTTGTAATCCTGACATCTCATATTTTATGTCTTAATACATTTTACAAGATTATTCTATGGTTCTTATTAGATGTAATAAAGTTGTTCCTATATTAAGGGAACATGCATATCTATCTAGTTCTCATTTGATGCTCTTGTTAGATTTGATGTGTCCTAAGGCAACCTTTAACGTTATCTTAGATGTTTGATTAATAAAATTTACTATTCGGGTATACATTCACTATGTTTTTGATTTGATCTTAAAATCCATTTATTGAAGTTCACAATACAATACATAACATGAGAGAAATTGTGATTTGATCATAATTAGTGAGTATCTTATCATGTGAAATTATGTATGTATTGAAATCTTCCTAAGTTGTGAATTAATGAAACTGAACAATATCAATTCTGCGAGACTAACATATATTATATACTCTTTGGTTTATTCAAGCATTTGATCCTCACTGATTAGAAACATAGAGATGTTGAGAGTTAATATGTGGATGTCAGTTAATGGTAACTAATTCATTGGATATGACCTGCTATAAGACTTCTTATGGTTATATATATGTATATCAATGAAGATTTCATTGTAGCTCGAGTGTGAGTTTTCTTAGACTTGAGGTATTCAAGTCATCTTGGTCATGAAGGTTTACACTTTGAGATCTTAGCAAGCATCTCCAAGTATATGTAATTCTAGGATGATTGGATATAAGATAAAGTGTCCGAAGGTATTTGAATAACCCACAAAGCATTCACCATTCCTGTCAAAGGAGTATACCCTATGACCTATTGTCAGGATGATTACTCGGAAGCCTTTGACTAAAACAAACATATCAAGAAGATTGTCTTCTTGGATACATGTCTTGAGGAATTTGAATACATAGGACGAGGAACGATACTTGGATTAAATGTGACGTAGTCAATCTAGTGGGAAATGACATGAAGATCATGTCCTGAATCAAGTGAGTATAAGATGAGTGAAAGGAATTGAGTCACTAATAACTGTAACTGTTGAAGGGTTCAGAAAGGTTCTGAAGTCAATCTTGATTTTTCGATTAATTGGGGGTCATGATGTACTGCTAGGTGTTACTCATGATCTATTCATAATTAATGGTTAATTTTGAATGATCAGTATAACTGAGAATCTATTAGATCACATACAATACGGATTTTTCGAGAGACGTAAAATAAGTTTGAAAATGAAATTCTTAAAGAGATTATATTTGGTTGGACCAGGCTAAAGGATAAGAAATGAGAGAGGTAGAGCACTCTACGTCTAGGTTGTGGATCGCTCCATGGCCGTAGCATTGCACTCTACGGCTATGCTGGAGCACACCATGGCGAGACGAAGCATTCGTGGCATTGCGCTTCACGGTCGTGCTGGAGCACACTATGGCTGTGCCACACTCTACTGAGATGAAGCAGTCGTGGCATTGTGCTCCACGACCGTGCTAGAGCACACCATGAATGTGCCACGCTTTGCCAAGACGAAGCAACCACGACATTGTGCTCCATGATTATGTTGGAGCACACCATGCCGTTATGCTCTGCCGAGACAATTTTGGTCGAGTTGGTTTTTACCATGGGCTCACTTGTTGAAATTATATGATAATTTCGACGAACCTAATTATGACTAACACTCCTCTTATGCCCTAATCAAGAGATATAAATATATCTTTTGTTAAAAATATAAGAAGTAGATCTTGACTATATCATCCTCTCTCCCTCTCTCTCTCTCTCTCTCTCTCACAGTGTCATCTCCTTCATTGGCTAGCATCAATAGGAGACAAAACTTGTGACTTGTGAAGTCTTGAAGAGATCCCGACGTGAATACTTATAGAGGCAAGACTCGTGAGGCTTGTTGGTTCACTTCTTTTTGATTCTGTCATTCACGGAAGTTATAACTTTTCAAAAACTTTTTCTATGGTTATGTCATAACCTTGTGATGCGATCTTGGATGTTTGGGATGTAAGAAATATTTTTTTTATAATTCCGCTGTGTATTCGTCCCAAAATTCCAACAAGTGGTGTCAGAGCCAGGTTATATTTTGACATAGATCATGTGATTTAAGGTTTTGATTGAATGTATGTTGTTGAAAGTCTTCACGGAAAGGAAAATGAATAAGGATGCACCTAGAAGCACCTGCGTTGGAGTGGGGTTACATTACATGTATGCCTAAATTTGGACGGTGCTTGTGTCCAATGCTGATGCCATGCACATTTATTTAAAAATTGTTTTCTAAAGCGACTTTAGATTTTTCCTAATTAGAATTTCCTAAATGGAAGGTTGCCAAAATGGTTGAAATACTAGACTAATTAGGAACCTTGACTACGAGCTTTTCTAATAGTTATTACCTATATGGGATTTCCTATTTGGAAATTATTTCCTAATGCCATTTTGGGGCCCAAGTTTCCTTTTGAATACGAATAAGATGACCATAACTTGCCATGTAAATAGTTTACAATGCATGTATGCTTGCCTTGTGATTGATTAATAAGACCTAATATGACTCAAATCCATTGTGCAAATATTAAAGCTAATACCTTTCACTAATATGGTAAGAACTAGAGTTTAATTTCTTATTTAGGTTGTTGGATTCTCTCTATGTCTAGCTTGACATTGGACATGTTCAGACCATTGAGGTCCCCACGGGGATGATGTGGTGGCTAAGGCACGGCGGAGCTTGTGAACACGGCAAGGGTCGATTCCAGAGGAGGTCTAAAGTCCTTTCCTAGATTCAGATGACCCCCACGTATTTTGGCCACCATGTCAAGGCCTATAGGGTCCTCCATGATTTACCTCCCTTACAATGACCATGAGACAAGCCGGTGGGGACCGTTAGGTTGGCGGATTCCAATCTTTGCGAATGTTTAGACCATTGAGATATGATTTCATGATTAATGAATTGACTTTAACTTAAAGTATTAATTTGTTAGACTTTCTCCAAGGTTAATGTGGATAGAGATGAAATTGAGTGATATATATATGATGTATATATGTTAATGAGATAACACTTTAATGTTTTATGCAAATATCAATAGTTGATATTATAATGTGATAGTTATATATATATATGATATATAAGTGGTATAGTTGATATCTACCATTAGAATTAAGAATGATTCATTAGACTCTCTCCAAGGTTATTCTTAGTCTAGCATCTCTCGAATTTAAAATTAGAGCTCTTGAATTTTAACAAAATAGTGGGAGGTTTATTAGTGTGAATTGTTCACATTATATATTTAATTCATCTCTCTTATATACTCATTTTTGTATATCTAAGTTGTTTAAAAGGTATGACTTTTATGAATTTATGTTCGATTTTAGAAACAAACAAACTGACTGAGCTTAACTTCTTAAACTGACTTCGAAACTTGAGAATTGTTCTCAAGGCTGAGAAGATTTGATATGTTCTTGAAGTGGCTCTTCTTGAACATTATGCTGACAATGTTAGTGGTGACCAAAAGTTGGTTTATCAGAAATATGTGGTTGATTCCGAGCTAGCAGGATGCATCATACTAGCTTTAATGTCTCATGAGCTACAAAAGTAACACGAGCATATGGATGCGTACACCATTGTCTATTATCTTCGTGAGTTGTTTAATGAGCAAACTAGATCCGAACGGTTCGAGATTTCTAAGCTTCTCTTTCGCTTAAAGATGTAGGAGGGTTTATCTGTGGTGCAACATGTACTAAAGATAATGACTATATTGAGCGGTTGACATCACTTGGATTTGTCATGGATCATGAATTAAATATTGATTTAATTCTATGTAGTTTGCCTGATAGCTATTCACAGTTTGTGATGAACTATCAGATGAACTGTTTAGAATTCACAATTCCTGAGCTGATTAACATGATCAAGATAGTGGTGTCATCTATTAAAAAGGAACAGAAAGCTGTGATACTGATTGCCTCTTCTAAGAAATGTTTTAAGAGGAAGTTAAAGACTGTAGCTAAAGGGAAGAAAAATACCAAGAAAGTGGAATCATCTCCAAAGAGCTCTTGCCATCAGTGTGACAAGATGGGATATTGGAGAAGAAACTGTAAGTATTATTTTGAGTCCTTGAAGAAGAAAAAGACATCGATGCCTAATCTACTTCAGGTATTTTTATTATTGAATGTCATACTGTTTCTTCCAATACATGGGTATTGGATACTAAGTGTGCCTCACACATATGTAATGATATACAAGAGCTGAAGAACAGTAGATGACTGGTCAAGGGAGAAGCAAATTTGAGGATTGCCTCTTCTAAGAAAGATTCTAAGAGGAAGTCAAAGACCGTAGCTAAAGGGAAGAAAAAGGGCAAGAAAGCGGAATTAGCTCCAAAGAGCTCTTGCCATCAGTGTGACAAGATGGGATATTGGAGAAGAAACTGTAAGTATTATTTTGAGTCCTTGAAGAAGAAAAAGACATCGATGCCTAATCTACTTCAAATATTTTTATTATTGAATGTCATACTGTTTCTTTCAATACATGGGTATTGGATACCAAGTGTGCCTCACACATATGTAATGATATACAAGGGCTGAAGAACAGTAGATGACTGGTCAAGGGAGAAGCAAATTTGAGGATTGACAATGGGACACAAGTTACTGCTATAGTTATAGGAACTTATTTGTTGCAACTCCCTACTGGACTAGTTTTGGAATTGGATAATTGTTATTGTATTCTTTCTTTAATAAAGAATATTGTTTCTATTTCTTGCTTAAATAGAAAGTGTTTTCATTTAACTTTTAGTAACAATTGTTATTATATTATGTTGAATGATGTTCTTTATGGGACTGGAACGTTATTCAATGGGATCTATATGTTAGACATATTTAGCAACATATTTAATATCGAAACAAGGAGCAAATGTGCTAAACGAGACAATCAACTAACTTCCTTCATGTGACATTGTCTTCTTGGCCATATAAGAATGAACCGTATGACCAAATTGCATAAGTTTGATATTTTGGAATCTTTTGAATTAAATTCATTTGATACATGCGCCTAATGCTTAAAAGACAAGATTACTACATTACTTTTTAAGGGAAAAGATGAATTGAAATCTGATGGTCTGGGTCTTATACATAGTGATGTATATGGACCTATGTCAACTCAAGCACGAAGAAGTTATAACTACTTCATTATCTTCATCGATGATCACTCACGATTTGAGTATGTGTATATGTTAAGATACAAGTCTGAGGCATTTGAAAAAGTTCAAAGAATTTAGACATGAAGTAGAGAAATAACTTGAAAAAAAGTATTAAAGTACTTTGATCAGATCTAGATGGTGAATATTTAAGACAAGAGCTTCAAGATTATCTCAGGGACAATGACATATTATCTCAATGGACTCTACCTCACACACCACAATACAATGGTATGGCTGAAAGGCGAAATCGAACCTTGTTGGATGTATTTTGGTCGATGATGCATCATGTAAATCTTTCCAAATCTTTTTGAGGTTTCGCACTCGAGATAGTTGTTTACTTGTTAAACATAGTCCCAATTGAAGTTATCTCTACTACTCCATATGAGATATAAAATTATAAGAAATCTTGTTTATCTTATTTAAAGATATGAGATTGTCCTGTTTATGTTAAGAGGACAGTATTAGACAAGCTAGATGCTAAGTCTAATAAGTGTGTATTTATTGATTATCTTAAGGAGACAAGAGATTACCAATTCTATCATCCCTTGGAATAAAAAGTATTTGTTTCAAGACATACTGTATTCTTAGGAAAAGAATTTCTCTTGTAGAAAAACAGTTGGAGTGAGGTTGAACTAGGGGTAATTTAAGAGACTCTAATAGACATCGAAGAGATGTCTAATTAAGAACCACAATCAATTACTCATAAGGATGAGATAACTGCTGAACCTGTTGATACATCATCTCTTCGTAGATCTAGTAGGACATGTCAAATTCCTAAGAGATATAGATTTCAGGAGCCTACTAGCTATAAAGAAGTTATGAAAAATTCAAAAAGCGATAAGTGATTAACAACCATGAAGTCGGAAATGTATTCTATGTATGAAAACTAAGTTTGGAACTAGTGGACCCACTCGAAGGCATAATGCCTATTAGATGCAAGTGAGTTGTCAAGAAGAAAATCGAAATGAATGATAATGTGATCATCTATAAAGCAAGATTAGTAGCGAAAGACTATCGCTAAAAATAAGGTGTTGACTATGACGAAATCTTTTCACTAGTAGCCATACTTAAATCCATTCGGATACTCCTAGTGATAGCAGCTCATTATAATCATAAGATATGATAAATGAATGTGAAAATAATCTTTCTCAATGGAAACCTGTCCGAAGACATATATATGAATCAGTACGAGGGTATCACGTCTGTTGACAAAAAAGTAGCAAGCTTCAACGATTCATTTATGGATCGAAGCAAGCATCCAAGAGTTGGAACAACCATTTTGATGAGGTAATCAAAGAGTTTGATTTCTCACAAAATCCTGACGAACCCTGCCCGTACAAGGTTAGTAGGAGCGCAGTTATATTTCTAGTGTTGTACGTCGACAACATATTGCTCATAGGAAACGATGTGTCTGTTCCACAATCAGTCAAAGTTTGGTTATCCAAAACATTCTCCATGAAAGACATGGGAAAAGTAACGTATATCTTAGGGATCAAAATCTATAGAGATAGGTCGAGTCGGTTGTTTGGTATTTCACAGTCTACATACATAGATAAAGTGTTAAACTGATTTAGCATGGATGAATCAAAGAAAGATTTCATTGCCATGAGATATGGAATTCACCTTTCGAAGTTTATGTGTCCACGCATAGAAAATGAGAGGATTCACACGAGTAAGATCTCATATGCGTCAGTTATAAGATCAATAATGTATGCTATATTATGTATTAGGCCCGATATATCATACGCTTTGAGTGTCACGAGCATATATCAGTCGGATCCCAATATCGATCATTGGATGGATATCAAAGCAATCCTCAAGTATTTGAAAAGAACTATGAATTTGTTCTTGGTATATAGAAGAGATGATATTGTTATATGCGAATATACTGATGTTAGCTTCTAGACGGATAAAGATGACTCCAAATCTTAGTATAGATACATATTCACCTTAAATGGAGGTGTACAGTGAGTTGGAAAAGTTCAAATAAGAGATCGTTGCTGATTCTACCACTGAGGCAAAGTACATTGCGCTTTTGAAAAAGCCAAGGAAGTTGTTTGGATCAAGAAGTTCATCACTGAATTTGGAGTAATTTCGAGCATTGTTAAAGCATTACTAATATATGCGACAACAATGAAGCCATTGCACAGGCTAAGAAATTCAGGTCTCATCAATGATCCAAACATGTACTTCATCGTTATTACTTAGTCAGAGAGATCGTAGGAAGGAGAGATATACAAATTGAGAAAATTTTCACCGATAGAAATCTAGTTGATACTTTAACCAAGTCTCTTTCCTAAGAAAAGTTTGAAAGACATATAGAGGCCTTTGATATAAGATACCAAGGCGATTGACTATAGGCTAAGTTGGAATATGTTATATTTAAGAGGTGTTGTAAGACAATTGCCTTTGACGTTGTCTTAGATGTTTGATTAATAAAATTCATTATTTGATCTTAAAATTCATTTACTGAAGTTCACAATACAATGCTAGTATAAGACAAATTATGATGGAATCATAATTAATATCTCATGATGTGAAATTATGTATGTATTGAAATCTTTTCTAGCTGTTGAATTGATGGGACTAGACATCATCAATTCTGTGAGACTAACCCATGTTATACTCCTTGGTTTATTCAAGCATTTGATCCTCGCTGATTGGGAACATAGAGATGTTGAGAGTTGACATATGACTGCTAGTTAAGGATAATTAGTTCATTGGATATGATGTGCAATGAGACTTCATATGATTTTATATATGTATGTTAATGAAGATCTCATTGCAGCTCGAGTGCAATTTTCATTAGACTTGAGATATTCATCTTGGTCATGGAGACTTATACTTTGACATCTTAGCAAGCATCTCTAAGGAGGTGTAATTCTGAGATGATTGAGTATAAGATAAAATGTCCGAAGGTGTTTGAATAACCCACAAAGGATTCACCACTTTTGTTAAAGGAGATGTATACCCTATGATCTCTTGTCTAGATTATTACTCAGAAGTCTTTGGTCAAAGCAAATATGTCACGAAGATGATTTTCTTGGACACGTCTTGAGTAATTTGAATCCATAGGAAACTATACTTGGGATAGGTATGACGTAGTCAACTTAGTGGAGAATGACACAAAGACTGTGTCCAGAACTAAGTGGGAATAAAATGAGTGAAAGGAACTGAGTTAGTAATAACTATAGCCATTGAAGGGTTTAGAAAAGTTCTTAAGCCAATCTTGACTTTCGGTTAATTGAGGGTCATGACGTATTGCTAGGTGCTACTTATGATCTATTCATAATTAATGATTAATTATAAATGACCAATATAACTGGAAACCTATTGAGTCACACGCAATACGTGTTTTTCGAGAGACATAAAATAAGTTTGAGAATGAGATTCTAAAAAAGAGAGATTATATTTGGTTGGACTAGGCTAAAGGGTAAGAAACGAGAGAGGCAGAACACTCTACTTCTAGGCCATGGATCACTCCACGACCGTGGCATTGTGCTCCACGATTGTGCCGTGCTGGAGCACACTATGGTCGTGTCACTCTGTCGAGATGAAGTGTCCATGGCATTGCGCCCTACAACTGTGCTGGAGCACACTATGGCCATGTCACACTGCCGAGATGAAGAGTCCGTGGCATTTCGCTCCACAGACATAATGGAGCACACTATGGCCGTGTCACGCTTTGTTGGGACGAAGCGACCATGCCATTGCGCTCCACGGTCGTGCTGGAGCACACCACGACCGTGCTGGAGCGCATCACGAATGTGTCGCGCTCTGCCGAGATGATTTCGACCGAGTTGGTTTTTGCCGTGGGGCCACTTGCTGAAATTATATGATAATTTCGACGAGCCCAATTATGTCTAACGCTCCTCTCATGCCCTAGTCAAGAGATATAGATAGATCTCTTGTTAGAAATATAAGAAGATCTTGACTGTGCTGTCCTCTCTCTCTTTCTCTCTCTCACACACACACACACACTCACAGTGTCGTCTCCTCCATTGACTAACACCATTAAGAGACAAAACTTGTGGTTTGTGAAGTTACCTTGAAGAGATCCCGGATACTTACAGAGGCAAGGTTCAAGATGCTTGCTGGTTGATTTCTTTTTAATGCTGTCATTCATAACTTCTCAAAATCTTTTTCTATGGTTACGTGGCAACCTTGTGATGCGATCTTGGATGTTTGGGATGTAAGAAATATATATTTTTTATAATTCCGCTACGTATTCGTCCTGAAATTCAAACAGCTCTGACGTAGGATGTCATGCCATTTGTCCCTAGGGTTCGAATGATGTCATTCACATGAAGCTTGTAACTAAGCATGAGAAAAACCAATAAGAAACATGTGTGATGAATGATATGCATCAAATGCTCCATGGCATAATTTAAACCATAAGAGCCTATAACTAACATGACATAAATAAAATGCTTTCCGGTCATATCAACAAACATGTGTGGCATGGCTTGACAGATACAAAAAAACATATAAATCATGGCAAGCACCATGTATAGCATGGAAAAATAATACATAATTTTCCTTTCTAAAAATCCTTTAATATTTTGCCACGTGTGAGACTCCTCGAATGTGTCAAAATGCTAAAATTAGGGAATTTTAGAGCAGTAGACTAGGTAGTGATTGTCAGTTGATTAGTGCATGTTTTAACTGAATAACTTGACTAATTATTGAAACAATCAACTGTTTTCCTAAAAATTTCAGTTGTATCAGTTTCAAAATTTCATTAAAAATTTCACAGACCTTCAAAAATTTTGAGATTTGGTTAACTTGTATTTACGTAGGAAAAATAGATTTTGTCCAAAAATCCTTTATTTTCTCAAGTTTGACCATTTTTTTCCAAAACTACTTTGATGATTCAAAGGACAAATCCTAAAGTCCTTGTTTTGATTTTCTCCAATTGTGTATGTGAAGTCTAAATTGAAATGTATTTATTACAATAGGCATTCTACACAAGTCCAATTTCACGCTTTTCGAATGTATTTTAATGCTCCTTGCATGAAACTTATGGAAACTTCCTATAATAAGCTTTTTACTCATTCTCACGTGTCAGTTTTCTCAAATTATGATATCCAAACGTATTGGCGCACTCTATAACCTTGTTGGTAGGATTAAGGATGTTCATTTTTGAGGCATCCTAATCACTGAAGTGATATCTTTCTATGATTAACTACTCTTCCCATAACTTATACTCATTTACTGTGAAGAAATACACTCCTAAAACCCAAAACCCAGAACCTTGTTGGTGCTCCTTTAGTTTTCAAGTACTCACAAGGGATAGTCTCCTTTGGTAGCTTCTTAATGACCTCTTAAACTTCTTAAAAGCCTTAACCATAGTGGTCTTATGAAAGTTAACATTAGAGATGGTCTTCCTAGTTGCCTTAATACCACTCGTAGATCTAGACATGGTTTTATAGTTAAATGGAACCCTATGATAGGATACATATTCTCCTTGTACTTAATTTTGTATCCCAAACCTTTCTTGTTCTTGTTCTTGTTCTTGCCTTGTTAGACTAGAGCTTTGTTTCTTAAATCCCTTAGACCTTGCCATCTTCCTAAGAAAGTCTTTTCTAAATTTTTAACCTTTGCCTTTAAAGTTTCTAAACCTAGAATTTTATGTCCCCTTGGACATTCTTTTTTCGAGGCCTGGATCCCTTTTTATCTTCTTATTTCTAGGCAAGGTAGTTTCTTTATGAATTGTTCTAGAATTATTCTTAAATTTATCTGAATTCTTGTTTTCATGATATTGTGCACTAAAATAATAAAACTTAATCCTAGTATAACCCTAGCACACTTTTTATCATGAAATAAATGAATTTTATTAACTAATCATACCTTTATCTTTTTCCTTAAAAGCTTCTCTTGAATTGAGCTGCCTCCTCTGTACCCCTTGGATCAACTTCTACTTGGGCTTTGATTGTGGTAGTGACCACTCTTATTGCAAGAGAAATACAATATGCTCATAGCAGTTTCATAGTATTGGTCCATTTTCTTTTTGCTTCTTGGCCTTGAGTGCCACTTAAACTTTCTTCTTTGCGAATCTTGTATACTTGTTCTTATAGTGTCCCTTTTTCCTATGCTAGAAATATATAATATATTTATTTTAGAAATTAGAATTTTTATACCTTCTTGTGTTGGGATCTCAATGCTTGGAGAGAGAAGTAATGCATCTTCCTCATGGATCCATGAGGCAGATGATTCATCATACTTGACTCTGGAAGTTGATATTTTTTGTCACTCTAGTGTTAATTGTTTTTCTTCCTCTTTATTCTCGGATGAAAATATGGATGTCTTATTAACCTCCACTTTAGATGCTGAGTATCTCAGCCTCTAAATTCTCTCTTCTATTAATGATTTCTTGCCTTTGGGCTCTTCCACTTCTAAGACAATATAGGATTTTCATGAAGTCCTGTTAATTTGCTTTCTAATTCACTTGCATCTTTATATTTGTCGATCCTGCACAAAATGTCGTTAATTAACAAAATCTTGATTATCTTACTACATGCTTGTATCACGTATGTGGACTTGCTCTTCTGTCTACTTTGTTCCTCAGGGATCTTCCCCTTTTATCCATTATGTCTTCAAAATTTTCCATCAAAGAAAATTAATTTTTGGTGTCCATCATAGTGAAATACTCTATCCTTGACTTCTAATATGTGAAATCTCCAATTCTAAATGGCGGCAACACTCTGAAGACATAGCCATCTTTGAAACCATTTGCATTCTCACTCTTGTAGTTTGCTCCTAGTGGTTAGCCCTTGAAGAGTAGCCTTGCTTCGATATCGATTGTAAGAAGGTTGAATATGGCTGTAGGGGGACTGGGAGTGAATAACAGTTCGTGTTTGCATTCATATTCTTGTATAGAATGACTTGGTATGTAGCAGAAAAAAAAGATAGAAATAAACTCAAAAACAAAATACTAATACATACATAAATCAATTTATGTGGTTTTGAATTTCGTTTCCTATTCAACGATATATGATTCGTTGGTGGATCACTCCTAGAATCACCACTTTCTTTCTACTTATCTAATATTTTTTTGGATACGAATAAACCTCTCACAATTCTTTTTGTTCTTACAAGTGATACAAAGAAAGATTGAAAAATATAAGCAAGAATAAAATAGAAAAGTAAATAAACTTTTTTACAACAATCGAATCTTGCATTCCTTGCTTTGAATTACTCACCGAAGTCATTAGAATGCAACACTCGCTCAAAGTTTCTCTAAGAACATTATTACAAAACCTTCACGAAGTTGACTTTTATAAGCCTCTGCACAAATATAGAAAACCTTGATTAGTTGATTGTTCAATGTAGCATGTCTGATTCACTTGTTCGCTACAGTTTTATCTCATCAACATCGACGACATTTTTTTTGTTTCTATTTTCTACTTGAGTCAACTATGCAATTGATTGCTCAAACCTTGAATCCAACCAAACCACTTTTTAGTTTTGAATTCTTAATCGACTAGAACGTTCCATCACTCACTGCACTATCAGTTGACTGCCAATCCATATTAGTTGACTGTTGCAATCTCGAATTCAATCTTATTATAACTTTGTAGTTTTGGGTTTCTTGGTCTACTACCACTGTGCACTAGTCGATTCTGACTGATACTTAGATTCCAATTATATAAAGGCTAAAGTCATGTTGTGTCAAGAGATCCCATGTTTTTAGGACTTCCCTAGTACAAGTTGACTTCGACTTAGAACTTCATCCTTTCTTATTATCCGATCCTTAATCTACCAAGACTTCTTGTGCCAAGAGATTCCTTGTTTCCAGGATTTTATCTTGCTAAGAAGCCACCATGCTTCAGAAACTTTACCATGCCAAGAAGTCTCAATGCTTTTGGGACTTCCATTGCCTAACAACTAGTCATCATTGATCCACTAGGACTTTCACTGCTAAATATTTTATTTTCATTGATCTACTTGGACTTTTACTGCCAAGTATTCAATCCTCATTGGCCTTCTTGTATTCCTCCACATTGCTAGACATCTAGACATTATATGGACTTATATTTCCAACAATTATTGAATCTCTCTATTTGCCAACTTCATGGACTTTCCATTGACAATGTACGTTAGACTTTCACCAATGTCAACATTGGACATCTCCAAGTGTTAACTTTTTGTTGGTCTTTCTTGATTATTGTGTCCACTCAACCTTGACTCACTTGGACTTTTTCACTATCAATGATTTAGTGAGTCTACTTGACTCATCTAAACTTATAGCTAACATTAACCTAATGCTCAAAACAATCATCATCATTCCCTGATATCATCCACATCATGGCAGAATACTAGATGTGACATATGGAAGTTTGGGTTTTGAAGAATTATTAAAGAATTCATCAATAGGCTACTAGTAAATTGAAAAAATCAAGGATTCTAGAAAACATATGTGAACACCAGTAAATGATTTGATCGGTTTTATATTGCGAGGACAATATCTTTGCCCTTAGATGAAAATTTCATGCGTTTGCTTCTCTCAATCCATAATCACATGAGGAGAATTTTATCAAGTATAAATTGAATTATTGCTTGTATGAAGCAGATAATGAGTAAGGATCTCTTGTTTATATTTTAAGTAATTAGTTTCATAAGATATTAAGAAGGGGAGCCTTGGCGTAACGGTAAAGTTGTTGCCTTGTGATTCAGAGGTTATGAGTTCAAGTTATGAAAATAGCTTCTTGCAAAGCAAGATAAAACTGCATACAATAGATCTTTTTTTGGGACCCTGCATGACAGAAGCTTTGTACATTGGGTTGCCCTTTTGCCTTTTTAGTTTCATAAGATATTAAAAATGAATTAGCCTGGCTAGAAATAATAGAAATAGTACTTAATTTCCTACTTACACTTGAGCATGAGCTACCTTACATGTGCCATGTGATCATTCACTTGTGGATTGCAATTGACAATGAAGAACATGCAAGTTCTTCCTAAAGCTTAATTTTTCGAGCCTTAATTTAAAACTTGTGATTTTTACTATGTAACTTCCACTTATGAATACTTAAAAATATTGAGACTTTTGGCTTTATTTTTCCTTGAAAAAAAGAAATAGAAAAAAGAATAACTAGGTTATTCTTATGTAGAAAATTTAACAGTGTACAACAATAATAATAATCAAGTTTTATTCTACTAGGTGGAGTCGACTATATGAATCCTTCTGTCATTAGACTCTATTCTCTACTATATCATCATTTATATTGAAATAAATTTTATCTTATTTTATTATTGCTAACTAAGTCTTTTTTTATCTTCCTCGTTTGATGTGCATATTTGTCATAGTTTCACATTGTCTAACTGGAGCATTTATTAGTCATCTAAGTACATATTTGTATCACTTTAGATACGTCTCTCGGAGTTTTCCCTCAATAGATGCAACTCTAACTTTCTCTTTAATGCTCTCATTTCTTATTTTGTTTATCCTTGTATGTCCACATATCCACCTTAATATCCTCATCTATGCAACTTTTATCTTCTGCTCATATGCTCGAGTCGTAGTTTAATATTCAGTGCCATATAACATAGCAAGTCTAACTGTCGTTTTGTAGAACTCCCCTTTGAATTTTAAAGATACTTTACGATCACATATAATACTCGACGCTCTTCTCCATTTCAACCATCCTACTTGTAAGATATTTCTCTCAATCCCTTCATCGTCTTGCAAAAATGATTTTAAATACTTAAAGCTCTCAGTTTAAGGCAACTCGTCATCTTCTATTTTAATATTTGTCTCATTACGTCTAATATTGCTAAATTTAAATTTCATATATTATATCTTTACTCTATTAAACTTAAAACCTTTCACTTCTAGTATTTTTTACCAAGATTCTAGTTTAACATTTATTCTTTCACTCGTCTCATTTATCAAAACAATATCATCTGCAAACAACATTCACTACGGTACTGTGTCTTGAATGTGTCCAGTGAGTTCGTCCATGATTAGTAAAAGTGTAAATTTGATAAATCTATTCACTTTAAGTTTACATTGTATAACAAGTTTGATATAATCACTAAACTTAACTTTACACATATAAAGATACAACAACAATAACCAAGACTTTATTTTACTAAGTGGGGTCGACTATATGAATTCTTCTATGTTATTGGGTTCGATCTCCTATTATACCCTCATTTATATTTAAATGAATTTTAAATTATTGCTAATCATATCTTCTTAGCTGATCCCCACCTACGGGGATAAGGTTTGGTTATTGTTGCTAATCATATCTTCTTTGATCTCTCTTCCTTTATTAATGTGACTATTTGTCATGATCTTACATCGCTTAACTGGGATATTTATTGGATGCTTATATATCCATACCATCTTAAACACGTCTTTTGGATCTCTCTTATAAGTGCAACCTTAACCTTCCCGCTAATATGTTCGTTTCTTATTTGTCTATTCTCATATGTTTGTACATCCACTTTAACATCCTCATCTTTGTAGTTTGCCTTTTTCTTGTATGCTCGCTTTACAACCCAACATGCAGCTCGATATAGCATAATAGGCCCTAATCGTTTTGTAGGATATCCCTTTAAGTTTTGGAGATACCTTATAATCATAAAGAACATATGATGCTCTCTTTTATTTTAATTATCTTGCTTATATCCTGTGTGGAACATCTTATCAACCCATCCATCTTTTTGCAAAAACAATCTTAGATACTTAAAAGGTCTCACTTATAGATAATTCGTCATTTTTTATTTTAACAATTGTCTTGCTATATATAATACTACTAGTTAAATTTCATATATTATTTTTACTTAGCCTAAAAGCCTTTTTTTACTTCTAAGTTTTGTTGATCAAAACAATATTATCTGTAAATAATTTGGAAATGTGTCTTGGATATGTCTAGTGAGTTCATTAACGACTAGTATAAAAAGGTATGGAATCGAAGTTGATTTTGGATCGAAAGGTTTCAGTTAATTTGCCTATAATCTTTTACTCTTGTCATTAAATCCTTATATATATTATTAATTGTTTCAATATAGGTTATGCTACCAACTTTGTTTTCTAGAATTTTCCACATCATTTTGTCCAGGACACTAATATATATAAGCTCGAAAGCTTCATTCTTGACTCCACTCATTATTTTCTTGGCTATTGCATATTTTTTAAAGTTATCTTCGTTCTTACAACTATATAGTAACTTATTGTCTATTCGTTTTTCCACCACTATTCCTCCACTAAGATTCTTTGTTTAGTGGTGTCTATTTTTTGACTCACCGAGTACATTCTCGCTCGTTGTTTGCAAATTTGATGTCATTTTATTCCATATCAAGTCAAGTAGCAATGTATTTCTCTTAATACTTATGTTTTTATCCTCTGTTTAAGGATACTTTGCCTCTTATTCATTAACTTGTTATTTTCACTTTTGAACATAAATAGGTATTTTTCTTTCTTCTTGATAAAATATTAGTTATTATAAGTTTATATGTTATCATGAAATCTAATATAATTTTTCTTTTTTTTTTCATTTTTTTTGTCTAAAATCATGACCCTTATATACCTTCTTATATTTCTCATTTCTTACTCTTATAAGTCTATTTAGATCTCTTTCTATTAAAATTATCTCGTCTGTTTCGTTTTTTTATAATACCTTATCCCGTAAATTCTTTTTGATGTCTTTATTTATTCCTACTTAAGGTGCATATTTACTAGTTACATTTATAATTTTTTTGTTGCTATCATTTTCAGAGCTATAATCTAATCTTCTTTCCTAACTTCTACTATTTCATCCCTTAACAAGCTATCTATAAGAATATCTACTCTATTGTTTATTTTATTCTTTCTTGTATATCATAACTTAAAAATTAAATTCTCTATCATCTTTGTCTTTTTTTTATGCCTATTTTATTGCTTGTAAGCATAAAACATTAATTCTTCTTTTGATCCTTGTATTCACTACCTTCATTGTTTTGCCGATGTGTATTTTTATGTTCCATATTCCAAATCTAAGACAATCAATATTCTTATAATATGTATTCTTATCCAATTAAGTGTGAAAACTCTTGCATATTTAACACTATACTCATATTATTATGGAGATGTATTCGGATCTTGTAACTCGTTTAACACATTCCTTTTAGGGAATGACCGCATTATATAATAATTTGATGGATTTGTCTTTGTTTGACAACCTAATGCAGCCCTCCTTTATTTGAGCTTGGGATTGACCATGACAGTTTATTTGCCATGAGCAGAATTACTTTACACAGCTTTTTTTAGTATTTATATGGATACTAAAATAAGCTATGTTTTGTGGAATGATCTTATGTTTCATCACTTCGTATTTAACTTTATGAATTGTTTTCAAGATCTTTATTTTAACTTTCTGCATCGGTAAATCAATTTCATTGATTAGATGGGTTTAGTTATGAGGTTCCAATATTAACTTTTTCAGTAAGTTGATTATTTACCAAGCTTAATTTTGCAGTGACTACACTACTATATTTACCAACTAGTTGCTTAGATCACTTATGAGTTACTATTTTTAGTTCTTCTCAAGCCTAGGAGTTGCAAAAGTTAATTGCTTCATTTATGACGTAGACTCAACCATGGTTCAAGATGGAGTTCAAAAAATCTTGACCCTTAATTGGTTAAGGTTTACAGTTCAGAATTGCGATTATGATTCGGGTCATGGTTCACCGCCGGTTCAGTGGTCCATAGTTATTATGTTTTATATTTAAAAAAAAATATTAGCTCTAACGGACAAGGCAAATTGGTTGGTTTATAAATGAAAAATTGACTCCAATGAAATGAAAAGGTGTAATAATCCCACATTGGAAAATTCAAGGCAAATGGATTTGTTTACATTGAATGACATTTAATGTTATAAATATTATTGAATAAGCCAAATCTATTTTAAGGAAAGCTTCGGTTCATCCTTCACTAAGTTTGCATTTTTAATTTTATATCTAAGTTTATTGATGTGTTTTTTCCGACCAAAGGAGAGACCAAGGAATTCATTTTTTTATTCTTTTCTCTCCATCTATCTGCATAAGTAAAACATTTCTATCTCTCTTCCTAGGCCCTCGCTGCTTTAAATTCTTATCCTCCATTTTGTCAACCTTTTTTTGGATGTCACTATTTTATAATTATCATTTCTTTTACTATAATAATGTTTCATGAACCACTAAACCAATGGTTTTTTTTATCTAACGTTAACATTGTTATATTTTTGTGTGATGAGATACTTATATATCACACAAGGTATCTTTTGATCAATTTTGTATGTTTGGTGATAGGCTTCACCATATATAATTTTATTTATGAACAAATTATATCCTTTGATGAATTATTGTCGAACATGTTATAGAAGTTAAATGTTCTCTATAAACTCAATAAGTTTGATGTTGGATGGATAAAAAGAATAGACCAAGACCAATGAGCGACCTATTAAGAGAGTTAAATGGGATGAAAAAATTGAATGAGTTGTAAGTGGAATAGCCTCACATTGGAAAATTCGAGGCAAATAGGTTGAAAAATTGAGTCCAATAAAATGTGGAATAGTTCCACGTTGGAAAAGGCAAATGAGTTGATTGCATTGAATCAAACCGTTGAAATGTTATGAATATTATTGAATGAGACTCTTCATTGATTAAAAAAATTTAGACAGTTAAAAAAAATCATTTTTTTTAGTGTGGACCAAGTGTTCAATCCATCAGCTCACGGTTAATTTCGAGCCTGTGGGTCTATTACGAGGTTTGCCTTAGAAGGGGAGTTGTAGTTTTTTCGAGGATGACTTCACTGCCTTGCAGTTTCATTGCGACTTACTTTTAAAAAGTTTTAGATTGGTACTTCATTATCTGACTGTCAATCTCAATTTATTTATCTATAAATAAAAGAAAATAGGTTAATATGGGCATCTTCTAAGTCCATATTTACAGCTAGATAGATCTAAAGGTGTGAGTTCTAAATTTTACTAAAGAACACTATTTAAAAATGATTTTAAGAGATGACCTAAATATTACTAGCGATATAGTCTAGATAAAGAGGTCAATGAAGGAAAGAATTATGTAGTCAGCATCAAATAGTTTTGATTGTTTATGTAGAATTTAGATGAGGTGTACGGACCTATAACTATTCTCTTTCTTGCTTCTACTTTTTCCATGTTATTTAGTTATAAATAAAATTTGGAGAATTCGTATGATTGTTCTATATCTACGCAAGAATCATGAAGAAGTAAATCACTTCTTGTCCTGAAATTACCTTCAAATTTTCACATGATGCTGTTTTGAATGCCATTTTTTCAGTAATTATCTTATATGGTTTTAAATGTATGAGACAATGTGATTATATTCCTGCAGCTTCAGGATGAAGTTATTATTTCAGATGCTGAGAGGCTGAAAATGACGCAAGCTAATGTCAAGCTAGTTAGTCTCAACAATTTTGTGGTAACTAGTAAATTTTTGGTAAATTGCACTAAGTGCCCGTCAAAGGTTTTGATGCATGAAAGAGCAGTTCGCTGCACGAAGTTCCCGCCATGCGGGGTCTCGGAGAAGAATCTATTGTATGGAGACTTATCCTACTTTGCAAATGATTATTTTTAGGACTTGAACCTGTGACCTCTAGGTCACGAGCCAACAACTTTACTGTTGCGTCAAGGCTCACATTCAAAGGTTTTGATGCATGAAATTTTCAAAATTTAAAATTATTCTCTGCACATTGATCAATGTATCATTCATTTTAGTGTATTATTTTCATCCATATTAGCAAATATTTAATTTGATTGTAATTAAAAATTTGAAAACTCCTAAACCACCCTCCAATCTCTTCATCGTGTGCCACTCTTTGTTGATCTTTCTTGCTAAGAATGTGGCCCTATATCACTTGATGCTAGTGAACAAGGTGTGTGCTTCCATCTTATGCCCATATGTTGGGTTGTTGAGCAAGAGTGTAGCTTGATTAGGCTGATAAAGTTGTCATGAACCTAGAATGGCTTATCAATGACAGAGAAAAGGGAGTGGCAGAAGGGATGCAAATCATCTTGGAGTTGAAGGGGATGGACATAAGGATGGAGTTTTAACATTCAAAGGGTGAAGTTGGTAACTAAAAGAGAGCTTATAGCATGCAATTGATCTATAGTCATTTTCCCATGTCATTCACAACAAGATCCTTAAGCTTCTCAACCTTTACCATAATTAGCTCCCATTTTTATTGATCAATTTTCTTTAAGCCAAAAACCCTTAGGAATTTCATCAGCCCCAAGGAGCATTCCATCTTAGGGATGGCAATTGACCTACCATGATGAGAACCTGCATTAACCCCCTTCCCCATGACAAGATTGAGCATGTTGGTTTGGATTGAGCATGTTGGCTTGGCTTGATCCTGTCCCACATAAGAAGACAAATAGAGCGGGGTTTGGGAGGAAGGATTTGTATTATAACCTACTTCTGGACTCAAATGAGCGGTTAAATCCTCACCCCTTCCCTTCCTCCATGGCAAATGCGATTCCTACTCTTGTTGGGTGGTCTCCTTGTTATTTAGGAGATTAGCAGTGATGACTTTTAACACAGTTCAGTCTTCAAGCTAACTTTAGCCCTTTTGTTGATAAAAGTGTTTGGCTTGTAATCTTTCCAACTTTGAAGCCATTGCTTATCATTGTTCCCCCATTTATATTACCCCTTTCCAGTAGGTGACATATCTTATAGAAGAGGATCACCTTGCTAAGAAGATGATAATGAGCTTCTTTTGTTGAGATCCCCCATGAAGAAACAAGTAAAAGAGGCAGAGAAAAGGCAAAGAGAGGGAGGAAGAAGAGAAAAAGGGGAATTAAGGTCATCATTTCAAACAAAAAAAGGCAGGAGGGAAGAGAAAAAGGAGAGAACAGAAAAGGAGGAAAAGATATTCCAGGTTGATTACCTGGTTATAGTAGTAGGAAAATGATATTGGGGTATAAAGACCAAATTACCCATTAATCATCTCTTTGCGGTCACAGTTAGCATCAATCTTTTTCATGATCACCAAATTACCCATCAGCCTTCCATTTCCTTAAGGTTACAGTTGGGCTGACAGACTCAACTGCAAGCACTGACCATGGTGATGGTGTTCCCAATGAAAAGAGACAATACTTGCAACAACATCAAATTGTGCTACCCTTGGAAGTTGGCTGGTCAATCATTGTGATAAAGTTGGCTCTCCTCAAGGACATCATCATATCAGCATTATCAAGATAGCTAATGTTGATCATTTTATTTGGGTCTTAGCATGGACAGTGGCGAGGAACATCAGTGAGAGAGTAGGAGGAAGAAAGACATTAATTCTTTGATGTAAAGGATGGTGACTGCATGTTTTAGGGGGTAGACAAGCCAAAAAAAGGCCAAGGGTGAGGAGTGGTCAGTAGCCCTGGTGATTCATAGGGTTAGGTGTGTAATGGCTGGAGGAGGTGCAATGGGTGTAGATGGTCATGCAACAGTAGTATTAGGGCGAAACATGGAGCAAAAATAGTCCAAATTGCTTCCATGATGTCTTTGGTGTAGCCCTTTGGCAATTTGTCAAAGTAATTGATGCAATGGGGCATCGCTGCACTCATTTTATATAGTTGAAATTTCTCTTCTGAAGTAATTATAACCGTAGCGCTGAGTGTTGACAAGTGACCTTGCAATGAGTACCTTAGGTGTGACAGGCCAATGAAAAATAATGAGAGATGACAAAAATAATTCAATATTTATATTTTATAAGGTGCAGGGCTAACTAAACTCTAAAGAATTAACTTATAACATAAAAGTTATTAGTATTTTTGAAAATAAATTTTCTACATGTTGCCCATTTATATATTTGGTTGTCATAACATTTTTGTGCTTTGCCTCTATTAATCTTGTTTCGGATCTGGGCTAATATTGCGAGCTTTAAAAGAATTATTTCTTGTTAGCTGAAATGTGTCACCCGACGATGCTGATTGCAATACTGAAACCTTTCACTCATGTCATAACACTTACAAGCTTTGCCTATATTAATCTTGTTTCAGATCGGGCTAATATTATTGCCAGCTTTAATAAGACTTATTACCTGCTATCTGATATGTGTCACCCCAGGGTGATGAGTGCAAATTCTGAAACCTTTCAAGGGCACTTAGTACAATTTACCCTTTCTTTACTTGGTTGTTGTAATCATATTGCTTTATTTCAGCTCCAAAGACATTTTCAAGCAGACAGTTTTCAGTGGATTCAAAGATTGAAACAGAAAGAACAAACTCTTCTGAGGCGTCTTTTGAGGGTAGGAAATATTGCCCCTTTCATTATAGGAATGTAAATGGTATAATCATATTTGCAACTGCACTAACATAATGTGTGGGAAAGGTCATGAGGATAGTGGAAGCTCTGGAGAGTAAGGGTTACAGGATACCTCTGATGAAAGGTGAAGCTGAACTGGCTGAGAAGTTGGCTGCAATCGCAAGACAAGTAGGCCATCTTCTTGAATCCCATCTATTTATCTTTTTTTATTCCCCAGAATGTTCTTACTAAAATGGCATTTGATTCACTTGAAGCTGAAAGGTCCTGGAACAGAGTTATCAAGAAGGGTACATAATCTTCTTTCTATAAGCCGCATGCGTGCTAACTCTGGTGATTTCAGAGATTCCATCCATATGTTAAGGCCAGCAAAGTTGCAGGAGCAAAGCCTTTGTGACTTGCAAGAGGTATGGTTTGTTGCAACTCTATATGTGGTCGTCCTCTTCAATAATTTCTTGTTATTCTTTTGTTAGGCACTTCAACAAGAAACTGAAGCGATTGCTAGGTTGGGCAATGTCTTGAAGCGAGATGTGAGAGATTTGGAGATAATCATGTCTGAGGGCACAGATATGTTAGAAGGTGGTAGGCAGATTTTGAAGATTCAATAGTTAATTAGTTTTCCCCCAAAATTGACTTTACTGGTCTGAAGAAGGAAAAGAAATCAGACTGCAACGGTGAGGAGGATGAAAGTATGCTAATTCAACTTTGAGCTAGACATCCTTGTATTTTGACAATACATTTTTCACTCCGGACCACTTTTTTTTCTTCGGCAAAAAGTGTCTGGCAAAGATTATTAACAAAATCTTCGGCAATTCTATGAGCAGAATTTCATCTACTATGATTCAGTTGCAGCTATTTTTTTTTATTTCATTTTATTTTATTTAAGATTTTTTTGAAATCTTGGCCAAATATTACGTTATGAATCCCCCCTGCCAAAATGCAATCTTTCCTATCATATCATAGATACCCTGCTAGCTGTTACTGTGCGATACGTCTGCCTAGTGCTAAATTTGTTTAAGCATTTTTGGCTCCAGGATTTCTTGCCTAGTCGAAAAGCTACGAGTTTGTAGTTTCTTATTATTGAGATATTCTTAAAAGGGTTTCGGCGGGTCTCTATCTTCGGGAAGTAGTTTTGATGTTACTCCGCAGCAACAGGAAATTTGTTGTGGATGTTTATAGCAAATTTTAATTTGTCTTCCGGTAAATGCAGTCAGAGGCAGTTAAGGTGAGGATCTAGCTTCACTTATTCGTACTGAGCCAAGGTCAAAAGGATTGAAAAAAAAAGGCATTCACAACCACCAATGAAAGATTCTGTGAAAAGTTAAAGATCTGCAATCCTTTTAAGAAATTAAATGAATTCCGTTGTACAAATGTGAGGAATGAAGAATGAATAGTTACAAAAAACGGAATTCGACTAAAAGGATTGCAGAATAGTTACAAAAATGAAGTTTTCTAATCACTTGTTGCTTTCTTTTCTTTGGTTAAGGCTGGCTTTGAATATAATAACATTTATTCTACACTTCAAAAACCTCTACGAAATCAACTTTTGTAAGCCTCCACATTGATGACTTTTACAAAGACCTGGAAAAGGACTTTGATGAACTAAACCCAGAGGACTCTGAAAAGGGAAAAGAGCAGGTTAGTTATCTTGAAGAAAGAATTATCTCTAAGGTAAATACTGAATACCATTCAAAAAGAATGATAAACAGACTCTATAATATGATGGTTATATTAGAGATTCCTGATAATGCTCCAATCAAGATCAGTGCAATCTTAGATACAGGCACTACAACCTGTTGTATAGACAAAAGAGCAGTTCCAGAAAGGATCCTTGAAAGGAATCCTTACACTATTGTAATCAACGGTGTCAACTCTAAACAGCTAGCAAAATGGTAGCTAAAGGACGGACAAATGATTATAGGGGATAACAAATTCCGAATCCCCTTCACCTACTCATTTGATATGGCTCTCGGAGACGGAATTCAAATGGTTTTTGGCTGCAATTTCATTCGGAACATGCAAGGAGGACTCCAGATTGAAGGTAATCTTATTACCATTTATAAAAATGTTACTTTTGTGTAATGCATGTATTCTTATCATCACCAGTCCCATATGGATGTGATGAAATCCTGCTTCCCGAAGTCTTTGATGGCTTTCTTCAGTGACAAGTGGACGGTCCACTTGGCTTTCTTCTATACATAGAAGATCTTCCTCAGAGTAATGTTGATATACTCTGTGGTTTGAAGGTTGAAATCAGGTGGAATATAAAATCTCTGCTGGAACCATATTTGCTTGCCTGGTTCTGGAGATTTCGAGTTGTTCCTCGGGGTATACCTGACTTTCAATGGTTCTTTTGTATCTTCGTTGATTAGGGAATATCCTTCTTTGCAGGTTGTACAAAATCCTTTGCCCTTGCGTGTAGTCTCTGATTTGATTTTCAGAGCTTGGTACTTGCACCGTTGAAGATGTACTGACGACAGGTGGCCTTGTACTTGTGGAATGTCTTGCATTTGAAGACATTGCTAGGACCTACATTCCTAACTTAAGCACTAAGTTGGGACCACTATACGAGAAGACATCCCCCCATGGGGATAAGCGAATGAAAGCATCAGACTGGGAAATTATTCGCCAGATCAAGACTCAAGTCCAGCAATTACCCGACCTTGAAATACCCCCAGAAAATGCATATATCATTTTGGAAACTGATGGTGCAATGATAGGTTGGGGAGGAGTTTGCAAGTGGAAGAAAAGCAAGTTTGATTCTCGAAGTACAGAGAGAATTTGTGCATACGCACACGGAAAATTTCTAACAGTAAAATCATCCATTGATGTAGAAATCTATGCAGCAATGGAGACGATGAGTTCCTTGAAGATCCATTATATGGATAAAGATGAAATAACGCTCAGAACGGATTGCTAGGCTATAATTAGCTTCCATAACAAAACTTCCAAAAATAAACCATCTAGGGTCAGATGGTTAGCATTTACAGATTACATTACTGGAACAGGGGTAAAAGTTAATTTTGAACATATAGATGGCAAGCTAAATATTTTTGCAGATTCATTATCAAGGCTGATAGAAGGAAAGGAGGAAGCTCTTAACATGATCCGAACTGAAGATGAATGGACACGGATCATGCACCTAGAGGTAACCACATCTATTGAGTTTAAATTACTAACTCAGTATGAAACCTTAGTTGTAGCATCCCCAAAAGACATATTCCCTCTAGAGGAACACGTTAAAAGAAAAAGGATGGCAGACATAGAGGAGGAAGCCATTAATCAGCTGTCTATTGCTTTCAAAGAGCTGGAGCTGATTCAACAGGCCAAAGAATCTGACTTTTTGTGTAGAAGACACTGGGAAAGTCCGAAGAAAAATTACTTCATGAAGAAGTCTCATGAAATTGGTAAAGAAAGACGTGACATATGGCGAGTCTCAAATGCTTTACAGGACATATACAAGGACATAAGGCAGATGCCCCCGTGAAAGCCATGGTGAGCCCAATAGAAAGGACTGAGCCCCGGGGAGCCGTCCTTTCCAAGCATGTGAATATGAGTTGTAAAGAGAGTGAGTGAACCGTAAAGTTCTTTATGATAAGAAAGGGTAGTGGAAACGAAGGACGATGGGGCCCAATGAGCACCCGCTTCAGTTCCAATACAACTTTCCTTCATTATAAAAGGACCAGAGTGGTAGGAGGTTTGACACACTCGAGCATCACTGAGTACATCATTCCTCAAGTTTAAAGAGTTTAAGAGTTTGAAGTGTTCTAGTCTAAGAGTTTGTTGAAGTGTGTTTGCAAGTTTGCTTGAGTTCTCTTTCTTATAAATAAAATTCCGGTCGCAGACCAGGTTTTATTTTCAATAAGAAACGATCAACCCTTTTGGTATCAGAGCCATGTTTCTTGGCTAAAACCTTCATATATTCCAGGAGAAAGGTATGGGTATCATCCATTTCTCTTATTTCAAAACTATTGTTATCTTAATAATGGCTTATGATAAGGCGAACGATTTTGTTAATTGATTGCAAAAGGCCGCAGAGTACGTAAGACTCCAGGGAGAGCCGTGACCCGTCGGATGAGCAAGAAAATTTTACAGAATCCTAAGCCGTAAGTAAGTCAGAAGATTAGATGAGCGATATATTTGAATACAACATAAGGCAATGGTATGAAAAATCCCAAACCCGAAACCTGGAATATCTCTATCTAGCTAAGAATCCAGAACCTACAAACTTGCTTCTAGCCAATAATCTTGAAGTTGTTTATGATAGAGTCTCACTATAACTATGAAATTCAACCAAATGGAAGAGCATTAATTGAGACTGGTTTAGCTTTCGCCATACCAGAAGGACATTATGGAAGGATAGCTCCTAAATCTGGGATTTCTTGGAAAAAGGGAATCCAAATAGGAGCTGGAGTTATTGATGAAGACTATCGCGGGTAGGTATATATCTTGGTCTTTAATATGACTCCCAATACTCTAAAACTATCTCAGGGAGAAGTGGTGGCGCAACTTATTCTGGAAAAAGCAAGTAAGCTACAAATACAACAAGTTGATCAGTTGTCAGAAACAACACGACAACAGCAGGGCTTTGGGGAAGGCAGCACTCAAATAGGGACAGAAGAATGGGATAGACTTATGGCAAAATTATGCCCTTCTCCAATTCAAGATACTTTGTTCATGCTACACACTGAATGGACCAATCCATTTGCGGAAGGTGGTGGAGATTCTGATAACTCTACAGATTTGAAGCAAACAAGTTCGAAGCAAAAACAAGAAGTTCAGGAAGAAATTTGGGATACTTTGGGGCAGCCAAGCGGCAAATTTGACTACTATGTCCGATATACACTGCCAAAGCAGCCAGAATGGGATATGAGTCTGATAACCCCATCTTGGGATTCTGACCATGAAGATGAGGTGTATTTATCCACCAAGACAGCATTTGAAGAAGAAGGAGAGATTTTGTCCGACACTGAAGAAGTAATATTTACACAATTAGAAGAAACAGAAATGGATTATCCATTGCTAAGGAACATCTTAGCATCATCAGGAGCCACTTCGGCATACAATCCACCAGAAGATTCTATGATGGGCCCTCCACAATATGGACCTGCATCAAGACCAGTTGGAAGAATGAATCCTTATAATAATATGGACTTCTCAAATTCACAAACAGGAAGGTTCAAAGAAGGATTCAATAATGAACAATGGCAGCTTCCTCCGGCGCAACAACAAACAGGTGCACTGTTAATTTTACCTAGTAACATTGGTTTATATAACGATGTTATTTCTAGGTGGGAGTCAATTACTACAAATGTAATTGATTCAAAAATATGGGCTGATAAAAGAGCCAAGGTCTTATATATTGAGAACTTGCTGGGAGAAATTGAAAAGAAGACTTTCATCCAATGGAGGATGATGTTCCCAGACCAATACGACAAATTAATCAATGCAGCAGACGAGACACAAAATGTATTGTCCCAGATAAGAAGAATCATTACTCTGGAAGATCCAACAACAGGATCAACGACGGAACAAAACCAGGCTTATCTTGATCTGGAAAGATTAGCCTGCCCAAGTACCAAAGAGCTGGTAAATTATATTAATCAATACAAGGAGCTAGCCGCCAAAACTGGGAGAATGTTCATTAATGAAGAACTGTCAAGTAAGTTTTAATGAAAAATGCCACCACTAATCGGTAATTATCTTGAATAGAAGTTCCAGGAACGCTATCCAGGAAACACTATTGGATTACTACCCAGGATACACCATGCGTACCAGGAATTGACAGAAATGTGCAAACAAGCCTCACTCCAAAGAAGCTTAAAAGATTTACAGTTCTGTTCACAGATTCCCTTACCCAGTTTTTATCAAGGGCAAAAGAAGTATGGCTTAAGAAGAGCTCAAAGTTACCGAGGAAAACCCCATAAATCACACGTTCGTGTGATTAAGAAGAAATACCAGCACGACAGAACAAAGGTGAAGAAATGTAAGTGTTACATTTGTGGTGAGGAAGGACATTTTGCAAGAGAATGTCAGAACAAAACAGGCAACAAGGAAAGAGTTTCTATGCTCAATGAAATAGACTTGCCAAAAGAATTCGATGTTATATCAGTAGATCAGGATGAAACAGAAAGTGATGCAATCTGCAACATTTCTGAAGGAGAAGTGGATACAGAACAACACTGTAACCTGGTAACAAGTTCTTTCCCTTCAAAAGAATGTCTATTTGTGTTATTTGGAGAAAATAAAGGCTGGCAGGTTCAGATTAATATCCCTAAAGAGCAGACATATTGTAACCACACATGGTTACATAATCAGGAAGTCCAAACAATTTATGCTGGGTGTAAATTCTGCGAAAGAGAAACCAAGATCAGATCCAGAATTCACTGCAATCACTGTAAGTTAACTGCTTGTGCACCTTGTGCAGATTACTACTTGAAACAGGAAGTAGTGACTGAGCCAGCACCAACCCCACATAATGACAAGGCGCTGATCAAGGAACTACTGGAGTACGTTGATTATTTGTTAGCCAAGAATAGGCGATTGATGATGGAAATTGATCGTCTGAACAAGAAGGCAGTTGATGATGATTTTTACAAAGACCTGGAAAAGGACTTTGATGAACTAAACCCAGAGGACTCTGAAAAGGGAAAAGAGCAGGTTAGTTATCTTGAAGAAAGAATTATCTCTAAGGTAAATGCTGAATACCATCCAAAAAGAATGATAAACAGACTCTATAATATGATGGTTATATTAGAGATTCCTGATAATGCTCCAATCAAGGTCAGTGCAATCTTAGATACAAGCGCTACAACCTGCTGTATAGACAAAAGAGCAGTTCCAGAAAGGATCCTTGAAAGGAATCCTTACACTATTGTAATCAATGGTGTCAACTCTAAACAGCTAGCAAAATGGAAGCTGAAGGGCGGACAAATGATTATAGGGGATAACAAATTCCGAATCCCCTTCACCTACTCATTTGATATGGCTCTCGGAGACGGAATTTAAATGGTAATTGACTGCAATTTCATTCGGAACATGCAAGGAGGACTCCGGATTGAAGGTAATCTTATTACCATTTATAAAAATGTTACTTCAATAACAACCAATGAGGCATCCGTTCACGCAATACAAGAATTAAGCATGGATGAAGAAGAATATCTAGACATTCAGGAAAAGGTTTGCTACACTATGAGTCCATCCAACACAAAAATCCTCAGAAGACATGAAGATTTGCTGGAAAGAATGAGGAATCAAGGATTTATAGGGGAAGATCCTTTAAAATACTGGTTGAAGAACAAGATTCTATGCAAAATAGATATTATTAATCCTGATATCACAATTCAGGATAAGCCTCTGTCCCAGGTGACTCCCCTCATGAAGCAGACATTTGATAAACATATTAAGGCACTACTTCAGCTAAAGGTTATAAGACCAAGCAAAAATAGATGTGGTTACCTCTGGGTGCATGATCCGTGTCCATTCATCTTCAGTTCGGATCATGTTAAGAGCTTCCTCCTTTCCTTCTATCAGCCTTGATAATGAATCTGCAAAAATATTTAGCTTGCCATCTATATGTTCAAAAATTAACTTTTACCCCTGTTCCAGTAATGTAATCTGTAAATGCCAACCATCTGACCCTAGATGGTTTATTTTTGGAAGTTTTGTTATGGAAGCTAATTATAGCCTGGCAATCCGTTCTGAGCGTTATTTCATCTTTATCCATATAATGGATCTTCAAGGAACTCATCGTCTCCATTGCTGCATAGATTTCTGCATCAATGACTGATTTTACTATTGGGAATTTTTCGTGTGCGTATGCACAGATTCTCTCTGTACTCCGAGAATCAAACTTGCTTTTCTTCCACTTGCAAACTCCTCCCCAACCTGTCATTGCACCATCAGTTTCCAAAATGATATGGAATCCGTTTTGAATTCGACTTTTCACTGTAGCATTATCCCATTGATGACTCTTTCTAGTTTCTTGATTCGGTACCAATGGATTGATAATTTCCATCTTAGTTGATTTCTAATACACCTATCAACTAGACAATCAATTAGTTTTCAATTCAAATTGAACGAAACCACTCTATTTGTCCTATATTTTTTAATTTAAGTTGACTAAGTTGATTGATCAGTTGTCTTCTCTATAAGATAATTACTATTAGTATCAATCGACGGTTCAAACTCTAAATCCTTCAAACTACACCTTCATATTTTTGAATAGTTATATTTGAGGTGTGTCAGTCAACTGGTATTTGAACCAGTCGACTGGTCTCAAGTGCTTAACACTCGAAAACTCAGATTGACTCAAGTAGTCGACTGGGATATGACCCAGTCGACTGGTCGAGTAGTCGACTACAACTCAACTGCTAAACTATGCTCTAGCAGTCAACTGGATTAAGTGGACACGGACATATTATGTTTGGCAGTCAACTGCTGGCTTATAGCAGTCTAGTAGTAGTTCATCAGTCGACTGCTGATATGAGTAGTCGACTGATCAAGTGTCCATTGAGTGGTGATGATCGAGATCAAGTTTCGTTATAAGCCATTGAATTCGATCAACAGTAGCACCAGTTGACTGTTAGTATGCAGCAGTCGACTGACATCAGGCTCAATGGGCAGAAATGCCCAAAGTCTAAAAGGGAGGCTTGAGGAGCTTGGAGTTGGCTAGTGCTCTCATTCTAAATGTTCATCCTAAACTCTCCAAGCCTTCTTCTAAGCTTTCTAAGTTCTTTAACCTCTTCTTCCTAAGCTCATTTCAATTATCATGTAAGAAGAAGAGTTTGCTTGTAAAGAAGGCTTCTCCACCTTGGTGCGCTTATCAAAAGGAGATCTTAGTGAAGGCTTGCAATGAGTGATCCACTTTAAAGATTGCCATGGAGTAGGAATTTCATCTCCGAACCACGTTAAACAAATTTTGTTAGCATTTTTTCTTATTATTCATTTTACATTTCTTTATATTTGCTTCTGCTAACAAGATTTGTAGAGAGAATTCGAAGAGAGGCTATTCACCCCTAGCCATCCAAAGATCCCTAACAAGTGGTATTAGAGCTTGGATCGCTTGGAAGAACTAATCGTCAACCGGAGCATTGAGATGACTTTCCAAGAGGGACATAGCATTGTGAGACCACCGCTCTTCAATGGCGACAACTTCACATACTGGAAAGGTAGAATGAAGTACTTTTTAATGAATGATATAAAAAATTGAGTTAGTGTTGTTAAGAGATTCGAAGAACCGATGGACTAATTTAGATCACCTATCCCAATCGAGGATTGGATAAAGGAAATGCACGAGAAGGCTCAAGCAAACAGCAAAGCAATAACCACACTTCAATGTGGACTCTCGATGGAGCAATTTAACAAGGTTGGGCCTTTCGGATCCGCCAAGGAGCTTTGGAAAAATCTCATTAAGCTAAATGAAGGATCAAAAGAATCAAAGAGAGCCAAAAGGGATTTGTTGATATGACAACTCCAAACCTTTGCCATGAAGACCCATGAAACCGTAAGTCAAATGCATGGTAGGTTCAAGAAGCTTGTCAACAGACTCCACGTCATAGGTGAGAAAATCAAAAACTGAGACTTAGTAAGTTATGTTCTTCAAGCGTTCCCTAGAATCACCTTATTGGTATCAATGGTTAATGCTTATAAGGTTTTTAGAGACCTTTCATTAGTTAAAGCAGATGAGTTGTTTTGTGAATTCAAATTATATGAGTAAGCTAATATGTCTTCCAAGGAGAAAAACCTAGCTCTTTTTGTAGAGAAGAAAGAAAAGAAGAAGGAGAAAAAGGAAGTTTCCTCATCATCATCCGAGTCGAAGCATGAGTCAAGTAGTGACGAAGAATTGTCGGCTAATGAAATGACTCACTAAGTCAAGAAGTTGATGGAGAAATCAAGAAGATTTACAAAGAAGGATGTGAAGAAGATGTTCAAATTTTCAAGAGGTAAATCTAGTAGTAATTCAAATTTTAATACTAATGTTACTTGATATGGATGCAACAAAAGGGGGCATATTAAGCCAAATTACCTAGAGTTGAAGAAGAAGGAAGAAAAGGAAAATAAGAGAAAAGAAAAGAAGGAAAAGAAGAAGGAGGCCATGATGACACATGTAACACCCCAAAATTTTTCTCCAAAATTTTTGTATAGAATTTAATTTCATGTCTAGTAGATTATATATGGAATCCTGAAAAATGATGATAAAAGAATAAAAAGTGGAGAGGTGAGGTTTTAACCTTAAACCTCTTGGTGAGAGTTAACTCTTACCATGCATGTGATGACCAAGTGCTCAGCAGTAGCTTACTGTTGGAGAAAGAGGAGAAATTGTAGATGAGTGTGAGGAGGGTAAATGAAGAGGCATGAAAAGAGAAGAGACACTTCTCTTCCTCCCTTTATAAATGAGAGGGAAAGTTTCATTTGCCAACTTCTTCTTCCTTCTTCCTCCTTCCACTGAAATCCTAGGGCTCCTTCCTTGAGTTTCAGCCAAAACAAAATAGGGTTCCACCCTAGAGAGTTAAGCAAAGGGAAGGGTTCATCTAAGGGGCTAATCTTCATCTAAGGGTCAAGAGCACCAAGAAGGGTTCTAGGGCAAGATTATTTCTTGTCTCCTCTCCAATCAAGGTCTCTCTTATTAAGGGGTAATATAAGTGGTAAGATTCCCTCACCTGCAGTATATTTGTTCTTGTAGGATATGATATATGAAAGAAATATAAAATTTTGATACCCTACAAGTTTCGGCCAACTAGGGTTTTAGGGCTAGGGTTGCATGAAAACACCCCTTATGAAGTTATGATATGTTGTATGCCTTCATGTATGAATTTTAGGTGAAAAAAATAAAATTTTGATACCCTACAAGTTTCGGCCAACTAGGGTTTTAGGGCTAGGGTTGCATGAAAACACCCCTTATGAAGTTATGATATGTTGTATGCCTTCATGTATGAATTTTAGGTGAAAAAAAAAATAGAATTTTGATACCCTACAAGTTTCGGCCAATAGGGTTTTAGGGCTAGGGTTGCATGAAAATACTCCTTATGAAATTATGATATGTTGTATGCCTTCATGTATGAATTTTGTGACAAAAAAATGAAAGTTTGTGCCCCTACATGTTTCGGCCACCTAGGGTTTTAGGGCTAGGGTTGCATGAAAATACTCCTTATGAAATTATGATATGTTCTATGCCTTCATGTATGAATTTTAGGTGACAAAAATGAAAGTTTGTGCCCCTACATGTTTCGGCCACCTAGGGTTTTAAGGCTAGGGTTGCATGAAAATACTCCTTATGAAATTATGATATGTTGTATGCCTTCATGTATGAATTTTAGGTGACAAAAATGAAAGTTTGTGCCCCTACATGTTTCGGCCACCTAGGGTTTTAGGGCTAGGGTTGCATGAAAATACTCCTTATGAAATTATGATATGTTGTATGCCTTCATGTATGAATTTTAGGTGACAAAAATGAAAGTTTGTGCCCCTACATGTTTCGGCCACCTAGGGTTTTAGGGCTAGGTGTTGGTGCAGAGGCACTAGATAATCGAACCTGTGTTTTGATTATGGCAAAGACACAAAGTTAAGTTTACATCGTTATCTCACGAGCTAAATCAAGTGTGCAGAAAAGTGCTAAAGCTGGAGCTGAAGGCTAGCGACACCCGGAGGAAGCCGCGGTGGTCGGGCGACACTCGAGTGAATTCGGAGGGAGCCGAAGGAATCGAGTGGAAGGCCGAAAGCGAGAGCTACTTTCGAGGTAAGCTCGTGTGAGTGAGAGATTGTAAGGTCGTGTCCTCTTTACGAGGACGACCGTAGGCGGCGATCCGACTAAGACTTCCTGTGGAAGGTCTAGGTCGAGATCAGACGGTTAGAAACCGTCGTATTTATCATTTTCTGAGCTAACCTCTTACTGCAGGGAAGTGGCCAAGTCGCGCATCGCTAGGCGTTGAATGATCGGTGATGCTCATCAGTCGACTGATGGGAGTCATCAGTCGACTGATGGCGACGAATCAGCTTTTGCGCTAGGTCAAAATGGATAACGTTTGACGCGACCACTTCGCGATAAATTTTGGACAATTTTGTAATCTGTTCCTAAAGATGAGGAGACAAATTCAGAGGCCAAAATCTATAAAAGGAGGGGAGGATTCCAACTCCAAATCACATCAAGTTTATTCATCAAGTGCTCCTACAACGCCAACGCTCCAATATCGTCATAACGCCGACGCGACGCCAAGTTCCGATCTTCTTTGTCGGCAGCAGAATCAAGTAATATTTGTGATATTGTATTCTTTGTTTTTCTTCATAACGAGGTGAGGTAGGCTTGTTGCCTCATCCTTGTATATTCGGTTTTGTGATCGTTGTCTCCTACCTCCAACGAGGAGGAGACGTTATAGTGCTTTGCCCTCCGTACGCGGTCTAGGACCGATAAGGCCTTGGAGTAGCAACCGCTGGGTTGTGAACCAAGTAAAATAAACTTGTTCATTTATTTTCCGCTGTGCTTACTCGTTTACTTGTGTATCAATGAACGAATTCGAACGAAAGATTTACGATCGCTATTCACCCCCCCTCTAGCGATGCTTCTCGATCCAACACTAGGGTTGCATGAAAATACTCCTTATGAAATTATGATATGTTGTATGCCTTCATGTATGAATTTTAGGTGACAAAAATGAAAGTTTGTGCCCCTACAAGTTTCGGCCAATTAGGGTTTTAGGGCTAGGGTTGCATGAAAATACTCTTTATGAAAGTATGATATGTTGTATGCCTTCATGTATGAATTTTAGGTGACAAAAATGAAAGTTTGTGCCCCTACATGTTTCGGCCATCTAGGGTTATAGGGCTAGGATTGCATGAAAACACTCCTTATGAAATTATGATATGTTGTATGCCTAGGTGATGAACATGTTTATGATTTAATATGTTCATGATTTGATATGCCATGAAATATGCTTATGTGATGAACATGACCCCTTTAGGGTATTCTTATGTTATGAATGATATATGCTATGAAATGTCTAAGAAGATACTTCCCCTTTTTATGTTGGGATTAAGAGCTCTCCTTATGATAAGATAAGACGGAGATGCTTCCCTTTTTATGTTGGGGATTAAGAGCATTCTTTATGATATGACAAGAAAGAAAAGAAAGAAAATTAAGTATTTTACTTTGTAAGAGGTTAAGTACCCGACCCGTTAGGTGGTCGTTAATCAAATCCAAGGGACATAAGAAGACGTAAGAGGTCTTGCCCTGGTAAGACGTAAGAGGTCTTGCTCTAGTAGGTCTGGTGGCTGGCTACCCCAGCCTATTAGGGAACGCGCTTTATGTGGTACTTAGCCTGGACCCCCCCTTCATGTTATGATTATGTTGAAGTATCTATATGTATATGTTTTGAAAAGAAAGGACTTGTATGAAATTGTGAATGCTTATGTTTAAGTTTAAGAATGCTTATAATTATGTCCTTTATGCATGTTTAGGATTGATGATGTCATGAATGCTTATGTTTAAGTTTAAGAATGCTTATAATTATGTCCTTTATGCATGTTTAGGATTGATGATGTCATGAATGCTTATGGTTAATTTATGCCATGTTTAGATTTAATTATGTTCAGCATGCTCATGTCAATTTTATGCCATGCTTATGTTTCATTACGTTAGTATGTTGATGTTTAGTGTTGTTATGAAATACTTATATTATTTATGCTAGTATGCTCATGTTTTCTAATTAATCGATGTAATTTGTGGCTTTTGTGAGTAGGCAAGAATCTTACTGAGCTATATGCTTATAGTTTATGTTGTCCATATACTGCAGATAAAGGAAACATGAACTAGAGGAAGTAGCAGGAGGGGCAGAGTGTGTGTGATAGTGGCATGGTGGAAAAAAGACCCTATTACTCTTTGCTTTTATTTATATGCTCAATGAACAACTTAAGACATTTGCTTCCGCTTTTATGACTTGTGATTTATTAGTACCATGTTGGATGTTGCTTAGTTAATGTTATTATTCACCTTACTTATGAAAGTTTGATATGTTAAAACTCATGAATGGATCGTGTTAATAATAGTTACATTCTCTAATCTTTATGTTATGCATGTTATAAAATGAGATATGATATGTTAACATGCTAATTATGATTATGATATGTAATGCATGTTATAAAAGAAGTTATGATATGTTAACATGCTAATTAGGTCTATGATATGTGATGCATGCTATAAAAGAAGATTTATGTCATGATAACATGTTTGATTACGTAGATTGTGAAATGATCCATATAAGTTATGTTATAAAAAAAAAAAAAGTAGCGCCGCCCTGAGAGCAGATAAGGGCGGGCGTTACAACACAAGCCACATGGGATACTCAAAGTATTGAAAACTCATCCGATGATGATGAGTTTTGCTACATCACTCGACATATGACATTCATGGCCTTGGATAATGACAACGACGAATCAAGCTCAAGTCAAGGAGAATCCTCATTTAGTGACAAATCGTCATCTAGTGACGATGAGGTAAAAGAGTCTCCTCATGTAACACTCATTTATAAAACTATTGTTTGTCTTAAAAATGCTTAGTTAGGTCAAAAACTAAGGTTAAGGATTTGAAGGTAGAAATTAAAGCAATTAGAAATGAAGAATCCATATCTAGTGAATCATGCATGCTTAGGGAGGAAAATGAAAATCTTAAGAGCCAAGTACTTGAACTAAGGACATGCTTAGAAAAGTTTTCTAATGTCACAAAGTACCTTGATATGATCCTTAGAGACCAAAAGGTTTTTTACAACAAGGCGGGTATAGGATACAAGTCTAAGGATAAGGAAGTTGCTCATATTTCCCTAATAAATAGAAAGACAACCATTAAGGGTAAGGTAAAGAAGACATGAGTCCCAAAGAAATATTTAAATGATGTTTTCGATCTAAATATTTAGGTACCAAAGGAATTTATTTTTCGTGTCGTTTAGATAGGTGAGCAAAGTTATAGGGGAATTGATCGTCGCTAGAGGGGGGGGGGGGTGAATAGCATTTCGTTGCATCGATGGAATTCGTTCGTGTTCGTCTCTACAAAACTTTTTATGTAATGTGGTTCGTGTTCGTTAGCGGAATATATATAATATCAATAACAAAAATAAAGATAAACACAAATACACCAAGATGTAATGTGGTTCGGAACCTCAAGGTTCCTACTCCACGGATTGAGCTCAAATGAGCTCTAGCGATGCGAACAACACCACTAATCAAATACTCCTTTTCGACAACAAGTCGGAGGTGGAGAAACCTCTTACAAGAGATTACAACAGCAATACAAATGAACAACAAGCATATACAAGTAAATACAATAAAAGAATGTAAAGAACACTTTACAAAAATCTTTTGGAAGCTTGCTTGTTGATTGCCTTGGACTAGCCTTGAATGCCTTGATTTTCACCAGCAAATCGCTCTAAATCGCCCAAGAAAATCTTGCTAAAATCCATCTCCATGAGCTGCTTTTATAACCTGCATTCGGGCTGGATTTCGCCTAGCAGTCGACTGATCGAGGCAATCAGTTAACTGCTCTTGTAGCCGTTGTCTCACAACGACCCGAGCCACGTTGGATAAGTTCCAACGGATAGACCATCAGTCGATTGATCATGCCCATCAGTCGACTATTCGAGTCATCACTCGACTATCAAACCCTTGTTAGGGCAATCAACCAGTGATATGGTTTTGATGTGTGTGACAAAGGGTTTAAGTTAGGATGATTGGATTTAATATGTGCGTTGGAGTCTTGCAGAACTTAGTAATTTGCACATGGAGCTTAGGCAAGTGTCACCACTCACAACCTCGTGCTTGAGTCGGAGAAGGAGAATTGCAGAGCCGTGCGCTTGATGCTGTCGAGGGACTGCCGGACGAGATGACTTGAAGCGAAGCCAAGGAAGCAGACTTCGAGGGCAAGAGATGCGAAGGAGCATTGCAGAGCCGTGCACCTGATGCTGCCGAGGTACGTGGCCGTGAACGAAGAGAGCTTCGGTGAGGGACTTCGAGTGAGATGAGAGAATGAGTGAATTGTAAGTAGCTCATTAGGTGAACTTGGCCAAATGGCTGAGTGTCGAAGGCTCGACCGCAAGGGTTGAGATTTACCCAACCGTCGGAAGCTCAAACGGATGTTAAGTTTGAGTTTCACACGGCACCAGTCGACTGCCATGTCATGGCAGTCGACTGCTCCAAGTCGATCGACAATCGACTGGTGTTAACTGCTGGATCAAATCGACATCAGTCGACTGTTGAAGGGAAGCCGTCGACTGATCGCACTGTGCATGGGCACAGAAGCTAGTCGAGCTCACGGGCCACTCGACTAGAAGTTGACATCAGTCGACTGATGAAAGCATCAGTCGACTGATCATATGACTGTTGGAGAATCGGCCATGGATCCCGCGAATCCGGCCGTTGGAGTCGACATCAGTCGACTGATGAAAGCATCAATCGACTGATAGTGCTCAACGGGAAGAATTGCTTCCTCTCTATAAAAAGAGAGGGTGGGGGCTTATAGATGGTTAATCTTCATGATCAAAACATTCTACTAAGTGCCCCACAAAGCTCAAACTCCTTCTTCTAGTTTTCTTTCATATTTACTGTAAAAGAAGGAGTGATCTCTTGTTGTAAAGGTTTACCTCCACCTTGCTTGGGCTAAAGGGAGAGACTAATAGTGGATTGGTTGCGGAGTGATTCACCGAAGACGAATCAGACCGTGGATTAGCGGCGAGGCCGTGAACCACATTATATCTTGTTTGTTAGCATTGTTTATCTTTTGTTTGTTTCTTAATTGTCTTTGTTTTATATTTCCGCTTGCGCTAACGTTACTTGTAGACAATTAAGAATGACTTCCGCTCATACGACGAAAGAGGGCTATTCACCCCCCTCTAGCCGACCAACGTCGTTCCTACAAGTGGTATCAGAGCCAAGGAAGCTTCTCAACGGACTAACCGCCGTAACAAGCACAATCAAGGATGACCGGCTCTAACATTCACCCACCGAAGTTCGAGGGAGAATTCTCTTGGTGGAAGAAGAGAATGGAGGTATTCTTCGAAATCGACTTTGAAATTTTATTAATAATGGAAAATGGTTTTGAGGTACCTAGGGATGAAGAGGGAAAGCCAATTGAGAAGTCTAGATGGACTAAAAAGCAAAGGGAAGAGTACTTGGCAAACTCAAAGGTAAAGCACCATCTCTACAATGTACTCCCTAAACAAGAAGTGAACTGGATTGGAGAATGTGCAAGTGCCAAGGAAATGTGGGATAAACTCATAGAACTCCAAGGAACTTCCAAGGCCAAGCTTGCAAGGAGAGACCTCCTCCGCTCCCAACTAACAAACATTAAACTTGAAAAGGGAGAAAAGGAAACCTCTTTACACTCTAGGTTTAAAGAAATTTTAATTGGGCTAACAAGTGTAGGAGAAAAACTTTTGAACCGGGATATGCTTATGAAAGCAATCGACGCTTTTCCCCGGTCATCGAAATGGAGCTCAATGGTGGACTCCTTCTACATGTCGAAGAACCTAGAAGTGAGCACCTTGGAGGAGTTCTTCTCAACCATGGAGCTCCATGAAACAAGGCTTGAGGGAGTAATTGAAGAATCAAGCATCAAGCCATCAAGATGAGTAGCCCTAGTAGCCAACAAGGGAAAGAAGAAGAAGATAGAAACTTCCTCCTCCTCCGATGAAGCATCCTCATCCTCCTCCATGAATAGCAATGAAGATTCTTATATGGTAAGGAAGGTAAGACGTGCTTTAAGAAATTTAAAGTTTAACAAATCTTATGAAAGGAGAAGGCACAAGAGGAAAATTATTTGCTATAATTGCTAACAAGAGGGACATATAAGAGATGATTGTCCCCTCTTAAACAAGAGCAAAGAAGAAAGGAGGAGAAAAGAAGAAAGGGAGCAAAAAGAAGGAAGAAGAGAAGAAGGCCAAAGAAAAAGGGAAGGCCAAAGCACTCAAAGCAAGGACTTGGGATGACCCTTCCTCCTCCTCATCATCATCGGAGGAAGAAAATGTCTTTGTCACAAATTTGACACTAATGACATTTGATGACCTAGACACCTCCTCCTCCGAACAAGAAAGATCATGCATAAGTGAGGAGAGCTCTAGTGAAGGGGGAGCTTCTTCATCATCCTCCTCATCCGAAGAAGAAGACATGGAGACTATGGTAATGAATCTCTCACCCAATAACATAGTTTTCATGATTTCTAGCCTTACTAAGGATTTATTTAGGGCTAAGAAAAAGAATAAAAGCATGCTAGATCAAATTAAGGCTTTAAAAAATAAATTAGAACAAGCATGTTTAAATGTTAATGATGATGCATGCTCACATGACTATATGCATTTTGATGTTAATGACGCATGCATTGAAGAAAATAGGGTCCTAAGGGAAAAGGTAGACCATTTGACTAAAGCCCTAGAAAAATTCACAATTGGCTCCAACACCCTTAATATGATTATAGGGAGCCAAAGGGCTAGTTTTAATAAGAAATGCCTAGGATATAAGGAAAATAAAAATGAAAAGGCCTATAAATGTTTAATTGCTAGGGGTCAAGAGAAAAAGAAAATAATAGCTAGAAAATGGATCCCTAAGGAATATTTAGTGAACCCCATAGGAAAGAATTTATTTTGGATTCCTAAATCCATCCTAAAGGGTTAGAAAAACCCTAGGATAGTCAACCATAAGGATTTTACTTATATCATATTATTTGGTTGACTTGGGATGGTGGGGACTTAATTTTTGAAATAGTATTGGGTGATGATAATGCACCCATAAATAGTTTAAATCATGCTCAACACTTAGTGTTATATATGTTGACACTCATGATCTATAAATTTTTAGCATAGTTTTGGGTGATGATAATGTGCCCATAAATTGATAATAATGCTTAAATCATGATAGTCAATGTAATTGTTATATATGTTTGTAATCATGATTTATGATCTTGACATTTAATATATAATCACGGGCAATAGGGTTTAAATTATGCCTTGGGTAATACTTGACTTATTATCATGTTTTTATACCAAATGCATGATTACAAATTAATGAATACATGTATTTCATGATCATAATGTGAAATTAATTCATATATATTTTTATGATCAAGTGGTATGTTAGGATGATACTTAGCCTTAAGTAAAATTGCATGAATTTGAAGGTTAAGTACATAAATACCTTTAGGAACATCTCACACTCACTATAGGCTACCTTGATTGAAAACATAGAAGGGGTGAGATGTTAGGATAATACAAATGGTCCACTAATGGCTATGATATTTAGATGGTCATTTAAAGTATCAAAAGAATAATAATAGACCAATCATGGGGAAGACTTATGTTTAATTCATAGACATATTGCCCAAAGATCATGGTTGGATATTTCAAATGTTTTGAAAACCATTTCTTGTTTCATAAACTGAATTCTCATGTTTTGAAAAGCTTCAAGGCAAAACTAGGTTTCAAAGTTGATACAAACTTTAGACATTTTCCAACTTTTGAGATTTTGCCTAATTTTAGAAAATATAATGATTTTGTTGGTGCAATTGGCCCAGGTCACGATTGACCAGGACTCGAGCTTGGCTCGAGAGATGTTTTGATGTTAGACAAAAACATATGACAATATAATTGTCATGGTAAAGTCCAAGTCATGGGTACTTGGCATGGAAAGTCCAAGTGGGACACTTGGCATTTGGGAAAGTCCAAGCATGGGTCTTTGCAAGGTAAAGTCCAAGTCATGGGTACTTGGCATGGAAAGTCCAAGTGGGACACTTGGCATGAGAAGTCCAAGGGGTTTGATATTGGCGGCATAAAGTCCAAGCGGGAGTCTTGGCAGCATAAGTCCAATGATTGGCGGCGTAAAGTCCAAGCAGAGTCTTGGCAGCGTAAGTCCAATGTGCCTTGGCGGTGTAGACACCGTTAGCATAACATAGCCGATGGAAGCACTTGAAGGCTAGCGCGATGGATGAACAAGTCATGGATGACTTGGAGGGATCCGAGAGGCGTAAGGCTGATGGAGGTGGCTAGAAGGCTTAGGTCTAGTCTAAGTGTGGTCTAGCAAGTATGGGGGCACCATACTTGGGCTAAAACCTCATGTTTGAGGAGTGCCAGTCGACTGGTTCCATGTAGCAGTCGACTGGCGTAGTCAACTAGGGTTTGACTGCGAGAATTGCCCTAGCAGTCGACTACCATAGATGAGCAGTCGACTGATTGGACGAGCAGTCGACTGATCTTGTGATCAGTCGACTGATGCTCGGAGTTTAGGGCACAGAATGGAGTCTCACTCGACCGCTGGGACGAGCAGTCGAGTGATGCTTGATCAGTCGACTGATGCTCATGATCAGTCGACTGATGTCCTAGCCGTTGGATTTTTTTCAACGTGGATTACACCATTGTCTCACAACAACAGTGTGATCAGTCGACTGATGGTCCCGAGCAGTCGACTGATCGATATTTTCCAGCACAGGTTGAAGCTATAAAAGGAGCTCGTGATGGAGAAAAATGGATCCGGTTTTTGAGAGCTTTAGGGGCGATTTGTTGCTGCAAATCAGGTCTCCAAGTGCTAATCAAACAACCAAGCATTCAAGCAATCAAAAGCAAGTGTTGTAAAGTTTTTCTTTACTTGTCCTTCATATTAATTGTTGTAATTGCTTGTTTTTGTTTCTTACTGTTGTAAGATCGCTTGTAAGGGGTTTCTCCGCCTCCGACTTATGTCGAGAAGGAGTGTTTATCATAGTGGTGTGTGATTGACATCGCTAGGGTTTGTACGAACCCAATCCGTGGAGTAGGAACCGTTCGGTTCCGAACCACGTTAAATATTTGTGTTTACGTATTGTATATTTCGTTATCATTATTATTTTTCTATTTCCGCTGCGCTAACGAAATTGTAGAGACAAACGCAACGAATTCCATTATCGAACGAGCGCGATGCTATTCACCCCCTCTAGCGGCCTCAAATATCCTACAATTGGTATCAGAGCCCGGGGCTCTTCTATGGATTAACAACCCGGAGTCAAGACGCTAGAGGAACAAGATGGAATCCCAAGACAAGCTTGGATGGGACATCAGCACTCCACCGCCATATGATCGAGAAGACTTTTCGGCGTGGAGAACAAGAATGGAGACATTCTTGATGATGGATATAGAGGATTGGTTCATCCTCGTAGAAGATTTTGAACCTCCTCGGGATAGGAATGGACAAGTCATCAAGTTGAAGAAATGAACTCAAGAGCAATGACAAAAATTCAAAACCGAAGCCAAGGTAACAAAACTTTTAGAAGATTTGATACCTAATGATGTTTTGTCTAGGCTAGGTGAATATCTTGATGCCAAGGAGCTATGGGACAAATTAGCCAAGTTCAATGAGAAGCCCCACTTGGTACAAGTAGAAGAAGATAAGGAAGAGGATGAAGAGAGTTCATCATCCTCAAGAGCAAGTGAGGAATCGGAAGTTGAAGAGGAGTCAACTTCCGGATCGGTGGAAGAAGAAGTAGAAGACACCTCCACCTCTAGGATTGAGGGGGAGGAAAGAATTTCCACTCCGGAGCAACAAGAGAAAGCTTCAACATCTAGTCAAGATGAAGAAGCTCCAATTCCGGCACCTACCACCACCATAGGTAACTCAAGCATGTCAATTGTAAATAAAAATAATATAATATGCTTTGAGTGTAGGGAATCCGGACACTACAAAAGTAAGTGTCCAAAAAGGGTTAAGAAAGCTCCTCCGGCACCAAAAGTCAATGAAAAAGTCAAGGATGCCAGTGTCGCCACCAAGAAGAGCAAGAAGCACGTGGTGTGCTTCAAATGCCGACAACCGGGACACTATAGGAGCCAATGTCCTAGAAGAAAGGAGGGAGCTTCACAAGTAGGGGGAATCTCTAAGACTAACCCTAAGGTATATTTTCATAATGCTCATTCTTTAAATTCTAAGCAAAAGCATGCTAGAATTAATTCAAATAACTTTGCTATTACTCATGAATCAAAGCATGCTAGGAATGATAACTCTAAGTCTATTTCAAAGAAGGAGAAATTTGGGACTAATGTCCCTAGAAATGTCATTCCTAAGAAAACAATCAAGAAAATCGAAAACCATTTAGGTATCAATCCCAATAAGGGTAGACATATGTCTCAAGTGAATGGTAATGCCCAAAAACCTAATCAAAAATCATTTGGACAATTAGAGTTAGAAAATCAAGCCTTGAGGTCAAGGCTTGAGAAATTGGAAAAGACCCTTGCAGATATGCAAAATCAATTTAAAGGGTCAAAGTGTCAAACTCTAGGATCTAGAAGTCAACAAAAAGTGTGTAAGAGGCAAGAATCATCTAGGAGACAAGGTTTGGGTCACAAGCCTATGTCTAAGAAAGTAATGCCTACTTATCACAATGTTCCATTTGATTATGGAACTAAACCTAGATCTAAGAAAACCAAGGTCTTTAGGGAAATTATTCCTAAGGCCAACCATAGTGTGTGCTTAGTGGCTAGGGTTTCTAAGAAACCTAAGGAAGCCATTAAGAAGGTTATTAGGGAGGCAATCCCTAAGACTAACCATGGCAAGACCATAATGACCAAGGCTAATAAGCCTAGAAGGGTCATTAGTAAGGTATCTAGGGAGGTTATCCTTAAGGAATACCTAATTAATTCAATGAGCTCAAATAGATTTTGGGTTCCAAAGAGCGTGATTGATTCACGTTAAATGAGTTAGAATGTGTCAATTTTGATTGGATGGGTAGTTAACTCAACCATAGCAAAGTTGACATTTTTAGGTTATTTTCAAGGTTATGGATACCTTGGAAATAGGCTTGATATTCTATCCTAAAAGATTTTAGGATGTGCCAATATATTTTTGAAATCATGAAAAATCAATAAAATTGACACAATCTAGATTTAGAGGTCATAGTGTGTCATTTTGATCTTTGGCACACTTTAGGAATTAATGTATCAAGAAAAGTGTTTTAAGGTGTAGAAGTTACATCAAGAGTGATACTCAAGTGCCACACACCTTGATGTCTTGCACTTACCATGCTTCATGTGTTTCACCATGTGGTTGCTTGGAAGGAATGTCTAGGGTGGATTGCATCTCACAAAACAAGTCTTTTACCTTGATTGTGTATTTCAACACTTAGAAAGAGTGAGATGTTAGGATTTTGAAACCATTGGATGTTAATGTTTGCTAAAATGAAATAAAATACCAAAATACATTAACAAATGCATGAATATAAGCATAACATTAATATATTCGATATACAAGATTAAACATGAGAAAATGAAACAAGTTGGATAAAGAAATCGAGATTTTCTGAAATCGAGATCACGATCGATCAGCTTATCATCCGATCGATCATCTTAGCACGATATCATGAGTCAAGCAGTCGAGTGCTGCTTCCAGGACTCGACTTTTGCATATTAGTCGACTGATAGGATACATCAGTCGACTGATGGTATTGTTCATCGAGGCAGAGGATCATCAATCGAGTGCTCGTTGAATAGTCGAGTGGTGATTGCATCAGTCGATGTTACGTAGCTCGTCTGAGAATGTTCGTGATGAGTCCGAGCACGCTGATCGACTACGGTTTAGTAAATCGCGCTAATAAGTTACAATCGACTGATGTTGCACATCAGTCGACTGGCATCGCGATTTTATAACGCCGAACCGCTAGGGTTCGACATCTTCACACGTCGATCTCTCGCTTCTTCCTTCTCTCCGGTGGCCGCTTCCTTCTCCGACGAGCTTTTCCGACCGCGCCGACCACCTAAGTCCTAGGTTTGACAGCCAAACTCTTCCACTCACGTTTTTACTCATCTCACAACCCTAATCCACTCATTTCCAGTGACTTTTTCCTCTTCGATTAGGGTTCCGGCGATCCACTGCTCCGGCGAACTCTCCGGCGATCTTTTCAGCGATATCTGAGTATTCTCTCATCATCATCCTAAATGGCGCCAAAGTATAACTTTCTTACTCCTCTAAAACCCTAATTTTTCCATTATAATTTATTATGATCTAATCGTGCATTGGTGCCTTTGCATTTCATGTCATTGCATTACATTCATATAGGCGATCCCGTAGAAACGACCCACCCGAGGTTGAATCATGGTTGTACCAAATCATGTTGGTTAGGTACATTGATAGGGATTTCTTTACACGTTATTGTAGTGACATCATGGAAATATTTTCATATTATCATCTCATGAAAATAGTATTATGCACACATGCCATCAATGATGATCTCCTTAAGGAGTTCTATCAGAACTTAAAGAAGGTAGACGATAGCCCTACCTACACTACCCGCGTTGCAAAATGCGACTTAGAGTTCACTCCTATGATATTGTAGGAGTTTCTTGAGTGTAAGCCATCGGCTGACACCTTCATTTTCTACCCTACCTTCGATGCCCCTTTACCTGAGCCCTTTGATCACATCTCTTTGGATTCCATGCATGAGCATGTCTTTCACCATCCCCGCCCACCAGCTTAGAACTTATTTCCTATTACTGAGCTATCTGCACCTGACAATGTACTCTACAAAGTCATTGTTGGGTATTTTCTTCCGATTGTGACTCGGGGTCTGGCCAAGATTCGGCCTCCCCATCTCTTTCTCTTGTACGCCATGCGTCATAGACTAGACATAAACATTGCATTGAACATGTTTCATTGCATTGTACATTTCATATCCCCTGTGCAGGGGAAAGTGCATATGCCTTTTGGCCACATCATCACTGCATGGTTAGAGTCTGTAGGCATAAACATTAATAGGGGATCGCTGAGGGCGCTATCTAAGGTGTCTGTTGCATATCGATTCGTAACTTCGTGCGGTGTGGATGGGACGTGGGCAGATAGAGTTGGCACCTCAACCTCTGCCCAGGGCACGTGGGGAGCCGCCTCTGGTGCCTAGAGTGGCTGCAGAGGACTATGAGGATACATATGTTGCTGATGAGGAGGACCAGATGCCAGCAGATGCATCAGCAGCGGGTCCATCAGATCGGTTTGGACGGTGGAGGCGATTCGGGACTACTAGCGAACGATCGACTCTCATTTAGAGCTCTTAGTAGGGCAATCCTCCATGGGCGAGCATCTCAGTCGGATGGAGGAGCGCTATATTCGCATTTAGGAGTCACAGAGCCGTATCGAGCAGCGTCAGCTCGATATGTATGAGATGATGCGAGCCTGGACCTTGAGCCAGCAACCTCCTCCACCTCCACCTTCTGTAGATGATTAGAGCTAGAGGATGTTAGGATTTTTGTTTTTAGTTTTTGTAGTAAGATTGAGCGTCTCAACTCTCTATTTTGGATGTAAAAACTGAAGCTTTCTTAAATTGAATGAAATTTTTATTTATGAAAATCATTTGTGTCTGATTATGTGTTTGTATTATTGTATTGGTTTATGGAGAATTGTCATATCATGACATGAAATTTCATCTTATCATATAACATGTCATGCCAATGTTTAGGATTATTTTAGATGTCATGTTTGTTTTTAGATTATATTATATGCCATGACATCATGATTATTAGCCATGCATTATCATTGTTATCATTTATGCCATGATCATTCATGCATTATATTTTGATTAAAATTTATTTAAGGACAAATGACATGACTTGGAGTCCCATTTATAAGGGAATCAAGTAGGGTTGCCTAGAAAATGCATGAAGCCATAATAATCCTAATCCACATCTCACATTTAAATTGACATGTATGTGTGTGTATACACCTTAGATAACATGTGAGATGTTAGGATAATAAGTTAGGTTCAAGGTGCATAAATAGTGCATCTAGATGAACTTAACTTATTTCAATCATCACTAAGAATCATGAGGAAAACTAATATACAAGTTATGTATATTTCGCCAATAAACCATGGTTCGAAATAGGTTTTCAAAAACATTTTAAAATCAATTTATAAAATCTTGGTGAAGTCTATCTTTTGATAGCCATCATCATTGTAGAAGTTGATACAAAGTAGATCAAAAACCTTAAAGTTTTAATAGTTTTTGAACTTTGTACCAATCTCCTATTTTAATGGTAATAATATTTTTCCAAAATTTTTCACCGATTGTATGTGTGATAAGTAATATACGTATCAAATTTCATGATTTTTTGATTTACGTAGAATTACTTATGAACTTTCAAAAGTCGAGTCTGATATTTGAAAATCAGGTTTTGATTATCGATCATTGCCTCTGAAGCGATCGTGATGGGAAGCGCTGACTCAATGGCGGTCAGTATCACACGTTGTTTCTTCGTGCGGTCGATTGATGGGCACATCGGTCGATCGTAGGTAGAAGTCATCGCCAATGCTGATTTCGAGAAAACTAGGGTTGTTTAGCCCGATTTCAGCTACGGTTATGGTCCCTAATTACTCCTAACCCTAGGATATGCTTTCGGAAGCATTATAAAGGGTGAAAATCCATTGGATATGGATTTGGAGAGGTGTTTAGGGTTTGTATCAAATTTAAGGTGTTGGAAAGTTCAATGTTGAATTTCTAACCTTATCTTTGATGGTTTAGAGTTCCTATTGGCTTAGGAATTTCCCAAAGACATTGTTGGTGCAATGGTTAAGGGGGAGCAAACCTTTAGGGGGAGGTATCCATCATGGTATGATGGATGGTATTTTTTTTCCTCATGGGAAGGAAAAATGAGATTTTCACATGCCCAATTTGGAAATTGGGGGAAAGTATAGGATTGCCTCTTTTGAGTGATATGAGACTTATCACTAGGAAGATGGTAGGCATCCTAGGTATCTTTGGACCAAGGGGGAGATTGTAAGATCTCATTGGGACATGAGACATTGACCTCCTTGGAGGGATAACCTTTTTGATGTATGTCAAAAAGGGGGAGAACATTAAATTACCAATTTGGGATAATTGGTAAGGAATCTTTGAGTTAGATGGTCTAATCTAACTCAAATGGTTTGTTTTGTTTGTTTTTTGTCAAACATCAAAAAGGGGGAGATTGTTGGTGCAATCGACCCAGGTCACGATTGACCAGGACTCGAGCTTGGCTCAAGAGATGTTTTGATATTAGACAAAAATATATGACAATATAATTGTCATGGTAAAGTCCAAGTCATGGGTACTTGGCATGGAAAGTCCAAGTTGGACACTTGGCATTTGGGAAAGTCCAAGCATGGGTCTTGGCAAAGTAAAGTCCAAGTCATGGGTACTTGGCATGGAAAGTCCAAGTGGGACACTTGGCATGAGAAGTCCAAGGGGTTTGATATTGGCGGCATAAAGTCCAAGCGGGAGTCTTGGCAGCATAAGTCCAATGATTGGTGGCGTAAAGTCCAAGCGGAGTCTTGGTGGCGTAAGTCCAATGTGCCTTGGCGGTGTAGACACTGTTAGCATGACATAGCCGATGGAAGCACCTAAAGGCTAGCGCGATGGATGAATAAGTCATGGATGACTTGGAGGGATCCGAGAGGCGTAAGGCTGATGGAGGTGGCTAGAAGGCTTAGGTCTAGGCTAAGGGTGGTCTAGCAAGTATGGGGGCACCATACTTGGGCTAAAACCTCATGTTTGAGGAGTGCCAGTCGACTGGTGCCATGTGGCAGTCGACTGGCATAGTCAACTAGGTTTTGACTGCGGGAATTGCCCTAGCAATCGACTGCCATAGATGAGCAGTCGACTGATTGGACGAGCAGTCAATTGATTTTGTGATCAGTCGACTGATGCTCGGAGTTTAGGGCATAGAATGGAGATGTTGATCACCGATCGATGCTGGTGATGCTCATGATCAGTCGACTGATATCCTAGCCGTTGGATTTTTTCCAACGTGGATTACACCGTTGCCTCACAACAACAGTGTGATCAGTCGACTGATGGTCTCGAGCAGTCGACTGATCGACATTTTCCAGCACAGGTTGAAGCTATAAAAGGAGCTCGTGATGGAGAAAAATGGATCCGGTTTTTGAGAGCTTTAGGGGCGATTTGTTGCTGCAAATCAGGTCTCCAAGTGCTAATCAAACAACCAAGCATTCAAACAATCAAAAGCAAGTGTTGCAAAGTTTTTCTTTACTTGTCCTTCATATTAATTGTTGTAATTTCTTGTTTTTGTTTCTTACTATTGTAAGATCGCTTGTAAGGGGTTTCTCTCCCTCCGACTTGTGTCGAGGAGTTTTTATCATAGTGGTGTGTGATTGGCATCGCTAGGGTTCGTACGAACCCAATCCATGGAGTAGGAACTGTTCGGTTCCGAACCACGTTAAATATTTGTATTTGCGTGTTGTATATTTCATTATCATTATTATTTTTCTATTTCCACTGTGCTAACGAAATTGTAGAGACAAACGCAACGAATTCCATTATCGAACGAGCGCGACGCTATTCACCCCCCTCTAGCGGCCTCAAATATCCTACAGATTTTTCATGGAAAACTATTTTTCATTGATAAAGTCACTTACAAGAAATGTGTTTCCCAAATTTCATGATTTTTTGAATTTTATAGAATTTTTTATGCATTTTTGAAATCCAGCAAAATCAAAATCACGAAATCGAGTGCCGATCGGTAGTCGTAACTACGATCGTATCGAACTCCGATCGAGATCGACTAAAAACATGCCCAGTAACCTTCTTTTATCAGATTTTAAGGCATGTTTTGGTGTTTTTTGTTTCCTAGACTTGATGCCATGTTTGAATAACTTATTTTAATCTTTTTGATGGTGTCAAAGGGGGAGAAATATGTATGTTTAAGTAAGTTAAATTAAGAGGGAGAATTGCATTTAGGGGGAGTTTCATGTATTAAAGGGGAGAGTTGATAATCATGTTTATTCACATGCTTTCTTACCTTAATATTTTTATCAAATGTTTACCTAACTTAAACGGATTGCTACACATTAAAAAGGGGAAGATTGTTAGGGCAATCAACCCGTGATATGATTTTGTTGTGTGTGGTAAAGGGTTTAAGTTAGGATGATTGTATTTGATATGTGCGTTGGAGTCTTGCAGGACTTAGTAATTCGCACATGGAGCTTAGGCAAGTGTCACCACTCACAACCTCGTGCTTGAGTCAGAGAAGGAGCATTGCAGAGCCATGCGCTTGATGCTGCCGAGGGACCGCCGGACGAGATGACTTGAAGCGAAGCCAAGGAAGAAGATTTCAAGGGCAAGAGACGCAAAGGAGCATTGCAGAGCCGTGCGCCTGATGCTACCGAGGGACGTGGCCGCGAACGAAGAGAGCTTCGGCGAGGGACTTCGAGTGAGATGAGAGAATGAGTGAATTGTAAGTAGCTCATTAGGTGAACTTGGCCGAATGGCTGAGTGTCGGAGGCTCGACCACAAGGGTTGAGGTTTACCCAATCACCGGAAGCTCAAACGAATGTTAAGTTTGAGTTTCATATGACACCAGTCAACTGCCATGTCATGGAAGTCGACCGCTCCAAGTCGATCGGCAATCGACTGGTGTTAACTGCTGGATCAAGTCGACATCAGTTGACTGCTGAAGGGAAGCCGTCGACTGGCACAGAAGCTAGTCGAGCTCGCGGGCCACTCGACTGGAAGTCGACATTAGTCGACTGATCATATGACTGTTGGAGAATCGGCCACGGATCCCGTGAATCTGGCCTGGTCAGAAGCCGTTGGAGTCTACATCAGTCGACTGATGAAAGCATCAGTCGACTGATAGTGCTCAACGGGAAGAATTGCTTCCTCTCTATAAAAAGAGAGGGTGGGGGCTTATAGATGGTTAATCTTCATGCTCAAAACATTCTACTAAGTTCCCCACAAAGCTCAAACTCCTTCTAGTTTTCTTTCATATTTATTGTAAAAGAAGGAGTGATCTCTTGTTGTAAAGGTTTACCTCCACCTTGCTTGGGCTAAAGGGAGAGACTAATAGTGGTTTGGTTACGGAGTGATTCACCGGAGATGAATCGGACCGTGGATTAGCGGCAAGGCCATGAACCATGTTATATCTTGTTTGTTAGCATTGTTTATCTTTTGTTTGTTTCTTAATTGTTTTTGTTTTATATTTCCGCTTGCACTAACGTTACTTGTAGACAATTAAGAACGACTTTCGCTCATACGACGAAAGAGGGCTATTCACCCCCTCTAGCCGGCCAACATCGTTCCTACAACCCTAACAGTCGACTCGAAAATATTCTATTCCCGAAAACTCGACAATCAGTCGACTGATAACAATATCAGTCGACTGCTCAGGCCATCAGTCGACTGCTAGGCCATTTCCTGCAGTCGAACACCAGTCGACTTACATCAGTCCTAAATTAGTCCTAAAGCAGTCATCTAGGTTTTTGGTGTTAAAACATAGATGATTTTCTACCTTCCTAATAGACTCCTTAGGTATGATTTTTCTAGGGACGTTAGTATCAAATTTCTCCTTGGTTGAAATATGTCTAGAGTCATTATTTCTAAATTTGTTCTTAGTCCTAAAATCAACATGCTTAGCCCCTAAACAATAAAGCTTATTATTCCTAGCATGAATTTGTTCACAAGTAATAGCAATAAAATTCCTAGCATGCTTTTTAATATTAAAACTAGAAGATGCATTTTTGAAATATACCTTAGGGTTAGCTTTAGAAGCTCCCCCTACATGTGATGCTTCTTCTTGAGTCTTCTTCCTCCCCCTAGGACATTGACTCCTATAATGCCCTCTTTGGTGGCATTTGAAGCACACCACGTGCTCCTTGCTTTTAATGGTTGGGGGACCGGCATCCTTGGCCTTTTCCTGAGATTTCGGTGATGGTTGACTTTTCTTGACTTTATTGGGGCACTTGCTTTTATAGTGCCCATATTCCCTACACTTAAAACACATAATATGATTTTTATTTTGAATTAATGTGTTTGAGTTACCTTGGTCAATGGTGGAAGTTTGGGCTTGCTCTTCTTCTTCTTGATGCTCCGGAGTGGATGGTCTCTCCTCCCCCTCAATCCTAGAGGTGGAGGCCTCTTCCACTTCTTCCGATCCGGATGTTGATTCCCTATCAACCTCCGAATCCTCAAGCTCTTGGGATGAAGATGTGCTTGCTTCTTCTTGAGCTTGAGAGGATGAGGACTCCTCCTCTCCTTCATGAGCCGGTGATGGACCTTCATGGAACTTTGCCAATTTGCCCCAAAGCTCCTTGGTATCTTGATATTCACCTAGTCTAAATAAAATATCATTAGGTATCAAATCTTCTAAAAGTTTTGTTACCTTGACTTCGGTCTTGAACTTTAGACGTTGCTCTTGGGTTCACTTCTTCAATTTCAAGACATCTCCCTTTATATTCCTAGGGGGTTCAAAACCTTCCATGATGATGAACCAATATTCTATGTCCATCATCAAGAATGTCTCCATTCTCGCCCTCCATGCCGAAAAATCTTCTTGGTCGTATGGTGGCGGTGTGTTGATGTCCCATCCTAATTTTTCTTCAAACTCAATCTTGTTCCCTCTAGCGCGCTCCCTCAGATGTGAAGTCGGTGAAGTGCTCCTAGCTCTGATACCAATTGTAGGGGAATTGATCGTCGCTAAAGGGGGGGGGGGTGAATAGCATTTCGTTGCGTCGATGGAATTCGTTCGTGTTCGTCTCTACAAAACTTTTTATGCACAACATAGTATATATAATAGTAATAACAAAAATAAAGACAAACACAAATACACCAAGATGTAACGTGGTTCGGAACCTCAAGGTTCCTACTCCACGAATTGAGCTCAAACGAGCTCTAGCGATGTGAACAACACCACTAATCAAATACTCCTTCTCGACAAAAAGTCGGAGGTGGAGAAACCTCTTACAAGAGATTACAACAGCAATACAAATGAACAACAAGCATATATGATGTGGGTGAATCATGCTATGTTTTCACTACTTTATATATGTGCATTTTATCTCATTTCATATCCTAGATATGTATTTTATCATGATTAGCATATTTTGGAGGAAGAGACTGCTGTCAGGGTGTTTTTGTGTTAACAGGGCGAAGAAGAAGGGCGTATCAAAACAACACAGGCGTGCTCGGAATCGACACGCCTGTGTCATGAGAGCCAGCGGACAACACGCCTGAGTTCAAAGAGCAACACGCCCGTGCCGGTGATTCCAGCAGCCAACACGCCCTATGCAGCCACAACACGCCCGTGCCGGTGATTCCAGCAGCCAACACGCCCTATGCAGCCACGACACGCCCCAGTTCAAACCGTGTGGGAAACCCGCGACACGCCGGTGCCCTCATATGGCATGGGCGTGTTGGCCTGATTTCAGCCTTCCTTTTCTGCGAGCAATCAGGATCTTCGTGGGAATCTATTGCCTTAAATTGAAGAGGAGGCAAGGCTATAAAAGGGAAGATATTCTAACCCTAAAAAGGAGGACGGCGGATGGTTAAAGAGGAGGAGAGAAGACGGCAAAGGGATGGACAACAGAGGAAGCAAAAGAGAAGGAGTCGGCAGAGGAACGCAGATGGCATCCAGTATTGTATCTTCTTTCTCTAGCAACTCTTGTCAGACTATGGAGTAGTGTCCTGTAATCTTAGGATGGGGGAGTAGCCCTTTGACGATTTACGATGATGATATAATCTATACTACTTAAATTATTGTTTGTGTTGATTTGGTTTTCGTTGGATTCTTATTGACAAACCTAAGGAGCTAAGGGGAAGTACCTAACAGTGAACCCAAGTTCCCGAAACCCCGAACCAACTAGGGATAAACTCCTGTCAAGTAGCGGTAGCGTATCTACGAGGGCTTGCGGGGGTCTCGTGACAGGTCCCCTTAGCTGATTATGGTCCCGTGTGCAAACCTACCGTGAAAAAAGGAAATTTGACTCTAGAGGAACTCTTATGGACTTAATGGATCTATCAAATCCAGTTTCTACCTAGTGACAGAGGTAAGAATAGGGAGGTTTGCGGGGGTCTCGTGACAGGTCCCCTTAGCTGATTATGATCCCCTATGCTCGAACATCGTGACAGGTAAATTGAATTTGATAGGTACAGTCAGCGTAGACCTCGAAAGGGGCCGTTGATTTACCTTAGGATAGGTTCCATCAAAACAAACTCTAATAGGGGTAGGAAAGAATCAAATCACCTTATAAATCATCGACGTGGTGAAACCCATATCCTGAGATTCTCCTCAACTATCGACTTTTAGCTCGTTCTTCTCATTCGTTGTTATTGACTGCTCAGTTTCTTAGCTTAAACCATACATTGATTTACTAGATAACTTGGTATCACGATCATTCGGTAATTGTTCCAATCCCTGTGGGATCGATATTTTTATTACTTGACGACAACCGCACTTGCGGAAAATAACAGCGTTGGGATTGGCACTCAATATTGAATTGAGCGTGATTTAGTTAATCTAGATTTCTGTTCTGAATTCTATTCTGAATATTGATTGTTCCTATTTTTCTTTTGTATCTATTCTGAATTCTTGTTTTGGGAGCCTCTCTTGTTGTTGCATGCAGACTTAATAGGAAATTCTCGATATTGATCCCGAGATAGAGAGAACTTTCCTTGCTAGAAGACGATTTGACAACCTCGGAAAACAATCGACCTCGACATGGCTGACCAGAACGAAAATAAACCTTTAAGGGATTATGCAGCACCTAGTACAAGGGTATTGAGATCGAGTATTAGAAGACCCCCTATTGAAGCAAACAATTTCGAATTAAAACCGGCGCTACTATCTATGGTCCAACAGCATCAATTCGGAGGAGCACCTACTGAAGATCCAAATCTGCACTTGGAAGTATTTTTGGAATTTTGCGAGACTTTGAAACTGAATGGAGCCTCGGATGCTATTAGATCTGCGCTTGTTTCCTTTCTCATTGCGGACAAAGCGAGCTTGGCTACACTCTCTTCAGATTGTATAACTACAGGATCAACTGGAGCAAGATTTTTAGACAAGTATTTTCCACCCAAAGCTGCAAGTCTTCGCCATCAAATCACTAATTTTGCAAAAGGATGGAGAAACATTATTTGAAGCACGGGACAGATTTAAGGGATTACTACAACAATGCCCTCATCATGGGCTGGAGAAGTGGCTCATTGTGCATACTTTCTACAATGGAATCTCGTATGCTACTAAGGTTTCTCTTGATTCTGCTGCAGGAGGAGCTCTTATGAACAAAACATTGGATGAAGCTTTTGAGATCATCGAGAATGTGGCAATGAATTCTCACCAATGGGCTCTGAGCGAGGATATCAAACTAAAATGCGGTAAGTTTGAGGTAAGTACCATTGATCTACTCGGCAAAAGTCGATGCATTAACTCAAAAGCTCGAACATTTTAATGTATCAGCCGTAAACTCATCTAATGTCACTTGCGAGATCTGTGGTGTAACAGGGCACGTAGCGATGAACTGTCAAATCCTACACGCACCATCATCGGAAGCTGGGATTGAGCAAGTTGATGCATTGAATAATTTTAATCAGAAGCCTAATGGTGGCAACCCTTACTCAAACACGCATAATCCGGTTGGAGAAATCATCCCAACTTTTCAGATAGAGCCCATCAAAATTCTTACAGACGATGTAACAACTTTGGAGCACCTTGGGATTTCACAGACCAAGTCGAGCTTAGAAAAGATGATGGAAAATTTTATCACGTGTCAGGGGAAGATAAATGATGAATTTCGGCAGCATATTGTAGAATCAAATAGGCAACATCAAAATAATACCGAGGCAATCAAGCAGTTGGGAAGCAAGGTTGATAATTTGACTAATCACACAAGAATGCTGGAAAATCAAATTTCCCAAATTGCCAGCTCAGCATCAAGGACGCCCGGCAGATTTCCTGGAAATTCAGAAGTAAACCCAGCCGAGCATTGTAATTCTATAAGTCTGAGAAGTGGAAGGATTTTAGAAGGAGACAGAGCTAAACAAGACACGAGCGGTGAGTTGGAAGATGACAAAGAAGACGCTGGTTGAACCGACACACTCGACCTGTATGGCGTTGAGCAACACGGAGGCCCACGAGCGTGTCGCACACACCCGTGTCGGGTCATTCCAGCAGTCGACACGCCCAGGCTGTGCCAAACAACACAGGCATGTCGAATAGGGAACCAAGAGCATATAAGCCCCCTATCCCGTTCCCTCAAAGACTGATTAAGGAAAAATTGGATGAACAATTTGGTAAGTTCCTTGAGGTAATTAGGAAGTTGTATATCAATATACCTTTTACAGAAGCTCTTCAACAAATGCCTACGTACTCTAAGTTCTTGAAGGACATCTTAACCAATAAAAGAAAAGTCGAGGAGCATGTAACGGTGGCTCTTACTGAGGAGTGCAGTGCCTTAATTAAGAACATGGTACCTCCCAAACTAAATGATCCAGGTAGCTTTTCTATACCTTGCATAATCAATGACTCAAATTTTGATAAGGCTTTTTGCGATTTGGGCGCCAGTGTAAATTTGATACCTCTTTCCATATGCAAGAAATTGGATTTGGGAGAAATGAAACTAACTACTATGGCTTTGCAGTTAGCCGATCGTTCCATTAGATATCCTTTGGGAATCTTAGAAGATGTACCAGTACAGGTGGGAAATTTTATTGTTCCAGCAGATTTTGTAGTACTAGACATGGATGAAGACCCATGTATCCCACTTATCTTGGGGAGACCTTTCTTGGCTACTGCAGGAGCAATGATAGATGTCAAAACCACAAACTTTCACTTGCATTTGGAAGCGAAAAATTGAATTTGATCTTTCAAAAGCGTTAAACAACCCTCTGCTTTTTGATGTTTGTTGTAGGATTGAGCAGTTTCGATCAACAGACTAAAAAGGAGCACGAACAAACTCATCTTAATAAGCTCGGAGGGGATTTTGAAGATAAAGAAGCAGGAGATTTCGATTCCGATCTCACGCCACGGTAGAACTTAAGCCTCTTCCATCGACACTCAGTCACGAGTTTCTTGGCGAAAATTCTACTTACTGTGATCATTAATGCTAATCTGAGTAATGCAGGTGAAAAACTGATTGAGGTATTGAAAATATATAAGAATGTCATTGGATACAAGATTGATGACATTAAAGGAATTAGTCCATCGGTTTGCATGCACAGGATTTTATTAGAAGACAATTTTAAAACCTCTATAGAGCATCAAAGAAGATTGAACCCAGCTATGAAAGAGATAGTCAAGAAAGAGGTTATGAAATTGCTAGATGCAGGAATTATCTATCCAATATCCGATAGCGAATGGGTAAGTCCTGTCCATGTTGTGCCAAAGAAAGGGGGATAACGGTAATAAGGAATGCTACGAATGAGTTAATCCCCACTAGAGCATTCTGGGATGGAGAATGTGTATTGATTATAGAAAATTGAATAAGGAAACTAGAAAGGACCATTTTCCCATCCCATTTATTGACCAAATGTTAGACCGGTTAGCAAAACACTCGCATTTCTGTTACTTAGATGGATACTCAGGTTTCTATCAAATCCCTATCTCTCCTAATGACCAAGAGAAAACAACTTTCACCTGCCCCTATGGTACCTTTGCCTTGAGAATGCCTTTTGGGTTATGCAATGCACCCGCCACTTTTCAGAGGTGTATGACTTCAATTTTTTCTGATATGATCGAGAATATAATGGAAGTATTCATGGATGATTTTTCTGTATATGGTGCAGATTTTGATATATGTTTATCTAATTTGGTCAAGGTATTGCAGAGATGCGAGAAATGAATTTAATGCTTAATTGGGAGAAGTGTCACTTCATGGTGCGAGAAGGCATAGTACTTGGACACCTAATTTCACACCGTGGTATCGAGGTGGATATTGCTAAAACTGAAGTGATCAAGAGGTTGCCACCTCCAACTGATGTCAAGGGAGTGCGTAGTTTCTTAGGACATGCAGGGTTCTACCGGCGGTTCATCAAGGACTTCTCAAAAATTTCAAGGCCATTAACTAATTTGCTTGCTAAAGATGTTGTGTTTCACTTTGATAACCCTTGTCTTGATGCATTTTCCAGGTTAAAGGAAGCATTAACAACCGCCTAATAATGCAACCTCCAGTTGGAGTCTCCCCTTTGAAATTATGTGTGATGCAAGTGATTTTGCTGTGGGCGCAGTGTTAGGACAAAGAAAGGATCGCAAGGTGTATGCAATCTACTATGCTAGTAAGACATTGGATGAAGCACAAATGAATTATGCTACCACAGAGAAGGAACTCTTGGCTATAGTATTTGCTTTCGACAAGTTGGATCTTATATCATAGGGACCAAGGTGATAGTTTATATCATGACCATAAGATA